>OZ023326.1:38683691-38803691 GCA_964007535.1 Brachyptera risi | reverse complement strand
TGAAGAAATCTAAGATCATTCCATTACATAAAAAGGGTAACACGAAATTAGCAGACAACTATAGACCTATATCACTTTTATCATCCTTCTCAAAAATTCTTGAAAAAATAATCTCAATTAGAATAACTAGCTTCCTTGAAAAACATGAAATCTTCGCTATGAATCAAAATGGTTTCAGGAAAAGCAAATCCACAAGCACCTCAATTAAAAGATTTTTAGACAAAATAATAGAAGCAATAGAGCAAAAAGAAAATGTGTTAGGGATATTTTGTGATCTATCAAAAGCATTCGACTGCGTGGATCACAATATTCTTCTATCAAAACTAAATTTCTATGGCATAAGGGGGACCGCACTAAATTTAATTAGATCATACTTAAAAAATAGAAAACAATGTGTCGAAATCACTATGTATGATACAAATGGAAAACAGAACAAAGTAATATCTGAATTTAAACAAATTTCATGTTGAGTACCCCAAGGGTCGGTCTTAGGACCTTTATTATTTATAATATTTATTAATGATCTTCCCTTTTCAGTCAAGGATACAGAATTATTTGCGGATGACACATCTATAATAGCTCATTCAAAAAATCAACAAACAGCCATAAGTGAAGCTGAAAATAAAATAAACATAGCAACACAATGGTTTTCAAACAATAAACTCAAACTAAATTCCTCAAAATCTAACTTCATCCAATTTCACACTGTGCAAAAAGCTAGAACTCTCCAAAAATAGATATAATTCAAAACCATCAAGACAATACGCAGCTGAAGAGATTAGAATATACCAAATTTGTAGGTCTAAATATAGATGAAAATTTGAACTGGCGTAAACACATAGATCAAATATCCAAAAAGATTAGCTTGGCATGCTTCGCGCTCAGAAGAATAAGAGCCATCAGCAATGTAAAAATAGCAAAATTAGTATACAATGCTCAACTGGATAGTCATATGAGATATGGTATTCAATTTTGGGGATGCTCAAATCAAGCTCATAAAATATTTACGATCCAAAAACAAGCTATAAGAATTATATACCAAGTCCACCCCGAAACACATTGTAAACCTCAATTCAAAAAAGCTGGGATCTTGACACTTGCATGCGTATATATACTAGAATCAGTACTGTACATAAAAAGTAATGAAAGCTCCTTCAAAAAAAACCAAGATATTCACGAACATTCAACTAGAAACGCATTAGAATTCCATACGAAACAATATACTATCAAGTTATGTCAAGAAAATTCAAACTACATAAATATTAAACTCTTTAATAAAATTCCTAAATCCATTAAAAATATAATAGAAATAACATCATTTCAAAAACACTTGAAAGATTTCTTGACTAAAACAGCATATTATACAGTAGAAGAATATCTTGACGATTATTCAGAATGATTGAATGATAGGCTACAGGAAGTGAACGGAATTGTATCCTACAATTTTGTAAAAAATGGCTAATCCTACAAATCATTATTATAGCTAATATAAATATTAAATAGCGTGATGTTGGCATTAGTTTGTATTATTATCATTATTAACTATAATTATATGAATTTTATTAGCATGTATTCATCAGTATTAATATTTCACTAAAACAGTATTAAAATATTCCAATATGTTTATCTAGTATATGCACAACATCACAAGGTGCATAATATACATGTCAGTATATTATACCAACTTGTTATGATCATTATAATTTATCTTGTATTAAATTATCAACTCATTTTTTAATAAGTTATATATGGTAAAAAACCTTTCCATACACCCTTAATGGTATATATCCTAAAGGGTTTGTGTTCATACCTTGTCATTTGTGCTCACACTGTGTCATATGTAATGTACAATAATTGGAAATAAAACTGGACTATTACTATTTATATATATATATGTATATAGAGGTTTCAAGTGAGACTAAGGTTACGTCAGGAGTTCCACAGGGTAGTGTGTTGGGTCCCTTATTGTTTGATTTATATATAGATGATCTGACTAGTGTTGTTGATTCGAAAATAAGGTTATTTGCAGATGATTGTGTGTTATATAGGGAAATCATTACAGAGGAGGATGTAGTAGCTCTTCAGGTAGATTTAGCGGCAATTAATCGTTGGGTTCAGTCAAACAAGATGGGGTTGAATACAGGAAAGTGCAAGTTAGTCACATTCGGTAAGAGAAACATAAGGACAGATGTAGTGTATGAGGTAGGAGGGAAGACGCTGGAGTTGGTGGAAAACTACAAGTATTTGGGGGTGGTATTTGATAGGCGTCTAGGGTGGGGGAGTCAGATTGAGAGAATAGTAAAAAAGAGTATAAATGCACTAAACTTTGTAATGAGGCAACTTAGGGGGGCAGGTATGGAGATTAAGGAAAAAGCATATTTCTCGTTAGTGCGTCCCATGGTAGAATATGCTAGTTCAGTTTGGGATCCTTATAGATTAGGTGAGATAAGGGATGTGGAAAGGGTTCAAAGGATTGCTGTGAGAAGGGTTACAGGTAGGGTTAGGAGGTGGAAATGGGATGAGAATGAAAGGGGGGAGAGGGTAAGAATGTTGGAGAGTCCAACTGAGATGATGAGAGACCTGGGGTGGCAGAAATTGGAAATACGGAGGAAGGAGGATCGTTTATGTAATTTCTTCAGGGTAATGAAGGGAGAGGGGGGGGGTGGGGGGAGCTGCATGAGTTGATAAAAAGAAATAAGTCAGGGTATGGAGGTAGGCGGGGTCATGATAGAGCGGTAGTCATAAAGGGGGCTACATTAGATGTCGGTAAATTCTCTTTCTTAAATAGGACAGGTAGGGACTGGAATGGGCTTAGTAGAAATGTTTTTGAAGGGGATGAAATCAGGTTAAAGTTATTCCGTCAGAGGGTTAAGGAGATGGTGGGATAGGGGTACTTAGGGAACTTGCCACCGCGCATTTATGTGCATTTGCAAGAGTTAAATAATAATAATAATAAATATATATATATATATATGTATATATATATATATATATATATATATATATATATATATATATATATATATATATATATATATATATATATATATATATATATATATATATATATATATTTATATTTATATATACCTGTATATATATATATATATATATATATATATATATATATATATATATATATATATATATATATATATATATATATATATATATATATACATATATACATATATACACATATACACATATACATACACATACAAAGACGTACACGTACGCGTACATATTCATATTCATATAGATATAGATATATATATAGATATAGATTTAGATATATGGATATATAGATGTATAGATATATAGATATATATATATATATATATATATATATATATATATATATATATATATATATATATATATATATATATATATTTATATATATATATATATATATTTATATATATATTTGTATATATTTATATATGCCTACCGTATATATAATTGACTTCTAAGGCTAATGCTACAGTGTTAACAAACAGCAGGGGGAGCCAACTGAGATCAAGTATTACATTATTATAGTTATACTCTGATGTATGGTTGCCATCCCAATAGCCAAATTTCAACATTAGGTCTACTGAAATTCCAGTATCAAAAATGTAGGCCTATAGAAATATAGGCCTATAGCAAGTTTCAAGTGATATCAAAAATATAGTATCGATAAAATTACAATACAAATTTATGAAATATTGAATATTCAACTTCCATATCGAACTGAATTCCTTTAATAGTGAATCTATCAAAAAAATACTGTAATCAAACGACAACTCACTCTAACGCATTGACTGTCTGCAGCCTTCTTCATTCGTCCTTTCTACAAGATGATGTTGAGCAAGACGATAGACTTGAAGGACATGGAGAGCGTTGACTCCGAGTATTACAATTCGTTGTTGTGGATCAAGGAAAATGACCCGTCCGAACTGGAGCTAACGTTCTGTGTGGACGAGGAGAGCTTCGGACACTTCTCGCAGCGTGAGCTCAAGGCCGACGGAGCCAATGTGCCATTAACAGATGCGAATAAGGATGAGTACATCAGTCTGGTGATTCAGTGGAGGTTCGTCTCGCGAGTTCAAGAACAGGTACGGCTCCATATAAAGTAGGGAGTTGAAGAGCAGAGGTTTTTCAATTTGATCGAGACATATTATTGATAGAAACTTGCACTGGTTCGAGCAAGATTAAAAATCTATTAAGGTATCAAGTTTTCCAAAAATCAAAGTAGCTCAAGTGCTTGATGCTCTATTTAAAAATTGCTTAAATTACGATCTAAGAGAAAAGTTTGCTTTCATTCTGAATTTTCTGCTCTTCAACCCGTTGGTAATGAATAAACATTGGTGTTTGTGTTTTCCGAAAAATTGTTCCTGTCACTCCAACAACTAGGGAACAACTTCTACAATTTGTTTGTCAAGTTAATGAACATTGTAGTATATGATCTTTGTGTTTATGTGTTGGTGTAGATGAATGCGTTCCTCGAGGGTTTCAACTGCCTCGTCCCCCTCGCTCTCATCAAGATCTTCGACGAGCACGAGCTCGAACTCCTGATGTGTGGCATCCAGAACATCGACGTCAAGGACTGGAAACACAACTCGCTCTACAAGGGCGACTACCACCCGAACCACATCACTGTGCAATGGTTCTGGCGTGCCGTCCTCTCGTTCAACAACGAGATGCGCGCGCGACTCCTCCAGTTTGTGACCGGCACGTCCCGCGTGCCGATGAATGGCTTCAAGGAGCTGTACGGCAGCAACGGGCCGCAGCTGTTCACGATAGAGAAGTGGGGCTTGCCGGAGAATTACCCGCGAGCGCACACGTGTTTCAACAGATTAGACTTACCGCCGTACGAGTCGTACTTGCAGCTCAGAGACAAGCTAGTCAGGGCGATCGAGGGGTCACAGGGTTTCGCCGGTGTCGACTGAAGGAGTGACAGCTTCACTCTCCATGGGATGCCACTGTCAGAACTTTTACTCATTTTTTAAAATTCCAGGGGAAAGGTTTTTACAATGTTTTGCCTGAAAGAGCGCCTTGGGCAAAAATAGGAAACATATTGAGGCTGATTGGATACCGCTTTAGTTGGCTTGAAAATCCAAAGAACTTTTTTGTTCAAATGTTGGGTCTTGTATCAAACTACCTATGAATTATATTATTAAACTCTGGACCAAAAGTATTCCACACACACTGGCCACAGATTAATGATTGCATTGTTATCTAAATAAGCATCAAGTCTTGACATAACAATGCCACAAGAAATGCACCGTCTTCCTTGGAATTTCTCAACTAATCAAGTCCAATCAACCTTTCTAAGCTTGATATCATTCATGTTGGAAAACGTCAACTACCTTCATGATATATATGAAATTAAAATAATCGTGAATACATGAAGCTATAGTTACATAGCATTTGAAGCTTATGCTGCAATAATGTATAGCCTATTTAGGAAACTGAAATAGCTCAAATCCAGAAGTGAGATTGCACATCAATTTGGTTTTCATGACAGCAATAAATAATACATACACTTGTAAACATACAAGAAAAAATCAACTGTCAATTTGATGTCAATTTATATTCTTTCCCATTCTCACGTCAATCAGGCCAATCTTTTATCAAGAACTTTAATGAATGTTTATAGTTCTATTCATTGATACGGACGTTCTATTGGGGTATAATTATTTACCATGTGACTGGTTATTGGTTTTCTAATAATTTTACTTTTATATAATGTCAGATCGTAGTGACTGTTTTCACAAGTGAATGATTCGTCACCATCATGGTACTATTGTAATACTTTTCTTACTATAGATTTTTTCAATTCTCCCGCAGCAAGCGTTCTTATTTCAAATGGTGAAAAGTAATAGTCTCACCTAATTTCATATAGGAATCATGCATGATTGAAAATATAATGTAATGCAAGCTTATAAAATATCACAAGTAATCATGCTTCCATTATTTATATTTTTAGACCTAGGCCCATTATATTTATTTCAATATCACTATGAAGTGATTTCCAAAATATGTATAGGCCTACGTAGGCCTCACTAGTAGATGATTTTCATTGTCCATTGTCTGAAAAAAGATGCTTGCTGCATCATCGTTTTGGCTGCAATAAAAACAGTAGCTTCTTGCTTGCGTGCAAGGTCGTCTCTAACTAAGCACTCTCAAAATATCAAGGTTTACTTTTTGTCTGATGAGTCAGGTTGTACTGTTGTTGCCGAGTACCGGGACAGCTTGTTTTTGTTGCTGTCATTTCCTCGCTAAGTTCAGTCATCCCGTGGAGCGTGGCCATTGGTTTATGAAATTATCAAGTTGATAAGCATCGCTGCATGCATGACTTGTATTCACATGTTGCAGAAACTGTGATCGAATGTTCATCTATCAACACAGATTTTGAACCAGTTGTAAACTCTTTTTAATCCAAAGCAGATGCATAAGCTCTACTCTACATGCTGTTTTACAGATAACAATATTATATCCGTAGGACAGTTCAAAAGATTTGAATTGATCTTGAATTAGAGAGAGCTTGTCCTTTTCATGTTGAAGTGTGCACGACGTGCTTCCATGAAGCAGTCATGACGTCGCTAATCAGTTTAATTCAGAGTGGAAGCGAGAGAAGGGAAGAGAGAGAGAGAGAGAGAGCTCTCCCTCTCTCTATAATGGTAAAAATGTTAACAGTGAAATGATGTTACTGCAAGCTGTACATTTCAAACCAATCAATTGGTGTTTTATTTGTGAGTTATTGTAGTTTGAAGTGCTAAGCTGTTTTCAAAGTTCTAGTTGGTTTTTGCATACTTTTCAATTGGTTTTAAATTTTTTAATTGATCTGTGATGTAATTTTTGTCGTAATTTCATTCAAGAAAATTACGAAAGTTGGCTCGTTTTCCAAGAAAACAAAGAGGATGTATTTACAGAGTGTTTTCGTGAAAAAGAGAACCTATGAAAAAGCGGTTTTGGTCCATACGTGTGTGTCTGTGTGCAACATTGCGTAAAAAACGTGCATTATTATTTATTAGTCTTTGTAAAAATATTTCAAGGTTTCTATTTTGCGGGTAAGTTAAGAAGTTATTGGAGTTAAAATAGTGAATTATCAATTTTTCCATTCTAACTTTCTATGAAAATTGTAGTTAATCAAACTTGTATATAAATTTATAAACTTGATGAGGTATACCAAATATGAAGTATGAAACAGATGTAAATTAATTGTTATTCATTCTATGACAATGATAATCGTACATAAGAGTTGGAAAAATCGGTTGACATGATCAAAATGAGCTCTAAAAAAGATTAATATTGGGCTGTAATATTCAATCATAGCTACAGTTGGTAGGATAACGATAAATTTATGAAATACCGTATAGGCCTATGTTTTTTTTATAACCAGTAATTTGTCCTCACTCACGTCATATTACAGAGTATAGTAGGGCTCTAGGTCATTAAGACAATAACTGACATTTCACTTTTTCTTTCTCCTGCATTATCTCAAATGTAAAAATTCTTATAAGTTGCATGTTGTGGTTGAATGATCATTTTTATTTACGGTTTTAGTTACGGTACGATTTGATTACTGAAGTAACTGTAGATTAACACAGATTTTTGGGACTTCAAATAATCCTCCACCCATATATAATATATTATATCTGTATACTCCTTTCTTCTTCTCAATATTTCACACCCTCTTAGCCATTCAAATTCAATACTGCTCTTTACCAAGTCCTAGCGTATCTGTGTTAATTCACTTCGGAATTTTAGTCAATTTTTTTACGTCCTGCTCTTTACAGGATTCAACTTTTTTGTCCAATTTTCTGTCCATACATTTTTAATTTGTTTTTATACTTTTTGTATAAAAATTTCTGTGTTTGAAAATTATAGGATTTTAATATACTGTCCCTCATCTTTTCCTACTCGTAGAACAATATTGTGTGTAAATAAGCATGGCTATAGCCATATGTGTATACCAGCTTCTCATTCCATCTCTTTATATTCTATATTATACTATATATTATTATTAATTATTATTATCATTATTATTATTATAAATTAGTAACTTGATATTGCACCGAAACAAAACTGCGCTGTTGAATGGTGTCTTGTAAATATAATTGTACAAACAGTGATTCATTATTATTATTATTGTCAACACTCCAACTATGTGATAAACGTAGGAATACTTTTATTGGGAACTTGAATAAAATTAACACCAGTCTTTTTATGATATAATCTGGTTTTGTTTTTTGATGTTGATCAGTGATACCACAGCAATCCAACATAAACAAAAACACGCTCAAGTTATTTTTAATGCCTACATTTCTCAAAGTGATTCTTTGAACATGTCAACTCTTGAACAAATTTGAATCTCAAATATGTAGCCTACTACGTATCAAGATTTAGCTAGTTGAGACTGCAAGTCAATTTACTGAACAACTATCATTTTCTGGTGATTGATAACTTTGCCTATACTGGTAAACATTGCTAATAAAGTCTTATTTTTATTATTATTATTATTATTATGTGATATTAAAATTTCAATGCTACAGCTGGAACATAACTTCAAACTTTTCAATATCTTCAATATGATATGTGTAGGAACTACGTATTAAACTTCGTAGGCCTAGATGTTGTATAATTTTCACTTGTATAAAACTGAAGAACATAATTTTTGGTTATACGTATATACGTTATACGTATATACCTGTGAAAATCTCATAGTCTTCAAGTTCTATCTATTCAAATAAGAAAGTTTGTGGCGTCGGTTGTGAACTATATAGCTAAAGAATTGACATGTACAGTGAAACCTCTATCCATCGTTATTCAAGGGACCAGGAAAATAAAACTATCCATCCAGGAAAATTTAACATTGATTATATGGAAGTGGGGTGAGAAAAAAGGAATGATACAAGCAGGCAAATGATGGACGTGGGAACAATGCATAGAGGTTCCACTGTACTTAGAAATATGTGTTTGTCAACTGCTCATAAAATTTATTTGAAATCATTCCAAGAGAATCAAGTGGAAAAGGTGAAACTTGAAAGTTTCAATAACTTCAATAATCTCGTAGACTGCTCGTCGTCATAATAAAGACATTTTCAAGAAATAATGAGAAACAAAATGTAAGTAGAAGGATTGATTATAATTCTAAAGATCAGATGGAAAATATAGAAAGTACCACATTACTGGACCTAAGTTCTTGACTGTGACCAAACTATTGAATTAAAACAAATTGATATGGTACTGTAACACAGAAAGCCCTATTTACATGCTACATGGTACAACCTTTAACCCTAAGAATCAAAAAGTACTCTACTAACATATAGAATTCTTGTCGTTTCAGAAGGAATGTCATGTAACATTTTTAATACAGTTTTTTGCAATTTCGGTGGTGCGGTGTTGAATTATCGTTTATCATTGGCTGTATTCCATCAGCTATATTCATCATGCCAGTCCAGAATTAAATTATGATTCATTTTTACTTTGTTTCATATTTCACGAACATAATTGCTAGAAACTGTGATAATGTTATTTATAGAGACATGCAAAAATATCAATGCTATTAAAAGCAATGAAATCTAAAAGTGCTTTTTTACATGTTTTTCTGATATTTCTTCATGTTTCAATAATTATATTTGATGTTGTTCCATGTTTTCAAAATGATGATAAAGCGCTACAAACATCTGAATCCACTATGTTTCAATGTATTAAGGATATATAGACGCTATATCCAGAATAGAAGCTATAGATACGGTTCTATTTTTCTTGAAATTATTTCAATTGAGGTGTAAATGGGGTGAGGTTGATTGATTTAGTCTTGATTAATGATTGATTTAGTCTTCATTATCAGGTTAGTTGAGGAATTTGGGAAAAAGTGGATTTGCAAATGCAGGCGGCAGTCGTAGGTTTAACCCGCTTGTGGGGACTATTTTTCTTAAAATATCAATTGGGGTTTTTGCCTTTTGCATTGTATTTGTATGCCTATTATACGTTATCTAGTAGTTTTACGAATACCGTATTTTTGTTAAAAGCTACAGAACGTTGTTGCACTACAAAACACGATGTTTCAGAATAAAAGATGCACCAAAGTGCTACTTTTCAAATTCTAAATGCTATGAATAGAGAAAATAGAAGCAATGTTTACATGTCTAGTTACTTATAACCGCAAGAATTTACCTCAACCTTAATGGTTGTTCTGAATTAATATGGAGTAGGATTTGTTTTTGTAAAATAACTTTTATTTTAATATATATATATATATATATATATATATATATATATATATATATACGTATGCATCCTATTTGCACATATAATGGCTTACAATATAATGCTCTTTTGTAATATTCATTCAAACAAATTGTCAAATGAATAGTGTTGCTTGGAATCCAAAAAAATGAAATAATGTTATATCATTCATTTGAGCCTGATTGTTAGTTACACTCAGGAATTCCAATATATTCATAGGCCTATTCTATTTCTACACTGTATTGCATTGTAATAATTCTCAATATTCCAATTGTAATCAACTAACCGTCAGCATTTTATGATTTATTTTCTACTTGGCAGGTGTGATTGAAATCAGAAAGCATGATAAATGATATTTTAGTGATCAATCGGAAGATTAATAGCAAAAGATCATCATTTTACTGCATTTTCTAGATCAATGTAAGTCGTCCACTTCAATGAAGGCAACTTGGTGGTGGTTTGAACCATCGAAGCGGTCAATGTACAGCATTTAAAATCACTCCACAGACATGCAAATATTTGTGTTACAAATTTTACGTTACATATTTCTTCAAGTGTCAGTGTTTCGGAGAGCTATTTGATGATGCCATATTTATTCGTTTTAATCTTAGCGTATAGAAACAGTCAAGAACTAAAGTCTTGTAATTGGTAATTCTGTATTTTTTTTCTCTCCAATCTTTGGAATTATAATGAATCCTCATACATACATGTGAATGTTTCTCACTTATGTGAAGATCTTATTACGATGAGTGGTTAACAACAAATAATAGGCCTATGGTTACTTCTGCGTTCAAAATTTATGAGGTTATTGAAACTTACCACATATTCCTTTTTTTTCTCCGAAAACAATTCCCTGATTTTATTTATTTAGGAGTGTTCCAATTGAATGATTTCAAATAAATTCTATGACCAATTGGCTCAAACATATTTCGAAGTGTTGTACTCTAAAATTTCCAGCTCATGTAACCGAAGCCACAGTTTGTCGTTGAACGCCTCAAGCCCAAATGTCTATTAGGTTCCTATAGGCTAATAATTTTCATGTAGGTCTCTAGTCTATAGGCCTACTATTGCAAATGTGTTGAAAGATTGTTCACTGTATCACAAAGAAAAGGTGAATTTTTATATCAATTATGCTGTGCTCAAGTCATCATAAAAAATGAATATTTGGCCTAATCGACCACCATTTGTTCGTCTTGAGAATTAAGGACACAAACTCCCTCTCAGGCCTAGATAAGGATATCTTAAAGGACAGCCGATAGACTGGCTCGCCAAAGTCATTTTAATGTCAACACTGTCAATTCTCCAGCTCACACTCCTAAACTACCATATTTTTTTTTTTCATTTTGCAGTTATCTAAAATGTTGTTGTTTTGAGTCACTATAGTGCCTTCTGAAATAAAATCATGCTATTCACATGTGAGATTCACACATGAAAGCCTTTATTTGTATCGAACACACAATACGTTTGAAACTTATGTTATAAATAAGTATTAAGTCGTGGAAGTGTAGGCCTATACCTAGAATATTTTGTTCTTTTCAAATAAATAATGTGAAAGGCATTCACCTTTAGCCTTGCACTCTTTTTACTCATTTTGCAGATAATCAGGCTGCAAAAACTCCATGCAATCACAATTATCAAGTAATTGTGTAATTCCAAATATTAAAAAAATCTCCATTGTGATTTCCACTGCCTTGCCATTGATTGCTTAGGCCTACACAAAAATGCACCTTTATATTTTTAGGCAAATTGCACCAACCATTTCACTGTCTTCTCAATTAAGAAGTTGAGCTGTGAAGTCCCAAGTGGATATCGAAGGAACAGTTGCTAAAATTTGTATGTGCGTTTTATTAGCTGTCGAATAGTACATTTTTCAATGTGTATACATTGTCATTATCATTCATATTATCTCATTACATTCATTAAAATTCATATTATCATTTTTCACTAATAGTTAAAAACTCACAAGTTAAAATAGGATTCGTTATATCATTGAGTTGTTATATGGAAGAGCAGATCAACTAAAAATCTGAATATCGCCATTTTTTGTTGAAAAAATAAAGACAATTGACGACTCGCAGTCTCCGCCCCCATGACGTCAGAAATCATAACGCCCAGTCAACAGGATGTTAGAACTGTAGTCAAATTCAAATATCCAATCAGGGTATCTTGAAATGATTACAAATGATATGATCCAACTGGCTGACTGGTGAAGCCAAGCCTATTTAGAGTCGTCAATTGTATTGTATTTAGGGTTGCCATTTCGATCGATCTTCGATATCAAGGTTTCGATTTTATATCAAAACCAATCATTCGATTTTCGATTATTTCAATATCGAAAGTGAATTCGATATTGAATAATTGAACAGCAGGCTGCCACTCGTGAGTCATCGCACATTGGTCATATCGCCGACACGTGTGTGTGTATCTCTCACGTTCCCACTGCTTCCAGGACTGGTTCTCAGTTGTCACTGGACGCTCAAAGTGTCAGTGTCGACGCAAAAGATCAAGGAAAAAGCATATTTCTCGTTAGTGCGTTCCATGGTAGAATATGCTAGTTCAGTTTGGGATCCTTAAAGATTAGGTGAGATAAGGGATGTGAAAAGGGTTCAAAGGATTGCAGTAAGAAAGGTTACAGGTAGGGTTAGGAGATGGAAATGGGGCGAGAATGAAAGGGGAGAGAGGGTGATAATGTTGGAGAGTTCAACTGAGATGATGTGAGACCTGGGATGGCAGAAATTAGAAATACGGAGGATCGTTTATGTAATTTCTTCAGGGTAATGGAGGGAGAGGGGGGATCTGCATAAGTTGATATAAGTTGATTGAAAGGAATGAGTCAGGGTATGGACAGTGGTCGAATTGGGAAATTTCTCATGGGGTGATGGTTAATTCGAGTCACAAAAGGAAGCGCTAAAAGGATAAATGGGCAGGGTTGGGGGGAACCCCACCCCCCACAAAGCTCCGCAGGGAAAATGTGAAATCATGTTTTTATCCTGTTTCCCAAGTTTTGGGAATCTGTATAGGTATTCATACACTATTTTACTATATGTATTCAAGTATTTTAAAAATTGAATCAATTGTTAGAATCGGTTTTACGTACATAATGAAGCGAGGAGGAACCAATATTTTGTATATAACATAACGATGAGTCACCGCCTCACTAGTCAATTACCGCAAAATGTGCATGTTTTCGCTCAAAAGTAGGCCACCGCGACACTGGTAAACTGGACTATGAAGTATAACATGTAAATACACGCAAATTACACAAGTAAAATGCTAGATTTTAAAACAACTGTGTCAATAAACTATCAATTGATAATCAAGATACTATATGGGAGGCAAACTTATAACTGGAATGGGGGATGGTGTATGCCACCTTTTCTCTTTGGGTGGATGGTGTAAGCAACGCCTTCTCTTTGGGGGGATGGTGTAAGTGACTAACTCTTTGAGGGGATGGCATCCCCCTGCATCTCCCCCCCCAATTTGATTACTGGGTGTAGAAATAGGCAGGGTCATGATAGAGCAGTAGTTATGAAGGGGGCTAGACTAGATGTCGGTGAATTCTCTTTCTTGAATAAGCTTCTGTCAAGTGACGTCACTCATTGTTGAAATTGACAGACAACAATGTCCATCAGTTGGAATTGACCAATCAGAATGTTTGGTAGTCCACCAGTTTGCTGTATTGCTATGGTAATGATTGTTTGTCATTTGTTACATGACAGAAGCCCATAGGACAGGTAGGGACTGGAATGGGCTTAGTAGAAGTGTTTTTGAAGGGGATGAAATTAGGTAAAAGTTATTCCGTCAGAGGGTTAGGGAGATGGTGGGATAGGGGTAGTTAGGGAACAGCTTGCCACCACGCATTTATGTGCAATTGCAAGAGTTGAAGTAATAATAATAATCTATTGTCATGAGATGAATAATTAATGGATTGATGTGATGATGAGATGCAGGTTTCTCAAGTAATGGGAGCAAAGTGGTTATGGCCCATCTGATGAAAACCGTCCCAGTATTTACGTAGGCTAAAGAGAAACCACGAAAAACCTACATAAAGATAACGGATAAAGGGGATCAAACCTAGGCTCTATCTACCTTCAGCTTTGGTCACAAGGAGTAAACACATCACCACTGAGTTACCAGTACTAGTTAGTGGATATTTGATTAAATATAAAATACAATCAGGTAAATTATTAGGGAATTGAAGATACAGTAAGTACTTCAGTTGACTTATGTAATAGTTCAAGTCTTGAACAATGTACAGGAATTAGTACTCAGGATGAAAAGTAAAAAAATGGTGCATGTTCAGGAGGAATAAAACTTTCACTTTATTTTGTTTGCAATTGTCAATTTATATAAAAAGTAAAATCTTGCAGAAAAAGAAATGAAGGTCCTGCCATCACAACTTATGTATCACATCTAAAAATTCATGTAGAAAAGTTTGTACCTCTGATTTTATGAAATCATTGACGATAAATATGGTAATACAGTATATAAATATATATTGGGACTTTTATTATTAATTTTTCTAATGTCTTGGGCCTATTAGAGTTGACTTACTTGACTAAAATTAGCAGGTCTGAATAAATAATCTACTACACCTCCACACCAAATGGTAATAATGGATCAATATAAAAGTTACTAATTACTAGTAATTAACTACATACAATGAAAGGCGCTAAAAACACCACCTCTAAATACCGGTACATTCCACAATTCAAAGTTCTAGCTTACATACAATAGGTAAATAAATCAATGTTATATAAATCAATGTGTATGAACTATGTTTTACCATGAAAGAGATGTATAATAGACTGACATCATCGAGATCTGTGCAGTTCAAAACTATAAGCTGAGGTCTGAACATTCTGCAGGTATAGGGTATGCAGGTTATCAGACTACGATTCGTTCGGATGTAAAGCAATGACAAACTTGGGTCCAAATGGTGAGATATACTTGATTCCAACTTCCTTGAACACGTTCAATGGAAACCCAAGGTTACACAAGTAGATCTTTCCATTCTGGGGACTATGAGCCAACGGCAAAACGGGCACAAGAGAGAACTTTGTATGTACAAATGGCGAGCCGAGGGGCGGTGGATCCAGGGCCAAGACCGGTGCTTTTTTCTCATTGGCCCAGCCTGCTACGGCTCGGTAACCCGCTGGTAGAGGCCCTGCTCTCTCCCCGGCACATGTCAGTATGATGAGATCAACTGACGACGGCAAGTCAGTCAGTTGCACGCTGGTGATTAGCTTGTTACCAGTTAGACGATACAATGCTACTTCGTGGGCTAACTCAGGCGTTAGACTGACAGGATCCAATAGGAAAACTGCTAACTTTACGCCATGGCTTGCAAGCTGACGGGCTGCATTAACACCGATCTGACAACATAAAATCACTCTGCCTTAGTATGCCTACTAGTGCCTAGTAGGCCCATCCTTTTATTATTATTCATGATTATTCAAGCTCATTTTTGTAAATACAAAATTTGATGTAGAAATGAAAATTACTCAAATTAGAAATCGATTTCTGTGGATGAGTCTAGGCCTTGCAATAATTTAGAGTTGCCATAACATCTTTTCAAAGTCTACTAAAAAAGGAATCTATCTACGGAGTCACACTACTTACTGTGCCCTGTGCATGTGAGCCGCAAAGCGCCACAACGGTTGGCCACTGATGAGAGTTGTGAGGATTCAGTCGGTGTCCACCGCCAAGCAATCGCAGTGCCATCTCGGTGGCAGCACGGCCCATTAGTTCTGTCTGACGCTCGGTGTTGAGACCGGCACGCTCAGCGGCCGAGAACAATTGAGACCGTAACTCGCTTGTTACGCTAAGAAAATATGGACATACTATAGGCACACGAGCATGACATAATGCGAGCCCGTACAATTTATGATAATATAATGTAGGCCTATTCCAGGTATATATACAATTGAAATTATAGAGCATACAGTAGGCCTATTCACTACATGATGCATATTATTATGAGCTAAATACAATTCAATGGATAATACATATTGAAAATGAGAACAGTGTACATCATCCTGTAAGCCTAATGTATATTGGTCTACTGTTAACATTATTTGCCATAAAGTACGTAAATTCATCTGTTAACTAAATTGTTCACTCAACAACCCTGGGCATCACCAGCTAGACATTTGGGGGTACGAATGAGCGGGTGATACATGAATGATATTTACATTAACCCACACAGACTTGACATCAGTTTCTAGTGCAGCAAGTTAGCTGATTGAAAGTTAGTAGGTTGATCGGAATAATTGTCTTGCCTCAACTTGAGGCCAATAGATAGCAGATTTTCAACATACGAAGACATTGAAAGATAACATTGAAGATGCATAACCGGTAGTGGTTTGAGATCTGTGGAGTTGTCTTACCTCGGAATAACTAGTCCGTCATCTGTGACATACTCGAGTGTATCTGGCGCTGAAACAGCAATTTGACGGCGAACGGCAGGTGCACAGGCGATCACATTTTCATCATGTCGATACTGCGGCACTCTCCCGCCATCTGTTTGTCTAACAACGTCTGGGCGTTGCGCCGCGTTTATCTCCTGATATATTGCTTGTTTATTGAACAATGCAAGATTCTTTTCAAAATCGAAATCTTGTTCGATTAAATTATCAATCGGAGTTCCAAAGCAGGCTTCATCTCTGTCAGTCCATTTCTGCCTTTGTCTCTCTTTTTTGTTTGGTGTTTTGAAGGTATCGTCTTCCACAGGCTTACGGTTAGGGGAATCATGTAATTTTAGGTTGGTAAGACTTTCACTAATAGATCGGCCAGGTCGTTTAGCAACTGGTTTTTTGACTGTAATATTGGAGCATTCATTTTGTCTGCTCTCGATTGCTGCTTCCTCAATGATGCTGATGTTTGCAATATCGTCGGCACTGAAATCATTGTAAGGAATGATATAAAAAGAGAATATAAACTAGACTAGGTCACAAAGGAAAAAATACATGATACAGTATTCTTAAAAGACAATTTATGCAGTATTGTAGAAGTAAGTAGATTTACACCTATTTTGACAACTACTAGTGGGCCTACACCTTAGCCAATGCTGAAATGCTTTGGTCAATTAGGAGCTAGTTTTTTGTTTCAAGTACTGGTAGGAGGTTTATATAAGGTCCTATGGTATAACTGCAATGTTATGGTTGATAGTAAGATTGTAAAACAATGCAGTGAAACTAAATTGAAGGGCATACTGCAATTCGCTTTTGCGATAGAAACATCTAATTTTTTCAAGTTTTTTGTGACACGGCAAATTTTAAATAAATTTCCCATATTTAAACCTATTGTGATTTTTCAAAGATCATAAATTCCTCAGGAAAATCGATACATTCTTGAGTGATTACATCGTCTACCACCAACCCCACTCAGTGCTTGCCGCGGCCGAACGATATTAACATAATTACGTGATCATCTCAATCCAGCTCTACATGCTTAGTTATTATGCTTGCTTAAAATTGAACAGCATCACCATTGTCTGTGATCTTTCCTCTACAGTAAGAATATTTTCGATATACATTTGAGCAATATTTCGTTTGTTCATGTAACAATTGAATTGATATTTTTTTCAAATATATGTCACATTTGCATTGTAAGATCGTTCAATGTAATGCCACAGTACGAGCTAGACGTTTTTTGTTTGTTCATCTTTTAGAATAGAGTTTGAGGATTATGAAGAAAAAAATGTAATTATCACACTTGCGTTATTCACATGTTTCAATATACAGTATATTGTACGCGGTATATGGAACTTACAGCTTACGCTGTATACCCCGTACGGCTCATAGCGAGAACGAAGTTGGAAGATCAAGACAAACAGCGGTGAGTCCCATATACCACATACAATGTATTGTATGATTAAACATGTGCATAATGCAAGTATGATGTTAATATTTTTTTCAATCATCTTCCAACTCAATTCTAAAAGATGAACAAACAAAAAATTGTCTATCTCGTACTGTGACATTACAGCGTACGATCACTGGTGGTGCTGCTATGCTGGTGAGCCACGAGTGCACGGCATCAAGGATGCAGCCTTGCCAATAGTACGACACTATTCGCACTCGTGGCGCACCAGCATAGCTCGGGTTGGGGGCCAGTATATCTCTTTTGTGTATCACTTACAGTTACAGTTTTCAGTTTGACAATCCCGATATTTTGTGGACCACTTTACTAGGGTCCACAATATCTATTTAGTCGTTGGAAAATATATTCTGGGCCCCAAAGTTCTAGTTTTGTGGACTACTATATTGGGGGCCACAATATCAGGGTTCACAATGTCTAACTAGCTTTGGGTTACAGGATATCAACTTTGTGGTCCACTATATCCACACGACATTTCGATACCCGTACACTTTTGTGCTCCACAATATTGGGGTTCAGTTTATCGAGGTTGACAATGACAAATCTTTGTAGATCACTTTACTGCGGTCCACAATACCCATTCAGTCGTTCAAAGGGATATTCTGGATACTGGTGCTCTAGTTTTGTGGATCACTATATTGGGGGCCACAAAACCAAAGTATTTGTACAATTTTTACATTTAATCGCGTGGGCCACAATACTGGGGTCCACTTTATCTTTTTCTTGTGGTGCAGAATATTGGGATTCACAATACTGTAGTCCACAATAGCAGTACCCCTCCCTAACACTTATGTCAAGTTGGATTGAGCCGTCATTACGGCGACACCGTCTACGTGAAGGCGTTGCGTTTATATTGTTAAATAAACTCAATGGTGAATGGAATGAGAAATGGTGATAGAATGGTGATTAAAAAGATCTTATGATGAGTAATAGACAGGAAATTACTGTGAAATACGTCTGCAGGATGAACGGACGGGATTAGTGATTAGTTGATTACTGATTAGGCTAAATTTATGTTTCTTTCAACAATGAGACAAAGAGTCCAAGACAAAATATTCTATCTCCTACATAAGAAAAGATGATTTTTTCCACTCCATGTTAGGACCCCCTATGCATTTTGGGGAAAATTTATCGTACTCGGTAGGCCTACCACACATAATTATCCGAAGTTAAGGACACTAACCTGACCACTATCCCTACCGAAACGACACCAACATTAAAAAACTAGATTTCGTACTGAGTAACACAAAATTACCCATTTTTGTAGCACAGTCGGTTCAAACGAAATTTCCAAAGGAATGCAAATTTCCTTCCTCGATACTGCTAAAAGATAACTTGATTACCTATGTTACCATTAAGTATGGTTAATGATGTTACTGCTTGATCAAAATAACGTGTTCCAAATCAAGTAGAAACGCGTTTCTTTCGTTAAGTTTCTATCAACACTAGGTCTAATCACAGGTAGGCCTGTTGGATATTAATATTATATTCGACTTACTTG
This sequence comes from Brachyptera risi, assembly GCA_964007535.1. Lineage (NCBI taxonomy): Eukaryota > Metazoa > Arthropoda > Insecta > Plecoptera > Taeniopterygidae > Brachyptera > Brachyptera risi. Next base: position 38,784,067 of record OZ023326.1, on the reverse strand, counting down.
ATGATAATTTTCTTCGAAGGATATGGAACACCATTTTGGTATACCTTTAATAAGGTCAGTGCCTGATTATTTGGATCAACATGACTTATTTGGCCTTGAAATGTGCCAAGAGAATTTCTGCAGTCGATGGACACTAAATATCCAACAAAACCACTCATTGAAACTTTATTTATTTATTTATCTTGAGATATATTATATTAACCTCTTCTCAACTGTCATCAAGCGCAACAGCTGTGATTCAAATAAGCGCAAGTGTGACCGCCATCTAAGCCTAGCGTTCGTGCGCAGCATTGTGATAGCAAAAAACCCCGAGAACGAGGGTAGTTTAGAAGGCTGGTTAATATTTGAGGTTAGGAAGACCATAAAACAACTGGACCCATCTTTTTACTGCAATTTATCTTTCATATTTTCTAACCGTATTCAAGTATTATCAAAGCGTTGTAGACATAGTATTACTCATCATGATCACCACAGTGAAAATGTTATCACGGCAATATGTCAAGTTTACGGTGAGCATTATTGTTGGTTCTAGGGCCATTATAGGATAATTTGTGCTTGGGCCTAAACCTAACCATTAGACTAGGGCCTAGGCCTAGCTAGGTCGAAGCCGATCTACGACCTAGGCCAATGCCTAAGCCTAGAATTGGTCTCAGGATAGTCCTAGTGCTAAGCTTGCACTAAGATAGAGCCCTAGGCAAGGATGGTTAAGTACTGTAACACAGGCAGCGACCGATTCCTTCGTAAGCCCACAGTCAATATTTCTTGAAAAGAATCTTAATTTCATCATCTCACCGTCATCAAAAGATTTAGGCCTATAGGCCTAGGGAAATTATTCCAAGGTTTGCCTGGGTCAATACTTCATATAGGCATTGAGTTTATAGTAGATAATTTAGTAATAATATATATAGATAGTAGATAATAGTAGGCCTAGTAGACTAACTAGGCCCAGGCCTAACTAATTATTTTTTCTGCACCAGTAGGCCTAGGCTAGGCCTACCCAGGCCATTGTCTAGGCCTACCAGCAGCGTTGAGTTTATAGTGTTATATAGGTAGGCCCACTCAATGCCTGATAGTCTTATAGTTGTATCTGTGTAGGCCAGCCTTGTTAATAATAATAATAATAAGTCTTTATTTCTTTCAAAACACAACACAGTTGGTATCGTATACATATAGTTACTTACATAGTTGGCATTTAAAAGAAAATGGCGAGGTTCGGTGGGATGCCGCTCTTCCAACTAAATGATTTGGTTAATGGTTCTGGTATGACTTTTGTTGACTGTAAATTACCTGCCTACTAGTTTTAAGTCTACAAACTACTCAATCTTATATTTCTGCTTCCACCTGTGTGTATTGTAAAATTGTATCAAATTAAAGTGTTATAGCAATATATGCCCACCTCGAACAAGCAGTCAGATATACTCGTTATATATTCTACAGGGTACAGGGCTGCTGGCTGTTGGCAAATCTGAGCTCTGGCATCCGTCTTTTGCTAAAACCATCTCTGCTCGACACAAGTCTTCTACGCCTCTCAACACTGTTATCTTGTTTGTGCCCCAGCAAGAGGTACTGATTATTCCTGTTTCTCATTGTAAGCCTATATTTAATGTACTTCGGTAATTCCTTGACCAATCTAATACAAAGAGAGAAATGTGTGAATCAATTTGAATGTGGTGATCGAATTGTGTATGATTTCAGTTGATTTTTTCAAGGTTTTGTATGAGAATGATATGTCCCAAGAGTGGGGAAAATTAATCCCTATTTACATGTTGAAATAACCTGAAGCATGGTCAGATGGCCCAGATAATTTTTGACAAGAGTCTTTAGATATGTTGTTCAATTGATTATTAAATTAATCCTCATTTTATGATCCCATTCTAGAATCACCTCAATTAGGTATAAAACAAACAGTCATTTTTTTATTTGATATTTTATTTCGTCCCGTGGACCAGTACATAGTACATAGTATGTATTAACATAGTATGTTTGATTGAAATATCAAGTCTTCTGGCTTGTATTTTAATGATAAACAAAAAATAGTAGGCCTATGTAAATAATAACCCTTGTGAACTGTGTTTTTAGGCATGGGTTGTAGAACGAATGGGAAAATTCCACAGAATCCTCGAGCCTGGTTTGAACATTCTGGTTCCGATAGCAGATCGAGTGAAATACGTCCAGAGCCTGAAGGAAATAGCAATCGACGTACCAAAACAGAGCGCAATCACTTCCGATAATGTAACGCTTAGTATCGACGGAGTGTTGTACCTGAGAATCAATGATCCGTACTTGGCTAGCTACGGTGTAGAGGACCCTGAGTTCGCAATCACACAGCTTGCACAGACGACTATGAGGTCAGTGACCTATCGTTGTTTGAGCCGTGAATTTACTTTGTGGATATGGAACAGAATTCAATATATAATATCATATTAAATTTACTGAACATTAGGCGTACTTCTAAATGCACTTGATATTTGGATAAATAGATGTGGAAATCATTGACTCACATATTGTAACTTACTGGTAGACATACTATTTTTATATTTCAATGTTCTATTTATTATCTTATAATAAATCTATGTATAAGATTTATCATTTATTCTATAACTTATAAGGCCTAATGTAGGCCTATATATTTTTTTTCTAATGGTCATTGCCTTGCTCTTTTCAAATTTGGTTGGCTTGTTTGACCTATTGGGCCGGTCATTATTTTTTTGTTGGTAGGCCTAGTAATAGGCCCATCTGTATTCAAGAATTTGAGTAGGCCTAGCTAGTGTTCAGAATGTAGAAAGAATAATCATAATGAATACAGGTAGAGTAGTCTTTTTAAAAAAGCTAGCTTTTTTAAGTCTTATTCTTTTTTCAAAACCAATTCAACCTATTTTTTTGCTTATCATAAGGGACTATACTTTGTTCAATACGCGCGTTGGTTTATTTTACAGATCCGAGTTGGGTAAGATCTCGTTGGACAAAGTATTCCGTGAACGAGAGAACCTTAACGTTGGAATTGTCGAGTCTATTAACAAGGCGAGCGAAGCTTGGGGCATAACATGCCTGCGATACGAGATAAGTGCGTACCGTTATATAAATTCATTCATACTATTCTTTCTTGTTTCTTGTGGATCTTATTTCAAGACTTCATAAGTAACATAGATAATGTTCTAGTACATCACAGAATCTTTTAATATGTGTTGGAGTGAAAATGAATGTAACCAGTATGATATTTGCCACCAGGGGACATAAAGCTGCCGTCGCGTGTGCAGGAGGCAATGCAGATGCAAGTCGAGGCCGAGAGAAAGAAGAGGGCGGCCATCTTGGAGTCAGAGGGAGTGAGAGAGGCTGATATTAACGTAGCCGAGGGCAAGCGACAGGCTAGGATACTCGCGTCAGGTGAGACAGACACTCCAATTTGGGAGAAACTAGTGTCAAATGACCTTCAGGATAGCTGTTGGTTTAATGCGATCTTCATTCTAGAAATGTTTAGTAGGCCTATGCAGTTACGATTCTCAGATCATAAATTTTATGGAATTAGATAAGTAGGCCTACCGGTACCCTAATAGATTAGTAATAGATAGATTAATAATTAGATGAGCGTAGCAAAGATTCTATTTCACATCCTGGAAAAAATATTTCTCTCCACTCAAATTATTCAAATCGGCCTGGCCATTTTGAAGAAAATAATTTAATGAATGTTTTTTCTTCATCAAATAGCAAGAAGTAAAGCTATTCAGAGCCATGTCACCGTGATTCACGGCTTTCCAAAGTTGATAGTTTCCAAGTTGAGTTGTGAAGAGTTATTAAATATAGGCTATTTTTTACAGTTTTCGAGTACAATAAACTACAGTAGAACCTCTGTTATAAGTTTCTCGTTTATTTTATTACATTTATAAGTTTGATTTTTTGATCCAACCCATATGCTCCACATGTTGAATGGTTAGGCCTAATCAATAAGTTTTTCACGTAACAGAAAAGAGTGCCGGAAGATTGGGTGAAAGGGGTACCGTAATAACAGTAATATTCAAGAAAGGAGACGGAAAAAGAAGTAAGAATTACAGAGTGACGCTGATGAGCCAGGCAGCCAAGCTGTATGAACGAATTATTGAAAGAAGGATGCGAGTGCTAGTGGAACCCATATTAAGGGAAGAGCACTATGGGTTCAGAACAGGCCGATCAACAGTAGATCTACAGTAGACAGTAGATATTTGCGGTGAGGCAACTGTTAGAAACAAGGTGGGAGGAGGGAAGAAGAGTGTACATGACTTTCCTAGATTTAGAGGAAGCAACCGACCATCTTCCCAGAGAAAGGGTGTGGGAGAGTGAGGGCAAAGGGCATACATGTAGGGATGATGGACCGTGTGAAGAGTTTGTATCGAGAATGCAAGGCTTCAGTGCAAACAAATGGAGGCAGGACGGAGTGGTTTGAGGTAAAGAGTGGAGTTAGGCAGGGCAGTGTCCTATCACCTATGTTGTTTGTAATGGTGATGGATGAGATGATCAGAAAAGTGGAACCAGAGAAGAAAGGCCCAGGGTCAAAGACAATGATATGTGCTGATGATATCTTGTTATGGGGAGACAGTAGAGAAGAGGTGCAAGAGAAAGTAGAAAGATGGGAAGAAATGACAGAGGAGTTTGGGATGAGAATTAGCTTGGAAAAGAGCAAAACAATGGTGATGAGCAGAGAGAAGAGAAAGATTGAAGAAAAAGTACAGCTGCAAGGTCAAGAACTGGAAGAAGTAGAAGAGTTCTCATACTTGGGAAGTATTGTCAGTAATATGGCAAAAGTAGAGCTTGAAGTGAATAAGAGAATAGCGAAGGCGGTCGGGCTATTTCAAAAAGTAAGGAAGCTGATTTGGAACCAAGATTTTCCAAGGAGTGGAAAGATACTCATTTATAATGGGTACTACTTGCCTATCTTGACATATGGAGCAGTTACATGGTCAATCAACTGGAGAGAAGAAAAGAAAATAGAGGCAGCAGAAATGAAGTTTGTAAGGGGCATAGCAGGAGTGTCAAAGTTGGAGAAAAAGAGAAGCAGTAATATAAGGAATGAAGTGGGAGTGGAAAGGTTATCATTTAAATTGGAAAGGGAGAGACTTAGGTGGTACGGGCATATGCGGAGAATGGAAATGGAGAGAATACCGAGAGCAATGTTTGAGATAGCAGAAAACAATGGAGCTAAGAGAAGAGTTGGAAGACCAAGAGAAAGGTAGCAGGAGGGAGTCAAGTTTGGCGTAGTCAACCGAGGAGAAAAATGGGAAGAAGTGGAAGATGAGAGATGGTGGGAGAATAGAGAACGATGGAGGGAACTCGTAGGAAGAGAAGAAGAAATAGAGGATAGGCCTAGCAGTAGTGAAGAAGAGGAGGAAGAAGTCGGAACTGGCAGGAACTGATTGATATGAGAAGTTTGCCCTAGAAAAACTGGTGGAATCACCCCCTGGCCCAATTTAATTGGTTATCTGGGTTTGAGATATATATATATATATTACGGTACATTTTTTTAGTCTGGTCCCCGAAAAACGTATAAAAGAGGTTTCACTGTACAGTAGAACATCAGTTATACGATTCTCATTTATACGATTTTTACATTTATACGACTTTTCCAGGTGGTCCCAACCATTCTCCATAAGACTAAATGTTAAATTTCTTCTATTATACAACTCATTTATTCACGACTTTTCGTTTATACAACTGAATTTCTTGTCTCCTTACAACATTTTCAATAATTCCAGTCAGGTGTTCATCATAAAGTCGTAAAAACCCCAAAACGTAAACAACACATGCGTAAGCACACCTGTTTTTCCTAGTAAAAATACCACCTTATCATGACTTCTTCACTTCTACCCGGGTTTTTCCCACCCCAAAAAATATTTATAGATATTGTCTAGTCCTAAATCACTTATATTCATGAAGAGACGCATCATTTTCCTAAACCAATCATCACTCTTTAGAGCAACAGGACCTCCAATCTCAAGGTTTGGAAGCACACTGCCAAGAATGTTGCAATCACACTGGCACATTTGCCCAGCCAGTGACAGCTGATAATGTGTGGGAGTGGGGGAGGAGGGGAGAGGGTATGCAAGGCATGTGCAGGAGCGCATTTCTTTCATGTCAACAAAAAGTGATTTCAAAATCGAAGTATTTTAAAAAGGCAATGATGATCGCTTTTCATTGTTTGAAGTCAAATGTCATTTCAATAATATTCCCTCTCTAACAGGAACAGAAAAACAAAAAAAATGTAATTCTGTCAATGTGATGTCAAACATTTGAAGTAAATGCCACACTAGGAGTCGTCTGGAGCCCTATTCGGTAACTTACAGTGTGGTGAGATGAGACCGTCTCACTGTGAATCGATATGAGATCTCGTATCACTATTCGGCAACTTTTTGCGCGCGTGAGATGTCCGTTTCATCTCGATTTGACGTGAGACCGTCTCACGAGCGAGCGCTCTCGTGAGATCGACTGTGAGACGGGAATTAGTGGAGTTGTGTGTACAAAGTTGGGTTATAGAGACATTTAAGTACAAAGGCTTTGATAATAAAAGTTTTCATATTATATATTATATTCTTATATTAGTTAATTAGTTTGCATATTGTTATATAAGTAATAGTATATTGTACCAAAATAGTAATTGTGAGAATAGTAGGCATATATACCACTTCGTTGGCGTATCAACACCTATTATCAAAGGTAAGTTAGCACAAATTCAACTTATTAATTAGGCCTACTTAGCAAGGAAGGTATAAGAAACATTGTTGGCCCATCTGATTATTTACTGTTAATTATACTCGTTTATTTTTGGATGGTGCCATAATAACTCATTCTATTCGACAAACAGATTGTAGGCCTATGCCTATCCTCGGGAATAATTGAAGAACAATATTTGTAGGTTATGATATATTAACCCACCGCCTCGTATATTCACCGCCGTGTGAAAATGATTCCACTTTTCTGATTGGTCATTTTTGGTTGATGCATTGAAAATATTCCAAAACCCTGTTCAAAAGCCGAAGGCTCCCGACAACGAATGACACCCATAATTGCCATCTCACAGAGAGTTCTCGAATCGCGTCAATACTGACTCCTCCCCTTACGTGAGATGAAACCGTCTCACAATCGAGATGAGACGGGCCAACTTCGATACTGTTGAAAGCTACCGAATAGGGCTCCTGGACAGTGTTAATTGGTTGCTATGAGCATTGGTAATTGTCTGCGTCTGTCTCTCATAAAGCACATGTCATCTGAGAGCTGTCAAGGACATAATGGCATGCTGTAGTGGTGCGAGGGTTGGTGAGGGGGCGGAGGGGAGAGCTGTGACGCGTCTTCACTTACAGACCAGACCAAAAACATCATACACAAGAAAATAAAGACCAAAAAAAAACATTGATTATGCAGTGTGTAAATGTTTGAACCCAGATTCATTAATAAATCATTTATACGTTTATCCATTTATACAATTTTTTTCTCAGTCCCCTGAAAGTCGTATAAACGACGTTCTACTGTATAAGTAAGTATTTTGCTCATCTCACAATGCATTAGGGCTGTGCAAGCAGAGCTTTTTGAGATAAATTGACTTCGAAATGAAAATACTAAAATAGAGATAAATTTCGAGAGAAATTGACTTTTTTTCGAGCGAGACTCCAGCACAAATTTAAAATTTTAGTTCGAGCGAGCTTGAGCACAATCTTGATTCGAACAATGAGCTCAAACCCTCGTCAATCCAAAATGGAAGAGACCTCCAAAAAATGTACAAAAATTCGTAACCAAACCCGTCCTTATCCATGAAAATCATCACTCTTACCGGTTAGAATTACGGCAATTTCGTATTGCGTACAAGGGGTAGCAATGCTACCGGGCAAAACTACTTGATGAATGATGAGTTGATAGAACCGTTGCCTCAATGAGTGTGTATCGGCTAGCTTCGCCAATAGAAACCTTTGAGATCGTATGTATATGGCGCGTTTCAATTGGCGCTCGTCCGTCTCGAGTCGTGATGTTGTTTTGGTCTATCCTTGACAAAGGGTGGATGTGTTCTGGAGAGGGGGAAGAACTGAGGAAGAGACACGCGTGTGCGTGTCTGGTGATAACTATGACTCAGTAGAACTCACTTCGAGTCAGTCCAGTGTCACTGACAGTGTGAGATGATGCGTGCTGTAATCATTCAGCAGGTTTATATTCAAAATCGAAGGGGGAAATGAGGAAACAAAACTTTTTCACAAGTTTCAGACACTGTATATATAATACCAGTGTGTTGAATGATAAAAAGATGACAAGTTTATCCTTCCACTCTCACTTGAAATAGTTTAAGACCCGAAAGTATTTCAAGACTTGAAATGTCAATCTGGAAAAAATTCTTTCGAACTCGCTCGAAAATTTTGAGTTTGAACAGCCCTACAATGCATGTGCTGCATTTGCCCAGTCTATGTAAATTCTCAAGTTTGCAATAAACATCTACATACAGTATTCTATTCCAGAGGAATATTGCATCAAGCAATGTAACATGCATCGAGTGGATCATTATTTAATAGCATAAGGAAGCTGAAAACAAATATGATTCTTGAATTCAGGTAGCAACAGTGCTAATTATGCACTCTGCATTAACATTTTTGCAACCAGAATGGATTGTATCATGAATTTATCATCATTAATTGTTACGTACGTACCACAATAGGCCTACTATATTTGTATATATTGTTTCTTTCAATATCATTTTTTCCTTTCTAAAATTGGAAGTTATAGGCCTAATGTTGGAAGCTTTCAGAAACAAATTAGAATGTTTTCAAATATTGGTACTGTAGGCCCTATTATGATTTATAATTCATAAAACACCCTCACTTGGATTGTGACCAAGAGTCAAACTCAGAGCATGTTCGTAACACATTCCCTACTTGTAATGATTGTTATTCCCCATGTTGTTATCTTCAACGATTGATTGTTTCAGAGGCCGATAGGCAAGAGCACATCAACAGGGCGCTGGGAGAGGCGCAAGCGGTGTTGGCAATAGCCGAGGCCCGGGCCAAAGGTCTGCAAGTAGTCGCCAAATCGCTGTGCACGAACAGCGGCCAAAACGCTGCGTCGTTGAACGTCGCAGAACAGTACGTTCAGGCGTTCAACAAGCTGGCGCGATCGACAAATACGCTGATTCTGCCGAGCAATGCGGGCGACGTCACGAGCATGGTGTCCCAAGCTATGGCTATCTATAAGCAACTTGCCAGACCAGAGCTTACTAATCAAAGGTAGGTAGTCTATTAATGATATTTCTAAGACAAAATTATTGAAAAAATCTTAAAAATCATAGAATAATGTCACAGTTGGTCTATTTCATTGTTTCGCATCAATCATACTACAAATTATGGAAAACTAATCATGGGGTTTTAGCATTTCTCAGCAAATCCCAATTAAATTTAAATTGGACACCAATAGATCTTATTTATCGCCACAGTGCATCGTTACAACAAAAAATGCTCTACGAATCAAATGATTATAATGATTATAACATGATCATATAGATTGTCACATGATTATAAGGAGAGACATGTAAATATAGCTTCTATTTTTTCTTCTCATAGCATTTGGTATTTGAAAAGTAGCACTTGGGTGCATCTATTATTTTTAAACATCGTGTTTTGTAGCGCAACCACGTGTTGTAGCATAACAGCAGTACTGTACAGGTAAAACCACTAGATAACGTACAATAGGCATACAAGAGAAACACCCCAATTGATATTTTTTAGAAAAAATATGGTAGTCTCCACAAGTAGGTTGAACCTACCGAGTTGATCTGCCGCCTACACTTTTTTTTCCAGATTCCTTAACTAACTGCACCTGTTTACATCTAAATTGGAATAATTTTGGGAAAAACAGCATCTATAATGCTTCTATTATGAATATAGCTTCTATATCGCCAATACATTAAAACTTAGCGGATTCAGATGATTGTAGCGATTTGACGCCTTTTCAAAAACATGATAGAACAACATCAAACGTATTGAAATATGAAGAAATATCAGAAAAACATGTAGAGAAGCACTTTTAGATTTTATCGCTTCTATAGCAATTACTATTTTTCCACGTCTCTAATTATAAGCCTAGGTAGTAGGCCTAGCATATGTAAAGTGAGCAAACAAGAATGTTTCTGCTTCATTGTATACCTATATCGTAGGCCTGCATTAAACCCGCATCACTTTAAGCTCGGATGATTGAAATTTTGCTGTAATTTCAAACACTAGTTCTGGTCCCTACAGAGGTTTGACCCTTATCTCAATGTTGAATATTTCTCATTAAAACTTCTATTATTCAAAATTGAAATCTTTTGATTCATTTAATTTAAATTGAAGGGATTTACTAAAAATATAAAGCATTCACCTCACTCATCTAACAACATATTTTATATACTACGATTTTCTATTACGGCCGTACCTACCTAGTTATAAGTAGTCCATAAGGCATGCTAATGTCTATGTGACTAATTTTTTTCCACTTACTGAATTAACATTCATCTCATCATCTATAACCACATAGACATCAAATATGATTATTCAAACAGTTTTTCCAAATATACGGAGTATATTATGTGGCAGTATTTTAATATTTTCAGTATTTTTTTCATTTTGAGAAGTTCGAAAGAATCAGTGAGATCCAGTATTTTTCCAACAAATTTGTTTTTGAATTAATAAGCGAAAGAAGTCACGGTAACTATATATTTGATTGCAGACAAAGTGACAGCTGGGCCACTGTATTCTATCAATACTTGTGTTTGTTTGCTTGATCATGTTATGTTTTGAGGCAATTGTATCCGTCGTGTTGCAGGACTTTCATTCCAGGCGAACATTTGAAAGACTTGGCTGAATATATGAGTGATGCTGAAGGCGACATTCTTAAGCCAAGCAGTCAGCCACAATCGAGTCCTACACCACTCAACAAGACACCGGGCAATTTGTAATAACAATCAATAAACCTAATTACTTAATGTTATTCTGACTTATCATGGTATTTCATTTTCATGACTCCTTACTCTGCGATTGTAGTTTTTACCGTGGCTAACTTTAATTACTCCAGTTCAATTCAAAGAGTCAATTCTGCATTTTTTTTTTCATGTTCTGTTTGTTCTACTAATGTCACTTTCATTGAAGTAATATTGATTATACTAATAAGAAGACCAATGTTATCAAAACTGACAGTGACATTATTGTCAGCAAATAAATAAAGGTTAATAATTGAGGTCTATATCTCATTCGCTCAGGAATACAACATGTTTGTATATAGTTTAAGCACAGGTGGGCTGCATAAAACTTTCAATTTTTCATTACAGTGAAACCTCTAGATGCATCGTTCCCGGATCCGTCGTTTTCCTGCTTGTATCATTCATTTTTTCTCACCCCACTCCCATATAATCAATGTTAAATTTTCCTGCATGGATGGTTTTATTTTCCTGGTCCCTTGAAAAACGATGCATAGAGGTTTCACTGTAGGTGCCTACATGATGCCTTTGCCAAATGAAATTTTTATATTTTGATTTTTTATTGCTGACTGCTACTGTTTTCTGTTCAATTTTTGAGCAAGTGTGTTCGTTTATCCCAAGCCTGAGCAAAACAATATGAAAATAGCAACATGGCATCTTTCAAATTGTACCGGTACTCAATTCATCACAGGCTTATTATTGTACAGTGAAACCTCTATCCATCGTTTTTCAAGGGACCAGGAAAATAAAACCATCCATGCAGGAAAACGATCCTTCCAGGAAAATTTAACATTGATTATATGGAAGTGGGGTGAGAAAAAATGAATGATACAAGCAGAAAAACAATGGATCCGGGAACGATATGTAGAAGTTTCACTGTATTCCTGATACTGGCACTGGCTGTGCATGTGTTCTGAACTGGCTGAACAAATTGTAGGGTGAAATAATTAATATTTAATATTCAAGGTAAGTGAAATGTAATGCAGTGCAGTGAAACGTGTTTCGTTTTTCAAGGGGGCAAAAACGTCCATGCAGGAAAATTTAACATTGGTTATCCTATGTAGGAGTAGGATAGGAAAACATTGATGATAGAGGCACGAATACAATGGATTTGGGAACATTGCATCAAGGTTTTACTGTTCATGAATTTGTGAACAAAAATTGTGATTAAAAAGATAGGCTTAGGCCCTTCATCAATATTTACCATTTTTAATACATTAAGTTATCAATAATCTATAAACAGCTAAAAATGTCCGTTTCTAGCACCATTATCTAAACCTCCAATCACATTCTTCATGTTTTGAAATATATCCATTGTAAAAGTCAAGTGGTTTCATCGGCTTCTTGCCCTGCAGTCTTACAGCATCGAACGTGATCCAGTGCCTGTCGCTGCACAGCACTCGTAACGTCTTCGTAGCTCGATGCAATTCCACATAGCCTGGTTGTCGGTGAGTTATTGGGGTATCATTGGCAAGCATTGTTGCACCTAACAGCTTGACGGGCTGGCCGTGCCATTGTGTGGAGACCGGATACAAACCGTCGAGTGCTCGGGCAAGGTTGTACACTTGACGAGATGTCATCGACAGCCAGTCTACACGAGATATTGCAGACGTTACTCGTGGGGCTGCAACAAGCGACTGTGCTTTAGGCATGCGGTGCTGTTTGTGCTTTTGCCTTGGTAAATCGAAGAGGCCAGTACATCAGTTATCAAATTTGTTTATAAATTCTAATTTTATGGCTACTTAGAACCAGTGTCATGCAAAATTAAATGCTTATTTAATGTTATAGCTCTGCATTCTGGGCTTCATAGCTATCATACCCAGTCACTAACATAACCTGATCTAAATCGTCATAGTGACTGAGCAGAAACATTTTGTCGTTACGTCGGTAAACACGATCCATTTTTGTTGACGTCAATTCTGGACATGAATTGACATTTTTTAGCTGTCAGTATTCGGTTATATATTTACTGTATAGCAAAGCAATATATTGACAGAGTAGAATCAGTAACACTTGAAAATTCTAATGACAATAAAGCATCTCGTGACGCATTCTAAGCAAAGCTGATACAGTAATCAAACTTTCGACTTCTTACCATACGAGATGCCCTCTTCTGGCTGTATTTTCGCTGCTTGCAGACAATGTGATAGGTCAATGATGGTGTCCAATAAGAGCTGAGCTCCCAGTTTGGCTAGTCTCATTGAGAGATTAGGCATTGTCTCATTGGGTGATATACACAGATGTGCCTGACCGACAATATTACCTACATCAAACCTGGGAAACCAAACACAATTGGGCTTAGCCCTACACATGCTAATTTGACTAATTGGGCCTACATATTTTTGCCAGCTATTGAGTAAATCAATGGTCATACATTACATCCTCTTGCATAGTTACAATAGGGCTACAACCTACCTAGGCCTGCATATTTTTATTTTGTAATTAAAATCCAGTTGAACTAGAATAGTACATAATCTACACAACTACATATTGCATGGATGCTGCCAAATATTGCTGATTGATTTATTTATTAAATATTAATCAATAGATTATCAATTATCAGACATTAGATCACTAATCAATTTGCATCAGTCAGCTAGTAATTTATTAAAATTAATTGATTAACAATTAATATTTCTTTGATTATTTATTTATGTTTTAATGGAGCACCGTCCAAGAGTTTACTCTGTACAATCAATATGATTAGTGTAGCACAGATGCTTAAAACTGCCTGGAAGTACTTTGTGTTAACAGTGCTGTAAGCGTGTAGCTGGCTTCTCAAGAGACTTGAGCTATCGCTCGACTAGATACACCTTCTATATTCTACTGTATTCTTTTTCATTTTACAAAATTGTTTGGACATAGGGCACATATAATGATCAAGATGCATTGAGGGTTGCGTCGGTTTGCCGGTTCTTTATGGTATATTAACTCCTTATCCCTCCCATGTTGAAAATACGTAGGCCTACCAATTTACCGGCCAAATCTTTAGAAATACCGATAGAGCGTAGTGTAGTAGTGATAAAAGGAACTAACTTTGTTTATAGATAGACCTACAAGCAAAATGTCATTTACATTCGCTCAGTTGTCTGACACAGTCTCTTATGAAGTAAAACGGAGATGGTGAGGTTGAATTGTTATTTGAATTGTGAAGAAATCCCAGATAACGCAAGTTGAATTGTAAGTTACAACTTACATCTAAGTAGGCCCAACTCATATATAAAAAATCAAAATATCAATGTACATATCAAAATCGTGCGAGAAGTCGGCATAACCAAAGAAATGAGTATCAATATTTTATTTAATTGCATTATCGGTAAATATCACTTTTCATAAGCCTAGCCCATTTGTCTTCTTCCACCGTATCTTGGATACCGATGTGCACTGCATCTGAGATGCAAATATTTGAGGTACCGGTACGCTATATATAGAAGGCATGACATCAAGTTTCTACAAAACAACACTAGTTAGAGCAGTGATTGTTATTTCTGAGGAAAGTACTCAGGAAATAAAACAATATTTAGAGTTGAGTGAAGGCACCATAAGGAACCAGCAAATTGACTTAACCCTCAATGCATTTTTTGATTATGATTCATGAATAATGTTTATATTTTAGTTATTAAATTGACAATTATCTCCTTGATTAATTACTTATTTGAATCAATAACCTTTTTTAGTTGTTAAGTAATTGATCATTCATCATAGAAAATTGAATTATTCAATTGCACTTTTAACATGGAATGACAAGCCTACATTCTTCAAACTACAATATTCAATTCCATACCAAACAATATACTTGCAAGTTAGGTAGGACAATTACCATAAATTTAAATTATATACATTTTTAACATTTCAATAAAATTCTAAAATTCAAGATAAGCTAGATATAAAATCATTTCAAAGCAACTGAAAAAATTCATATTATTCCAAAGAATATCTAGATGATGAATAAGAACATTCAAGACTTACACAACGTGTATGACCATGTATAAGGCTATGTAGTATATGCATAGTGTATGAGTAGGCCTACATTATGTATAAGGTAGAAATAATTTTTCATCAGAAATTAAATTACATGAAGTAATCAAATTCATTTTGTAAGAATGTTTTTACTTTTTACTCAGTAAAAAGTTGATTTCAATTGACGACTCGAAATAGGCGTGGCTTTACTAGTCAGCCAGTTGGATCATATCATTTTTAGTCATTTCAAGATACCTCGATTGGATATTTGAATTTGACTACAGTTCTAACAGCCCTATCGATTGGACGGTATGATTTTTGACGTCATGGGGGCAGAGACTGCGAGTCGTCTATTGTAAAATAGATTGTGATGAAATAAAATCAATTGGCAACATTAAGTTTCTTCTCATCAGGCTAGAATGTTGATTGACTTACCTTTTTGGTTTTATTTGCATTATTGTGACACCAGTTTCCTGTGATATGAATAAACAAAAAGAATTATGAATTTTAGTACCGGTATCTTACAAGGAATAAAGTAGAGCAATGTCTCATGTCAGTATGTATCAGTTCGTACCGTGTCTCCGTTTAGTATGGCATAAATGATGGGTGCTGCTCCACGATATTTTGGTAACAGACTAGCATGCACATTCAGCATACCTCTGGGAAAAAGACAAATATCATAATTTTTTTGAACTGCAAGTTCAGTAGTAAGTAACAATAAGTAACAGACAAGTAAATAACAATAAGTAACAGACAAGTGAGAAAAAGTAAGTTACGGTAGCAATAATCAGTCACTCACAATCTGAAGGACTTGATTATTTTTTCTGGTATGAGGTGGCCAAATGATACGACAAGTCCCATGTCGTATTCTCCGCAGTTGACATCTGGTGGCCAATTGTATAACGTCAGATTTTCCTGGCTAGCAAATGTCTGTACGGAATTGGTCTTAGATTTGAAACAAGTGACGACATCCAACTGGCTTATAAGTGTAGGACTTATATTTTTCCTAGATAACATAGAGAACATTGCTGGTGATATGAGATATGGATAATTTGGGTCAAATGAATGAATTGAGGGTTAATATGTCGTAGGCCCTATGTAACCCGAGCGTTTTTAGGGACATGCTAGGTGGTGGTAGGCCCAGATAATGGATAGGGTTAGTCAAGGTAAGGTTTGAACCTTGAAATTACTGTATTGTTATCCGTTCAACACAAATTTTGAGCTACCCCACCAAATATCGTAGAAACTAAAGAAAACCCATAGTAATCTAAAAAACAAACCTTGAAAAGAGGGGTTACACATAGACCTATGGCATATTTATCGAAATGAGTACACATTCAACCACTCAACGTACATAGCAGTAGAAAGAATTTTCAAACTTTCAACCGAGAAATCATCAGTCCCGAAGAAAAGTACGCGATATGGTGCTGCATCGGTGTAATCTTTGACTCGAGGTTGATTCTCCAACTGTGTATGATCACTTATGGCCCTACTTCTGAGAGGTCTACCTACGCTCCTATTTGGCTGCTTTCTTCTTCCAGAAAAATAGTATTTGAAGTATTTATGAGGCCTGGGCCTATTAAATAATGAAGTCAGGCCCAAGACTGGGCCCATCATTATAGACCTCGAATCAAATACTGTTTCAGTTAGTATACGAGTCAATCATTTTCAATCACTTGAAATGGGCCTAGCATAGGCCCCTTTGCCTTGAAAAATCAATGCCTAGGACTCTATTTCCAGTCTGGTTTTATATTAAGAAACTCTACTCAATTTTGCTGCACATTCTATCGATTTAGTTTTTCAAATTAGGTTATGTTTTCTGATACGATGGTGGCTGACATGTTGAAAACTTGACTAGTGCTGCCACCAACTTCTTTGTGAAGGACGAACCCAAGGGGACGAACCCCGAACCATGATACAAGTCTTTGGACGAAATTCTGTCTGTCTGACGTCAGACATCACGTGAAGTCAGCTGACAAGTAGGCAAATAGAGGCTGGGGACTTCTTGAATACGGACTGAAATTACATTATTTCAGTGGATATCTCAGGAATACACGATGGGGTCGTTATTTCGTAGTGAAGAGATGACCTTATGTCAATTATTTTTGCAAAGTGAAGCTGCATATGCCTGTGTATCAGAGCTGGGCGAGTTGGGGTTAGTGCAATTCCGTGATGTAAGTATGCCACTAGCCTAGTAAGACCGATTTTCTTGTTAGCCCTTCAATATAGACCTTGCTCTATTTTTTAACGTAGGCCTACTCTAGTTGAATTTTGGAAATTTTATTCGATATATTATTCATTTACGTCTATTGTGAACCTATAATTTCAACTTTCTCGTAAGCCTAGGCCTAAACGAATTTCCCCAGACTTCCTAGGCCGCCTATTCTGGTTATTGATTTTGGATGTCACCTGCAAAGCCACGCCCACATCCATTATCGAGCGCCTGACTTGTCACAAGGAAGGACTTATAAAATCATTAACTAACCAAGGCCTATTGGCTAGCGTACTACTGTTATGACATCATGATACTTATCACATTTTGAATAGTAAAATTATTCTTACCTCTGCTTATTTGAGACAGGCTAAGCTGGAGTTATGAACAAAAAACATAGAACCTTATAAATATCTGTTGGTAGACTAGGCCATTGATTTTGTATGACTGACACCACAGATTTAATGCCTAGGCCCAGGCGCTAATTAGAAAAATATGAAAAATGGTAAATTGCACAGGCATATCCGCATATCCTCAGAGGCCTAGTAGGCCAAGTTAGGTAAATTTACTGATTAACGTACCATGCCATTTTTTTTTCATTTTTTTAATTTTTTTCTTAATTTTTTTTCAAGTATATAAGCTCCGTTCCGCCTGCCGCGGTATACGCGAGGTTTGTACACTAACCTGACCCTAACCTAACTTACTGTCCACTGTTGTCGTCTTAGTCAGATCACAAAGCATCAACTTCAAGTGAGTAAAAAACATATTAGAACAAACAAAACACAAAAAGTCCAAACACTACATCATATATACAAACAAGATCTATCAGAAAACACCTCAATCAAGAATATCGCACTAAAATTAGCGTTGGTACGTTGAACGATAAAATTACCCCAAGTTACATCAATTTCTTGTTCAAAATTGGACGTACCTATTTCCTGCATGTAATAAATGATGGATAATTGACGTCTGTGGAGATCAGTCTTTTTTTATTACTGGTACTCGGATTCAGCTGAATCCAACGTACTGGAGGTATAGTAAATTAGTAGGCACCAACACTGCTTCTGACAGCTGTTCTCCTGTAGTGTATCCAATGTCTCGTTTCATTGGTCTGATTATAGCTGAACCCTGACGTTAATGCATTCCAACGCAAGTTTGTCAATGAAGTGCGTCGCTGCGATGAAATGGAACGCAAACTGCGTTATTTGGAGAAGGAGATTAAGAAGGATGGGATCCCGATGTTGGATACCGGAGAGAACCCAGAGGCTCCACAGCCACGAGAAATGATTGATCTGGAAGTAAGTCAAGCTAACTATTGATAGCCTAATTTCCTCTAGCACTGATCTATACCTGATGACAGAACTTCTTTCACTGCTGCATATCAACAAACCTGAAAATACCGTATTGTCCCGAATATAAGCCGAGGTTTTTTTTCTAGAAATTTCAAGCCCAAAAGTCACCCTCGGCTTATATGCGAATCTCGACCAATAATCGGTCAAAAATACGGTTTTTGCTCATTTTAATTGGGCGTGGTAAATCCGTACACTAATATCAACGGAATCTACTAGAAACTGCGAGATATTCCACTAAAAACTAGGGTTGCCTTTCGATTTCGATCGATTTTCGATTATAGGTTTTCAATTAGATTTCAATATGTACTTTTCTATTTTCGATTCGATCGATATCGAAAAGTTTTCGAAGATCGAAAGCGTACAACAGTACAAGAGTAGCAGGAGACGTCACGAGTAACGCGCCCGCTTCCATTGGTAACATTATACTTATATATATAGCGCGTGCGGGGTATATAAACATGGTATTTTGCTACCTAACACGTTTTTTTTTATTCGATTTTGATTCGTCAATTCGATCGATTTTCGATAAAAATGCAATCGATTTTGATTCGATCGATTTTTGATATTGTGAACTTTGATTTCGATTACGATTTTTTGATCAAACGGCGACCCTACTAAAAACACGTTTAATAAATGTTTTATCATGAAGAAGCATCATTTTCCCAATTTCCATCATTTTTATTTGACACGCAGTTATAAACATAAGCACGGAACTGTTTGCTGCATGGCGTCTATCATCCCACTAGTCTACTACGCCGATGCGCTACTGCGTGAGTCGTGACGTGTGTGGTCTAACCTTGGCAAGCACGAGACTGTTTCGGTCGTACGACTCAAGACGGCCGAGCGTCAATCGAAGCCGGCCATATATGACGATTGCGTGAGGCACCTCTCAACGGTTTCTCACAATTCGTTTCGGCCGGTGACATAGCTTTCTCTTGCACGCAATACGAAATTGAGTAAATTCTAGCCAGGAAGACCGATGATTTACGTGGAAAAGGAGAGAAACTCTGTTTTCAATTACTGATCTAAAAGTTTGGGGGGTCAGCTTATATTCGGGACAAGCCGAGACTTACATTAGGCCTACTTGATTCTGTAATATAGGCCTACCTTTATTGTTTTTTTTTGGCATAGGCCCTATACCTAATGATTGTGTTCGATTCTTAGTAAAGTACCATTACCGGTACCAGTAATTTAATTTCATTCCTATTTTTGACTTTGTTATTCCATGTTGTTTGTGATAGTTTGAATGAATTAGAATACCTATATAAATAGCACATTGTTGTCTACAGGCTACGTTTGAGAAACTAGAGAACGAGTTGCGCGAGGTCAACCAGAACGCTGAGGCTTTGAAGCGGAACTTTCTTGAGCTGACCGAATTAAAACATATTCTACGGAAAACTCAAGTCTTCTTCGATGAGGTATGAAACGCCTCGACTACTGAAAAAGTTACAAGCTAGCTTCTCTCCTATTGATTGTAATCTTTAGATAACAGTCACTAGCTTGTACAGCGCGATGAACATCTCTCTAGAGGCCTGTTATTGGCCATAAGCTTACTTCTCTATCCATCCAGTCAAAATCCCAGACTTCTAATGATGTGCAACATATAGAATACTTTTGCTTGCCTTTCACAACAGATTATTAGATACCTATGGGCAAATCTAAATGTACAGTAAACCTCTATCCATTGTCTTTCAAAGGACCAGGAAAATATAACCATCCATGCAGGAAAATGATCTATCCAGGAAAATTCCACATTGACTGTATATGGGAGTGGGGTGAGAAAAAATGAATGGTACAAGCAGAAAAACAATGGATCCAGGAACGGTGCATAGAGGTTTCACTGTAGTTGCAAGAGTACCTGCCTAGTGTGTTTACCATGAAGTAAATACTGGTAGTTCACTGATATTCCGTACCCGTACTCGTCACAATTTTACAAAAATCATACGTTTGAACATTCATTCTAGTGATTCTCTAAAAAGTAAAAAAGTTTGAATCCTGATGAAATTAACATTTCACAAAGACCGGTGTTACACTACGCAGAAAATATTGCTCTGCTACAGTGAATTTATTTTCTTTGAGGCGATTTTGAGAATACACCCCTGAATATTCAAGTGAATGATTTTTTTTATCTTGCCCAATAAATCTACACAAAACAATATGCCTACCTTACTCTTCTCAATTCTTCTAAATCTGAATCACTTTGAAGCAAGTGTCAAGAATCCAGGAATTGTCAAGTTTCATGTAGGCCTAGACCTACCGGAAGAAAATTTTGTGATTGGTGATGGTAAGATATTCCGGTAACTTTCACGTGCTCTTTCACATTGTTACTTTACAAACTTTGTGAATGAAAAAAGAAACGAAGAATAGCAGTAGGGTACCTAGGTCAACATATCACCGTGTTCGTCGATGTGGCATCTTTCAACAGGTCTACCTAGCATCCTGCTGTTTTGCAATTATTCTTGTTACCTCATACTATTGTTCCATACATGCTAGGTACTTGAAATGTGTTAGCTTATGGATTCTTGTACTGGCTAAAAGTCTTATTGTTGATTTGAGGAAATGTAAATTCCTGGTCACTTTATAAATTTGTTCATTAGATCTAGACTAGAGACAACTGTACAGTGCAAAACCATCTACCGTGCCTCTTATATTTTGTTCAATGAAACATGTGGAGGCCTAGGCATCCACTTGTCGTTTCGTGTTTAAACTACTGATCAGAATTTGTGTTCTTGAACCTAATATATTCTAACAATTCCGTACCAGTACTAGTAAATTACCCATAGCCCTACTATTTTGCATTGTCAAGTTGGCTAGTCTCATTTCTCGTGGACACCCTTCTAACACAAGCTAGACCATGTAGATAAATGCAGCTATATATTCTAACCAAATGATGTCTTCTCTAAATAATCAACAGCCTGGCAAAACGCTCCATTAAATTGTAGTTAATATCAAAACCACCTGTTTGTATTTTGAAAGATTTTTTTTCATTTTGTAGACCACTTTAGCCGAGCAAACATTCACTTCAGGTTCACTAATGCACGCTCTGTATTGACTCGACAATTGTTTTCATTGTTTCGTTGCACTGCGGTTTCTATTGTAATTTGTTGTCCGAACGGTGTAGGCCTACATTTGTTCAAGTAGAGACGTGATTCCCCGGTAATGAGAATTGTGACTGTTGTGATAATCAATGGAAACACTAGTTTGAAGTCATGCAGACGCACGCGGTAGCGGGTCTGTTGAGCAAATCTGCTGGATGAAATAATGTATTGTTGAAGATTATGCTGGAGTCACAAGTGATATAGACCAGTTTGTTATTGAACTAATAACTAAAATGAAAGATTAGAGACATCAATTTTTAGTTCTGAAGCAAAAAAGGGATGTTACTTTTTGTCTCCATGTAACTTCTTAACAACATGATATTTGTAGCACTTTTCACATACCTCACGCACACTTGTTACTTTGTACATATTATATTGTTTTATTATTTTGTAATTTTATCTTTAATATTATTTCAGTTTTCTAGTGTTTTATTTCTTCTGTTGTTCTATAAAATGTGTCTTTTTTAACACTTCTCTCTCTCACTTTTCTGCCTTGCATGACTAACTGGCAGTGCATGTCTTTCTCCCCCACCCCCTCCCTTCCTGCACTACGGCCCAACCCCCCACCACTAGCGAGTGCTTGTTTTGCCAGGCTGACGGTCGAAACGTCCCTCAGATGGCCGATCCAAACCGAGAGGATGAACAAGTCACGCTGCTGGGAGAAGAAGGTCTGAGGGCCGGCGGACAGGCACTAAAGCTCGGGTACGTCTTGAATTACGAACTCGAACAGATACGCAGTTACGCTACTCAGCTTTTTGGGATGAGCAAAATGAAGTCTATTGATCAAGTTTTTTTCTGTAATTTTCTTTTTGAGTTTGAAAAAATGGTTCAAAATTTGTAGGCCTATTGTGCATGGGATGTTTTTCCCTCCAGACAATATAATAATTACAGTATACCTATATTTCCTAATTTTCAAAATATACTCCGAGCCTAAAATTATTGTCAGTATAATCATATAAACCGTTCACCTGATACAGGTACTTCATTTATATATTATTGGGAATCCTTGCAGTTAAGAGTTCCTGATTTAGTGACTGAATAAGTAAATTAGTTTTGTTGTAATTCTTGCTATGCTACAAGTAGGCTTACAATTCAAAAGAATGTAGATTTAATGAAGCAGACATTCTGTGATGTAGTTTGAATCATGCCACATATCAGGTAAATAGACTGTAAACTTGCTAGTACTGTATAGCAGTTTGAATGACCTGTTGGCATTGTAATAGACTCATTACTCAATGCTATCAATTGTCTAGATCGAAAATCATTCTATTTTCACTTGCTCATCCATAAATGCTCGGTTAGTCTATTCCTCTTGTTACCAACCACTGGTGTGGACGTATTAGTCTCTTATAAATTTTATTTTACAGATTTCATTCAGTATAAAGTTTAGCAAGTAGTTGTTTATAGGTTCAACAACAGTATGGTGAATCTCAACGGTAGGCAAAGTGAAGGTAAGAGTACAGACCTGTTCACCCAATTTCCATTTTCAAACACTTCAGTAACCTCTCTTATCCACAAATACTTTCCAAACATTTCCAAACTTATTTCTACCCCTAACATTTTACCCCTCACCTTGACCCTTGCAAATGGTGACTGATTGGTTAACACTTCCTTGCTTACCTGAACCCCCCTAGCAAAATGGTGTACAGCTAGCTTACCTTGGCTTCTAACGCACTAATGATATAACTCACACGGGGTCTATGATATTTGGCAATGGTTCTAACTACTTCTAACAGAGTGCACTCACTTAACGTACGTTCGTGGTCGAGTCTAGGTGTTGTTGTTTGTAGCAAGAGGGGCTGAACCCTACCGAGTCGATGACACGGGCGTTGATTAGTTCCGATGACTCCATTGCGAGGCAGACACCGTCCGGCCCCATACAACTTGGGTACGTAAAGGTCACAATAGGAAGAACTTGACAAACGGTGTGGTTACTGATTACGGTAAATATGTCGACAGACCTAAAACGAAAATGGCAATCTCAAAGTAGCTCTTACTGGCTTTGCAATATAAAAGATTCTGGGCAAAACAAAAATCATGTATTGAACTTGAACTAGGTTAGTAGGAGAATACTCATTTTTCCAACGGTGCTCATAATTCACCATTTGTAGACCATACACATATGAACGAGCAATTTGTTTTGAATGGATATTTTCAAGAGCATGAAGACAGCAATGATATTTCTTGTGCTCTTAGTTCTTAATGAGGTTCTTAGTGCTGAGGTGGAAAGGAATTTGTCGTGGTGTATATTACAAGAAACATATTACGGTAACAGCTTCGCACGAAAACGACGCTGATGATGGTCAGGCGTGGAGATCGAACTACAACCTCCTCGGACCTTGAGCTAGTGTAAAGGTTGTAGGATGGGATAAATGTATAATATACTAATAGTTTCTAGAAAAGTAGGCTGTCAATAGAGAAGTCAACAAGTCCTTCAACCCAAAACTTCTTAGACACTCGGGAAAATGATTGAAATGAATTTTCAATACATATCTAGGCACCGGCATTAGTAGCATTTGGTAACGCTCGGGCTCCATGTGACCGGGATACAATTGAGCGGTATAGTGAGTGTTATGACTGAGGATACTAATCGGGCGTAGATTTGACCGTGCCACATCTTTACATGCCATCTTTAGTCTTTACCTAATTTCCCTTTGAAGCGTAGGTGAATGACGGGATGGTTCCTATAATAGAGACCGGGTCCATTTCCAACATTTTTAGCTCATCATCCCATCATTCATCCAACATCAGTAGATTATACGTAGTTATTAGTACAGTGCCTCGTTGAACCCTAATAAGAAATGAAAACCATACATAAATAATAATAATAATATAATAATAATAGGTCTACTATCTAGTTTGTCGAGCTCGACGGAATCTATAATGTGAAAAAAAATGAACGAGTAAAAGCAACTTGAAAGTAGAAAATGTCATGTATGGTCAGGCTACTGGAGATGCAGATGTTCATTTTAAAACTGTCAAATAATTGGTTAATTTTGTTATAGAGTAACAATAATGCTTACTTGCATAATTAGAAAGATGAAGTTACCAGAGAAGTATTTTACCTACCACTAGCAGATTAAAGTTTGTATTGAATTACCGGTAGACTTGCACTACAATACAACAAGATGATGGGAGTCATGTTTGATAGAATTCTAAAATACCATAATGCTATCGTCTGCAAGCAGAATATTTGCAACACTGTGAGAAGAGAATGTACTGTAACTGTGAGAGTAGTGTTGTTAGAATCAATGCCAAACAAGATCAGACCCTGTAGTCACTATTGTGTGTCGAAACTAGGAATTATATTCTATCGCTGTATTTGACAGATGAAACTTTAGTTTGAGGTTGGCCTAATATACGGTAATTGATTCTATCTGTAAGTGTCCATTTGTATTTTTAAAAAGAAAATTTCAAAATCTCTGGATACAATCAAATTTGTGAAGTAAATACTAAATATGACAATAGTATCCTTCTCCAAAAAGTTTGTGCGATTGGATTTAAAGATTCATAACAACTCAAGTTTGTGTAATACCAATATGTACTAGTTCAAAGTTTTAAAAGTTTCCGTGTACTTTTGCGTGTATCTCAGGGCAATTAGTCTGAAGCCAGGAATTGGGATTTTTTTCTTCCGTTTCACTCCAGTCTCAATTAGTAATACAGTGAAACCTCTTTAGTACGTTTTTCAGGGGACCAGACAGAAAAAACTCAATAAAGTGAAAAACTTGGTAAAGAAACCATTCAACATGTGAGAGCATATGGATGGGATCAAAGAATAAAATTCACCAAGGTGAAAAATGCACCAACGAGAAACTTACTAAAGAAGTTTTTCTGTATTCGTAAATTTTAATGTCCTGTTGTAAAGCTAGGTACTAAATTATACTCATTACTAGTCAAGTGGAACCTTATTTCTTTATTGAGACTAAGCAGGCTACATAATTGTTTGAATTGTGCTGCAGTTTTGTAGCAGGCGTGATACTACGCGAGCGCATCCCGGCATTTGAGCGGATGCTGTGGCGCGCTTGCCGAGGCAATGTCTTCTTGCGCCAGGCCGAGATCGAGACTCCGTTGGAAGATCCAGCCACGGTATGTGATACCTAGCATTCTCTACGTACGGTACATAAACTGTGCGTTGAAACCGTTATAAAATGTGCATATGTCTGTATCGCAGGGCGACCAGGTATACAAGTCGGTGTTCATCATCTTCTTTCAAGGAGACCAACTGAAGACCCGAGTAAAGAAGATCTGTGAGGGTTTCCGAGCCACTCTATATCCGTGCCCGGAGGCCCCGGCTGATAGGAGAGAGATGGCCATGGGTGTCATGACAAGAATCGAAGACCTGAACACCGTAAGTTCAGGCCCGCTATGTCTCCAGAGTTTGTGTGGAATGTTTGACCTTTATTTTTCAATATTTTGTTATACAGTCGAACCCACATATAACGAACTCGGTTTTAACGAAATTTCGGTTTTTACGAATTAATTACCATCCCCCTTCAAATCTCCTATCCTTACAATTTTAAATAAAGACCTATAACGAAGTGATTTACATTTCAAAATTCGGTTATTACGAATTTTTTGTCACTTTTCAGCATATTTTGCTCATTATTTTCAGCTATTTCCAAAAAAATGTTCGAAAATCGGAGCATTTTGCGTGAATTTATTTTCAGGTTACATTTATTTTGAACGGACTGTACATCGTAGCAGCTGGTGACGCGTACAGCACGTGGTCATAACTCTTGCTGCACCCCCCCTCCCCGGCCCAGGCACAGTAGAACGGCCCAAAACCAAACACTCTCTCAACGCGCGCTAAATAATAGCGTGATGGTGACATCTTCAATGACTTTGTTTATCTATTTTTTGTTTACATTCCTTCATTTCCATTCGTGATGGTGTCCTGTAACCTAGGAAATAAAACACGAGAAGTGGGGAGTGGTGGTGTCATGTGATAGCAGATGATAAGTTCTTTATGAAAGGACATTGTTGTTTTCTATTACTTTCTACAAACATACTAAGTGATGATACGATGCGATGATAATATGTCACCTAATACAGTACTATACTAGGGCCTAAGTCGTAAATGTAGGCCTATCTTTATAAATCTCTAAAATTCAAGTGCTGTTATGAAAAAAAGCAATAAATCTCTATAACGAAATTCTGTTTTTACGAACAGATTTTCATTCCCCTTGAAATTCGTTATATGCGGGTCCGACTGTATGTAAGGCTAGGACTATTAATTTTGTTAGCTGTCGACATTCCTGAAATTTTGCCAGTTTCTCTCCTCGCAAAATCAACAGTGAATTGTTTGGATCATTCAAATCAAATACATCAATACAGTATCCATGAACTATTTCATTCCATTTGTATTACATTAAATATTGATATACCAGTAGCATTACGTGATGAAAAATTGTGAATTCCTTATAATATTTTCATTTTGTTTGCCAGGTTCTAGGTCAAACACAAGACCATCGCCACCGTGTGCTAGTGGCCGCCGCTAAGAACATCTTGAACTGGTTTGTGAAGGTGCGCAAGATCAAGGCCATCTATCACACGCTGAACTTGTTCAACTTGGACGTCACGCAGAAGTGTCTGATCGCCGAGTGTTGGGTGCCAGTGCTCGACATCGAGATGATTCAGCTCTCTCTGAGACGTGGCACGGTAAGCTCGATTTGAATAAAATTTCAAAGTTGAAAAAAAATTAAATCAATTGATTATTTCCTGTTTTTTCATGTACGCGTAAATAAAATGATGATTGATAATTAGGGTTGCCAATTGATATCGAATATTTCGCTCAATTTTTGATATCAAGATTTAGATCGATATCGAAATCAATTTATTTGATTTTCGATTATTGGGGTACCGAAAGTGAATCCGTTATCGAATAAATGAACAACGGGCTGCCAGTTGTGTGTCAGATGGGCCAAATTGTTGACTTGAAAGAACAAGCAGCAAGCTTAACAAACCAGCCCGTCAACAAATTGTATTTATAATATAATGTCTCTCTCTGTCTATGTCTCAACAATTTAGGCTTATATATAATGTGTCATCGTTCAATAAAACATGAACCCTTCATGGACCTCATGAACCCACATGCATTTGACTCTCATTTCTCATTATTTACGCCTGCCGACTGCCGTATTAATTTCAGCAATAAGAACAATAAATGAACAATGAAGGGAAAATATAAATTTCAGAGACAAGTGGTCGAGTGGCTAGCATACTGAACCGTCATTCAGGAGACCGGGCTTTGATTCCGAAAAACCAGATGAAATAACCTCCCATCTTGTTATCTCATTCACCATTCACCAATGCCAATAGATCTTAGGCATCAGTACAGTGTGTCGTTAAACCCAATATAAATAAAAATACAAGAAAAAAATACAAACTGAAAAATAAATATTTAATAAAAACAATACATTGATATTTGATAATACCATGTTTATCTAATTCAGAAGATGTAACAGACAGAAAATTCTTTATTTTAACCTCTCTTTTTTTGAAACATCTAAAATTATGAAAGAAAATATCTCACTAAAAACTGGGAACTAATTTTATTATTATATATTATATCGATTCTTATATAGTAATAATAACTCTGTACTAATAAGTAGCAAGTAAATTAGCATTTTCTTCCATTTATTTGGCTCAACAAGTATGTAGAAACTAGAAATGTATAGATCATATATCATATATGTACAATAATTGAATAGGTGCAGGCCTACAGTAAAAGAAATGAATAACATATGTAATATGTATACATGATTTTTTTGACTTTTGTAGGTCGAAGGAATTGAAGTTTGTGTAGGCTTGATACTAGATTACAGATACACATCTTTTTGTTGTCTGAAAGGATTATGAACTCAACCTGACAGAGTCACTGACAGATAGGTTAAGATAAGACCAGATAATATACAATAAATCAAGGTAACTGTTTCATGGGCTATAGTGATTCATCACTCGACTGTTCATATTGATCACTTGAAATTGAAAGTAAATTGAAATAGGCCTACATTTATTGTAGGGGCCTACCTTGTTTAGGCCTTATCTAGTAAAAACTGCAATAATGCACCACTATTGGCCTAGTATTAGTACTCATCGTATTTAAACTCAATGCCATCGTAACTGTTTTACGACATGTTGATTAACGTAATCATGAATTAAAGTTGAGTTGTTTGAGGCTTTCGCGACCTCAATATGAGATAAACCTCGTAGATTAAAGTTGTTTATCAGCTTGGTTATTTTGTTTTTTAATTTCCTAATCATAGGATTAACACTTATTTCTTGATGAACAAGAATAATAAAATGAACCTTAGTCTAGGGCTCTAGGCTATTATGTTCCACGTGTGGAAAAGTATTTGAACATGAATGTGTTTTAATTTGTTTCCGACACGCATTATTCTAAATATGAAAATATCACCAAATTCTCTGGTAGAACTGATGAACTCCAGCCGCCCTCTCGGTCAGCTAACGTTTGCCGTTTGAAACTGAAGAAGTCGAATCGGGTGTGGTTTTATGTCCAGCATGAGCCACATAATTTTGTTAGAACATCATTTTGCTATTAATGAGTTCACATAACCAAGCTATTGGTGAGGTTATTGAGCAAACAATAATCATCATCTAATTTACCGTATTTCCTTCAAGTTTCTGAGTTGAATTAGGCAATACAGCAAACCCTCGTTAATGCAATCTCTGATGACTCGAATTTTTTAGAAATTCAAATGATAGTTCTTGTTCGTACAGAGTTTTGACCCATGAGCTGAATGTTGAATATATCGAATCAAATTTTTATAATTCAAAACTGTTATTTTGAGTCCATTGAATTTTGAACTTGATAGGGTTGAAAGGCTTAGACCAGGGCTTTCCAACTAGACATCTCGGAGGGTCGTATTTCATGGGGAAATTGAAGGTGGGTCACCCAGTCAACTGTCCAATAATCTACTGTATGATACAGTATTTATTTTTCACTTGTTTTCAATATGGTGCACCCATATACAAACAACATATTCTTAATACATACATATTGAAGCTTCTTACAACTGATTTTTTAAAAATCAAGATTCAATTACTCAAACAGTAAACTGCACTCCTTGTCGTTATGACTTAATTCAGGTCTTTATGACTGATATGGCGCAATGGGGTAGTGCACAACGATGCCAGATATATTCCTAATTAGACTACACAGAATATTGTACTTAACTGCAGTGATTGCAGAGTTTTTATGAAATTATAAGTGATGCAGAATTGCAGAGATCATACTGTGGGCTATTTGAAAAGGTCTTGCAGGCTGGAGTTGGCCTGCGGGCCACCAGTTGGAAAGCCCTGGCTTGGACCGGCATATTGTATAAAGAGAGAGAAAATCAAATTTCATTGACAGCTGTCCATAAATAGGTTGAATACCATATAGAAACAGTATAGGCCTAATAGATTGATATAAAAATACAATATTTATCATAGAGCCTACACTTGAATGTAGGAAAAAATATGTTATATGGAGAAAAATAAGTTCTACCATAAATGTAAAAACAATGAAAAATGAATAGATTTTATTCTAGCCCCAACTGAAATGAGAAAAATAAATTAAATAATATAAGATTTTTGGAATACACCTCCCACTATTGCTTTAATTTTATATAACTCCATTCCTTTGCAAGGTTATCTTGAAAGTTATGAGCCACCAATTGATGCAGGAAATATTAACGTGTGGCTGAGTCTTGAACATTATTATTTTTTTTCCAGGAGAAGAGCGGCAGCTCGGTGCCACCCATCTTGAATCGCATGGAGACGTTTGAAGATCCACCAACGTACAACCGAACCAACAAGTTCACCAATGCATTCCAAGTCCTGATCGATTCTTACGGTGTCGCTAGCTACCGAGAGGTCAACCCAGGTCAGTTGAGCTCCACGCTTACTTCAGCATTACTAACAAGCTCAAATAACATCAGCGCAAATAACCAAAGCGCAAAGAGTTGTAAAACCACACAATTCAATAAGCTTCTGAGATGGGTGGATCAGTTGTTAGCGCACTGAACCGTAATTTAGGAAACGGGGTTCGATTCTTACCATGTTCGATCCTGACTCAAAAAAATTGTGGTTTTCTCCAATCGGTAAAGAGAATACTGTGATGGTTCCTTGAAGCAGGTCATACTATTTCCTTCACCCTGTATGAAGTATCCAATAAAAAATAATCTTTAATCTCATTTTCCCATCACCTCATTTATTGCTCACCAATGCCGACATATCTAGGAGCACATCGTTGAGCACAATATAAGTAAAAACTAACAAACTTGGAATATGCCAAAATGACATTTTGTTCCAGTTGTTTAAATATTCAATGAAGATCATGAAATTATATCGAGGCAGATAAGAATGTAAAGAAGGAGAGAGAATGTAAATGTGTTCTTGTTTCAGCTCCGTACACAATCATCACGTTCCCCTTCCTGTTTTCCATCATGTTCGGTGACACTGGCCACGGCCTGATCATGGCTTTGTTCGGCGGCTGGATGGTCCTTAGGGAAAAGTCCTTAGCGGCAAAGAAGTTTGAGAGCGAGGTAAGCTTGATGTGGTACGATGAACCTAAGGCTTGCAGTACATCGCTACATGTATCCACATGCAACTTTTGTTGTGCCTTTATTGTATGGAGCTTTTTTGATTTTGTATCCAATAATAATAGGCTTTTATGTTGCACAACACGAGAAAATGAATAAATTACTTGAAATCATTTGGTTTATGAAGAAATCGCGTAAGAGAAGTCTTAACCAATATGTGTTGATATTTAATTATTCATTTATCAAATAATTTGTCAATTGAACACCGTGTATGGGAGGAGTCGCTATCAACTACTA
Organism: Brachyptera risi; assembly: GCA_964007535.1. NCBI lineage: Eukaryota > Metazoa > Arthropoda > Insecta > Plecoptera > Taeniopterygidae > Brachyptera > Brachyptera risi. The sequence goes on along the minus strand of OZ023326.1, from coordinate 38,752,652 downwards.
ACTGTTGTTGCGATTTTCATCTCTCACTGCCCTTAGTTGGTTTCGTGAAGGCCCACTCATTACGTAGCTATATGGATTCATTATTGGTTCCAATATTCAGTCAGCATATCTAACATTATGCTTGGTGATGTTTTTTTCAGATCTGGGCAATCTTCTTTGGAGGGCGTTACATCATCCTGCTCATGGGTCTATTTTCGATGTACACTGGGCTGATCTATAACGATGTATTCTCGAAGAGTCTCAACATATTCGGCTCTTATTGGACGACAAATTACAATCTGTCGACCTTGATGAGTAATCAAGACCTTCAGCTGAATCCGAGCACCAAGGATTACCTGCAGCATCCCTATCCATTGGGACTAGATCCGGTCTGGCAGGTACGAAGATCAGTTTTTCAATTATTTATTATTAAATCCAATAAGTTGATACTGAAGTAAAATATAGAATGCATCAAGCACAAAATAGTTGCCATACCAATAGTGTCAATTGAACTGTTGTGAAATAGGCCATTACTTTGAGTTTGTTCGAAAAATTAATTACTGGTACAGTAGAACCTCTTTGGTAATACATTTGAATACATTCTCTTGAATACATTTGTCACTTTGGTAAGTTTCCTTTTTCAAGCCCCTTCATGTTGAATACGCCTAGTTTCTGAAGTAAGTTTTTCACTTTGGTAACTTTTTGTAGTCTGGTCCCCTGAAATATGTACTAGAGAGGTTCCACTGTATGAGCTACCGTATCTATTAGGGATAACTTTGATTCTGAAAATTCAAAATCAATTATCTATTCCTCAGAATTGACTAATAATCGATTTTGAAAATTTTTGGTATAATAAATGTTGCTGGTATCAATTTATACTTGTTCAAAACTTCCCGCGCTGTTTTTACGTTATTAGCGGTTGCAGTTGCTTTGGTATAAGCTGTACTGTTCAGCTATTCTCGGCCGTACCAGGTCACGTAACCATAGCAACCAAATGCACTCCCGTCTCTTCCCGCTTGTTTACGTTTGATATGAAGACGAAGACAGCCGAGCGTTCATGATATGGAAACACGAAACGGCAAATACGAGTGTTGCAGGTTGACATCTGATTGTTTGGGAGATAACATGACATTTTGTGAAGGGATTAGAATCACAGATAAGAGAGGAATTTCTTTAAAGAGTACTGTTGTTGTATGAGTTGCTCCGACAGTACGAAGTACGCTCGTCGCTCGCGTAAACTCGGCTAAAGAAGTACAGTTCCAACAAAACCAAAAAAAAAAATAGCAAAATAATCGATTCTCGGTTTTGAGAGTCGTTTGGTACTGGTAGTAGAATCGATTAGTAATCGATTATCGAATAAACGAAGTTATCCCTAGTATCTATAGGCCTACAGTGAAAACTTTTGCATCAATGATTCATCTGTTTGGGACCAGGGAAAAAACAACCCATGCAGGTAACATTAGTTATGTTATGTGGAATCAGGGTGTGAAAAAATGAATGATAATGGAGGAGGAAACGGATGCTTCTGTGTCCGATGCAGTGTGGTTATAAATACTGTAATTTGTAATGTAAATGTAATACTGTATAGAGCTTGAGTATCACTGGTAGTTGACCAGCAGCCTACCTAATTGTTGGCTTGCTTTACAGATGGCGGAGAATAAGATTATTTTCATGAATGCTTACAAGATGAAGATCTCTATCATCATCGGAGTCATCCACATGTTGTGCGGCGTCATCCTCAGTATGTGGAATTACGTGTAAGTAAATGAGTCCTACTCTTCTCTCAATTTATTTGTAGCAGAGTATGTTGTATCTAGCACAAACGTGTGTCATTCAGCTCAAAATTTGGACCTTGCCATAAGAACTAAAGTCTAAACTATTGATATCTTTGGGTACCACCTGTACCGGGCTGAACTTCATGTTGAGTAGGCCTACATCTGAACGTATTTACTCGCATATAAGTCGCACCCGCGTATAAGTCGCACCCCTGTTTTTGACAGTCATTTTTTGAAAAACCCTTTGTATGGTCGTATAAGTCGCACCTGCAGTCTCCAGTATCAGTATTATTACCATTATTTAGTAGAGTGATAGGCCCAATTATAACATTGTAGTACTATCATTAATTTATTTTGTCCATTTTGTATAATGATGAACTTTACATCTGCTGAAAATGGAAAGAAGTGATCATTGCCCTAGAGACATAGTTTAAAGTGGAAGATATCAATATTTGTGTGTTCATACTGAAAGACTTTTATCCACGGCGAAAAATTATGGTCACAGACAGAGCAGTCCTGGTGTTGAAGTTCTTTAGTTTAAAATAATCAAAATGGAGTGGTAAGATTGCCCTTGTGGTGCCCCGTCCAAACGATCCTATCTTTCATCCATAGCCTTAATTGGGGAACAATGATTTTGAATCAAGTTTCGATGTTATCAAGAAAAAAAAAGTCTCCAGTACGTCAAAAATACATCGCGATTGAAATGTTTAGCTCTCTGTTCTGGACACTTAAGAGAGAAACCCTTGGTATGAGGCATGAGAAACCATTGTGAGGGGCCTCAACTAAACCGTGAGGGTGGGAAGGGGACAGGTTGCCTAACATACCCGAGCGAGCGTCACGACAATGGGACCCAGAGTTCATGATGATTTACGTAAATATCTCTCAAGTTTATATTCATTTTTATCTAGCCTCTTCCTAGTGTTCAATGAATAGCCCACTATAGACTGTTATCACCCATATATAGCATTGTTGATTGATGTTAAATAGATATGTCAAAAGTGTTCTTGTTGGTAATCAGTGTAACATGAGACTTTAAAAGTATCATGTTACACTGATTACCAACACGAACACTTTGAGAAATTCTGTTTATCATCAATCAACAATGCTATGCAGCGGCGTGCGGTGATTATTTTGCTGGGTATGCTACTCTTAATTTTTTTCAAACCATAATTTTAGGTGTATTTTGTTGACCTTTGATGGAACGTATGAATGGATTCAGATGGAGAAACAAAGGGAAAAAAAATCATATTTTTTATGGTAGACTTTTGCTCAGAGTATTTAAATTTTTTTAAATGCAATATCACTGGCAACAGACCGATTTGCCCTGGAAGTAGGTAAAAAAAAGTACATATTTCTCCACTTTTCCTGAAATAATCGACATTCATTATTGCATGGTTGCTTTGCGCTTTGACATAATGTTAATTTCGCTACGAAACACATCTTTATTTAATTGCCGTCACAACACATGATAAAATTAAGAGTGACCAAGGGACTCACTCACACACTCACTGTGAATGTGATTTTGTGCTTCTATTCCCAATCTCACCGGTAGCGTATAGTGGTAGGCCTAGCGAGCTATCCTTTTGCGCGTGTTCGGTCTCGCATGTGTTACTGTTTTTGATACACTGTTTTGTTTTGATTTACACGTCATAACGTTAATTATTATTTTTATCAATGTAGTAGTGGCTAGCTAGATATCAGCCACAGTAACTGGGCTCTATGTGGTCGACGGTTACTTCCATATTAATAGGAGAATTGAAAAACACTGAATTTAATGATGATTAATTTATTACAATCTGTCCAGTGTTCAATATGAACTTAGCTCACTTGATCATGAATCACCAAACTTCATACGTTTACATTTATGATTACTCTCATTTATAACCTACAAATACAATACCTAAACACTTGCTCAAGTTCACACGTGACTAGGCCTGGCCTAAGACTGCTGTACGTGATGTGTCCTAGAGAAAAATCCACGGCATGCGATCATTTCATCGCATACCAAGCCTACCTTTTCGCGATGTCTCCCCCGCTTGATGAGTCTAGGCTAGAAGGGTAAATCTGCGCGTGTAATCCACTCCTTCGCTACCCTGGCGATGCGATGTTTTCACGGCATACCCAACACGAGTTACTCTTATTCTTGCGCTTGCAGTTAGCAAAACTATACTCTTAACCGAAAATATTGACCCGCAATTTCGAAAACAATTCACTAGATAATCTCAGGGAACACAATTCAATTAGATGTGTAATGTGTAATTATGATCGGGTATGCGCCGCATACCCCGCATACCTGGAATGCACGGCCCTGATGCTATGTATGGCTGATTTGTCTATAGGGGGCTACTCATTCAATACTAGGAAGAGGCTAGATAAAAATGAATGTAAACATATTTACGTGTATTTATTTGCTTCAACATTGATGACTGTCTGTGCATCAATACTGACGACCATTGGGGGTTCGCTCTATACTGTAACATTGGACGACCAGTGTTTCATGGCAACTGTTTTGATGATGAACAGATGTGTTGAAGTATTTGTCTTGTTATTCAGTGTAACACAAGAATCTAAAAGTATCATGTTTGCTTCAGCACTGACGACTGTCTGTGCATGAATTCTGACGACGATTGTGGGTTCGCCCTATGCTCTAACATTGGACGACCGGCAGTGTTTCACGGCAACTGTTTTTATCGCAAAATGTAACGTTTTTTCTCACTCACCTTTATGAGACGCATATGACTTTTTGATGACGTAAAAACAGCAAGCTCGACTGTGACGAGAATTGATGCATTTGATTTTTATTTTTGGAGATTTTGTGCGCGCGTATAAGTCGCACCCGCGTATTGGTCGCACCCCTGTTTTGAGTTCTCAAATTTCTAAATATGCATGCGACTTATATGCGAGTAAATACGGTAGGTCCAGGCAAGCTCCAAAAAGACCTATCTTCAGCTCTATGAAAAAAAAATGTAATTGATTAATTTTCATCTCATTTAATTTAATCAAAATAAAAGTGAATACTGTAGTTGTTGATTTATTTGACTGTCGTTTCAGTTACTTCAACAAGCGCTTGAGCATCTACTGCGAGTTCATCCCACAGGTGATCTTCCTGACATTCCTGTTCATCTACATGGCTATCCTGATGATCATCAAGTGGCTCGTTTACAACCCAATGAACCGTACGTATCTATTCACTAATGATTACATACAATAATCATTGTCATCAACATTCTTTCCGACTCATTTTTCTTTCAAAATGAAAAAATACTGTAGGCAGTGCATTTAGACTCCTACATTTCCAGCATCATCCATTCATTTACTCTTGAGTGCCTTGATTGTACTTGGGGTTGAAGCTATCGCACTGATGGATTGGAAACAGCGTTCCAGGTTATTACAGAGCTGTGTACTACTATACACAGTGTGTAGTTATATACTACTAAACCACATGCTGTTACAGGGTCATTCCATATCAAATTAACTGAACTCTTCCCTCACCATCTCCGATTTCGATGAAATTTAAATACGAGTTGTGTCAAACATCGATTCGACAAAGGCTACAAATTTTGTGCTCCCTAGACCTTATAGTTTTTTAATAACGCCATGTAGAAAAATTCAAAATTTGGCGCGCTTTCTGCTGTTCCAAAATTTGCTTATTTTAAAGCAGAACAAGAACAAGGAACATGTTTATGCATTGATTTCTTCCATAGGTATTTATTTTTCATTTATATTGGGTGTAACGACGCACTCTACTGATGACCAGATCTATTGGCGTCGGTGAATGATATATGAGATGATGAGATGAGAGGTTATTTTATTAGATGTTTTTGGATAGTGGGGAGGAGTTGGTCATGGCCTGTTGATAAGGAACCATCCCAATATTGACCTGAACGACAGAGGGAAACCACGAAAAACCGTGTCAGAATGGTCGACCATGGTGGGAATCGAAACCCGGTCTCCTGAGTCCTGAATGACGATTCAGTGTATTAACCACTCGGACACTCGTCTCAGTCTCTTCCATAGTGCACAACGTATTCAACGTTTAGTCTCAATCAGATACTATGTAACTTTCTCATGCATAAAAACAAAGACAAACGTACATATTCATGTAATTTTCCTGCGCAATATTCCCACTATTCACTTTGAAGTCTTCTCTGTAGAACATTTCACTTGACACATATCAGCAAAACAATAAGAATGTCGATTAACTGAAGATCACAATGAACTGTTTCACAATATATTTCACCTCGGGTCACCATGCAAAAATAAAAGATCCAACAGTACACCCTCATAGTTAATATTTGATGGGTCTGGAGAGATTTTACAACTGAAATATCATGGTTGAGGTCAGATTTGCATATCCATCGGTACGATGGCTAGCCTATAATCCAAGATTATACTGGTGTCTTGGCCACTGTAGTAACTAATGCTTGCTTGCATGTAACAGCTGTGGAAACTGGGCCGTATTGTGCGCCGTCTATTCTCATCACTTTCATCAACATGGTGTTGTTCAAGTCCAGCGACCATTACCCCGAGTGTTCTCCGTACATGTTCGCGGGACAAGTAAGCAACCTCGTTCTAGAATCTCCTGGGGGCGCATTCCTGTACGATTTAATCCGGTTTTAGTGATATTGGTACTAACTTGGTATTCCTAAAAAGATAGACCCAGAAATAATACCAGAAAAGCAGGATTATCTTGAACCTGCCAAAGAGCGGGTTTAGCGTGTTTCAAGATCCACTTCAAGATTTCAAATATTAATTTAAATATCTAATATAGTGAATATCGTTACGGGAATGTGATTTCTAGAATAAAAATTGAAGGCAACGGAATATGAATGTATTGAAATAATATTACTATTAGTTTTATTATTATAATAATCCATTTGCCAGAATTCTTTTCGAAGCTTGTATACTTATGTTGTTCTGAAAGATGTATTTCACATCGGCAGTACGGCTGGATCGTTAGGGCGGCTGCTTTCAGAGCAAGGCGGACGGGATTCGATCCCACTTAGGTTAACTTTTTGTTTTTTATTTAATTTTATTCAAAATAGTGCATTAGGCTGAGATTTGATTTAGTTCAAGTTTCGTTGAAATTTGATGAGATTTAGGTACATTTTGGCTGATTTGTAACAACATTTGTCAAAAAACTGTTTCACCGACGTACTAACCTACGCTTCCCTTAAACCTACTATAAAACTCGTACAGGAATACGAAGTTGAACCTCTCTAAAACCGGTATTAACACGGTATTAACTATTAACTTAGACTAGGATTATCTAGATAAAACTAATTGTACAGGAATGCGCCCCCTGGTGTATAGCTATAGACGTGCAAACCCTTGATAATTCAAACTCTTGATAATTTGTATTTTGGGGTAATTCTGACAAGTAGTTATGGGACCTAGGTTATGGAGTAGGCTGCTGTATTGACGCATAACCTCAATATTGAATATTTCCTCATTTCAAACTGAATAAAAAATCTTAATGGGTATTTTTGGTTTCATTGAATAACAAACTGGAAAGGGTTCATTGATTTACCAAAAGGGGCTTTGAGCATAGGCCTACTGTATTATGTCCTATGGACTATGTGCCATGTTTTATAAAGTACATTAAAAGTAGGTTTGACACCCTCACATCAAACTTATAAATTCATGCAAATTTGATTAATTTAGCATTTTTCAATTACTTGTTAAATGTTACTAGGCCAGGATAATAATACTAAGGAACAATAATTATTATTGTTACTCATGATAGTTATATTTTTCCATTCAATAGGCCTAGGCCTATATGTTTTGATATCTATTTCAGCCATCTTTATCAAGAAAAATGTATAGAAACACATTCAAGAAATGAATACAATGATGATAAATAGTGGTAAAATAGGTCTAATCATTGCCTGTCTGAAGTTTCAAGTTTGGCAAATGCAAGTTTCGTAAATTGCGAGGAAAGTAAACACTGCTCGTATATAAATGTAAGACTTGTACGTAGCTTTTAGCAGGAGTGTAGTGAAATGTTGTAATCGTTACAGAAAGGGCTGCAACAAGTGTTGGTGATACTCGCACTTCTCTGCGTCCCATGGATGTTGCTGGCCAAGCCAATCATGATCATGCGAGCACAAAAGAGGGAGCATGAACAAGTAAGTTACCACTTTGACCAAAATACGTCATATGGTTTAGATGTAAACTTTAAATGTTTAGATGTAAAAAAAAAAGCCACCCTCGGTAGCTCGGTCAGCCGAGGCACCACGTCAGAAACTGAAGTCACCGTTGGGCGTGGGTTCGAGTCCCGCATAAGGCATGGGTTTTTGTAAACGTCTTTTCACTCATCATCACTTCATCATCACCTACTCATTTGTACCCCCGCATAACCTAGCTGTTGGTGGGGTCGTTAAGCAAACAATAATCATCATTATCATCTGAATCGGTTCTGTTCTAGTGGTTTGTGATTGTTCATCACTCAAAAATTGCATATACGTTGATATGATCATTCACCTTAGCTTGTAACACTTCCATCATCCAAGATAAATTTTAAAATTATCAAATTTGTCAAAATGCTGGCTTATATTCACAGTGTGGTAATGGAAAAACACTCGACAGATTACATTCTAATTTAATATGGAATCAAATGGGTGAATGAAGATTACTTGGAAAAGTGCGCTTGAAAGTGCACAAAGTGGGGAGAAAGGCAGGCTAAAGGGCTATTTACGATTAAACTTGACCTTGAACCTATTCGTCAACCTGAGGCTGTAAAATTACTACAATGCTACCTCATTCACAACATTTCTTACGTCTAATTTCAACCAGTTAGAACTGTTATTTGGATCAGCTGTCACTTGAGTGCAACATAACCTGAAATTTATGACCCGTAGTCTATTTTGAGCTCTTATCGATTTTAGGGTGGTTGATACAGTCGAGCCCACATATAACGAACTCGGTTTTAACGAAATTTCGGTTTTTACGAATTAATTACCATTCCCCTTCAAATCTCCTATCCTTACAATGTTGAATAAAGACCTATAACGAAGTGATTTATATTTCAAAATTCGGTTATTACGAATTTTTTGTCACTTTACAGCATATTTTGCTCATTATCTTCAGCTATTTCCAACAAAATATTCGAAAATCGGAGCATTTTGCGTGAATTTATTTTCAGGTTACATTTATTTTGAACCGACTGTAGGCTACATCGTAGCAGCTGGTGACGCGTAGAGCACGTGGTCATAACTCTTGCTGCACCCCGCTCCCTCCGAGTCCCGAGAAAAGTGGAACGGACAAACCCAAACCATTAAGTATAGAGGTTTAGCTAAACCTCTATACTTAATGCCCAAACATTCGCTCAACGCGCGCTAAATAATAACATGATGGTGACATCTTCAATGACTTTGTTTATCTATTTGTTTACATTCCTTCATTTCCATTCGTGATAGTGTCCTGTAACCTAGGAAATAAAACACGAGAAGTTGCGAGTGGTGGTGTCATGTGATGGCAGATGATGAGTTCTTTATGGAAGGGCATTGTTGTTTTCTATTACTTTCTACAAACATACTAAGTGATGATACGATGCGATGAAAATATGTCACCTAATACAGTACTATACTAGGGCCTAAGTCGTAGATGTAGGCCTATCTTTATAAATCTCTAAAATTCAAGTGCTGTTATGAAAAAGAGCAATAAATCTCTATAACGAAATTCTGTTTTACGAACAGATTTTTATTCCCCTTGAATTTCGTTATATGCGGGCTCGACTGTAGTAAACAATATGAGAATTATAGAATATACAGTTTTGACAATGTCATAATTCATTCAGACATAATGAAGTATTGTTTATGATGTTGTTATTATTTGCAAACAAAAAATTGGCCAGACTGATTCTGCCAAAATACCTGTTGAACGTGTTTATGAACGTGATGCTGATTGATGAAATCCTACGTTTTTTGTAAACTTGAGAAATTAAGTTTGATGTTTGCAAATTTCTATGTTACGGCTACTGCTAAGTGGGTATCCTACTAAGTTTAATCTCATCGTGTACGTTCGCGAGAAGTGCCATAAGACGAACAATTAATTTTGTAAATTTCCAAAGTTTACTCTCAAGTTTAATAGTGAATGGGCCTCAAGAGGAATGAGTATTGTGAATTTCTGGTCTATTAATATCCACCAACAATTTGGAATGGGCCTACATATCGTAGGTAACGCTGCTGCATTATTGTGTATCATCATGTCATTAATGCAATCGTTTGTGTAGTTGTCCAGCCTTCCTGTTGCAACTGAGAATGGAGGCGGAGATATGGAAGTGCCAATGGCCGCCCCCGTCCAGCCCCCCAACCCCCATGGCGAGGAGACCGACCTCGCCGAGATATTCATTCACCAGAGTATTCACACCATCGAGTACGTCCTTGGATCTGTGTCGCACACTGCGTCCTACCTTCGACTGTGGGCCCTGTCTCTTGCGCACGCCCGTAAGTATTTTATCTAGAACTAGGAAAATCAGATATCCGTTTGGCTCAGATAGTAAATTATAGACAGAATATTATATATTTATGAATTAATCTTTTCTTCAAGTGGCTAGTCTGATTTATGTGAAAAATGTGTAGTACTCGTAATTAATGTAGGCCTAGATCATTATGTGTTCAAATTTGGTTAGTTTTTCAAATATTTGTTTCTAATTTTGTCCTTGCTGGTTTATTTAGGTGGTATTTTCAATTCTCCTGACTGGTTTTTCTCCAGTGATCCAACCAATTTTTCCCCAAAACTGTAGGCCTCCAGTAGGTCCTACAGTTCTATTTTGAAAAAACGTATTTACTATTTGGTAAAATTTAGTAGGGCATACTACTTGATTCATGATTATGGGACATGCACAGAAAAATGATAATAAAACCACATTCAAAGTAACTTTTTCTCAGTTTGGTACTGTAGACCTACTGGTGTGTGACACAGAATCCGCGCTGTCACACGTCTGATGAAGGAGCGTTTTGAAATTCAATCCTGTGCTAATTGGTGAGTGACATGGCTAAAAAAAGTTGTCTGTTCGGCATTCCAGAGCTGTCTGAAGTGTTGTGGAACATGGTGATGCGCAACGGCCTGACGTTCGACGGTTGGGTTGGCGGCATCGCCCTCTGGATCATCTTCGCCTTCTGGTCTGTTCTCACCGTCGGCATCCTCGTCCTCATGGAGGGGCTGTCGGCCTTCCTCCACACCCTCCGTCTCCACTGGGTGGAATTCCAGAGCAAGTTCTACGCTGGTCTCGGCTACAACTTCCAGCCCTTCTCATTCGAAGCTATCCTGCAGTGTGCTAATCAAGCTACTGAGGAATAAGCTGCTGATGTAGAGTTGAACCTAGTATGTGTTGAGTACAGGTCGTAGATTGTAGATAATTCATTATCAACTTGTACTTAATTATTAATCTGTCAGCAAATTATTCATTGTGAACTTGTCAGTATTTCAATAGTTCAGTGTAAATTCATCAATAAACAGTTCAATTCTCAGTATTATTGTTTTTATTAACAGTTAGGAGTGCATGGGGGTCAAACTAGCAAAATTTCAGATTTTGGTAAGAACTTTTGAATGGTATGAGAAATCTGAAATCCCCTGAGGGCAACTTGGATATTTTTAATACCTTCTAGATGGTGGTCACAGTAAGAAGTAAAAACTATTCAACTCAGTTAGGCCTATATTGCATAATTTTCACAGGTATGTCTATACAGCTGAAAAAACATTCTGTGTAGGCCTATTTCCCATATTAGAATTTTGATATCTCATTCTCATACCATTCAGAAGTTGGTACAAAAAATGATATTTTACTAAATCGACTCACATGCACTCTCAGACACTTCTCTTTCCTTGTTAGGCTGATCCCAATTAAAGTGAATCTTCATTTCCATTCTTGCCCATGAAGGCATCCTCCACGTATTTGCCTATATAGGTAGGCATATAGGCCTGGAGGTTGTTTTTCGCAAGCCCCGAAATCGTGAAATGTTGTGTGTGATGATGAAACAACAATATAGGTAAGCATGATTCAATACATTCTTGATTAAATAACATAATTTTCAAGTCACAAAAATACGCGAAATATACCTAAATTCGCTCAGAACACTGCAATCAACCTGAAACTGCAAAATATTCCACGAAAAACACGTTTGTAGGATATTTTATCATGAAAAAGCATGATTTTTCCAAATTCCATTTTTTTTATCTGATGTGTGAACTGATCACTGCTTAATGGGCGTTTGCGGTCCGAGCCTGACCTTGACAACCACGAGATTATGAGCTCGGAACATTTGTTTGGCCGAGCGCCAATGGAAGCGAGCCATTTGATGATCGGACAGTATCGAAGCAGCCGTGTGCACACGATCAGTGAGGAGACTCGTAGTACCAGCTGGTCGCCTAGCTTTCTCTTGCACGCAATACGAAATGGATTCAATTCTAACCCGGAAGGGTGATACCTGATAATTCAAGTTGAGTAGTTTTTTGGTTAATCCAAAATTTTATAAATCCAAATCATTTATTTGGTGTCCCTTCCATTTCGGATTAGTTGCAAACCGTGTTCTTGTAAACCTGGATACTTTTTTTTCTTTTAAAACTTCATAAAATGCCATTTCTGCATGACATTAGGCCAAAAAAAACATAACATTGACAAACACCAAAATTTGCAAATACACTTTGCGAAAAACACGAAATCATTACATCATTTTCAAACATCTCTACCTTCTACTCTACTGTGACCAAGGCAATAGCCGAAACGTCGAAACCTCGTATAACTTTCATCTCTATGTGTTCTATCAACGGGCTCTCCACTATGAGTAGGCCTTTCTCTACTCATTTCTTATTCTGTTCTCTCTTTCCCTTTTGCCCAATTCATATATAATGATGACAATAATTTTTCATTTCCAAATTTGTTTCAACAAAATTATTACTCTTATGACAAAGCTGTTTGGAAAATCATAGGAAAATTAATTATATATCTGATACACATGTGAACAAAATAGAATACAAATAAGTTATAACTTATAAAGCCTGATTCACAATTGAAATATGGAATAGTGATTATGAAATGGCAATAGTGTTAGTGTGTAGTGACATAGGTGGGCCACAATAGCCTCTTATTTCACTGGTTCACCGCCAACCTAAATCATTATTTTGCCTTGAACAGTTCGAATTTTATTGGCAGTGGCAACTAGGGATGTGAGCGGAAATATTTCCGGAAACGGAAATATTTCTGGAAATAGCCTATTTCCGAACATTATTTCCGGAGATATATTTCTGGAAATTTTAGGATGTAATGAGTTTTTAGTCTCCAAAATGAGAAAAAAATGAATTGGTTGATTATAGAATTGAATAGAAGGTATTAAATACCACATAAGCTATGTAATAATCTCTTGATGACTTCTGTTCATTAAAATACCATTTTGAATTTCCCTCCAAAATGTTGAGAGTTCTGGACGGTTCTCTGGGTCTCACTGCTTACCTAACCTCACTTCTGAGATTCACTACTATATGCACACTTCTTTGCCATGTGCAATTTTTATTTTGAATAAGTTATCACTTGGTTTGACAATTTTGTTTTCCGTCATAACTGTATGGGTAAGCAGAAAACACAGTGATGTTCGAAAGTATTTCATGAGAAAAAAATCACCTGCGGGGGCCCAAAAATGTTCCTTTTGGCTGCCAATTTTTGATACAAATTATATAATGAATGTAACGAGAATGCGGTTGCATTTATGAGGTTGTATAAAATGTCCCACCACTATAAGAAGCCAATTTAAGACGAAAAGGTCCATGCCAACTCGCACCTGTAGGCCTACACCGTTTGAGTGTAGGTCTCGTAGACCACAGGCTTCGTCAATATCGTCGCAGTCAGATGAGCATCTTTCTGCTCGTATGGATCTCGAGAACTGTTCTACTTTATCAGTGGACAGTGAAAACAATACCGTTACAACAACTAAGCCGAGATGCTGCGAAAGCAGCTGAGAAGCTGGCGTGATGACAAAATAAATTGAACTTTTGAAAAATGTCATTTTCATTAGGGCCTATATTTGGTTCCGAGGCTACAATAGCCCGTTGCTAAAAAAAATTAGAAATCATTTGGTACCGGTAAGAAAATTAATCATTATGGTAAGCCTATTTTCCTATTTTCACCCTATTCTGCTTGTCCTGGATGTAGGTAGAACATATACCGGCAAGAAAAAAGTTAGTGGCAGGGGCTACCAGAATTATACAGTGGAGACACTAACTGCATGCCTAGAAGCCATACGAGCCAAAAATATCGATTGACAAAGCGTGTCAAAGCCTGATGCAGTGGTGTCATTTCAATTTCTTCTAATTCTAGAGTGAAAATATTTTTCAAGTTTTTTGAGTCAAATATTATCAAGAGCCTGTTTATTTGAACTATTAGTAAAGTAATTATCAGTTACAGTAACTTCGAGTTCAGGTACAAAAATAGCATGAGCGCTGGCATGAGTAACCAAGGGTGATAACAAGTTAATCCGCTTACTACATAATCCACTAACTATCAATTCTTGAAACCAGGTTTCAGCCAAAGAGCCGGCTTCACACATTTTTCTTCAAGCATTATTCAGTTAACTAGTGGTTAGGGTACAAATAAAGCATGAATAACCAAGGGTAATAACAAGTTAACCCGCTTACTATCGCCCAATCCACTAGCTATCAATTCTTGAAACCGGTTTTCAGCCATACAGAGCCGGTTTCACAAATTATTAACCGAGCATTATTCAACTAACTAGTGGTTAAGGTACAAAACTAGCATGAATAACCAAGGGTGATAACAAGGTGATCCAATAATTCTTGCTCAATCCACTAACAGTTTGTAAAACCGGGTCTTGGATAACAATAAATCACAATTTAATAAGCCCAATCGACTTTTAATAGTGTGCATTGACGGTAGCGGTACTAGTAATTATTTAACAATGATGAAATAAATTACAAAATGAGCCTAATTGACTTCTGTTATGTGTGTTACTAGTTTATTTACCCACAATATACAACTTGCCGGTATCATCCTTTATTCAGTTTGGTTGTAGTGAAAATAATAATAATAGCTTTAATTATGTTTATCTCAACTCTGATATAATGATAATAATGGGACAACAAAATAATAATATTGAGATCAGATAATGGTAACAATAGTTGTAATAGAAATAATTGAAAATAATGGAAATGTGAAAAGAAATTGGTAATAATACAGATTCTTTGTAGCAAGTAGAATAGGTTAAAATAGTCAAGTATAGGGGGAGAGAAATTCTTGGAGGCTGTAAAAGGCATTCAGGAGAAGGAAGGATTTAAGGGATGATTTGAATAAAAGGAATGTAGGACACGGCTTGATGTGACTTGGAAGGTTGTTGTAGATGATGGAGCAGAGATGTTTGGGACTTTTGGTGGTGAGAGGAAGGCTGTGGGGAGGGATGAAGATGATGAGGTTGGAACGGGTGGAGTCGGAGTGAACTGATGAGCTAATGGGGAATTGCTCGTGGTGGAGACGTACACATGTGGCTGGTTTTCAGATAAGAGTGGACGGTTGGGTCAGGATGCGAAGGGATGTGAAGTAGGGTTTGATATCTTTTCATCATTTCTCTAGTTTCTCTCATTTCTCTGATATCATTTCTCTAGTTTGAATTAGCGCGAAATTGGAATTTACCGAGCTCGAATTATCGAGGGTTTACTGTAGAAGAAATTGCTTTGAAAATGTCCAATATGGCGGAAACTTCCCAGCTTGCAAAGTGGTGTGAAACTACTGCTGAGACACAAATTTGTACGCCTTCTCAACGTTGAGTAACGTATCTCGCTAATATATATCTATGCTCTCAGCTACTGTACTTTCCTTCGCAAACATTGGTGGTTGACATTTATATTTGCGGTGCTAACGGACATAGAAGACTATCATTCACAATTGCCAACCCTATGGCATGAAACATCTGGTGAAGTGATGTTATTCAAATCTCGATTATATGAGGTTCAGATTCAGATGAAGTCACAGATTGTTCAACGCGAAAATCTTGAAGCGCGACAGCTTTCTCATTCACGGCAACGACTTCATGTTCAATTGAGCTGTTCTAAATAGATCAACAACTTTCCACAAGACAAACATTCATCACGTGGCATTACTCAGTACTGTTATGTATAATTGTTAGTGTTGTTCTGTTAACGTGCGTTTATAGTATTTTATTTGTTGGTCTTACAGATGTGTTGGTCGATTCCAGTGAGAGACGCGGAGAGATGCAAAGGATCATGCAAGATAACATCTGAGAGACGCGGATGCAACGGCAGAGAAGAGGAGACCGGAGGACAGCAGCGATAGAAGATGCATGAGAAGATGAGAGGGAAGATGGGAGAGAAGAGACGGAGGACAGCAAGAACATCAAGAAGATCGGAAAGAAGAGAAGAGCAGAGAGAAGAGAGGAGAAAAGAGAGATGGAAGACAGCAGGAATAGAAGACAGGTCAGTTCATTAAATATTAAAATTCCTCCATTATCATCAGTAGGGCCTTGGTTCTCACAAACCTTTCCCCCCCCCCTGCCCCCCCCCCCTCCCCCCAAGAAATGGTTGCATTTTCATAGTGTATTCTTCATACCGTACTGGAATGAACATATATAATTATTACAAAATTGTCTGTGTCTTAATTCCAAGACACAGTGAATAGAAATATTACAATTTCTCAATCGCTTAGTAATTTTTGTTCACTATTTTGGCATTTTTTTGCAACTTGATAGTTTTTGTTCAATTTCTTAGTTATCTAGTTATGTATGTGAAGTGATCAAATCGGTACACAAACAATTCTCAGTTTCAGAATTGAGTTGAATTTAAAGATTTTTGAACAAAAATAAACTTATTATTTGTTATATGGGGGCCAGAATGTTGGAATCCTTGTAATTAGTGGAAAGATTTTTTTGGGGAAATTTCAACAGACTCAGCTCTTTCAAATGTGTTTCTGTCATACCACAAAATTTTAGCAAAATCAAAATTTCTGATTTATTTTTTCCCTTTTTTCAAATTTGATTCCTGACTTTAATTTTGGTTGAAATTCCCCCAAAAAAGTATATTTCCACCTTTGAATTTTTTCCTATATCTGAATATTCAAACATAATTGTGCAATTATGGATTTTTCAAGAGTCTATTCTTAAAAATCAACTGAAAATGGCAGTTTTTTGGTAATTCACATACTTTTTTCTTGGAAACGGCTAGGGTGAGCATAGCTAAATTTGCTGATGATTTAGAAATAATGATGTTATATTCATAAAAAAATACTAGAACATCATACGTATCTCCAGTTCCTAAATTAATTGCGAAAGGTCGAAAACTAGTGTGGAAAATGGAAAACTCTCGTCATTTTGGCATTTTTTTTTGTGATTTGGAATTTTTTGTTCAATTTCACAGTTTTGTAGTCATGTATGTGTTGAGAGATCAAATTGGGGCACAAATCAGGTCTCAGTTTCAAAATTGAGTTGAATTTGAAGATTTTAGAACAAAAATGAACTCAGGTTAGCCTATAAATGTCGTAAAGGGGCCTAGATATAGAATTTTAGAATCCTTGTTATCACTTGCGAAGATTTTTTTCCCGTAAATTTCAACAGATTCAGCTCTCTCGAATGTCCTTTCGTTGCCCCACAAAATTTGGTCTAAATCAAAATTCAAGATTTTTTTGTTCACTTCTTTCAAATTAGATTTCTGATGTTGATTTTGGTTTTAAAATTCATCAAGAAATATTTTCCACCTTGGAATTAATTCTTATATTTGAATATCTGAACGTGTGTCTACATATATCATCATTTCAATGTTATCATTTCAATCATTTCGATGTTATTAGGAGAAAAAAAAAATCAAGTCCGTTCTCTGCCACCCCCGGTAGCGTACTCAGCTGTGGCACCGCTTCAGAAACTGAAGTCACCGTTGAGCGTGGGCTCGAGTCCCGCATAAGGCATGGGTTTTTGTAAGTACGTCCTTTCACTCACCATCACATCATAGCCTCATAATCACCTGCTCATTTGTACCCCCGTATAACCTAGCTGTTGGTGGAGTTGTTGAGCAAACAATAATCATCAATAATCATCAAGTCCGTTCTGAAATTTGCCTGAGAATTTGCTTCTTTTGGTCAATCTGACACGTTTTTACGGAGATGGCTGGGGTGAGCATAACAAATTTTGCTAGTGATCCAAAAATCCTGAATTTGTATTCATGAAAAATATTAGAACATCGTAGGTCTCACCAGTTCATTGAAATTAATAAATTTGGGAATTCTTTTGGTGACTTGATAGTTTTTGTTGAATGTCTTCTCAGTTATGTCATTATGTTTGTGTAGAATGATCAAATCAGAACACAAAATCAGGTCTCAGTTTCTATATTGAATTAAATTTAAAGATTTTAGAGCAAAAAATTACTCGGGCCTATTGAATTTTAAATTTCCAAAATTGGATTCTTCTCAAATTTGGCGAGAACATCGAGTAGCCTTTTATAGACCATTATAAATTGAAAATGATGAAATCCATTGATTTGTGTGTAAGTTATTCACTTTGTTGCTTGCAGGCTACAGCTTACCTTGAATATTCTCATTCCTCAGAGCGTCGCGCATTGTGGTAGTATGAAGGAGTTGGCTGGGTAAGGTCCACTGGCATGTGGGCAAACTGTCGCCCTGCAGCGCGCAACCAGGTGTGATTCAGCCTGTTATAAAATGATCCCTGAGCCGGGTAGGCCAGCCTAGCGTGGTGTGATCAGCCCTGTTGTCTCAAACCAAGTCGATCAAAGCTCAGAATGGTGCGTTTTGTCGGCCTAGAGTCCAACAACTGACAGTGACCAGGTAATGTCACGGTAATAAACTACTGCTCCGAGTAGGGATCTTGTTGCCCTGAGCCTAAAGAAACCTGATAACCGTGAGCATTGGTGCCTATTCTCACCTAGGCCGTGGTTAAAGGGCCTGCACCTGAGCCGTGGGTAAAGGGCTTGTGGGGATGAGGGGACGGTCTGGATGGCTCTTAGGCGAGACCTTCTACTCTTGCGTGTGAGATAGACTCGCAAGAGCCTGCCTTGCATTCAAGGGTACATTGTCATGCGTCCAACCACCATCGAAGATTTGCTGGAGGGGTTGTGGTGAAGACCTTGTATTCGACCATCCAAGAGAGACTTGCGTAGCGTCTTGGAAGCTACATGAGCCCCTCCTGCATGCAAGGGTTCCAGGTCAAGCACCCCACGTTCTTCGCGTTCCCCTATTCCCTCCCTTGCGCGCTGCACGGGGATAATGGGAGCCACAGGATCATCACAAGCGAGAACACATCAAGTCATTGTAACTGATCATCAATTTATCTATTATTCTGTACAAGTTATATCAATAAATCATGCAATCACAACATATTTGTTCATACATTATTATCACTCCTTGTCTCAATCCATTCATGATCCAATCAACATGCAACCAATCAAAACACAGCAGGCTGACTTGATCAGTTGTTTGCTTGACTGGCTCAAGTCACAGCGTTGGTTGCAGCGATGGACGTACTGAACCCCAACATGACCCTGAAGTCAGCAGCATGGCTTGTCTTGTACTGTAGGCTGGGACGAGTGCGCCGAGTTTGAAGACATCTGATAGTCTGTCAACATCTGTCTAGCATGAAAGAGAGCAAGGACATTGACTTTATAATGACTACGTCACAAACTCAATGGCCAGGAGAACATTTGCCTCGATCAGTGTTGGGTATTGAACTTTTAAAATGAACGCGTTTATATTTTTGAACTTTTCAATAAACACGTTACCGGTACATTTACATTTGACGATCTTGAATTTTCTTCAAGATTTTTTTGATTTTTCGGTGAACTTCAACGAAATCAAATGTTCGTTTGAAAGTTCACAACTTTAGAACACTCATAACCCTTTTCGACACAATCGCACTATCTGTACTGCCCTGTCCAAATTCTGAGTGCTGAGATCGACTATTTTACGGTCTATCCCGAATGTATATAATATTCCCTGTTCAGGATTTCACCATGTGATCACTTATCACCAGGCGAGCCGGCAGCCACGTGTGGTCAAGGTTGACGTGTTGTGACTTGTAGGCGTAGTTGTTATCAATCACCATCTCGAGATATTTATTGTAGAAAATGTGTGTGTAGACTGTACATATTATATTATGTTTAATCCTCCTTCACACATAATTTTCAAGGTGAACTTTTGAACGAACTCATACGTATATATTTTTTTAATTTGAACTTGAACTTTTACAGCAAAGCCACGAAAACGAACTTTGAACTTTTTAAAAGACCGATTTATTTGAGATGAACTTTCAACTAAACTTTGAACTGATTCAACTGTACTTTTTTATAGTTCCTTTTATACGTGAACTTCCCCAACACTGGTCTGGATCTGCATTTAGGGCCTAGGCCTATATATGGCCAGGGTATGGAAAATATGAGCAAAATTAATTTATAGAAAACCCTGAAGATGGCTGAATTGACCACTAGTGATAGACGTGGCTTATCGGCAGGCCACCTTGATCTATACTTCGTGTGGGCATTTAGAGATACTCTTGGTAGGTATGCCAATTTTCCCACATAACAAACAGCCCATTTGATTGGATGTTTTGTTTTGTGACGTTTGTGGGCGGGTCAATCACTAGTCGCATAAGATGGTCAGGCTTACAAAGCCCTAGACCTAATACTTCGTAAGTCTATAGTAATTGAGTTTGTACTAGGCCTAGGCCCTAAAACTAGGCCTACAACCTGTTAGCAATGCTGTTGGTAGCGTGGCGGCCAAAATCAATGCCCATCGGCCATCGACACCTTATTTTAGGAGAAAAATAAATCATCCATATCCCACAAAGATGAATAAATATCACATGCGTATCAAGTATAATTTGAAATCATATCAATGGGCTAGAAATCAAGCGAATGTTATAATTAGAATGATTTTTAATAAGCTGACTTACCTTAGGGCCTATTCAATCTCAGCTCAGACGTCACGGTCTCACAGAAACGGCACGGAAGTATAGACACTCTTCAAAGAGAAGGAAAAGCCAAAGAGGTTTGGAAGAATGCAAAAACGTGACAGAATAAAGAAATGATAGTTGGTACAAGTGCGTCTGCGGCACTTCAAGTTTAAAATCAACTTTTAAATACCTATAGATTTGTATAAGGTACAAAATATATAGGTTTTGCATTCAATCAATTTGGGCACATATATTAACACTATGTTGGTCATAGATTAACATTAGCCTATGCGCCATTTACCATCAATTATAATAATCTTTCATTAAATTGAAAATTTGAAACAGACTGATAACATTTCCCAAGTTTTTCAAATTTCATGTTAGGGCTACTGTAATAATACACTATTTTTTAGTCATATCATGTTTGAAAGAAACCAAACTATTCTGAATAAGTTACTGTTTTTCATTCTTTAGTCATGTCATGTTTGAAACAAACCAAGCTACTTTGAACTAAATTATTATATTTTGTTCAGGCATTTCAGATCTACATGAAGTTTGAAGTTTCAGGTTCGAAATTGCAGTCTGGTGCATGGCTAATTGACAACTCGAAATAGGCGTGGCTCTACCAGTCAGCCAGTTGGATCATATAATTTGTAGTAATTTCAAGATACCCCGATTGGATATTTGAATTTGACTTCAGTTCTAACAGCCCTGTTGATTGGAAGGTATGATTTCTGATGTTATGGGGGCGGAGACTGCGAGTAGTCAATTGAACATCTAATCATGATCTAATAGACGACTCGAAATGGGCGTGGCTTACCCAGTCGGCCAGTTGGATCTATATAATTTGTGGCGATTTGGAAATATCCCGATTGGATATTTGAATTTCACCTCAGTTCTAACAGCCCCGTCGATTGTATGTTATGATTTGTGACGTCAATGTGTGTGTGCGTGTGGGTTGGGGGGGGGGGGGGGGGTAGTTGATCCTGCAAGTTTTCTGATGTGGTCACCATGCCGACGAACACACAACCTTGATGTGCCACTAGATGTGCCACTGCCACCTAGATATATTTTCTTGTGCCTATACCAAATGAAATTCACTTCAATTCTTCAACTTTGGGAATTTAATTATGATCTACCGGTATACCGGTAGATCATAATTAAATTATACCGGTATACCGTACCCTGTAGATATGGAATATTAAAAACTATAATAAATGATTGCAAAGGCAATATTGTTATTAGAGCATATTGCATAGCTTATTTTCTAGCTTGCTACAGCGTAGTAGTCTGTCTCTTAAAAGCGTTTGGGATGAACTCAAACGTTCTCGTAGTAAATCACGTACGTGCGAGCTTAGATCTTAGATCACGTGCGAGCTTATGAACCTAGATCCCCACCTGAGTTTTATAAAATTTTGGATTGGTATGAACCTAGATTTTTCACAGAAACAAAATGAAACAAAAATGAATTCATATTTAAAAAAATACGATTGTGACAGCTACGGCACGATGTAGTGACACCAACCTATCTCATCATAATATAAAGAAGGTGCGCTCCAACTCACATACTGATAACATGGAAGGCACTTGCAGTTTCTTGCGGTCAGTTCAGAGCCTAAGGTCCCGATTGCCTGTCGCGATTTAGCGGATTCCCTTGTGAACTAGATGAAAATAAGAGTGGCCAACGGTACCGGTGGCATTGTTCAACTCACAAAATATATCATTTTCGTAAAAAAACAAATGCAACTATATGTATGGGCCTACTGATCTGGTATATAAAGTTGTATAATTCCTCTTGTTTTCGGAATATAGGTATGACGTAAGCCTATTAAAGTGAATGAAATTTAACTTATGAATATATAATTTTTTTCAGATCTATTTTAAATACAATGAATGGGAAAAATTGAAATATAGACATTTTATTATTCGCATTCTGTAAAACAAAATAGACCTATGTGAAATAATTTAAAATAAACGTAAAAATGTGTTGATGGCAGTACCGGTATGTTTTTTTAGACAAGTGGTAACTTGCCCGGTTCTGGGGAGCATGCACACTTGTTCACCCCCAACTCTTCGAGCCCCCCAAGATCCCCCATAACCGGCGCCATGAAGGGGTGAGGCATCAACAACTTGGGGTTGGCCAGTAGTTCTCGTATCAGTCGTACATACTGCTCTTCTTCCATCTGACCGTTGAGGAACTGGCAATCCAACTCTTCTTGTTCACGTTTCTGAAAATAAATATAACTTATAATCATTATAAAAAACTAATACGGTAAATCAGAATCACTTTATCAGTTGTAAATAACTTCCACAATTTTATTCACGTTCACCAAGATGTAGGACCCGTGCTGCATTGATCACTTTTGATTGTCCCATGACAAAGTAGGCCCAAGCAACTTTTTGGACTGGTAGCGATTGGAGTTTTCGATTTGTCTTATATACATGTTTTTGTTTCAATCCCTAGTTATGACAAATTCTTAATAGTATCCAGGGCTAGATTAGAATGATCTGTGATTCTCATCTATTAGCAATTGGATAGCATAGACCTGGTCGTTGAACAATTATTACGAAAAAACAACTGGACATATTTTGAGTTGAATAAAGTAGGCTATTACGTAAGTATTCATTATTAATTATTAATCACTGGGTAAACGCGAAATATGCGTTGTAAGATGAGCGAGATATCTGAATAAGGTATAATAACAGTCCTACATTTCCTACTTTATCGACTCTGGTATTCTACACACTTTGTCCTTCATTTAATTGCTACTTTATCTTCTCTGGTATTCTACACACCTTGACGAATATGAAGAATATTTAATGCTTGGGCAAATATCGAATCTAGGAAGCAGTGAATCTTGGCTCATTTCCATATATTTGATGTATAAAAACAGTTATTTGAATTTTTCTCTTCGAAACGACTGGTTCGAATTGCTTACAAAATGGTGGTTATGTGTATCACTTATGTTTGAACACTCGGAGAAAATTTTATTTTTTTCGGAGAGGTTTCATTTTTTCAAATTTTCTCACCCAGCCTAATCTTATGGGGTTTTTAAAAACTTTGACATGATATTTCTCAAAATCTAATCAATCGATTCATTCCAAAAACTATACAGTTCTAAGTTGTAAAAGTTGGCCCGTACAAAAAAAGTTTCATGTTGATCAGTCAAACCCTGCGACCTGTGCAGTGCCCACAAACAAAAAACCAAAAAAAAAAAAAAATATGAAGACAAAAAATTAGCCCTATAAGAGTGAAATGGAATCTTCGCTTACGCTCATCTAATTATTATTAAGTTATAAGTTATTGGTAATTATCAAGTATGCCTGTCTCACCCTGAGCAGATTATTGTACTCGATTTGCTTCAACAAATCTTCTCCGTAAAGCTGCTGTTGTTTGATAGTGGAATTCTTTAGCTTGGCATCTAAATCTTGATTCATTTCTCGAAGCTTGTCGGCAAGTTCATTTTCCACCGCCTTCCTTCGGGCTTCGTCCAATTGCATCTGTTTCTTGTGTTCGAGTTGCTCGTGGCGGCCACTTATTGTCTCCTATTACAAAAAGCAATTTGAAATTCGTTCCTATTGCATAACTATGCAAACGCGTTATGTGTTTTCGCGTTGATGGATGAGCTGGAACAATATATCAACATATCTTTGGATTGGTTATAATTATATATATATATATATATATATATATATATATATATATATATATATATATATATATATGTGTGTGTATATATATAAATATATATATATATATATATATATATATATATATATATATATATTTATATATATATATATTTAATATATATATATATATATATATATATATATATATATATATATATATATATATATATATATATATATATATACCCTCGTATTTCCTAATTGATTCCTATGATAGTGAAGAAGGCTTTGTTTTAAACGTTGTCAATTAAATGATGACACCTGTTGATTGGATTTCATTGGCATCTTAAGAGCTCGCATCTTAGCTGAGCATGTTTCTCTTCGAGATGCTCGACCCAAGTTCGATGTGCGTTTAAAAGTTAGATTGTGGGTTGCAAAGTGAAAAAAGGATAATATTGGAAGAGTTCCAGTAACCACCGTTAGATGGGGGAGATTTTTATTTCGTAATTTGGACAAAATCTAGTTACATTACACATTTTGGCCAAGGAAATTGGGAAAACTGTAGAATAAAAAGCAGATCAGAATTTCAAATATTGATAAGCAAAGCTGAAATTAAGGATGTGCGTTTGTAATTTATGTCTACTATTATTCGATGACAGGGAATTAAGCAATGAAAACCATAAAGAAGACACATTTTGATTAAATTATTGCTCCATAATAAAATTATTCTTCAATTTTCGATTAGGCATATATAATTGTGAGGGTATTGTTAATGCATTGAATTTTACCGTAAGTCCGTAGTGTTTTTAGTTCTTGAGATATATGTGGCGAAAAAGCACCCTGTAAATCTGTCTAAGATGCGGGCTAGCTTTGAGTGATTTAAAAAAATAAGATTATATATTTTTTTACATCGAAACGGCTGATCCGATTCGACTGAAAGTTTGGAATAATGTGTATAATTATTATAATAAAATTCCATGAGAATTTGAATTCTCTCGAAGAAAATATTTTTCACGGATTTTTTCTGTGGTTTATTCTTATGGGATTTTTTTTAAGACTTTGAAATGAGTTTTCTCAGAAGTGGTTTAACCGATCGCGCCTCAAAACTATACAGTATTGAATTAGGCAAGAACACAAGAACACTGTCAAGTTTCAACTGATTTTGAATTTTCGTTTGACCTGTGAAGAGCGAAAAAGAGGCCTTTTTTCGGGTATGCTGAAATTGAGTCTTTGCTTCGCTCATCCAACTTCTTCAATACACATCAAGGGTCCATTTATAAAAAGAATCAGGGTTAAACTTAATTATAAGAGCCAGAGAAAGTTTTCTTGGCGATTCACCACAAAGAATTTACAGAAAGCAGAAATGTATGGATATAGCTTAATTGTTGATAACAGCAGCTGACCCACGTGGCCAGTAACCTTTCACGCTAATGTTAATTTTCAATGCAATTGGCTGGTGCTTACAGCCCAATGTACAATTCAGGGCGTTTACCGCGACTGCCACTTAAGCCCCCGCCTGAGAAGCCCGCCGATCATAATAGCATGGCCGGGCCTATAGGCCTGGGGGCTCAAGTGGCAGTCGCGGTAAGCGCCCAGAGCACTGTATGGAGTTTGCAAATATTGCTCGTACGGCTAATTCCTTATACTCTCTTTGTAGGTTGTGAATGTAAATGAGAAATATCATTGGTCAAAATTTGCTCTTAAAGTTGAATCTACTCCTAACATCAGTAGACTTAAATGGGCATCGATTCTACGCATAATAGTTCTTGTACCCTCACATCAAACATCATTAGAGTAAACCCTATTTCATTTGAAACCTAATGAACCCCAAAATACTTATTTTGAATTGAAATAGTTTGGCTCATAAAAATATTTTAGATCAAAACCCATGTAGGGACCAGAACTCTTGTTTAAATTACAGCAAAATTTGAATTATCCGAGTTTGAGTTAATGAGTGTTCACTTTAATATGCTTGAAGAAATATCCCAATCATTAATGATTTATTTACTCACTTCCTAGAACCTTGCTTTATAACATGTTGTAGATGAAGCTATATTTTAAGAAAATTATGGAATTTTCTTGAGTGAAAAGTTGTAATATTTTTAAAAATTCTTATATTTTTGGTCCTTTGTGTTTCCTACTAAGAAAAAAAATTAGATTCACATAAAAATAATTGAAACATTTTTAATTGATTCGCATGACACAATCAACTTACGTCCAATAGTTTCTGTTTGGCCGCTCGTATAATGCGACGATTATTGTCTCGCCGCTCATTGGCTATCCTTTGTTCCTCTAGCAACAATCGCTCGAGCTCCATGTTCTCTGCTTCCCGTTCCTTACGCAGCTCCTCCAGGCTCTCCCGGTACATCTGCATCTCTCGTCTCATACGCTCCTGGAATAAATAAATACATACGATCGTCAAAATCAAAACTCAGGAAATTGAACAAATGAAATTAATACGGTGAAAAGATGTCGCTGCCGTGTTTTGTGTGGCGTGATTACAGTGACAATAACAATTGATCTCACCGAATTGTCTACAATGCTGCCTCTCTCTCTGTCCAACTCGGCTTGAGCAAGTCGTGTGAACGTATTGTCGATTGCAATCTCCTCATTCCTCCTCTGTTCGAGGAACTTCTCCCGTTGGACGATTTGTTCTCGCAGTTCTACGGCCGATGCATCACGTTTCTTGATCTTATCTTCCAGTACTGATGGATGGAAGAATACAATTAAATTCAAGGTGAATGAACAACGTAATTCGTTATTCTTGTGAGAGGTCAGCAACTAATGAAATTAGGTATACACTTGGGGAGGAAGCACAGAAACTGAGAACATGAAAAAAGGTGAGGAAATGTTTATTATAAAATGAAATTACCAGGATCTCAAAAACTCAAAACACGTAAAATCACATTTACCAATAAAAATAAAAATAAAAATATCAACTAATCATATAAATCTCATTTAAAGATAAAATAAAATCAGCAGTAATGAAAGAATCAAAGAAATATTGAATAAATAAGTGGAAATGTGAAGAAATCAAGTGTAACAGTAAGGTATAGACCACCAAACTGTGAACATTGATGTGAATATGGTATATAATAATGTTCAGAGAATCGACAATTTCAGCTTTTGTACTTCTGTTTGTCTATTCATCAATAATTGACCCTCACAATGCTAGGTTTGGGGGATACAGGTCATACTTTAACCATTATTAGCCCAGAACAAACAGTAAATATATCATGTTGAGATTTGAGAACATATTATAATTATGCATTGTCTTACTTTGAATCTCCTCTAGTCTCGTGGCCTCTTGTAACTTCTCCAACTCGATGCACTCCTCAGCCTTGATGGCTTCACGTTGTTTATGTTGCATTTCAATGCCCGCCATTTGCATCTTGAGAGTTTCCTTGAAACTCATATCTTTGGAGTATCTCTCCATCTCATCGCGAGCCTCTCTCTCAGCCTGTAGGACAAGAAATATTCGTTCATTATAGCCTGTTTCTTACACTCTACCTCTTTCTCTCTCTCCATATCCCTCTTTCTCTATCTTTCTCAGACCCTTTCCTTCATTTCTCTCTCTCTCTCTCTTACCTTGGCTGCGCGTTCTTTGAGCATAACCGCAGTCCACATATTGTCGATCTCTCGCTCCCTCGCACGTAGCATCTCTCTCTCTTTGATCTGGAACAACTGAGCCTCTTTGGACGCCCGTAATGTCTTCTCGGATTGCAGAGGACGCAATTCGTCGCAGCGGTCTCTGCAGGCATACAAGGACTATAGACATAATTACTATTGTTGGACTCTCACAAATCAAGAGTTTAATATACATGCACTTTTACACCAATTGGCTAAAAACTTGGTATCGTGGAAACAGATATATATATATATATATATATATATATATATATATATATATATATATATATATATATATATATATTTATATATATATCATTTTATAAAACCCAGCATTTCCATATATTGTCAAATCTGGAGACTTTGAAAGATATACCTGTACTGCTGCATCCTCTTCTGCTCAACAATCGCCTTCCTCTCCGCATCCCTTGCGTTTCTTAATCGCTGTGCCTTCTCTCGCAGTTCTTCTGCTCGGTGATCAAGGAGAGTCTGAGACTTTATCACCATTTCCCGCTCCATGTCCACGTTCTCCTTCAAGAGCAACTGTCGCAGTCTCTCCCGTCGCTCCTCTAAATCATCCTCGTAGCTTTGGAGCGCTAACTCGACCTGGAAAACACATTCAATATATTAAAATAATTTTTTTCCACCCTGTGTGGTGACTAGTGAGTCTAGTTTTGTTATATGGAATGAAGAAAAATTGTATAAATAGCTCGCTGCCTTGGTACTTATTTGTCCTATATCCATTTTTCGTATTTTCGGAGTTGGATGTTGTATAATATTATCCAGGGCTGGTTGTCATTCTTTACGAATCAGGTAACTCTCGCGTGTTATATCGAATGCTTTTGTGTCCTACATCAAATTAATCTGGCCTGACTACCAAATGGTAATTAAAAAAAATATTTCATATATTGCACATTATTTATTTCATAGTATGCAGTAACAGTTGATATTTTATACCCTGAGCAGTTGAACACATTAAACACAATTTGTGTTAGATACATTCATTTGATGAATTTGTATTTCGTGCTGGTGAAATAAGTTCAATTTTCAATCGCACACTATACTATCAATCTTTCTGAGCTCAAATAACTTTCTAAGCAGGGAGAGTCTGCGGGTACAGGCACAGTTATAAGATCGTCGGTGCGATCATTCTGCAACGACTCCGATTCGGTAATACCATACCTTTCGTTTAACAAGTTTGGCCAGGCCTTTCCTTTGCGCCTTGTCTATGCAGTCGTTCCTCACTGCTTCCGCTCTCAACTCTGCTTCAATCCCTTCGTCTTTGCGTAGCGCATCCGCTTTCTTACGCGCTTCTTCTTGTATTTGCCGCTTCTTGAAGTCAGATCCGGCTACTCGTTCGACCTGGCATCATCATGTGACAATAATTACGAATAATTAGGACTTTCACGTCATAACGTCAACACTGATGAGTTGGCACAGCATTGATAGCAACGAGTATACATTTCTCTCATTGTTGAAACAGATAGAGTGACAACCATGTCCTCCAATTGACCAATGAAGATGGGCGTGACTTATACGAAGCAGGGGAAATTTTAGATACCTTGATTGATTATTTCCCCATTTCCCCTGCTTCACTGTCCACTTGATTGGTTTTTATATTTGTGACATCACGAGGGCGGACGATCTACATCGGTCAATAGGCTTCTGTCACGTAACAAATCACAAACAATCGTTACTATAACAATACAGCGAACTGGTGGACTACCAAACATTCTGATTGGTCAATTCCAACTGGTGGACATTGTTGTCTGTCTCTTGCAACAATGAGTGACGTCACTTGACAGAAGCCTATTGATATTAACCAAGCAAGGTGCTGCTATGGTAATGATTGATATTAATTTGTTATTTTGGACGCTTGAACCTATATGAATAGAAATTATTATAATTAAGTGAAGAAGAAGAGATAGAATTGAAGGAAAGCAATATTGAGGAATGGGATGGTAAATAGAAGCAAGACATGAAGCTAGCATGAACTGAGTTATAGGGGTCTGTCTAAAAAAAAATGGAGGAAGACACCCCCCCCTGATCCTATTACTGTGGTTATCTGGGAATGAGAGCTATGATATAAAAAAATTAATGAAACATAGAAGATATTAAATATTATTCAAATGATTATTTAACATTTTTCAAATAAGCAGAAATGTCTCAAATATATGCTTTGAAAGTCCAAAGGAGGAAATTTTAAATTTTCATAAATGGAACCCTATACACACTTCAACTCATATCAAATATACTTCATTCGGTGAATATTGATCTAGAAAGCCGTGAATCTCGCCAACATGACCCTGCTGAAATTTCTATATATTTGATGAATAAAAAACATTTATTAAATTATTTTCTTCAAAACGGCTGGTCCGAATTGCGTGCACATTTTTAATAGTAAGTACCATTATTGTGTTTACGTTCAGTAAAAATTAGAATTTTTCGAAGACATTTCATTTTTCAAATGTTTTTACTAGGCCCAATCTTATGTTTTTTTAAAAGAAACTTTGAGATGGTTTTTCTCAAAAATGGTAAAACCAATTCAACCCCAAAACTATACAGTTCTAAGTTAAAAAGTCTTCTTGTATACAGAGAAGTTTCATGTCGATCAGTCAAACCGTGCGCGACTTGTGTAAAAATACAGAAAAAAAATCACAGACAATTGGCTCCATAATAGTGGGATGGAGGCCTTCGCTATCGCTCATCTATTATCCTTCGGATTAGTCGACTCTTCAAATACAGGATACATCAGATGGCTTAGGAAATCAACATAAATTCGATCAATCTTTGAAAAATAGTTCTACAAATTACAATTAAAATACTGATTTCCTAGCTATAATACGTCAGAAGATAGCGTGTGAAACCTTTAACAAGTGACATTCGCAAGGACTGAACGTCTGGACTGCTATAAGCAATTGTATTCATCGTGAGAATCTATTAATAGATCAACACAAGTTAAAAGATATCGTGTATTTTATGTGAAATCAATTCATTTCGTGACGTCACTGTTGATTTCGTCTAGAACTCTTTGACGTCATTCTCCCCAACCGTTCTCCCAGCCCCCTCCTCCGCCACCCTCATAATTGTATATAAGCGTCGAGGACAGGGAAAACTGTTACGTCGTAAAGGATAAAGGAAAGGCTGGTTGGGTATAGAAGTATAATGATTGGTGAACACGAAAATTGGAGGATTACTCTTCTAATCCTTCTCTCTCTCTCTCTCTCTCTCTCTCTCTCTCTCTCTCTCTCTCTCTCTCTCTCTCTCTCTCTCTCCATATATATATATATATATATATATATATATATATATATGTATATATATATATATATATATATATATATATATATATATATATATATATATATATATATATATATATATATATACATATAATATAGCGTAATCAATATAATTGTTATAATCCTTGCGTGGCTACTTATTTTTACATATTGCCTAATAAACTAGCTATATCACTTTGTAAATTCGTATGACTGTCAACTGGCCCTCAAGTTGCCCAAAGTTGAGTGAATTAGTGAATTGTATCATCACTATTTAAATAGTCTCACATGGTTTTAAATTTATTAACAATTTATAAAATATAGATTATCATACATTTGGCACATTAAATACAATTTTTCCAAAATATTTACAATAGGCCTATGATGCCTCTTACAAAATTTGAGAAATTTACGATGAAGAATACTTGTTCTTTATTATTAGTAATGTGGCGGAAACCAATGATCTCTTTCCAACCTTTTTATAAATAAAGCATCAATATGTGAATCTTAACCTATATAATTTTATGCCGTATGATTTGAATAGGCGTATTACGTGTCTTAAAAGGTGAGTAGACGATGGGGTAGGTGTTCAATGTGGTGCATTATAGCCACTTGAGAATATTGATCAACTTATTGTCTAGTTGCATTTTACAAGGAACAATCTGTTGAGTTTGCATATAACGACCCGACCAACAGCTGGGCATTTTGGGGTCGAGTAAGTAATACCATAAAACATTCATCTTGCGGTATCAGTAAGTTATCATATACTCGAGACTCAAAATAATTATATTTGATTAAGGCCCGGTATTACCAACGTGGGAGTAGCTCCAACTGGCAGATAAAAGTTGTTATCACCATGGTTACCTGTGATATTTGTTTTCACCAACTCTCAGATAACTGCTAACTGGAATTGGTAATACCGGGCCTAAGGCTCGGTATTGTTAGGTCCAGCACATGGGTGCCCATGGTGATAACAATTTTCAACCACTAGTTAGAGTTACTCCCACGTTGGTAATTCCTGCACTAATTATCATATAAAAAAGAAAATGTCGGGTGGTAATGATTAAAAAAAATATGGTCCATGATGTAAGTTCCCTATTGCTATGCAAGCTTATTGCTATCAGCGTATGGGCCTATTTGACATGAAAAGTAACAACAGAATGCGCTTATAAATGCGATATGGCCAACAAATAGTCACAAGAAACATGTCAACAATGTAATATTTTAATCAGTGTTATTGTTTAAAATATGCACGTGCTTCATTTTGTAAATTTTAATAAGTCCACTTTTCAACACTAACAGCGTATAGGTACTTGCAACGAAATACTGCAACTGTTACTGTGAAATTATTTTGCCTCAACACCTCATTCTATACAACTTGAGCAGCAGTAGCGCAACTTACCACGGCCCACTCTTGGGGACGAGGACCCCATTTGCCTCGTTCCTTGGGGAATTTCCTCGGTGGGGGCGGCTTGCCGAGAGGAACGATTGGCTGCCCAAACATTTTGCCACTGCCGCTGAGATAGAAAAATTTAATTCAAATACATTGAAATGTTCAACAATACAACCTGAAAGCGTTGAAAATGCCGATTACAAAAATCAGGCCTAAACGTAATGGAATAAAATAATAAACTTCATCTACTGTACGTATCACTTGCGTATCAATATCACTTCAAGCTACTTGCTTGTAGTGATATTACGCACTAATCTATGTATTTTGTTTTGACACGCTGTTATTATAACCATAGCAACCTGAAATAAACAAGAATACGTTTTAAAAGAATCGATTGTTTACCGATCGATTATTACATCCGTTTGTTGAAACTCACAATAAATGAGGCGAAGCGAAGTTCCGGTGTTGATTGACATCATGAAGCTGTCTCTCCATACTGAGTTGCTATTACGAGTTAAATCAAGTCCCATTCGAATCACATTAAATACTATTGTATAAACTTGTATCCACGAAAGATGAAGGTGCTGATCGATCGTCTCCCCTATCCGACCCGACACCATCTAGCGCACGGGTGGTGTCAGGAGTATAGTACAACAATGAAAATGATGGATGATTTGTCGTTTTTTTGCCAATTAGGGTTTGAAAGATTCCATTTACTCCAACTGTAGATATATTTTTTACTGACGTCATAACTTCAGATAGAGCACTGCTTGAAACATCTGTCATTTTAATTATACTTTTCGTCGTTACCTCACTGATGTCCTATAATTATATGGATGTGATATGTCACTCGACAATGATGATTGTAACTGGATATAATGCTCATTCAAGTGATGCCAATTATTTTTGTAAGCGACCAACATCAATCCCAATGTCCTCTAATAACCGATAATGACTTGAAAATAATTTTAAAAAAATACTGAAAATGTGTATAGTTGGTTTTCAGTAAAAATTTTAGAGCTTTTGCGGAATATTTGCCGCGTCATTCATACGAGGATTTTTCAAACTTTCCGAATTTCTCTAGAAAACGGTCGAACCGATTTTTCTAAAAAAAACAAAAACAATCCCAACCTATTCTGATATGCCTCCAATCTGTAGAAAAAGTTTCAAGTACATTGCTCACTTTTCCTGACCCGTAGTGCCGCTTGAAAAAAAAACGAAGCTCAATTTTTTCCGGTATTTGGAATGAAAGCCTTCGGTACGCTTATCTAATCAGATTAGCGTATAGCAAAGACTACTTTTTCGGAAAAAATCGGAATCTTTGGAAAGTCTTTGGAAGTGGAAATTATATATTTTTAAATTTTATTCGCATGACCTGACATTTTTCCAGTATATTGATATTGTTCTGATAGATATCTCAACCAAATTTGAATGAATTTGGATCACTCGTTTTTGAGAAAATAAATTATCATATTTAAAAATGACCAATAATGAGATTAAAGTTTGTCGATAAAAATCTAGAAGTTACAAGGTTTTTATGAGTTACAAGAATCAAATGATATGAATGAATGAATGAATAAGGAAAGCTTGCAAATTTGAAAACCAAAGAGTGTACATATGATACTTTCAAGTACATTTTATTTTTATATAAGTAGCTCACTCTCATCACTCATCTTACATCGCATTTGCTGCGTTTTCCTAGTCTAGGCCTAATCAACGATGTTCGTGACATGTACTTTGACCATAGATATGTATTACCTTACTGTAAATTGTAATATATATAACTATGCTTTGACGAAGCATACGATATTGCATGCTTGTCGATCACGGTATATCATTTAATATGTATATTTAATATCCAATTTCTAATACTAGGCAAACGCGTTATGTGTTGCCGCATTGATGGATGAGCTGGAACATATCAACTTATCTTTGGATTGATTATTATATATATACACCTTGAGATCCAAACCATTACATCACTGCCATCTTATTTTTCATTATTGATTTCTATGATAATAAAGAAGGCTTTGTTTTAATCGTTTACTATTAAGTGGTGTCACCTGTAGCTTGGATTTAATAGGTATCTTAATAGCTTTGAATGATTCACAAAAATTACCTTATATATTTTTTTACATCAAAACGGCTGATCCGATTTGAGTGGAAGTTCGGAATAATGTGTATCATCATCAGATTAAAATTCCCTGAGAATTTAATTTCTCTCGGATGAAATATTTTTCCTCAATTTCTTTCTCTGGGTTATTCTCATGAGATTTTTGAAAACTTTGAAATGAGTTTTCTCAGAAGTGGTTCAACCGATCGCGCCTCAAAACTATACAGTATCGAATTATATGAGGATACTTGCGTGTACCAAGTTTCAACCAATTTTGAATTTTCGTCTGACCTGTGGAGCGCGAAAGAAAAAAAAATAAAAGAAAAGAGTTCTTTTTTTTCGGGTATGGTGAAATTGAGTCTTCACTTCGCTCATCCAATAATATATTATACTATCTAATATGTTTAATTTCATATATTTAATATCATCTGTGATGGCAAAATCAATATGCGACAGCAGAATGTTATATTGTATGTTAACACTGCATATGACTTGATCGTGAACATCGCTATTGCCTGCAATAAAAACAACATGTATTCCGATATATCGTTATGTATCGACTATCGAGTGTCTATATACTTGTATCCATGAAAGAATTGAAGGTACCGAGCGACCGTCCCTCCCAGCCTATACCACCAGCGAACGGGTAGTTCGCGCCTTCATCTTTCTTGGGTACAAGTGTAGCAGTCAAACTAATCATACATGTTGTTGAGTATTGATAGTGTTGTTTTAAATCATTGTCAAATCAATCAGTTTTACAGTTGTACCCTTTTTTAAGATTACTTTTACAGTAGCGTATTCTCAACGAAGTCAGTTACTACGAAAACGCAGCATATGCGTTGCAAGATGAGCGATAACTTTGTACGATAACAGACTTTTCCCTATATATGCTTTAACATCAATTCATGTAAAATACTCACGACCCGCATAAGGCATGGGTTTTCTCACTATACTGTACGACTGTACCCCAAATAACCAATAGCTGTTGGTGGGGACGTGATTATTAATGATCGATGAAGAATTAATCATATACATAATTGAGAAAGGAATACAGTGAATCTGTTGATTGTGGTCAATTGAAACTGTAATGGTCTTTTGGATCAAGCGGTCTTCAGTCAGGTGCTTTTGAGTGTGTTTGTGTTGTGTGAGTGTGTGTGTGTGTGTGTATGTGTATTGAATAACTGGTGAACTGTTTTCACTTTTGTGTTTCTATTTCTATTTATGTAAATTTATATATATAAATCACTATTTATATTTTCACTATATGTTGGTGAAATATTTCACATTTTCCCTATTCCATCTCATAAGCCTATTCACATTTTTTTATTAATCTTCATTTAGTCTACTTTCATTTTTTTATTCCAAATTTGATATAATACTCTACTCCACCCTTGTTTTTTCATTTTCTTTTTGTGTTTATTAATAATAGGAAGCATCATTTGATCAATCATTCATAAGCACATTCATATAGATTTGTAATTTCATTGAATGTTTTTATATTGCTTGTTTTTCTGTGTCTTTGGGCAACTCTATTGTGAGCAGAGACTTGATAAACTTTTTATATAATGACACTCTGAAGACGAAAATATAACACAATTATTGGGAGAGAACAACGTCAAGGAGGTTGAACAGACTTCTCTGATCGGGTGGGGTCTTCAATTTGAAATTATTATAGGGAATAGGTCTGAAAGTCTGAAGAAAGAATGATTTATTGAGTTTTAAAGTGTAGTTGTTATAATCAAATATCTTGATCTTTTATATCTTGAAGCCATCATCTCCAATTCTGCCAACAAACAAAACTTGATTTACCTGTACTTCAGTAATAATTGAAACCAATTCACAAACCATAATTATTTATTAATTCATATTGAGTTTAAAGGTGCACTGTACTGATTACTACGATCTATAGGCGTCGGTGATTGATATATGAGATGATAGGATGGTGAGATGATGGGTTGTTTTATTAGGTGATTTTGGATAGTGAGGAGCCGGTTGTATCCCAATATTAACCCGAACTACAGGGGAAACCACGAAAAACTCATGTCAGGATCGGAATCGAACCCCGGTCTCCTGAATGACGGTTCAGTGTATTAACCACTTGGCTACTCTTCTCAGTACCATAATTAACATTTAATTGCTAGTAAACAAATCAATCGGCGTTATCAATCATGTTATTTCGTTGACTTTAATTACCAATAAGGTTATTTACTAGTCAAACGCGAAATATGCGTTGTAAGATGAGCGAGATATCTCAATAAGGTATAAAAGTCCTTGAAGGAGTTCTACCCTTGCTACTTTATCGACTCTGGTATTCTACACACCTTGATATCTGAATAAGCTATAAAAGTCGTTAAAGTAGTTCTACTCTTGCCACTTCATTGACTCTGGTATTCTACACACTTTGACGCATATAAAAAATACTTCATTGTTGGTCAACTCTTGAATCTAGAAAGCAGTGAATCTCGACAACTTAATTCTGTCACAATTTTTATGATATATTTTATGAATATTATCAGTCATTTTATTTTTTTTCTTCAAAACGACTGATCAGAATTGCTTAAAAAATCGTAATAATGTGTGAAATCTATGTATACACATTTAGAGAGAATTTCATTCCATTTGGAGAGATTTTATTTTTCAACATTTTCCGCTCAGCCAAATCTTATGGGGTTTTTAGAAACTTTGAGATGATGATTCTCAAAATCGGTCCGACCGATTCATCCCAAAAACTATACAGTTCTAAGTTGGATGAGTTTGAGTGTACAAAAAAGTTTCATGTTGATCAGTCAACCCTTGCAACCTGTGGAGTGCTTACAAAAAAAAAAAAAAAAAAAAAAAAAAAAACACAGACAAAGCCCTATAAGAGTGGGATGGAGACTTCGCTACGCTCATCAACAATCTTGAATTAAATATCGATTGAAAAAATCTATGAAAACATAATAACATACATTTTCATCATCTGCCACCGATAATACCGTACATCTTTCGATTGTTGAATCCTCCATGTGCATTGTTGTAACAAATATGTCATTGTTGATTTACAGTTTGTATTTCATTTCTAATTGGCGAACTGCAACCCACCACAGCCTTCTCGACAGTAGAACTTCCTTGTAAACGAATCTCTCCATAAAGATTCCATGAATAATCTTGAACTTTATAGAGTGACTAATACACGTCCGATCGTCAGCGAAGGTGTGCCTGCCGGGCATCTCTCAGGTGAGTCACGTGACGGATTGCCAGCTGTTCTGCCTGGTTTGCTTGCACCTTTGCGTTCAGTCAACAGTCTGCCCGCGTCCGGCTAGGAACCCGGCACTGCGGTATTAAAACGGAGCCTGTTAATGTGTTATTGAACATATTGAACATCATCTTTCTTATTTTATACTCTGATTATTCCAAATGGATTTACAATTACCTACTGTTCACTGTTTTATGTGATAGACGTACTGTTTTGACAATGTATCTTGAAAGCGATACACCATTTTTTTACTGGGTTTAAAATAATCGTGCACGAATGATTAGTAATAAACTGATAGCTGCCAATGTGATTTTTAGGGTTTTCAGAGATAATAGTGATTGTTTATATATTTTTGTTCGAAAATTGTATTTACTTATAATTGCATGAAACGTGTGAAAGATACGACAATTCATAAAAAGAGTGAGAAGAATATTATTCCTTCGAAAAAGATTGTGTACCAATTAGGGCAATGGTGAAGTGTTTTTAAGGGAGTCAAGTGTTGAAAGTTGGTCCAAAAACGTTAGCTGAAGAATGAAAGACATGCAGTGACTCGAAGACACGGTGAAGCAATGAAGACGAGATCAAATCGAGTGACATCATCGCATTGACTATAGTGACCGAGGATGGAACTGGTGGCCACAAAGATCCTAGTGCTCACACTCTTAGGGGTGTTGAGGCTGGTGTGCGGGTTGCTGCCCCTGAAGATTGCCAAGGGTATGCAGGAATGGGGAACGGAGGGTAAACGAAGGAAAAAGGTACGTGACGTTTATTTGCATTTCACTCAGTAATGGGTGATGACACTACTAACAAACAATATGTTACCGTAAATCAAAAGATTTTAAAAAATAATTTTGAAAGAAAAGTGATAAAAAATGTGACTGAAGAAAAGAACAATGTCTTTCTGAAATGTGAGGATATGCAATTCTTCAATTCGGTACTCACAGAACGAGAAAAATAAATGTTTATACGTGCCTATTTGGTCTGCGCAGTCTGTGGTCGACTTGGTACTCTAGACAACAATAATGTCAATTTCATTATTGATAACAACACGTTTAATTGTAACTGAAGTGAATAATCCGTTATTGGGCGGTGCACACTAAATTCGTTCGAAATGAAAAGTTTTCGAAAAAAGTGTTCGAATTTTGTGTTCGAAAATAGAAGTCTTCGAAAAAACTTTTCGAATGATAATGTTGTATTTTGATGTTTCGGTTAGATTGATGTTCGTCAGGTTAGGTATAGGCCTACATAGATTAGGTTAGTTAAGGTTTGATGATCAACTCACAAATTTAAGTACCCGGTTGAATATGTTTTGAAATGTGATTAATAGTATTTCAATTGAAGGGAGATTGCTCCTCACGCTCCTGTACAGACTAACCAGAATATCAAAATACTATAGCATTATTCAAACAGTTTTTTTCGATCCCTCATTTGTCGAACAGTTTTTTATTTGAACATTTTTTTCGAACACTTTTTCCAAACAGTCCAAACACCCCCCACTAGTGTTATAAAACGTGAAAGTCACACACTATTAACTTCATCTAAAAGGGCGCGGACAATCCAAGATGAACTATTGTTTTCAGGTTGACGTCGCGACGTCCCTCTGCTTGTGTTTCGGCGGCGGAGTTTTAATGGCAACATGCTTCATACATATGATACCAGAGGTGCGCGCGTCGCTCGATACGGTCAGACTCAGTGGATCAAGTTTCATCCCTCAGGATTCAACATTTCCACTTGCTGAGCTGCTTATCTGTTGTGGCTTCTTCCTGGTTTATATCCTGGAGGAGATCGCTCATCACATATTTCTAAGGTGAACTTGATTACTTCGCAGATTATTTCTTACTTGAATTTTATGGAAACATGTTCATCTTTTTATGTTGTTTATAGTACAATATAGATGGACAATGTCATATATAGAATGTCGTCAAGAGCATTTCTTTGCTCCCACAAAGCCTGAATAATAGTGAACTGAAGAACGAGAAATCATATCTGAAACCCTCACATTCTTGATTTGTGCCCCCC
Source organism: Brachyptera risi (assembly GCA_964007535.1). Taxonomy (NCBI): domain Eukaryota; kingdom Metazoa; phylum Arthropoda; class Insecta; order Plecoptera; family Taeniopterygidae; genus Brachyptera; species Brachyptera risi. The sequence goes on along the minus strand of OZ023326.1, from coordinate 38,712,683 downwards.
AAATAATCAAGCTGATAGTGCGTGGTGACATTAAGCAAACATGCCAATCATTACCACCAATGAAAAAACCAATTAGTTTCTAAGTGTTCAACATCAACATGAGAAAAGATGTCACTTTATGTCACATATCTCGTCATATAGCCTGTTTTGATGATCAAAAGTTACTCAACACAGCAATATATTATAATTGTCGGAATTTCTATTTCATTCCTACAAAATATATATTCTTTTTTTTGTGTCAAAAGAAAATGTCTGAGACGGTATTAGAATAAATAATTATAAAATGCTTGAAATTAAACTGTCTTGAGAATGTCTTTTTTTTTTGGATGAGCGAATCGAAGACTCAATTTAACCATACTTGAGAAACTTATTTTTGTATTTTTGTGGTCAAACGAGAAAATTCGTGTTATGAAACTTGGCATACACCACATGTCATTATCCAACTTGATACTACACAGTTTTGAGGCGCAATCGTTTGAAGCACTTTTGAGAAAAAGAATTTCGAAATTTTGAAAAATCTCACAAGAATAACCCAGGGAGGGAAATATTGTGAACCCATTTCTTCGAATGAATTCAAATTCATGCGGAATTCTAGCACACGGATGATATATATATATACAATATTTCAAAGTTTTAGATGAATCGGGTGAGCCGTTTTGAAGACAACAATTATTATATATATTTTTTTAACATCGATTAAAGATATTTGAGAAAGATATTGGGCTGATCAATAGGTCAATTCAATTAGATTGTGAAACGATCGCAATTATCAATTGTGTATCAGGGAGGCAGTGACTTGAATTCAAAATCATGGTATGTGTGTAGCTTTCTAGTAGGCCTACATTTCATATAAAGTCTCGCTCATCTTACAACGCATATGCTGCGTTTTCCTATTTTAGAATAATTTGACTAACTATCTGTCCATTCGATAATTGAATTGACAGAAACACATATTTTAGTATTTTCTGTCAGCCTTACAAATAAATCAATCTGGACAACTGTATAGAGCAGATTCAGAATAGTTTGGATAAAAGTTTTCCAAGATTTGTAGTTCATGACAAGGACCAGTTAGTTTGCAATAGAAGGAGAGTTAGTATTTTTTATACAAAATATCTCGTCATATAGCTTGTTTGCTCGAATGCTCGTGGAACCAGCATGCTAGCATTATATCTATAAATAGATGGATAGATATTATATCGTTATCTGTCATTGTATGGCTCACAATCAAAAGGGCTATAGGTTCGGCTCGGGTTCGGCCATGCGACCACTCTTCACCCAACCTCGTCCTTAAACTTACACATTATAACAGCTCAATCATAATATAAAATAATATTGGAGATAAATCCTGGTGGTTAAATAACCTAATTGAGGATAGTACAAAATATTATTATTGCGATGAAACACATTGAAATTGAAAAGAATATGCCTTGTCCAAGATGCATTGAGAGTTGCGTTGGTTCGCCGCTTCTTTACGCTCAAACCGGCAAACCAACGCAACCCTCAATGCGTCTTGGCCTTGTCGTTGAGGAATGATTCGCATGCAGGGTACGCGTAAGTGCGACGACTTGATGTGATTGCGGAGATTATTGTGAAGGGCTGAGTAGAGTTTTTGGACTTCCGATAATCAGACATGTTGGGTAGTATCTATAGATACTTTTATCTTAAAATACATATTTCAAATATGTATCATATATTTTGTATTTCAAATACTCATTTCCAATTTATCTTGTATTATATCTAATACGAGCTACTGAATTACAAGATACATTTTTTCCATAGATCGAAAGAAACCCAATCATATACCGGCAGTCAAATGATATGTCTGCTGCTTGCTCCTGCTTAAACATTCTCGTCGACTGAATTGTTTCGACCATTATCGACCATCAAATTCATAATCAGAATTGTGAAGATCAATCCAATTTTTCAACCTCATTTATACGCTATACTGGAAACATCACGTGCAAGTGTCATTAGGAACTACGCTATCCACAAGTTGGCCAATTATAGGACTTTTTGCTACAGGCACAGATGAGAATTTACTTTCTTCAAAAAAACATTAAAATTTTATTGAAACTTCAACATATTATTTTCAGTGTTCTTCATATTTTCACTTATTCATTTTTTTTTTATTTCACGAAAATTATCTTTGGAATGTATCTTTCGAAAGTATCTCAAGATAGGCCTACTATCTTGTATTTTGTATTTCAAATACATTTTCTAAATGTATCTTGTATTCGAAATACCCAAAATTCAAGTATCAATGTATCTACTATTTTGAATACTCAGAGTTGGAGTATTTTGCCCTTTCTGACAATAATAGACACGATATCGGTTCGTGCTTACTTCCTATCGTGGGAAAACAGCGAATACGTATCGCTAGATGTTTCATTTTGATTCATTAGTGCACAAATAACTGAACTGTTTAGAGAAACTATATGCTGTCGCACATGTATCTCATACGTAAAATATCCGTACCGTAATATCGGTAAAGTAAAAACTCCGCAAAATATAATTTAGTCCATAAGCATCTGTCAAATGGCGTCAGTCATCAAAAAGGAAGGACATCAATGTCCGCTGAATAAAATTGCTGACAATCTTTGATAGTTTACAAGCAAATTCGATTGATTATTGGTTGCTACCAACAACTAGGTTATTTTAGGGAAGGGGGAAGGGAGGGGAGGGGGGGAACTGAAAAAAATCGCTACATGATAAAGATTGTTAGTCATTTGTTGTGGACATTTTTTGCCAAGACATTTAGAAAATTATCCAACAATATGTCGAACTGCAAATACTATGGGCATGAAGTTGTGTATATATGGGGACCAAGGTATATACCTTGTATAGGGACAACTTCATGCTATAGGCTTATATCTGACATGCAACAAATGGCTAACAATCGTTATCATGACAGGTGTAAGGTCAAGGATTGTGATTGGTGTTACTATCAGCTGGTGGTCATTCTTGTCCCCTTTTTCAACAATGAGTGACCTTACATTGATGTCATTGAGTATATCAAGCTAACCGCGATTATTTCCCGTTTTATTTTACTGATAGATTTTGTTTTTCCATCTATCGTCAGATCTCACCACCTGCCACCGCCTGCTAAACAACAATGTTGCCCAACAATCGAGTTCGAAATGCAACGTCAAGACATTGTTGTTTCACCGACCAAAGTGCATTCACTGAACGAAAGCTCTTGGAGCGGTAGTCACGATATCGGCAAGGTGACTACATTGAACGACGTACGCCGAAGTGGTGGTGGCCGTTCTCATAAAGTGGCCCCTGCCACGTCACAGATCCACTTGCTAGCCTCGTCATTGACGCTTGATCAAGATAAGCAGATTGAGAGAACGTCAGACATTAGAAGTAAGCCGATAACTCAGTTTCTAGTTTCAGAAATCTGATGTTATGTATCGGATAACAGTCAGCGTCCACTTTAAGGAATTGCATTCTTATCGGTTAGTTGGCAAGTTGATACCACTGACTGTGTTTATCTAATTTTCTTTCTTTACCAACAGTGATGTCAGGGCAACACCACAACATGCCTCTGGGTGACGACAATAAGGAACAGACACTTATGGGGAATTTGAGGAACTTTCTGGTTGTCATTGCACTATCCTTTCATTCCTTGTTTGAGGGTATGGCGATAGGATTGCAGCCTACTGAAGGGGACGTCTGGTATGTATCTATGTGTGAGAGGGGGAGGGGGGGAGGGGCTGAAGAGCATATACCGGGATAATCTATACTCGACTGTGTGACATGGGCTTGGGCCTATACGGTGTACCCAAACCACTGACCACATTTATAACTTTCCGTTCAAAAATACGCCTAATACACATATTACAAAACCGAATATAAATCATTCCGATAAACGCTCTTCAGTGTCCCCACTCGGGGGCATACAACAACACTAAAATACCAATACAAATAAGAAATCCATCTTATTTTCTGATTCACTCTGCAGGTACTTATTTACCGCTGTCTCTATTCATGCCGCTGCCATCCTCTTCTGCATCGGCTTGGAGTTAGCAACTTCCGGTGCCAAAATCCTCAACATAGTAGTTTACATCGTCACCCTTGCGGTAGTATCACCATTGGGCGTAGTTGTCGGCATTTTGGTAACAGTAAACTCTGCTACTGGGACGGTCTTACAGACGTTCGTTATAGCCGTATTACAGGGTATTGCGGGAGGGACAATACTCTACATCACTTTCTTCGAGGTATGAGAGAGAAGGTTTTTACATTTTATACTTAATAAGCAGTATGCAGTATCCACACGAAAGAGGAAGTTCGTCTACCAACTAAATACTTTTTTCATTTGATTCGATTTACCGAAATATCAGTTTTTTGATGATAGATTGTGAATCTATGGTGGAAACAATATTTTTTATGTTTCCATCAAGATGGTATATATAAGTGAAAACCATGTAATTTATATCGCATAATTTTCAAAGATTTACAGCTGAAGAAATTCATTTTCAGCTGTTTACCTGTGATTCTGTGAAAATGTTGGAGTATTTTTATTTCACATCATTTTGAATGTAAAGAGCTAAATGTTGAAAAAATATTTGTTCCCTCTGTATTGGAATTTTTATATTTTATAGTGTTCAAAAGTTATCGCCAGAAAACAGATCCCATACACTCTAAACATCGAAAATTCAGACAAAATCGTTGTTCCTCCATTAAAGTAGAGTATGAAAGGTATAGAATCGTTTTGAACGGGCACCTCAAGGGCGATCGTACCACTCCGAAGAATCATTCATGATAATGTAACAAATATTTAACATAGCTGGTACAAAATAATCATAACCTTGAGGTAATAATTTAAGGCATATTGTCAACAATTAGAACATTGTATTGGAGAGACAAAATCTTCAATCTTTTCTTATTATCTTGATCTTCTCTTAATTTCTTCAATTCTTCTGTGATTCGTTTTCAAATATTCTTTTCTCATTATATTTATCATAATATTGATAATTCTAGTCTCCATTTTTTATCAATCAATCAATCGATCGATCAATCAATCAATCAATCAATCAATCTATCTTATTTATATTTTTACTGCATTCATTTTATTTCATTCAATTTGTTTATTCATTTTATCCATTTCTGTCTTTCTTTCATTATTATAGTAATGATAATAATGAATAATAATAATAATAATTATTATCATTATTAGTAGTAGCCCTATATAGAATAGAATAGAATATAGAATAAAATATAGCGGAGCGTCAACTTCTGAGGTCATTTCGCGCCGGTTTCTTTCTTTTTTCTTATTTTTTGTTGATATCATTTGGCCGTGGCCTGTTGAATTTGTGAATTTTACATCCCAGTATTCATTTCTATAACTATAATGGAAACCACGAAAAACGATCTGTTAGGATAAAATATATTAAGGTCTTCGGGATAAAATATGCTGAAGTGTAGGACGGACAAATTTTCCAACAAATAATGGTAAAACTTTTCTAAATGCATAATGTCGGAACAATTCTAGGGATTTGATGCTTTTTGAAATATGCAGTTGTGTTTCTTATCCGGAATCTCGTTCTGTAAAATTATAATACCCTAAAAATACCACAGCTTTACATAGAGAACGGTAATATTTGTGGTTGTTATTTTGGTAGACAACCTTCGTCTTTCGGTGATACAATTCAAGTAGAGATTCATGATTGGCTATATAAGCTCTTGGATTATATAGCCATCGTAACGTCGGTATGATAACTATAATATACGAGGCTTTTGTAACCTTTTAGACTGAACTGGATGGCTTGTAATTTTAAACAGGATGGTTCATTGACGCAGTACTTAATTTTCAAAAACTCCAAAGAATATTACCTTGAAGCATAATTGACCTTTACTATATTATAGTTTTACGCATTTGAATTCACAGATTTTAGTGTGAGTTGGCACTCTATTTATAAGCATGCGATAGTCCGAAGTAGGCCTATATAAAGAAGCCCTTCAAGTAATCGATCAATGTAACTTTCAATATAAACGTTTCATGTTCTGAGTCAATTAAAATCAACTGTCTTAAAAGTTGGTGTAGCTAGAAAATGTAGCGTATTGCAGATAAAACTGGATATTCCTACAAGTTCTTAAAATCGAGAAGTGTTATAGTTTCTTATGATAATAAATTGAAACAAATTATAACAATATCACATCATCGGTGAGAATTTGTTCATTTGAGTTTTAATAGTGTTATTTATATAGGTTACTGTTTCTCTTTTTCAATTAGCTTCCGACTTTTCCCAGTTTCTCATGTCATATATTGTTTAACGACTTGCAATGTCTTCGGTAAAAATGATTAAATGCAGATACTAATATAATTATACATGACAACTTCATAGATGGTATCCCCTTCAAAATGTTCATAAAAGAGTACAGCGAAACATTTCCTCCTTTTCAATGTTATGACGTGTCAAGTTCATCAGGTATATTTGTGTTTACAGCTTGCTACCTTCTTCAACAGCTCTTAAGCGTTCAATAAATTATTCATTCTCATTAATTCATATCTTACCAAATACCAATTACTTACCAATTAATTCAATTTCACACTTTAGGTTTTGGAGCGTGAGAAGAAGAAAGAAGTTGGATGCGGAGCTATGAGAACTATTTTCATCCTCTTCGGCTTTTCTTTGATGGTTGGGCTTCAAGTTATTGGTAAGTTTGTTAATTTATATATTCCGTATTGTAATATAGAACTACATTCTCATTTTAAAAAGTACAATTTGTCGACAGAATAAAGTTTTGTTAAAAACAAACTATACAATTTTGTAATCTAAAAAAGCAAATAGGCCTACATATATTATACACGTGATAGGAGGAAGAATGAACAAAGAATAATATAATTTTATATTATTCCTCAGAGTAACAGTGTGCTTTATTAAATTACGCTTTGTACAGAGTACAAGTTTGAAATACAAAACTTCCAAATTTGAGTAAAATTCCTCTTATTGATGAGCGTAGCGAAGTCTCCATCCCACTCTTATAGGGCTTTGTCTGTGTGTTTTTTTTTTTGTTTGTTTGTTTTTTTGTTTGTTTGTAAGCACTCCACAGGTCGCAAGGGTTGACTGATCAACATGAAACTTTTTTTGTACACGCAAACTCATCCAACTTGGAACTGTATAGTTTTTGGAATGAATCGGTCAGACCGATTTTGAGAAAAATCATCTCAAAGTTTCTAAAAACCCCATAAGATTTGGCTGGGCAGAAAATGTTGAAAAATAAAATCTCTCCAAATAGGATGAAATTTTCTCTAAATGTGTAAACATGGATTTTACACATTATTACGATTTTTTAAGCAATTCTGATCAGTCGTTTTGAAGAAAAAAATTAAAATAACTAATAATATTCATCAAATATATCATACAAATTGTTACAGAATTAAGTTGTTGAGATTCACTGCTTTCTAGATTCAAGAGTTGACCAACAATGAAGTATTTTTTATATGCGTCAAGGTGTGTAGATTACCAGAGTCAATAAGGTGGCAAGATTAGAACTACTTTAACGACTTTTATAGCTTATTCAGATATCAAGAAGTGTAGAATACCAGAGTCGATAAAGTAGCAAGGGTAGAACTACTTCAACGACTTTTATACCTTATTAGGATATCTCGCTCATCTTACAACGCATATTTCGCGTTTGACTAGTATACCATTAGCTTATTAGCTTTGAACGAATAAGAACCAAAGAGGTTATAGATACTAATATCTAACCTCCTTGATGAGAACAGAAAAGATCGTTAATTTGAAAATGTTGAAGGCACTGCCTACTCGAATATAGATAATAGGTTCTGTCTCAAGCGTAGATAATAGGTTCTCTGTCTCAAGCTTGGTTGCGCGAGCTTTTTCTATTATTCTCGAAACACACTTTTCGAATTATGTCCTATCTTCCTCTCAATTGTTACTTTTCAATTGTTGCCTTTCAATTGTTGTCGTTCAATTGTTGTACCCATTAGTTGCTCATCGCACGTAATGAATCAAAATCAATAGTTAATTATTCACTGTGACACCGCGTCTTTTATTCATGCGGGTTTATTATTTTTATTTGTGATTATAATTAGTTTAATTAATGAAGAAAATGACTAAAATAGGCCCAATAGATCTAGAGCCAGAGGGTATAAACCAAGAAAACTGGAATCACGTTGTACTTTTTCAAAATCGGTGCGGAACATGGCGTCGCGACGCCTCAAAGTCGGACAGTATAGCCCAATTTTGGATTTGCATCAGCAATCATAAAGAAAACACGATTCCATTTTTTATGCCTGGGTCCGGATTCACGATTTTGATGTTATCAGTGTCTATCTCTAGCTCATCACATCATTTTCTGCAGCAAAATTTGTATGAAAGTATCTGTTTTTTTTTCATCTCTATTTCCCCTTTTATTGTCGTTTCGTGGAATTGATTTCTTGCTTCAATGTGTTATACAATTTATCATGTCCTATACACCCTATGCTGAAGCACCCATAGAATACATACCTTGTGCAAACCGTCAATGTGCACATAGAGTATTTTACTGCACACATAAGTTCTATTGGAGCTGTACATGATGCAGTGCTACAGCCTAAACAATGCAATCTAATAACCTAATTTTGAAATATTTCAACCATGGAGGCGAGGTAATTTTTCATAGGCTTACATCGATTGTTAAGAAAATATCTAGGGATGGTGATAATATTTCAATATAATCCGATTCCTAATTTTGAAGATGTCTTTATTAAACAGTAAGAATTGCATACCAAAGAATAAAAGTTGAATTATTCAAAAAACAAATTGTCAACAATTTTAGGGGAAATAATTTAAGTAACAATAAATTATCAACATTAAAGTTTTCAGGAAATTTTCAATTTTCTGAACTGAACCATCAAAATGAAAAAGTGTTGTCGACAAAATGCTTTTTTAGCCAACATTAATTATTGTGACAATTTTCCGAAACTATAAATGATTATTCGTGTTCGTTGGTGTAACTTAACTTGCACATTCTGAGTTGTATATAGCTTTTAATCTGCAGCAAACTGCTTCCTACCTGATTAACTGTTATGAGTAACATGAATAATAACATCTTTTGTTCTTCAAGCAAGACTTGAACAACTCTTAAATCAAACATCTTACCCAATGACGTCATTCTGATCCAATCAATCATGAGACCATGAGACTCTCGAGGCGTCGAGTAACACAGCATAATGTACCACGAAAACCTGAGAGATGATGCTATGGGGTACTACCGGGATATGGGATGTCAGTCGATAGGAACTTTCTTCATTCAATACAGATACAAGTATCAATAGTCCTATAGAAATACAGAATCATTCAAATGATATGAATAATATTGAAGGGTCTACTACAAGACTAAAAAACTCATCACAATGGATGTTTGAACAATGAACTGTAATGTTAATGAACTATATTATAAGATAAATAGCTTTGCATATATATATATATATATATATATATATATATATATATATATATCATATATATATATATATATATATATATATATATATATATATATATATATATATATATATATATATATATATATATAATGATATCGTGACATATCGTGACAATGTGTATCATTCATGTATACACATTCACAGAAAATTTCATTCCATTTGAAGAGATTTTATTTTTCAATTTTTCTTGCCCGGCCTAATCTTATGGGGTTTTTAGAAACTTTGAGATGATATTTCTCAAAATCGGTTCGACCGATTCATCCCAAAAACTATACAGTTCTAAGTTGGATAAGTTTGAGTCTACAACAAAAGTTTCATATCGATCATCAACCCCTGCGACCTGTGCAGTGCCCACAAATAAAAACACACACAGACAAAGCCCAATAAGAGAGGGATGGAATCTTCGCTTACGCTCATCTAATTAGTAATCATCGGCTCATACTCTCCTCTTGCTAGGTAGGCAATATGTGATACTGAAATGTATAACGGGAGGCATGCATTCATTCAGGTTTCAGCTACCAAACGCATCCAATTGTAAATGCAAACGGGTCGGATACGGGAGACGGTCGATCGAGATCACAACAATGTATAAAATCTTTCATTCTGATTGTAGTAGGCCTACTCACCTATAATGCAACAGCAACAGGTGGCAGTCTGAGCCGATAAAGAAAGATTCTATCGGTACATAGGACTGCTTTATAGACTCTGGTTTCTTCTTTCACTTGCAATACGTCAAATTAAAAAGAAAAACCTCACAAGATGAACATTGCTATATATATATTTGTCTATCATGTAATTTATGCTACAGTTGATTTTAAATATGGCATACATACAATTCAAAAGCTTTTGTGAGTATATTGTCAAATTTAAAATAAACAGTATGAGCAAAGAATATATTCCATTCAATTCGTTCATTTATTCAGGCAAAAAGTGAACAACTGATTTGAACGAAGGTGAAAGATTTTTTTTTTAAATGGTTATTTAATCTTTTTCCAGGTGGCCACGATCATGGTGCTCCTGGTGGACATTCCTTATCGAACTACAGTGTCAGTCGAGATTTACATCTCGATCATGATCACGATACATGATCGATAATCGCACGAGTGATCGATATTATCAAGTCTTCCTATATAATATTAAATGACGAATTAAAACAATTGAAAATGAGTGTTAATTTCCAAATAGAATCATTAAGTTGATGTTTTTTTGTTGAAGAACTTGAGGGACTGTGATTATGTGTATATAAGCTAGGTGAGTATATTATTTAATAGTCAGGAAGGAATGAGCATGTTTCTATAAGTGTTGTTATATAATTGTTTTCATGATAGTGTATAGCTGTGGTGAAAAGTTGTTACTTTACAGTACTGTTATATATTCAAAAAATCAACCATATCATTATTAAAAATAAATATGCTCAAGTTATACACAAATATTATTCTTTACGTTGTCCAAATTTAATCTTGCTTTTCATGAATAGAGAATAGTAAATATTGGTAAATAATGAAAATTGAAGGAAGTTTTATACTTGTGCCTTACACAACTGGCAATGTTACACAACTGTACACAACTAGCAACTGGCAATATAACTGGCAATGTGGTATCGCTGTACACTGTACACTGTACACGCTGTAACATACTACGATAATTATGAATGCATGTGGGAGAAAACATATGTTTGTCAGGCTACCAATTGGGGGCTACCAAATATTATCATTTAATAATATTATATTATATTATTGTATTATCATAAATAAAACAATATTAAATTATTATTATTCATAATATTATTATTATATATATATATATATATATATATATATATATATATATATATATATATATATATATATATATATATATATATATATATATACTCATGATATCATGAGAAAATTGATACCAAAGATTTATTCATAATGAATTTAAAGACACCATAACTATAAGATCTATAGGCGTCGTATTTCTTTATTGAGATGATGGGATGATCAGATGAGGGTTCATTTCCATAGGTAATGGGAGGAATGGTGGTAAAGAAGGGTTCGAGGCCTATATTGTAGGAACTATCCTGGTATTATAGCCTAGACTACTAAAGCCAAGCCACTAAAGAGGAAAGAAGAGGAAAGCCACTAAAAAACTGTACAGAGATAAACGATGGCTGGGATCGATATGTATATATATATATATATATATATATATATATATATATATATATATATATATGTATATATATATATATATATATATATATATATATATATATATATATATATATATATATACATATATATATATATATATATATATATACATGAATAAAATTGATGAAACTGGGCTGTTTCAAATCGTGATAATATTTATCTATAAATGACTTTATTTATAAATGAAATTATTCATTCATAAATTCATGAATGAGTCATTTATGAATAAATATTATCACGATTCAAAACACCCCAGTTTTATTCATTTTATTCAAACATGAATCGTGAGAGTTTGAGTGAAGTTATATATATATATATATATATATATATATATATATATATATATATATATATATATTTATATGTGTGTGTGTACCATATATATTCAGCTTCCATTCAATTATAATATCAGATTTTAATAAGGCCTGAAGCGATCATTGAGCTTTTTTAGTGCTCTTCTCAGTGTATTTTTCTGTATGGCATGAAAATAACGATGAATAAATTAATGAATGATTGAATAAATAACATAGTCAGCCTATTGTCCATTTATTAAAACATTATTTAATATAACACTGTTGACTCAAAAGAAGTCTGTGAACGGAGATCTTATTGAAAACCACTGCACAATGTGATGATAATACAATCTTACTACTTCTTGGCTTCATGATGTGATAATTCTATTCTAATGATGACGTCAAACTGACGTCAAAATATTGAGACTTGGCCGCTGGTTATGGGACAGGAATATCCATCGATATTGGAATAATTTTTGTACTGTACCTGCTTCAAAACGAATAAATCATCCTATTCCATATAATCAGTAGGCCTAGTCAAATAATTCAGTGATATTTGCCTGACCTCCTTTGTTTCTAGCTGGTTATTATTTGAAATTTGCTATTTGCTTTCTAAAATCTTAAAGATAAACAAATGATCATCGTAAATATAAATTCTTATTCCAATCTTATCATGTGTAGAGAATTCTTCTCACGCGACTATTGCTCTCAAGACTCAAGTCTCAACTAATATGTCTAATGACGGAATTGTTTCACACATGAGACGAATATTTGAAGGCACCAAACTCGTGATCGTTGATTATGAACTCAACAAGGACAATTAAGTCCATTTGAACTGTTATTTGAAATTGCTACGTGGATGTTTGCGGCCATCGTACATGACCTTGATTATATCTTACGTAACTAGACTTCATTTGTAGACGAAAAACCTTGTAGAATAGTTTAATGATAAACACTTCAGTACTGTTGGCATATGCCTAATAGAGCATCGTACACGGGATTTATATGACTGGATAGAAAGGTAAGAATACTATTATAATGTGATAATAACTATTGTTCATTGGGAAAACTATGCACGTACATTGTTGTAGCATGTTATAGGCTACTAGTAAAGCGCAGCATCATATGCGTTCTCGTATGAACGATATAATGAACGATCATATGAACGATATATTTGCATGGGATGTAATAGAAAGCTGTATACACACATTGATTTTGAAACTGTTGGGTTTAATCACTGCCTTCGTTACACTGCCAACCTGTTGATCATCCCGCCCTCAAACACAAATCTGATCAACAATTTTCTATACAGTTCTATACACCTGCAAATATAGTTAACTGTCAAGTGTTGATATTTTTGAATTTATTGTTTATGAAAATATGTCTATAAGTTATATATAATATCTAGCAAAATTGATGGCAAGAAACGTGAATTCGAAATACGAATTAAATTGTTATTCAAGTTTCAATTACTGTAACTTTGAATTTAATGTATTCGAAAATACGTTTTTTTGGTTTCTGTTGATTTCATATTCGATATACTTGTATCCACGAAAGAAGAAGGTTCCAATCGCTTGTCTCTCTATCCCACACCACTAGCCACTAGCCCACTCGCTGTTCGCTCTTTCATCTCTCTTGAATACAAATATTACAAAGTAAATCATATGTTATTAGGCCTATAAACCTACATATTTTATGGACCTGTATATATATATATATATATATATATATAAATATATATATATATATATATATATATATATATATATATATATATATTATATATATATATATATATATATATATATATATATATATATATATATATATATATATATATATATATAGATATATATATATATATATATATATATATATATATATATATATATATATATATATATATATATAATTAGCCGTAGGTTAATGAGGTCTTTGGTCTCGACTGATAACAAAAAGTGCTATCTCTATAAGCAGCTACATCTTAAAACCAATGTCTGTTTGAATATTCAATTCAAAAAATACACACGTTAAATGGCCAGACATCTTATTGTTAATTCCAAAATTAATTATAATCATTTGTGTACTATGCTATTTTTCCCTGAACTTTTGACCTGAATGAGACATAATGTGTCTAAAAATAAAGTTGATTGAGTGATAAGCTAATTCAATTTTAATTTGTAGTTCAGCCAAAATAAAAACGAGAGAATCAATATTAGGCCTATACTCACTGAATACCAACACTAGAGTAAATTACGTGTAGACTTAGGATTCAGCCTAGATGTATCTGTGGGAGGATACCAATTTGATGAAAATATTTCTGATAAGATAATTTGTCATTATTTCAAAATGACAATGATAATTTAATTGTTATGTAATTTGGTATATATATACTAGGCAAACGCGTTATGTGTTGCCGCGTTGATGGATGAGCTGGAACGTAACAACTTATCTGTGGATTGGTTATCATATATAGATATATACACCTTGAGATCCAAACCATTATGTCACTGCCATCTTATTTTTCATTATTAATTTCTATGACTAGTCAAACGCGAAATATGCGTTGTAAGATGAGCGAGATATCCTAATAAGGTATGAAAGTCGTTGAAGTAGTTCTACCCTTGCTACTTTATCGACTCTGGTATTCTACACACCTTGATATCTGAATAAGCTATAAAAGTCGTTAAAGTAGTTCTAATCTTGAAACCTTATTGACTCTGGTAATCTACACACCTTGACGCATATAAAAAATACTTCATTGTTGGTCAACTCTTGAATCTAGAAAGCAGTGAATCTCAACAACTTAATTCTGTAACAATTTGTATGATATATTTGATGAATATTATCAGTTATTTTAATTTTTTTCTTCAAAACGACTGATCAGAATTGCTTAAAAAATCGTAATAATGTGTAAAATCCATGTTTACACATTTAGAGAAAATTTCATCCCATTTGGAGAGGTTTCATTTTCCAACATTTTCTGCCCAGCCAAATCTTATGGGGTTTTTAGAAAGTTTGAGATGATTTTTCTCAAAATCGGTCTGACCGGTTCATTCCAAAAACTATACAGTTCTAAGTTGGATGAGTTTGCGTGTACAAAAAAAGTTTCATGTTGATCAGTCAACCCTTGCGACCTGTGGAGTGCTTACAAACAAAAAAAAAAACAAACAAAAAAAAAAAAAAAAAAAAAACACACAGACAAAGCCCTATAAGAGTGGGATGGAGACTTCGCTACGCTCATCAAAAATTCCCTGAGAATTTGAATTCTCTCGAATGAAATATTTTTCCTAAATTTTTTTCTCTGGGTTATTCTCATGCGATTTTTGAAAACTTTGAAATGAGTTTTCTCACAAGTGGTTCAACCGATCGCGGCTCAAAACTATACAGTATCGAATTAGATAATGACACTTGTGTGTGCCAAGTTTCAACTTATTTGATATTTTCGTCTGACCTGTGGAGCGCGAGAAAAAAAAAAAAAAAAAGTACTTTTTTTTCGGGTATGGTGAAATTGAGTCTTCGCTTCGCTCATCCAATTATGAATAATGCATACTATTATACTAGAATATAAAAGAATGTAAGTTGAGACTGATGGGTAATGCAGAGCTGGAACCAAGACCTTGCTGAAGTAGGGTACACTATTTGCGCAAAAAACGACTGAGCGGTAGAGTGGATATAACGAGCGTAATAGCTCTTACATACTCTGATATTATATTTGACCAACGTGGGAGTAGCTCTATAATTGGCAGTCAATTGTTGGTTCAACCATGGTTACCCATATTATTTGTTTTCACTAACTCTCAGATGAAGGCTAACTGGACTTGGTTATACCGGGCCTAAACGATATGAAATTCTTCCACACAAGGGACATATATAATTTTCCTGTTTTTGCAGTTCATTTCTTTGGCACTCTACTATAGTCAAAATGTTCAAATACCAATTATGGTGGCTGAGAGGATGGGAGGGGGAGGCAACGAAAGAGTGCACTGTGTAGTGCAGCTGTGATAAAAGTCTTATTAAAAAATTGTGGTTCCATTTATAGACCTTAGTTACTTCAGTGAAAATCTAATGACTCACTTTGGTTCCGTGTGCAATAAAATGTTGAAAACATGATTGAAAATAATTATCCGATCGATACTTGAATATATATATAAACCTTTATTGGCCCCTGACTCCAAAGTGCACAGGATAACAATCAATATAAAATACATGAGAAAATATAATAGAAAAAAGTTATGTAACTGAATATTGAAATGATATGAAAATGGAATAAAAATTGAAAAACTTAACGATAAAATACAAAATTATGACACTAATGATAATTGAAAGGATAAAATAAATGTAAACGTTGATGGATGATGGTTAGTTATATAGATGGTTCCTGAATATCCGAATGGAAACCTTCAGGGCTGACATCCCAATCTCATATTTTAAAGAATTATCTATCATTAACTATATTAACTATATTTAGATATCTCCATCTTTAACAATTAATGACTTCTAATGAAGCTGAAAAAAGCTAAGAGTCAATCTAACTATTTAAATAACTTCCAAAACCTCATGAATACAAACGTTCAGAAAGTCCTTGGTGACCAATGTGGAGGCCCTTCTACAACTCCCCTCTGTGACTTTAGCTCAATTTAGACTTGAATTGGGTCCTACCTTCCTCCCCCCCCCCTAAATATTTCCCAATTCCTACCAACGCATTTGTGACCAATACGAAACTTTGTCACCTATGTCTCTGAAAGTGGGAATTTGTGTCTTGTGAACAAGTAAAAGACTAACTTAAGAATAAAAAGGTTGAAATAATTTTTAAATCGGAAACACACTATATATAGATTTAATATAGGGCAGGCCGCGGTCTACGTCGTATTGTAGATATTTCATATTAATCAGAGTTATCAGTTACTTTCGAGAACAAATTCCAGACGAAAATAATTACTATGAGATCAAATTCTCATACTCCATCCATTCAACAATTAGAATTAATATAGTTTATAGTGTTAGAATAACTAGGAAAACACAGTATATGCGTTGTGAGATGAGCTTAGAAGTATTAAAATCTGGAATGAAAAATATTCTGTTGGCTCAATCTACATCTACAGACCACTCTACAGGCTGCTTAAAAACATCCACAGATTTATCTGCATGTACAATGTGTCTATCAGATCAGATCTGCTTGCTCGCAGATCAACAGGCTGCTTGTTGATATGCACCTCATATCAAGTTCCAAACAATTGACGACTCGCAGTCTCTGCCCCCATGACGTCAGAAATCATACTGTCCAATCGACAGGGTTGTTAGAACTGAAGTCAAATTCAAATATCCAATCGGGATATCTTGAAATGACTACAAATGAAATGATCCACCCGGCTGACTGGTAAAGCCACGCCTATTTCGAGTTGTCAATTGTGTCGCTGCCTTCCTGATTATGCATTACTCATTTTAATTGTTCTGACTCAATTGAAGCCTCGGAATAGGCGTGGCTTCACCAGAAGTCCAGTTGGATGACTTGGATCTATATCATTTGAGGTCATTTGAGGATACCCTGATTGGATATTTGAATTTCACTTCAGTTCTAACAGCCCTGTTGATTGGATGTATGATTCGTGATGTCACGCGGGCGGAGACTGCGAGTCGTCAATTGGTGACACTTTTTGCTCAGATTCCTAAACTACGGAAATAACGGAATGATGTGTGCAATAGTTTGTTTCATAGTCAGAAGAAATGTAAGAGCTTTTGAGGAATTTTTGCTCTTCAAGTCATTCTCCCCCGGGTTATTTTTATGTGTATTTTCCAAACTTTCTGATTTTTTAAGAATAAATCGTTCGATCGATTTTTCTAAAAAACCATACCAATCTATTCTGGTGTGGAACCAATATGAAAAAAAAGTTTCAAGTCCATTTTTTTTTCCTCACCTGTATGCCGCGCACAAAATTACAAAAAAAACAACATTAAAACGAAGCCCATTTTTTTTTCGGTATATGGAATGGAAGTCTTCACTACGCTCATCTGACTATTTCATATATATTTATTAGCAGATCTGAGATTTCACAGCAAGGTAGGGACGAGAATAATAATATTTCAACTTTTCTAACTTATTAATCTAGAGAGTATCTAATCTAGAATAATTAATCTAGATTAATCTAGAGTATCTAGAGAGAAATAATTATTTTTATATTATCAAGTTTTCTGTCCTTATTTACAAATGTTTTGAAATCAGTTGTAGGTTTGCAAAATGTTTGCCATTCTGCTGGTGCTATCTTCAGTACTTCTGTTCTTTTATTCATGGCTGAATAAGAAACCAAAGGGGTTTCCACCTGGTACTATGAACATTTCATTTCTTAATAATTTCTCCACATTTCTCCTTCCATTTACGTCTTCAATTGATTTTGAAACAAAAATGACTTCTCTTTGATTCATTTTTTCTTAACTTTTCTTCTAGTACTTTTCAATTTCGTTTTGTAGATGTAGGCTCAATTTTACTTCAAAATTGAACTAAAATGGGCTCCAGGACATAGTTTAAGTGATATTTTTTTTGAGAACGATCAAGTTCAGGTATAATGTTATTCATTTCAAGAATAGAGATGTTCATCAATACATTTCGTTTCAAAAGATTGTTCAAGCTAAAACTTTTAAAAATATATGTGAATTATTATCCATCAGTGTTATATAGGCCTACTTACTCATGTCATTATTTATTAGTGTAATTTTATTTCATGTGATTAAGTCTCCTTCCAATGTTTCCCACTAGAACTAGGTTACAGGGGTCTATTTACAATATTTATTTCACAGTTCGATCATTAAAAAAAAAACAGTCAATTGAGTATGCAAGCAAAGTCCTAGAATTATATTGGATCCATGGATGCATAATATTTAAATTAATTCATCTATCAAAATTTCAATTCTCATAAAACATCATATTTGGGCATTCAACATTATTGGCATGAAGGCTAAACATTTGGAATAAATTATTTAACCATATTACGTTATGTGAAAATCTGTAAAAATAAATACAAACTGAAATTGCACCACCAGGTCCACCATGTTTGCCTATTGTCGGAGCTGCGCCATTCATATCTGGGGTGAACTTCCACTTTCTCATGTCGAAATGGAACAAGCAGTACGGTTCGGTGGTTGGACTGGTCCTTGGTTCGCAACCGGTCATCGCTGTTGTGGACGCTAAGGCTGTATTGGAATTATTACGTCTTGAAGACTTCCAAGGGAGGCCGAATACCTTGAGCGTAAGAGAAAGAACTTTCAATGAAATGCTAGGTTTGTATTCAAGTGAGATATTCTATGTAGTATTAAAAAAAAAAACGGTAATCGGATACACCTAAATAAACTTTAATGAATCAATTCATGGTTTCTGTTCGAATCTGCTATTTCTATTCAATATTTTCTGATTTTGATTCAATATAGAATTATTGGAATAATCA
Source organism: Brachyptera risi (assembly GCA_964007535.1). Taxonomy (NCBI): domain Eukaryota; kingdom Metazoa; phylum Arthropoda; class Insecta; order Plecoptera; family Taeniopterygidae; genus Brachyptera; species Brachyptera risi. The sequence continues at coordinate 38,693,296 of OZ023326.1, read as the reverse complement.
CCAATAGTCAACATTATTCCAAAAATTATGAGCTACAACCGGAAATTATGTACTGTATTGCATCTGAAAAACTAGAGCTTTATAAACGAGTCACTCATGTATATTATACGGACATAGTCCCTATTATCGTCTCTATTCAGCTGAATACGTACATTCGTTTGCCTGCACCATCCCGTTCCCTAACCATAATTGTAATTGTTTCGATATCTATTGAAAGAAATGCATTCTGATTAATTATGGATATTACAAATTTCTGCATAGTATAATTTGAAATTTGTCGAGCGAACGGCGACTTTAAAACAAGCAGCACTCAGTATTCTCATCAGCATATCACTTAAGGGTACATTAAGTACTTATATTATTACAGCAGTAGTAATCTTGGTAACCCCGGGGCTATTACGTAGCAGACCATACGCTCTAACCACTCGACCAGACCAAGATATCGTGAGTCATAAGCATGTATAGTGAATCGGTGAAGTTTAATAGGAAGTACTAAATAAGGATCAAGGACCAGTCTAATCACCGCATCGTATGCTCCGATTCGTTAGACAGAATGTACAAGAACACATCAGATATCAGTGGCACAGGTTTGACCACATGTAAGTATAAGTCAGCTGTCTGCACAAATTTGAACATTTAATTTGTAATTTTTGATGTTATTATTTTTACTAGTACGATATAAACATGGTTCATGTGTACGATACATAGTGCTGAAAAACATATGAGGCAATATGACTCGTCTATCTTCTGCCTCGTGTTAAAAGGCAAAATCACTTGCTGTAAGTTTTTATGACGGTCAAGTTTTGAAACTTGAATATTTTATGTTCAATTTTCTCTATAATATATCATTTAAATGCAATACAAATTTAAAATAAGAATGCACGGTAATAATAAAACAAATAAAAAAACTAAAAATATTACCTGCGTCATCGGGTCCACCATGTTTACTCGTGGTTGGATCTGCGCCGTTCATAACTGGCAACAACTTTCAATTCCTCATGACGAAATGGAGATAATAGTACGGTGCAGTAGTCGGACTGGTCCTTGGTTCGCAACCCGCTATCGCTGTCGTGGACCCTAAGACAGTGTTTGAACTGTTGCAACATGAAGACTGCCAGGGAAGACCGAATACTCTAAGATTCAAAGAATGATGTTTTGGGGAGTTGCTAGGTTTGTATTTCTGTCACATTTTGTATTTTGAGTGACCTCATCACACACAGTCTCTCAAGATCATTGTTAATATAAAATTGTATAAACTAATGAACTCGGTAGTAAATAATTTGGGGCTAAATACCTTTGGTGTAATAGATGTATCACTTTAGAAATATGATACAAACACTGGTGAATTATCAACAAACAGTTGTACAGTGATTTCAATGAAGAAATACGCTTCATCTTGATCATTAGAGACATAGTCCTCAATGAAAAACCAAAAATATAGAGCGGAATAAATATGTTATAGAACATAGAAAATGAGATAATTTTGAAATCGACTACACATTTCTTCAAGATGAATGATAAATGCATTTGGTACTCGTTATAGTACAAAATAATTATGGTGAGTATTGTAGTAGATTACCGATTTGATTCTATGTGCAAAACTCTAGAAATGATATTCGTTATTACTAGATTATTATTAGTTCACGAGAGACGCCATCCGTATTCATTGTTTATCGTATTCATTGTAAACTTTTTAGGGGTGTTTTTCACCGATGGTCAGTATTGGGTGGAACAGCGGCGCTTCACATTGCGCCACTTAAAGGAGTTTGGTTTCGGCAAGAAAAGCATGGAGGGTCTAATATTGGAGGAAGCGGAGCAAGTACTCATTGACTTTAAAGCATACAAATCAAAGCCCATAGAAGTGAGTAATGTTCACAGACGAATTTTAAGGAAAAGAAAACTTATCATAAAGCCCTCCCACTATAATAGCCATGCAATCTTTTGTACTGTCATACATTTCCTAAATAGGCCTACCCATATCAAAGTATAACTTTAAAATGGTTGAATGGAAGACCAAAACTATTTTCTTTATGTTTTTGCCACTAAGAATTGAGTAATTTCAAATTACTCCAAGTAATTCGAAGTTACTGGTAAGACACCTTTCCCTGTTTTAGGGACCTCGTGTAATTATATATGAATTCTCACTATAATTTTGGACAAGCTAGTAGGCTACGCTATATATCTAATCTTGTCTGAATTTAATATGTCAAAATCAGGTATAGTTTGTAAAATTTTATATCTTTCTTTCTTCATTATAAATAAGACGATTATTAGAAAAAATATATTGAGTTCAGTAGCAATCTATTGCGAAGATCATGAACGAAACCAACAGCTTACCTCGAGTTATTACTGTACAAACAAATGAAACAATGACTCATGATAGGACTACTATTCAACACAAACAAAAAATTCAAGAATCTTTTTCATACTTTTTTTGGAAAACTTCCCCAAATATATGAATAATTTGAAAAATAATTGCTGGAGATTATTCGAGAGGCCGCAGGTGTCTGTTAAGAATGTATAACATTGCCAGCCTTGAACTCTCACCACTGCAGTCTTAAGAAAAAAAATCAATTCAATATTATACATTCGAGATAAATTAGAATAAAACTAGATTAATGCCAAAATTTTGATCAAATAAACGTAAGACTACTGAACTCCGCGCTTGATATGCTCATGACTGAGTACTTCTCAATTCTCAAGCACCTATCCAGCCTTGAGGCGGTATTCACGTGATGAATCTTGGTATTGGCTCTTTCAATTCCGAACGAAATAGATCAAGTAGTTGGTTGGAAGAGCAATCATCCAACCTAACCCCACCTTTTTTAAATGTCTTTCATGAATTAAGACGTTCTATCCTATTGTAATAAACGCAACTATTTTTTAACTAGGTCAGCATGTTCTTTGGCGTGTCCATCGTGAACATATTATGGGCCGTAATGTCAGGACAACGATACGAGCGTGATGACGCTGAATTCCAAGATCTTCTTGAGAAACTGAATCGAGTGTTCCGCAGCGGGAATCCGTCAGGCGGTGGAATCGAGAACATACTTCCCCCGCTCCGTTATTTAATGCCAACGTGGAGACAAACACAGAAAGATCAAGCAGATGTGCACGAGTTCATGAGAGTGAGATAATTTTAATGAATATCTTATCATAAGCAACAGCTGTTCTGGTATAAGAGGACTGCGAACATAGAATATCTATCACGCATGATGAAAAATTCAATTCGATTACTCATTGAAGTCTAGAATTAAGAAATCAATAAACATTTTAAACCCCTTAAACATCGAGTTTGAAATAGCACAAGTCGATTGTAGCTACTGATTGCTACAATTCATATTTAAACCGAATTATGTGTACATTACTTTGAGATGCACTGAAAATATCAATGCTAAATTAAAACAATACATAAAGTAAGTCGAATGAACAATGTTCCAACTATATAGTGACGAAGTAATAATGCTCATATCAACTGCTATGTGTGTATTTAAAGTTTTTCATCAACAAAAGTCACTTACACTTTTGCATTGACAAATGTCTAAAACAGTTCACTACTATAAGTCATTGATGTGCTACTAATCCCAGTACACTTTTATCCCTTATTAGAAAGCTATTCGAGAACACGAGAAGACTTTTGACTCTGACAACATGCGCGACTTCATTGACGTTTACATTAGAGAGATGCAGAACGGAACCATAGACTCAACATTCACAGGTATACACCCAGGGTGGGGTGGGGGTGGTTGGGCGGGCGGGCGGGAAAGTGGATAGGTGGAAATGACCACAATGTTTCTGACCCCCTCTGCACACTTTATGCCTTAACATCCTTTCAATCATTTACGGTCGTCAGAAAATATGCTAACTTGGCTTAAATAGTTGAAAAACAATAGAAGGCCTTGACATTTTCCACGCATTCCTACGCTTCCTATATTCCTTCGCACCTGGGTATATAGTTGGGTATAAGTCGACAAACTAATATAAATTATGATATTCAAGAATCAAATATAAATGAACCAATATAACTATTTATTCAGTATTTATCAATTCATATATCAAGCATATTCACTTTCCAGGACTTCAAAATTCTTACTCTGCCATGTATATATAGTCTGCATATTCACCAATAAAAATCCTGACCTTATTAAAAATCCCAGTCATCATTAGCACAGTAGAGTTGATTTATCTCATGAATATGGTCGGCTGGAGACAAAAAAATGGACCAAAAATGGAGTCATCCAAGCTGGCAGAATACTCTTCAACCATCTTTTACATGAATGCAGTCTACAGAAAGGACAAAATAAAGATGTCACTAAAGAGACTTTTATTGACACAGTCTTTCTATAGCTCAAAGGAATTCTTCTCTTGATGTGATGTTTTTTGTTTTGTTTGTTTGTTCTTCCATCCAGTTGACTAAAAGTCGAACTGCCTTGTTATACATCAGGCCTTTGTTCTATTGATTTTTCTCATTCTCTTATCCCTTTTAGTTTTAATTCAGAATGACTGTCATCATTTTATCAATTCAAATTTTGGTATTATCTCACATTTGTTTAATAATACTTTATATCATGATTTTAAATTTTTTTCTCTTGACCTGGTGTACACGTTCATGATTTTCACTATGTTAATCTATTAAATACAATATGATACAATACAATACAATATAAAACAATACAATTTCTCTTAAAAGGAATCAGTAATCTTTTTTTTTCAACTACGTAACTACATTGTCAATATTGAGCAAGTTCAGTTTTGGAACTATTCATAACATAACTTTGTGAAGATTCAAGGAATATTGAGCACTTCCTAAGAAAAGAATCTAACTACAGTACGGTATATTGTGAAACCAATTTTCCAAACTTCACCATTTATTAATTTTTGAATCTTCTGTAAATACCGTAACACTTTTTTGCCTGGTTGTCGTGGCTAAAATTGCTGTTTGTATGTGCAGAGAAAAGTTTGATCTGCGTTTGTTCCGACTTATTCTCCGCCGGTGCCGAGTCCGTGAGCAACTCTCTTGGGTTCTGCTTAATGTACATGGTGCGCCATCCTGAGGTTCAGAAGGCGGTGCAGGCGGAGCTCGATGCAGTTGTTGGACGAAACAAGAGACCTTCGCTCGACGACAGGCTGAAGTGAGGCTAATTGTAACAATGGTCATAACCTGATAATCATGACTTGGAAGAAGCTGATATTGTACATGCATTGTTAGGATTGATGAGACAAGCATTGTAGCATCATTGTGTGAAAGAAATGATTTTGTTTTCTAAACTGTTTTTGGTTTAATATTTCAATGATTATATCTGAATTAACAACTGAAGACAAGTTTCGATAAGAAAACTTGACCGTCTCATGCACGTGATTTGAAGTTCACTTCACAAAATTTATCCTTTGCTCCCCCTGATTTTATTATATTCCTTTGTGAAAGTCATAGAATATCCAGATTGTATTCAGTGAAAGCTATTTCCAATTTTAGGGTTCATTTTCATTTTTTTTCTTTCAGTTTGCCATATGTTGAAGCCACCCTACTGGAAGTTATGAGATTGAATCCTATAGCACCACTCACGCCACCCCATCGAGCTACCAAAGATACCACGTTTCGAGGATATCATATTCCGAAGGTACATCAAGTGAAATGCTTTATTTCTTCAACTTATAGCTATGTGATGAGCAGCGTAGAACTCTTATTTCAAATAATATTTGATGTTTTCACCACAATACACTGGTTAGCTTTGTATTACCCAACAAGAAAATAGTGATTTCAATTTTAATGAATATGATCAATTATTTGCGTTTTGGAAAAATATAAATACACACTTATCAAACATAGTGTGTACAAAAATTCTTATCACATTTTTCTATTTCAACGTAAAACAACCCAGGGTCAAAACAAAACAGGATCGACGTCTAAGTCGATCTTGGCTCTCGATCGTCGATCTTTGATATTCTCCCTCTGGGAGAATATTCATGAAAACTCAACATCATAGAAAACAATTGAATTTTTTTTTCTGTGCTTTCAGGACACGATGATATTCATTAACCTATGGAGTTGCTTCCAAGATGTCGATCACTGGGGTGACCCGGAAGTCTTCCGACCAGAGCGTTTCATTGGTCCAGATGGCAAAGTCATCAAAGACGAGTATATGATCAACTTTGGGCTCGGTAAAAGAGTTTGTCTCGGTGAAGCACTCGCTAGGAACTCTCTGTTTCTATTCTTCGCGACTATAATGCAAGAGTTGTCGTTCAGCTTGCCGAAAGGGCATGAGCTTCCATCGACCATACCTTTACCAGGCTTCACAGTTGCACCAGCACCATTTGAAGTCATAGCCACAGAGAGATTGTGAATCAGGCAAATGTGAAACTTGGAGCTAATGTCAAAATTATGTTGATGTTGTATCCATGTTTAATGTCAGACAAAATGGGTACAGTTTGGTGCACATAATGCTCTCGTATACTGTTTGTTATGTTTGTCTGATTTATTTTCATTTGTGTTGCCGTTCGATGTCAAAAAGAGAGATCGATCAATTAAGTCACATGTTAATCAATCGATAATCAAACAATTGCCTAATTGAAGGGATACTATTCAAAGAGAAATGAATGAATTCAATTGATGAATATCATTCACAATTCAGCCATATGTCTACACAAATACATATTCAAATAAAACTATTATATATACTAGACTCTAGAGGGACTCACCATGTGAAACATGACATTGAATAGAAAAAGTAAATGCCGATATCTGATGGCAGAGTCAATGAACACAACCACGTACTATTACTTCAACAAATAGTCCATTTGTGATCGCCAGTTGATCTATAAAGTACTCGGAAAAATCAGAAGACGTAATTATAATGTCTAAAATTACGTCTTTTCCGCTTTCGATGAGTTACCTTTGGCGAGATCACGTCGTCCATTTGTTATAGCACTGACAGTTTGAGTGGGGCGGCGTTAGGTGACACATACACACATGGGCACACATGGACACACACACGTAGACACACACACACACACACACACATGGACACACACACATGGACACACATACAGCACTGGGTAATTCTATGTATAATGGTAGGCATCTACTTGGGTAGCTGTGCAATATTGATACTCACCCTCAAGCATTCGCTTTGGAAGCACATTGCACACTTTTGAACCGAGTTTCAAACCATCAGTTGTTAATTGTTAATTGATCGATTTCACCTGATTACACTGGCTGATGCAAATTGATGAGTAATCGTATGGCTGATAATCGATCGATCAATCTATAATTGCTGCAGTACTAATGTTTACTATTCGTAAATGTACAACAGACTCCAAGCGCCAATACAGATGAAGATATTGTGATGTGAAAGAATGGTTTGTAGTATGATGTTCAATAAATGTAATTGTCAGAATATCATTGTTGAAATGAGTGAGGTTATTTTCCAATGCTTTTGTATACCTACTTTTCTTTCACCACCAACAGCCAGTGTTGGGTAATGAACTTTTAAAATGCACGCGTTCATATTTTCTGAACTTTTCTATGAACGCGTTACATTTACAGTCGATGTTCTTGAACTTTCTTCACAATCGATTTTTCGGTGATCTTTAACGGAATGAAACGTTCATTTGAGAGCTCATAATTTTGGATCACTCATGAACCCATTCAACACGATCGCACTACCCCGCCCAAATTCCGAATGAGATTGACTATTTTACGGTCTATCCCGAATGTATAATATTCCGTGTTCGGGATTTCATCATGTGATCACTTGTCACCAGGCGAGCCATATATTATTTTTGAACCCTCTTTTTCATATAATTTTCAAGCTGATTTTTTGAACGAACTCATGTTTTTTCAAATTTAAACTTGAACTTTTACAGCAAAGCCACGAAAACAAACTTTGAACTTTTAAAAAGAACGATTTATTTGACATGAACTGAACTTTTCAAAAGTTCCTTTTATAAGTGCACTTCCCCAACTCTGCCAACAGCTTACCTTCAACTTGATAACAATTCGATATTGAGCATGTAAACAGTTAGTACATCCACGGAAACAAAACTGTGACATTTATACTCTCCGTCAGCTATGTCAGCAGATGCCATGGAAAAGTGATAAGTTCAATCAGGTACGCTAACCTTTTGTCAACCGACAAAGAAGGATTGGATATTTTATGCAAACAAAGTCTGCTCGATTGAATAGTAACGTTGGGTAAATATCCGAAGGTTAGTTGGCTCATACTGTATATTAATTTAATTCCCATAATCAAATTGAAGGAAGGTTTTCAGATTAATTTTTCATTTTTGAACAGGAGACAGAGCATAGTCATTGGAATTTTCGTGGATTTGACCTGCCAAGTATTGAAAATGTATATAAAATATGTCATTTCTATATTTATATAATGTAATATCTGATATAAAAATCTTTGAGGTCCAATAGACCAACATGCATTATTCATAAATGAATATTTTTTGAGAATACTGAATATATATGTGATCATTATTATTTATGATTTTACCTCAAATATTTCAGGTAAAATTATTTTGTGTAATATGTGAAAGAAGGCAAAACATTTCATACAGCGTTACTTTTATTATTGGATGAGCATAGTGACTACTAAATTTGACAGTACTGGTACGGTACTTGGAATAGCAAAAGTGTTTTTTCTTTGTCTTAGTCGTGGTCTTTGTTCTCATCCACAAGTCAAATGAAAACACAAATTGTGATGAAACTGGGCATGCATATATTTAATCAATCAACTTGTTTGATGGTGCATAGTTTTGAAGCAGCATCGGTTTCACAACTGCTATTTCGAAAATTAAAAATATTCAACAAGAATAATCCAATGGAAAAAAAAGAAATAGGAAAAATCTTTCTTTCTACAAAAATTGAAATTTTCACGGAATTACACACAATACACATTACGTTTTTCACATTACGATACTCCATAATTTTGACAAAAATCGGATCTCCCATTGTGAATAAAAAATAAGAATGTATCTTTTCCCAATCAATTTAATCTATAGAAGTTATCAATGGGTAAAACCAATTAGAGCTTCATAATGACTGAATGATCAACAGGTAGACCTGCAATAAATAAGAGCTTGTGGTTTCAAAATCAAGGTGCGTATATAGCTTTCAGATACATTTGACCAACTCATCGTACAGCGCATTATGATACAGGCATATGCTTATAGTATAGTAATAATGTGCTTTTTTGTTTGACTGTTGTATAGATACCCCAAACAGCTATTTCTTCCAATATATCAGTGGATGAATACTAAAAGTAATTAAGAGTGCACGGGAGTTGATTTAGAGAAATATTAGTTTTTTAGTGATTACTTTTGAACGGTATAGGATATCAAAATTCAAATAAGCGAGAAACACAGATAATTATAATAGTTTCAAGATGATATAAGTGAGAACTATTCAAGTCATGTCACATAACTCTCAAGCGTGTACAGCTAAAGAACACATTTTTTAGCTGTATACGCTTGAGTCTTGACAGTCATGCAACATGACTTGAATAGTTATAGATTATATCATCTTGGAGCTATTATACTTATCGTTGTTTCTCGCGTAGGCCCATTGGAATTTTGATATCTCATACCGTTCAAAAGTTATC
>OZ023326.1:38598691-38678691 GCA_964007535.1 Brachyptera risi | reverse complement strand
AAATATATATATATATATATATATATATATATATATATATATATGTGAATGAATATATATATATATATATATATATATATATATATATATATATGTATGTATATATATTATATGTATATATATATATATATATATATATATATATATATATATATATATATATATATATATATATGTATATATATATATATATATGTATATATTTTTATATATAGATATATATATATATATATATATATATATATATATATATATATATATATATATATATATATTTATATATATATATATATATATATATATATATATATATATTATATATATATATATATTAATATATATATATATATATTTGTGTAGGTGACTGGAATGTAAACATGCTTCGTGCCGACATGATCACGACTAAAACATTAAAAAACATGCTACTCACTCTAGATCTAGTCCAAATAGTAACGTCTCCCACTCGAATATCGCCTACATCCCAATCTCTAATTGATCTCATTATTGTTAAATCTGCGCATGAAGGTATCAATGTAAACCAACTACCTCCTCCAGGAACTGCTGATCATAATATAATTACCATTACTTACAACATCAATATACCTAAAAAAGCTCCAATATTCCATACTTACCGTGACTTGAAAAAGATTAATCATACTAGTCTTTCGATAGATGCTCAGAGCTTGGACTGGAGATCAGCCGTTGAAGCTCACGCTAACGTTAATGATAAAGTTATTTCCCTAAATTGTGTGATAGTAGACCTAATTAACAAACATGCTCCCCTTAAACTAAAGCGCTTCTCCAAGCCTGCTACACCCTGGTTGAATGAAGCAATACTAATTAGCATTAAAGCTAAAAATAAAGCCTGGAATAAAGCTAGAAATTCCAAAGACAAAAAAGACTGGGACTTATTTAAAGAAATTAGAAATAGAGTAGGATCGGAGATAAACTCAGCAAAACGTTGTCACTTTAATGAGCTAGCCTACATGGTATGAGAAGCTCAGATATGTGGAAATTTTTAAAATCTAATAATATATAGTAGCATCAAAAAATAATAAAACCTCACTTCCAATGTCATTCAATGAGCCTAATGCTATAAACCAATATTTTAATAGTGTAGGAACAGATGTTTCACTCTTGCCACATGTACAGGATGAAATTATACTTCTTAAAAACCAAAAATCACATGAACGTTTCCAGTTGGAAACTGTCAGTGAACAGCTGGTCTTCGACATTATAAACTCCATTAGTAGCAAAGCTACAGGTCCGGATCTCATCAACATAGACATCATAAAACTTGTGTTGCCATACTGTCTTAGTGCTATCACCGACATAATAAATTTTTCAATAACTTCATCCTCATTTCCAGATATATGGAAAACGGCCTTAATCAAACCTTTACCGAAAGTCTCTAATCCTACTGATCTGAACGATCTCAGACCAATAAGTATTCTGGCCACTTTCTCAAAAATATTAGAAAAAGTCATGCATAAGCAAATAATTTCTTTCACCAACTCCCTCTCGATAATTCCACCAGAACAGTCAGGTTTTAGAGCAGGACACAGCACAGCCACATCCTTGATAGATATGACTGATTCAATCAAAAATACTTTCTCTAAAAAAGGAGTATCCATATTAGTTCTTCTCAATTACTCCAAAGCGTTTGACTGCGTAAATCACCAGCTTCTTCTAGCAAAGTTGAAAGTGATTGGTTTCTCGGACCTGACACTGAAACTGATTACTAGTTATTTATCAGATAGAACGCAATTAGTGCAATTGCGCATCGGAAATGATACAATTACCTCCACTGCGCTCATCGTAAAAAGTGGAGTTCCCCAAGGTTCGATTCTAGGACCTTTGCTCTTTAACTTATACATGCATGATATCCCTAGCTTAATCAAACACTGTAAATTGAATCAGTATGCTGATGACATACAATTACTGATTCAGTGCCCAACAGTCGGGAATGTAAATACCACGATATCAAACTTGAACGCGGATCTAAATAGTATTGCCAACTTTTCACGCAAACAAGGGCTTAACCTCAATCCCCAAAAATCGGTTTTTCTACCTATGGGAACATTAGATAACATTACTAGATTACGTGACTCGTATAGTAAAATACTGATAAATAAGACTGAAATCCAAGAAGTAAATACAGTGAAGAACTTGGGTGTTTGGTTCAACTCCGATCTCTCCTGGGAAACTCATGTAATTAAACAATGTGCTAAAGGTTTCTCCACTATCAAATATTTATATCATTTCAAACGCTTCCTTCCTATGCAAACCAAGATTCTTCTATGTGAATCCCTCGTCCTCTCCCTTCTCGATTATTGCGACTGTGCCTATACGGGCTTGAATAAAGATTTGGAGTATAAATTACAAAAAGTTCAAAATGCGTGTGTAAGGTTCATTCTCAATTTATCAATTGTAGACCAAATCTCCCCACACCTTATCAAGCTAAATTGGCTCAACATGGCAAATCGACGTACTTTTCACATGGCAATTTTTATACACAAGTTATTGCACACCAAATCACCTTGTCACCTTTATAATAAGATAGCACTTACTAAAAACCTTCATCGATACAATACTCGTCAAGAAAATAACCTGGTATACAACCACCATTATTCAACCACAACCTCATCTTTTTCAATCGTTGGACCCCGAATATGGAATAACTTACCCAGCAAACTCAAATCCACCAAATCACTGAGTTCATTCAAAAGGGATTATAAAAAGTTTCTTCTGCTGGATCAAGAGGAAAGAATTATTGTCAAACCCAAATATAAGCACCCAATATCTGTGCAATGGACTTTTTTCAATTTCATCATGTTCTCTCTTATGTTTGTTTTTATAATTAATAGATGCACCAGTTAAACATTAACCCCATGTCATTCTCTTGGCATTGTTATTGCCTCCTGTGTAGACTGCACAATTGACCATATTACTTGCGAAACGTCGTGAATGTATAAAAATTCCAACCAATAAGAGACTGATATCATCACTACTCTACCTCTTAATTATAGTTCCTATTAGATAAATTACCTAGGAACCATAAATATTCTACCATTATTATGTAAGTGGTTGAAATAGTATGTATTGTTCCCATGTATTCATATTATAGTCATAAAAAATATGGGAGTTCTTCTACACAATGTTTGTCAAACTAGACTAACAGACATTTTCTACTTTAAGTTTTATTCTGTTTATTGTATTTATCAAGCTATATTTTATTCCTTTCGTGTTATGATTGTGTTCAGATATGGTCTCTTATATTACTCTCTTATATCTGTGCAATGGACTTTCAATTTCATCATGTTCTCTCTTATGTTTGTTTTCATAATTAATAGATGCACCAGTTAAACATTAACCCCATGTCATTCTCTTGGCATTGTTATTGCCTCCTGTGTAGACTGCACAATGACCATATTACTTGTGAAACGTCGTAAATGCAAAAAAAAACTCCAACCAATAAGAGACTGATATCATCACCACTCTACCTCCTAATTATAGTTCCTATTAGATAAATTACCTAGGAACCTTAAATATTCTACCATTATTATGTAAGTGGTTGAAATAGTATGTATTGTTCCCATGTATTCATATTATAGTCATGAAAAATATGGGAGTTCTTCTACACAATGTTTGTCAAACTAGACTAACAGACATTTTCTACTTTAAGTTTTATTCTGTTTATTGTATTTATCAAGCTATATTTTATTCCTTTCGTGTTATGTTTGTGTTCACATATGGTTAGGTGGAAGAACGGTCACCAGACCGAATCCTCGCCTTTTTTAAATTGTATTCTGTACATTATAAAATAAAGACATTCTATTCTATTCTATATATATATATATATATATATATATATATATATATATATATATATATATATATATATATACATATATATATATATATATATATATATATATATATATATATTTATAAAGAAAAAAAAGAAAAAAGAAAAAAAAGATGAGTCACAAATATATATATATATATATATATATATATATATATATATATATATATATATATATATATATATATATATATATATATATACATATATATATATATATATATATATATATATATATATATATATATATATATATATATATATATATAACCATGTATAGGCCTATATACATATTTTTCCTCATCTTTTTTCTCTGTTGGGTTTTAACGACGCACTGTAATGATGACTAAGATCTATTGACATCGGGTGGATGATTAATGGGATGGTGAGATGAAGCTTTTATGGGTGATGGGAAGGATAGTAGAAAGGAAGCGGTCGTGGCCTAAATGGTGGGAACCATCCCGGCATTAGCCTAGACTACAGAGGGACACCACGAAAAACCCCTGTAAAGTTGAACTCTAGCAGGGATCGAACCTGGTCCGATATGCCCACTGCCTCCCGGGTCACATGAAGAGAGTGCGTCTGAGTGTGTCACTCAGTTACATGTGCCGTTTTTTTTCTTCAATATATATATATATATATATATATATATATATATATATATATATATATATTTATATATATATTATGATATATCATCATACAAATGTTTTTCATGAAGTAAATTTGGTCCCTATTTTTATTCAGGACATTCAGCTATTTTCGAAACAAATTATTGTTAACCGCGTTACCTTGACAGAACAAGTGAAGTGACGTGAATGGAGGCTTGTAGAATCGTGTGGATGGACACCACAAACTGACCAAAACTATATACTCTTTCTCAAAATAAAGATAGTGTAGAGGATCGAAAAATAATGAAATGATTGTGATCACAGTATATTAATTCAATATAAAGAGACTTGCGAATGAATAAGTCCATATGTGGAATTATCTTTGACATCAACGTCCATCTAATCATAAGATTTATGTTTTCATTTTTTCATGAGTGATATCATATAATATGCGACGTCATCGATTGAATTAAAAATAGTGCCATATCTCACTGAGTGCTCAAAAACTCAAGTGGGTATACTTTCTGTGAATACGTCATACAATCAAGTTTATCATCTATTTATGTTTCATTCAAAGCATACGCGGTAAGAATGACGATGCAGTTAATTCTAGCTCTTCAATTGAAAGTAAAACCAATTATTTAAAATCATTGATGAATATAACGGTTAAATTATAGATAATTATTATCTCACTGAGTGCTCAAAAACTCAAGAGGGTATACTTTCTGTGAATATCGTCATACAATCAAGTTTACCATCCATTTATGTTTCATTCAAAACATACGCGGAAAGAATGGCGATGCAGTTAATTCTAACCAATTATTTAAAATTATTGATGAAAATAATTTATACAAATCTTCATCAAGTCTTGATATACAGTGTCATGGATGGGATAAAAAAAAATGGTACTCATAATTACATTTTGATTACGTAATATAAAAGGAACGCCTGCGATTTACCTATTAGTACTACTCAAAAATATCATACAAAAAAAATGTCTTATACTTATATAAGAGAATTCAGCTGGTGCAATGTCACCATGGGTAGGTACACTTATAAAAACGTACGTGTGTTTTTTAATCGCGCTCCATAGGTCTAACGAAAGCATACATTTTGATGAAATTTGGAATCCACATAATCTACATATGTATTCCTTTTGTTAAACTCCATCCGCAAACTCAATATTTCAAAATACCCAATAGGTAATTCTTTCAAGTGATGTCATAAATTGTTGCCATAGTGTGCAACAATGTCCCTCAAATTGCCTGCTCGTGTTACAACTACATATAGTATTAGTTTGTTCGTTCCAAACTTTTCTTGTTGATATAGTATCATTGTGAAATAGGCAATCTCACAATTTAGTTTATAATAAATGTATTTACTTGAACAGCCAGAGTCAAATTTAATCACACATATATTATAGACAACTTTCATTTTGACTGGGCTGAGTTAAAAAATGTTGAATTGCACTCTTCTATCCATTTGCGGATTTATCAAACTAACCAAAAATTGGCTAAATTGACTGTTAAACCGATTTTGCTCAAAAATAAAATGGATTCAAATTGATACATTATTTTTCAGAAAATGCTTAGACTTTAATTGACTACTATATCCGACTTGTATGATGCTAAAAAAAAATCAAACATAAAAACGAATTCCAATCTCTGTAGTTTGAAACGAAATGGAAGTCTCCGCTACGTTCATTTCAAAACAAAATTGAGTAACTATACCGCATGATGAATAAGTGATTCTGGAGAGGTAAAATAGGGTAAACCTAATGAGCATGAATCTTGTGTCTTTGCGATACGTCTTAACATAGCTTAATTCACTGTGATTTTTTAAGTTGCTTTCGAGAGAAAATTCCAATTGAACACAACTATAAAGTAAGACATTCACTATTCATTCATCCATTAACATGATTATGGTTTATTTATTGTATTATTATCTTTTTTAATAACATCGAAACTTGATACAAAATCATTGTTCCCCAATTGAGGCTATGGATGAAAGATAGGATCGTTTGGACGGGGCACCACAAGGGCGATCTTATACCACCCCATAGTTTATGACATTATTTTTTTATATAATACATTTTTTACAATCGATAGATTTCAGCCACAGCCGCATGGTATAGTAAAGAAAATAATAACAAAACTCACTGTTGAAACCACTTTAATACGGCACTATCATTTCTACCTTTGCCAGAATTCAACGAGAAAAAATGGCGTTGGTCAGTTTTCGACCCTGGTTTAACTTAAACAATTTGTTTGGAATTGTTAATAGGTTTACAAGATGTTCGTCATTCTACTGGTGCTATCGTCAGTGCTGCTGTTCTTTTACTCGTGGTCGAATAAGAAACCAAAGAGATTTCCACCTGGTAGGCCTATACTAACTATAGTTGAATCTTCCTATATAGGGTACCACCAAATTCACTTCACTATATAAATAGAATAACTTTCGTTATAAATGTATTTTGCAACTACACTGAACTTCATCCTAATAAATGGTCATATCTTGGAGATCATTGAAATATTATTAAAAACAATTCAACTTGTGCTATTTTTCATTTTTATTTGGTTGATATAAAATTACGTCAATACGTCAAAAGTTTAATGAGTCTTCAAAACTTCATAAGAAAGATTATAATTAATATCATTCTATAGATGGGAAATATATCAATAAATTGGGGTATATAAATGGGGTATATAATGATCGAGATATATAACCATAATCCATTATCTCATTTTTGTGATACATTTATATTATATATGCTGAGTGATGAGTCATGTTATTATTTATTATATAATTTATAATTCATCTCATTGTTGTATTTTTATTTCCCACGATTTATTTTTCTTTCATTGTTTGCCAATAACAACCACATTATCTACTTTTTTTATGTCGACTGATTTTTTCATAATTTTGCTCCAATCAAACCTGCATGCCCTGATCTGTTTTAATAAATTATGTATGGTCTATAGTCATTAAATTAAAATTAATTAAAAGATCCAGGAAAATTTGACTAAATTTGAGTAAAAATGACATATTTGAGCATAAGATATTACATCGATACACAGGTCTTTTTACTGGAGAAAATCCTTGATCCCGCATTATTTTCATATGAAAAGATATATACAGATTTAAATTGATCACCAGGTCCGCCATGTTTACCCATTGTCGGATCGACACCATTCATTTCCGGGGATAACTTTCAATTCCTCATGTCGAAATGGAACAAACAATACGGCGCGGTAGTCGGACTGGTCCTTGGTTCGCAGCCTGCCATTGCAGTTGTGGGCGCCAAGTCCGTGCTGGAAGTATTACGCCACGACGACTTCCAAGGGAGACCGATTCTCCAAATCGTAAGAGACTCAACTTTCCACGAAATGCTAGGTTTGTATTAAAGTGTGACGTTTAACGTGATTGGTTGCAAATACAATTGTGAATATCACAGTGATTTCACCTGCACTCCCCCCTAAAAAAAAAATAGATACAAAATATTATATCAATATAGCTGCAGGTGGTGGGCCTAAAACCATTCATATTTCAATTAGTGGATTATTTACTTTATACTTGCTGTCACTTGAGTTGGTAGGTTTATAGATGAACAATTATTTGCATTACAATAATATTGATAAAGGGGGTGATCGAAATTGGGTATGACAACCGATCTGACCAAAGGAAATCAGAATTGCTATTGCTGTAGTCATATTCATTTGAACTAGTCAAACGCGAAATATGCGTTGTAAGATGAGCGAGATATCCGAATAAGGTATCCGTATAGAAGTCGTTGAAGTAGTTTTACCCTTGCTACTTTATCAACTCTGGTATTCTACACACCTTGATATCTGAATAAGCTATAGAAGCCGTTAAAGTAGTTCTAGCTACTCTTGCCACTGTATTGACTCTGGTATTCTACACACCTTGATGCATATAAAAAATACTTTATTGTTGGTCAACTCTTGAATCTAGAATTCAGCAAATCTCGGCAACTAAATTCTGCTTCCACTTCTATAATATATTTGATGAATAAAAACAGCTAATTTAATTTTTTTCTACAAAACGGCTGGTTCGAATTGCTTATAAAACGGTGATAATGTGTATCATTCATGTATACACATTTACAGAACATTTTACTCTATTTGAAGAGATTTTATTTTTCACATTCTCCTGCCCAGCCTATTCTTATGAGGTTTTTAAAAATGTTGACATGATATTTCTCAACATCGGTCAAACCGATTCATTCCAAAAACTATACAGTTCTAAGTTGTAAAAGTGTGCCCGTACAAAAAAAGTTTCATGTCGATCAGTCAAACCCTGCGACCTGTGGAGTGCACACAAACAAACAAACAAAAAAACAAACAAACAAACAAAAAACACACAGACAAAGCCCTATAAGAGTGGGATGGAGACTTTGCTACGCTCATCTAAAAACACAACCGAGCTCTGTAAAAATACAAATAATGGCTAACATGATACCTTGGACATTGAGCTTATTAACACTAAACTAAATGTCATTGATGATGGAAATATTTCAAGACATGTCATGCCATGTTGAAATGATATTGCACTCCAAATTTTTCTACACCCTCACCTTGTAGAACAGCCATTGAGTCCCTAATAAATTCTACAACCGTAGCCTACTAAATTGTGCTGATATAGGATGCCAATATAGCAAAAAACAATGTTGAAATTATTGTAAAATTTAATGGCAGTACTATACTTGCACACATACGCAATGGGAATTGGAAGTGTAAAAGTGTGTGGGGAGAATTCAGTTTTGTTCTGTCAAAAGTGTGAACTATATTGAACTCTTGTCAGATAATGTTGCCACTTGATCTATAGTCCATTTCAGCCAAGTATTTTTAATTTTGATTTCAACTATTGTTCCTGAGTGCTAATTCCTGTCATGTGACCATAAAACTTCTAGGTGTGTTTTTCTCTGATGGCCCGTATTGGGTGGAACAGCGGCGCTTCACACTACGCCACTTGAAGGAGTTTGGTTTCGGCAAGAAGAGCATGGAGGGTCTAATCTTGGAGGAAGCGGAGCAAGTACTCATTGACTTAAAAGCATACAAATCAAAGCCGATACAAGTGAGTAATATTTACCGATGAAATTCTAGAATATTGGACTTTTGAGTTCTCCTATCTCATATACCGTCATGCTTTCGCCATCATATTTTGATTTTTGTCAAAATATAGTTCACAATACAATTTACGTGGCAATAATGGGGTGGTAAGATCGCCCTTGTGGTGCCCCGTCCAAACGATCCTATCTTTCATCCATAGCCTTAATTGGGGAACAATGATTTTGTATCAAGTTTCGATGTTATTAAAAAAAAAAAAAAAAGTTTGGAAAATTGCTGAGTGGCATATAACTGCTGATGCTCAGATTTGAAAAAAAAAATTTTGGTCACCAGTTCACAGACTGGTGGATGAAACCCATTATTTGATTCAATTGATTAAATTATGTGTCAACAGACATAATGTTACTTAATGAAGTATCGATTCACTCTTGTGTAGTTTTTAAATGTCAAAATAAGATATGGTTCAAATATTCTCGTAACTTAACTAGTACGTGCCATTATATATAAAAATGACTAGAGAAATCAACAAATTGTGATGAGTACAGAGTATAAGGGTAACAGAGTGCATGACAACCAACAACTCACCTCGGGCCATACATTTATCATCTTATGTACAGCAACTTTATTTCTTGAACCTAGTTATGTCATGTTGTCATCAGAATAATTTTTGTATACCACGTCTTATTCTTAATTTCACCTGTTTCGTTCTTTGTTATTGTTTAGCTTAATTTTGTCTTCATTTCATCGCCAGGTTAGCATGTTTTTTTCCGTGTCCATCGTGAACATATTATGGGCCGTAATGTCAGGACAACGATATGAGCACGATGACGTAGAATTCCAAGATCTTCTCGAAAAACTGAATCGAGTGTTCCGTAGCGGAAATCCATCAGGCGGTGGAATCGCAAACATAATTCCTCCGCTCCGTTATCTAATGCCGGCATGGAGACAAACTCAACGAGATCAAGCTGATGTAAACGAGTTCATGAGAGTAAGAGATAACCATAAGGAATATCTCATCATTAGCAACTATTCTGGTATAAAAGGACTTGTAGTTCAGGACATATATGAACATCTAAAAAATTGATGATGAAAGATGTATTACACTGTATTTAGCCTATATATTATATATATTATATATATATATATATATATATATATATATATATATATATATATATATATATATATATATATATATATATATATATATATATATTTATATATATATATATATGTATATATATATATATATATATATATATATATATATATATATATATATATATATATATATATATATACATGTATATATATATATATATATATATATATATATATATATATATATATATATATATATATATATATTTATATATATATATATATATATATATATATATATATATATATATATATATATATATATATATATATATATAAATATATATATTATATATATATATATATATATATATATATATATATATATATATATATATATATATATATATATATATATATATATATATATATATATTCATATATATACATATTCATATATATATATATATATATATATATATATATATATATATATATATATATATATATATATATATATATATATATATATATATATATATATATATATATATATATATATATATATATATATATATATTTATGAATATAGTCCTAGACGGTATATGGTATTAAAAGATCAATATTTGATTATTGTGAAGTATGAGTAATTTCAACGTTTCGACATAATAGGATCAATTATCATCTGATCATTAAAAGACATCGATGTGTCTTAAAAATAATTTTAAATAAACCAAGAGATCATGCCACAATTTCAACTTACCAATACTCTAAAGTACTCCCTTTAAGAGTATTATTTGCAAAAAATCTCTTACTTCATATTTTTAAAAACCTTCCTAAATTCAAAAACACAGACCACCTACACACTACTAGAACATTGACTTACAATATAACAATACCAAGGAAAAACACCTCCTTTGGACAAAGACAATTGGACTACCTCGGTCCAAAACTTTTCAACTCGCTCCCTATAGATACTAAACTTTCCACTAATTACTCTATTTTTAAAAAAAAGATACTCATATGGCTATCAAATCTACCTTTAAACCACTGGGAAAATCTATTCAATAAAAACCTGCCAGATTTTTACTCAAACGTATTTACCTGAATTTATCCACACTATAGCCAAATTACCTCCCTCTACACATTTAAATTAGACCTCATTATCATCTAAATTTTTGCATAAACTTATCTCAACTAACTCTCAAGCTATCTTGAAATCAAACTACATTATTTCTTCTACAAATATCCTCTCCCACACATGAGCACTGCTTATGTGGGTATTCCATTACTCATTTTCTACATATTAATTTGATCACTATTATTTATCATTGTATTAATCATCTTATATCTATGTAATATGTATTTGTGTTATAACTATGTATATGTAACCTTTGACTAGGCCTATCAATAACACTAGTTGTCTAGTTGGTAGCCATAGGCTTACTCATGTATTAATTACAAATGGAATAAAATAAATGAATGAATGAATGAATGAATGTTTAGTTAATATGAAGGTGATTGCATATGAATGTATCCTAGAAATGCAGGAATATTTGTAGGCTTGTTGACGAAATAACTCCACACATGTTGACTGTTAGTGACGAACTGTTTTTTATTATAAGCTCAACACTAGGGGCAGCACAAGTCAATACACGACAAATGGTGCCAACCTTTGAGTTACATTTTGCTTGCTCCAACACCTCTCCTCAAAATGTCACAATCAAAATTTCAAAGGCTCAATTCTACTACATGTAGATCCCCAATTTGTTGGCCAAGTCTTTCGTCTTGGGCCCAGTTAGAGGTTTTGTAAGGATATCAGCTACATTCTCATTAGATTGAACATACACAAATGTTATCTCCCCATTTTTCACCAGTTCCCTGTTGTAGTGATATTTAACATTGATATGCTTACTTCTATCATTAATTGCATTAGAATCTGCAATACAAATTGCACCCATATTATCTGCATGAATGCTGCATGGCTTAGGTACAAATTTATCCTGTCCCAACTCATGTAGGAAGTCTCTCAACCACTCAAATTCAGCGACACATTCATACATTGCTACATACTCTGCGTGAGTCGTGGAAGTAGCAACACACCTTTGTTTCTTGCTACGCCAACATATTGCAGCTCCTGCCAAGATGAACACATAACCAGAGATAGACTTGGCATCTATTTTATTATTAGCCCAATCAGAGTCAGTATACACTTCGACGGGTTTCCCCGTCTTGTGGTAATTCAGGCTGTAGCCTTTCGTCCCTTTCAAATACTGAAGAATGTGTTTAACATTCACCCAATCTCCTTTAACTGGATTCTCGCAGAACTGGCTTACTAAACAAACCGCATTTGCTATGTCTGCTCTTGTATTTCCTGCTACATACAATAAACATCCAACAGCCTTCCTGTAAATGTGTTGATCGAAAGTATCACTCTCACACCTGTCTACATTCATGACTCCCACTTCTAGTGGCGTACTTAGGCTCCTACAATCCAACATAGAAAACTCTTCCAATATCTCGTCTACGTAAGACTGTTGATTTACATTCAATTCTCCCCTGGAAGGTCTTTTAATTGTCATTGATAGCAGATTTGTAACATCACCCAAATCCTTTATCTGCATACAATCGGAAAGATCTTTCTTTGCCTGGTCTACCGGAGCTCTTGTTCCAACTAACAGGAAATCATCTACATACACTGCGATGATCACGCCTGTTCTTACATAAACACAAGTATCCTTAACACTTTGGGTAAACCCTAGTCTAGTTAAAATACCATGCAAGTGATGATTCCAGTTCCTCCCTGCCTGTTTCAGACCGTAAATGCTCTTTTTGAGTTTACAGACAAACCTATCTGCGTCACATGACGCAAAGCCCGGTGGTTGCTCCATGTAAATGACAGTATCCAAATCACTGTTCAGATAAGCCCCAACTACATCAAGATGGACCATCTCCCAATCGTTTTCGATAGCTATGGCCATGAGGATCCTAAGGGTCTTTCTCTGTACCACTGGGCTAAAGGTTTCATGATAATCTATACCATACATTTGTCTGAAGCCCTGTGCTACCAGTCTAGCCTTAAATCTAACAACTTTGCCCTCTACTTTCTTCAAGGCAAACACCCACCTACTTCCTAT
This sequence comes from Brachyptera risi, assembly GCA_964007535.1. Taxonomy (NCBI): domain Eukaryota; kingdom Metazoa; phylum Arthropoda; class Insecta; order Plecoptera; family Taeniopterygidae; genus Brachyptera; species Brachyptera risi. The sequence goes on along the minus strand of OZ023326.1, from coordinate 38,664,887 downwards.
TACATTACACCCATTTTGTCTCTTTACAATTTCCCAAGTAGATTGGGCTTCCATGTTTCTAAGCTCCTCTAGCATGGCATCTCTCCACTTCTCTACATGGGATCCGCTTAGCGCCTCCTCTGCAGTCACGGGTATCACAATGTCCATGGCCTCTTTCCTCTTGCACCTTAACATGTTACAGCATGGACACGTCCTGGGCACCCTCCTCCTGTCAGATCGTCTCACTGGTGGTTGACCCGAGACGTACGGCTCCGCCCCTGCTTGGACTGGCACCTCCCCCCGGACCGCCTCCGCTTGGACTGGCACCTCCCCCCGGACCGCCTCTGCTTGGACTGGCACCACCTCCCGGACCGCCTCTGCTTGGACTGGCACCACCTCCCGGACCGCCTCTGCTTGGACTGGCACCACCTCCCGGACCGCCTCTGCTTGGATTGGCACCACCTCCCGGACCGCCTCTGCTTGGACTGGCACCTCCCCCCGGACCGCCTCTGTTTGGACTGGCACCTCTCCCCGGACCGCCTCTGCTTGGACTGGCGCCTCTGCTTGGACTGGCACCTCCCCTGCATCTGCCACTTCTCCTTGGACTGGCATCTGTCCTTGGATTGGCACCTCTCCTTCATCTGGCACTTCTCCTTGGATTGGCACCTCTCCTTCATCTAGCATCTCTCCTTGGACTGGCCTCTTTTCTATTGAGAATTGCACCTCCGCATCCCTCACTGACTGTGTCTTGGGGTGTTCCGCAGACTTAAAGGGAAAGATGTGTTCCCGGAACTTCACATCTCTACTGCTTGTTATCCTCTTCTTCTCAATGTCCCACAGACGGTAGCCCTTAATGCCTTCGTCGTATCCAAGTAGCACACATGCCCGTGCTCTGGGCCCCAGCTTTCCGGTTCGTTGAACATTTGGAATCCATGCCCATACCTCACAGCCAAATTTTCTGATGTGCTCATAATCACTCCTCTGTAGATTTCTGCCCATCCATACTCCTAACGGTGTGCGGAAGCTTAGTGGCGTTGAAGGGCACCTGTTACGCACATAGCAGGCTGTCATGAGAGCCTCCGCCCAGAAGGAAGCAGGCACTCCGGCTTCGATGATTAAGCACCTGATGACGTTGCTGATAGTGAGGTTAGTTCGCTCGGCTAGGCCATTTTGTTGTGGCGTGTAGGTGATGGACTTCCTGTGCAATATTCCACTCTCCTCTAAATATTTCTTGAAGTCTCCGCCTACATATTCCCCACCTTGATCTGTCTGAAGTTCCTTTATCTTCTTCTCATGAAATATTTCTACCCTCTCCTTGTATTTCTTGAACTCCAACAAAGCATCACTCTTTCTTGATATGGGAATCGCAGACACATACCTGGAGGTTTCGTCAATGAAAGTTACAATGAACCTCTTGTGCCCCTTTGACGCAGGAGTTATTGGTCCCATCACATCAGAGTGAATGCGGTCTAGCACCTCCTTAGCTTTTTCTCCTCCGTCCACTGGGAACTTGTCACGTTTCATCTTCCCGGCAATGCACGGTATGCAGTCTTCGTCTTCTCCCTTGCTTTCCTTCTCCGTCAACTCCTGTAAGACATCTAGCTTCATTAGTGCCTTTTTATTTGGATGACCTAGTCGACTGTGCCAGGTGGAGCGAGATACTCTCGACACTTTGATCTTCTTTGTTCTATATTCTTCTTCGATTTCTTTGGTTGAGACTCCACCCAATGTTGTCACATAGTAAAGCCTTGACACTCGGTGTGCTTGGAAACATATCTTGTCTCCCATCAGGATTTTTGATATTCCTTGAAAGGCTTCAATCTTTACGCCTTTTTCTTCAATCTGTCCTTGGGATATCAAATTATCCTGGAGTTCAGGCACGAGTAACACTTCTTTGAATTCAATGTCTTTACCTCCACATTCATCAGACATTTGAAGAGTAACTCTCCCTTTTCCTGCGATCTTTAGCGGAGCACCGTCTCCCACTTCAACTTCACCCTGCATCTCCTTGAAATCTTGAATGAGGTCTCTTCGATGTGTCATATGGTCTGAGGCACCACTGTCGAGCAACCAAACTCCTCCATTGTTTGGAACATTTCTCTTGGCACATAAAGATACATGCTCCCTGGTGACAACAGATGCTTTCTTTGATTCTCCCATATTTTCCTCCGATTTCTCACGTTTAGGACATCTCACAGCTATATGCCCTTCTCCCCCACAGGCAAAGCACCAAAACTTGCGTGGTTTGCCTTTACCAGGCTTAGGCTTCGATCCCTCCTCCTGTGATAGTTCCTCAGCAGTATCATATCTAGGCCTAGCCCTACTATCTTGCTTCTTTCTAGTTTGTTGTGACTGACCTCTCCATGAAATCTTCAAAGCTTGGTGTTGACTATTTTCTTCACCATTTCGCTTCCTCTCTTGCTCATCTTCCAGCAACTGCTTCTTCACCACAGCCATGGTCAACTCTCTGGATTGTGAGGTGAGGGTCTTAATAAGAATTTCATAGGTGTTAGGTAGTCCTGTTAGACAAATTCCTGCTAATTGTTTATCTGTAAATTCGATGTTATTCTTCTTCAACACACGATTCAGATTTACAATTTTGCAGCAATATTCAGTCACGCTGACGTCATCCGTCTTCTCTAGATGCGTTAGCTCTCTCAGCTTCAACATGGACCCATACAGGGAGTTGTCATTGCATAGCTTATCAAGCGTCTCCCACGCAACAGAAGCTATCTCGCAATCCATAACATCAGTTATCAGATCATCACTTACCGATCTTAAGATGAGGGATAACGCCGTTAGATTGTCCCTGGTTCTTTTCCTCGTGTCTTGCTGAGATATTTGACCATTAGGAATGTTTTCATATCCGCAGATAGCCTCCCAACAATCCCGCAGCAACATTTCCGACTTGACTCGCACCATCCATGCATTGTAATTGTGCATAGTTAGTTTAGGAATGCTAAAGCTAACATCGTGGCCCAAACCACCATCGTTGTTGTCTCTTGTTGCCATCTTCTCCTCTCCCGAGTTCGTTGGGAAACCACACACAGCAACACAGCTTTCGTCAACGTGCCGTCCTAGGCCTAGATTGTCCTCCGACTTTATCTGCCTAATCCCCACAGATTTCACACGCTAAACACTTCACTGCGCACCTGGGCCCATAACCTGTTAGTATTTAGTTAATATGAAGGTGATTGCATATGAATGTATCCTAGAAATGCAGGAATATTTGTAGGCTTGTTGACGAAATAACTCCACACATGTTGACTGTTAGTGACGAACTGTTTTTTATTATAAGCTCAACACTAGGGGCAGCACAAGTCAATACACGACAAATGGTGCCAACCTTTGAGTTACATTTTGCTTGCTCCAACAATTTTTACTCAAACGTATTTACCTGAATTTATCCACACTATAGCCAAATTACCTCCCTCTACACATTTAAATTAGACCTCATTATCATCTAAATTTTTGCATAAACTTATCTCAACTAACTCTCAAGCTATCTTGAAATCAAACTACATTATTTCTTCTACAAATATCCTCTCCCACACATGAGCACTGCTTATGTGGGTATTCCATTACTCATTTTCTACATATTAATTTGATCACTATTATTTATCATTGTATTAATCATCTTATATCTATGTAATATGTATTTGTGTTATAACTATGTATATGTAACCTTTGACTAGGCCTATCAATAACACTAGTTGTCTAGTTGGTAGCCATAGGCTTACTCATGTATTAATTACAAATGGAATAAAATAAATGAATGAATGAATGAATGAATGTTGATCAAGATGTGCTACTCACAGTGTACTTGTATGCTTCTTTAGAAATCTATTCGAGAACATGAGAAGACTTTTGATTCTGACAACATGCGTGACTTCATTGACGTTTACATTAAAGAGATGCAAAACGGAACCATAGACTCAACATTCACAGGTATACGTCAACAACGTACCTTATATGAATTATTAGTATAAACCAGGTAGTTTGGTAGTTTGGTAGTTATCAAACTTACATCACGAATATTTATTACAATAATATTTTTAATGGAGTGAATTTATCTTGAACTGTCCACATTGTCAATAATTTGGCAGTATACAGTTTTGAAAATTATTTATATTTTCTGTTTGTAAAGTTTGGATGAATATTGAGCGCACTTCAAAAAAAAAAAAATAATATATATAGGCATATCAGAAAACTTGGAAATGTATGGAAATGTTTGAATTTTTCAATTTCTAAATCTTCTCATGAGAGCATAGTTGCCTGGTTACGCTGTTTGTATGTGCAGAGAAAAGTTTGATCTGCGTTTGTTCCGACTTATTCTCCGCCGGTGCCGAGTCCGTGAGCAACTCTCTTGGGTTCTGCTTAATGTACATGCTACACTACCCTGAGGTTCAGAAGGCGGTGCAGGCGGAGCTTGATGCAGTTGTTGGACGAAACAAGAGACCTTCGCTCGACGACAGGCTGAAGTGAGACTAATTGTAATTCTCAGATGGCCTGATTTTATGCTTCAAAAATATCAGTGCCGCAATGTTAGATTTTACAGTTAAACACTGTAGGCGTATGACAGTTAACAGTGATGCACAACCTTCTTCTCAGAAGGGCCATTATATCCAGTTTGTACTTGTTTGCCGATCTCACAGTCGGATGCGTAGGAACTTTGATTTGAGGGGAGAGGACGGGGGAGAAGTTAAATTGTAAATCAAAAGGTATATGATATATCTAGGGGCTTTGACAGATGGCACAAGTGAATACTGTCACAAGATGCATGGTAGTCACATTGAACATTCTGCAGAAAGATATGCACAATTTCGTGAACTTTTATTATCAATTTCTTGAAGAAAATAAACAATGAGAACAGGCTAAAGAATAGTACAACAATTCCCTGTGAAATTATTGGGGAATGCTACAAAAATTCTGAAAATTTTTCACTCAGTTGGCGATCCCCCAAAAATAGCATGATGGGATGCGGGTTTTTCACCACTGCTGTATGATGATATTGTTTGATATCGTTATTAATTTAAAGATTGTATCAGCATTTCCATCTGAAGTAGCGCCACATTGTAAAAACGGTAGAAAGTAGCCCAAAACACAAAAGCTGTACTACACTGATATCAACTCTCACTCATTTATCTTGAAAACACAGCCCAATCGTTTGAAAGAATTGTATCAAAATATTGTTGAATAATCAATTGAATAATAATCGTTCATCAATAGGATATAATTAATATTTTGTAGATTGATTAGTGATTGATTGTCTTAGTGAGTGAACAAAATAAACTCAAAATTTCTATTTGTCTGGTGGTACCCGCCAATCAGCGGCGTCTCGAATACACATATCTATCACATATTTAACCCTTTATAACGCTCATACAATATAAATTTGACAGTTATTTCCAATTATAAGATCTTTTTGTTTTTTTTGTTCTAGTATGCCATATGTTGAAGCCACCATCTTGGAAGTTATGAGAACGAATCCCATAGCACCACTTGCAGCTCCTCATCGAGCAACCAAAGATACCACGTTTCAAGGATATCCTATTCCAAAGGTACGTCTTCAATGATGCTTCATTTCTTCACCTTGTTCATGATTGTTTTGGAAAATATTCAATGTTCCCAAATACAAACATAGAAAACAAGGATTTATAATTTAACTAGAATGAATAATTATACAATTTTGAATTTAGACCCTATATAGAATATGAAATATTAATTACACACAAACAATCAGAACAACTTCAAACATCTTTCTGGTATTTTAAATTTTGAAATAATAGAATTAGAAATAATAATAATAATAATAATAAAAATTGAAAGAATAATAGGAGGTTTGAGACTTTGAGTCGAGCGTACTTCCAACAGTATTCATTTATACAGATTGTTGTCAACGTGGGTAGATATAGAATATTTGTATGTTTTCAGGATACAATTATATTCATAAGCCTGTGGAGTTGTTTCCAAGACGTTGATCATTGGGGTGACCCGGAAGTCTTCCGACCAGAGCGCTTCATTGGTCCAGATGGCAAAGTCATCAGAGACGAGTATATGATCAACTTTGGACTCGGTAAACGAGTTTGTCTCGGTGAATCACTTGCTAGAAACTCTTTGTTTCTATTCTTTGCAACAATCATGCAAGAGTTTTCATTCACTTTGCCGAAAGGGCATGAACTTCCATCAACCGTACCTTTGACGGGTTTTACAGTTGCTCCAGCACCATTTGAGGTCATAGCCACAGAGAGATCGTGAAGCACACAAATATAAAGTTAGCAATATCTTAGCTGAATATGCGTAGTTTTGTGCGCTCTCATTTACTGTCCGACAATCGATTGAATTATTTTCACCAGGATTTCCATTCAAAGTATGAAAATTAGAACAATTAACCAAATTATTCAGGATAGTCTATTATTCACCAAAAAAATAATCGTTCAATGATCAGTCAAGTGATTATTCGAATGTATCATAATGAAATTATACAAAGATAAATCATGAGAGAAATCATAAAAGAAGATTGTAACTTCTATAAATGGGGTATGAACCCATTAGCTTAGTTAGCTCATCTTTCCATAGCCTTATAGTAATAGTGTATGGTGCACAAAAGTTTTTGATACTTTTAGAAATAGTTCAATTCTATTGGATATAATGAAGGTAATATAAATATTACTTGATTTATCCTATCAAGATAATCCTTCAATCAGGCACTTCATTTTATTTATACAAAGTTATTACCCATATGGTTCTACAACAATTACATGGGGTAAAATAAGGTTTTAATAAATAACATGTATTAAACTTGATGTATTGACACTTTTATTAAAAATCTATTATGAAAAATGTATTCATATTTTTCACATTTCGTATCTATATATTTCATGTGCTTTCTATTTTTAAAAAACTTCTGTGGTGGGGCTCTCCTATAATTATATATAACAATAATTATTATTGATCAAAAATAAATATTTTTAAAAATGCATGTGACCATTATTATTCATGCTTGTACCACGAAAATATTGTGTGTAATTTCAGATCCTCTTCATTCAAAGAAGTAGTGTACAGATTGAAGTACCCAATTTAAAATAAATTATAATTTTATTCCGTGTTCAATTTTCATTCACGATTGATTATTTTCACATTTATAACCGTCACTTTCTTTTCATTTCATTTTTAATAATGATAAAAAGGGTTCAAAGGATTGCTGTGAGAAGGGTTACAGGTAGGGTTAGGAGGTGGAAATGGGATGAGAATGAAAGGGGGGAGAGGGTAAGAATGTTGGAGAGTCCAACTGAGATGATGAGAGACCTGGGGTGGCAGAAATTGGAAATACGGAGGAAGGAGGATCGTTTATGTAATTTCTTCAGGGTAATGGAGGGAGAGGGGGGGTGGGGGGAGCTGCATGAGTTGATAAAAAGAAATAAGTCAGGGTATGGAGGTAGGCGGGGTCATGATAGAGCGGTAGTCATAAAGGGGGCTACATTGGATGTCGGTAAATTCTCTTTCTTAAATAGGACAGGTAGGGACTGGAATGGGCTTAGTAGAAATGTTTTTGAAGGGGATGACATCAGGTTAAAGTTATTCCGTCAGAGGGTTAAGGAGATGGTGGGATAGGGGTACTTAGGGAACTTGCCACCGCGCATTTATGTGCATTTGCAAGAGTTAAATAATAATAATAATAATAATAGCGGTACGTACCAAGTTGGACTCAAGACACTTCAATTTACCGAGCAATTACATTCAATGATAACAAAATTGAAATGTCTTCATTTATAATATAACAAAAGGAAAAGCATGTTAACATGAAAATGAGCAAGGTTTGGACAAGCCGATCTGTCACCCAACAATGTCAGAAACATAGAACAATAATATGATATTAAAAAATTGTTAACTTATTCAAGGTACGTTACGTTAAACAAAGAAATGCAGCATGTAGACAGTAATGAAACTTAAATGATGAAGGAAAATATATAATTAATTAAAAGATGATATAAATGAAGTCCTAGTGGACAAGTTATAGTGCCATAGAAACAAATGCTACATCGCTGAATTGTTAGTTTCCATAATCACATTTGATTTGCATTATTGCATCATAATAATAACATCTTTTCAATTTGCATTGTTGCTAATTAGAGTTTAAAAGATCCACAAATCACGTATTCAGGTAACCTATCGACATTTTTACCAAGAGTGGAAAATCGTTTCCATTGGTTTAGACGAAATAACCATGTAATAACTCAAATTTGTTTACAGTCAATTTAAGTGTAATCAAAATCTAATCCATATATGAGTCAATTTTTTCCTGTCCGTTTAATAGTTAACCTAAGAAATGTCTGAAGTGATTATAGATCGAAAAGTTTCAATACAGAATTGAATTAATTGCCAATAATAGCTAATTTTGGGCCAATTTCCATTGAACTTTGGAGATAGACTCAGAGGAATTGTAATCAGCACCAAAACTGAACAAGATCACATATAAAACAGAACACTTGCAATTAGTTTCTTTTTTTTTTCTTATATTGGGTTTAACGACGCACTCTACTCATAACTACGATCTATTGGCGTCGGTGAATGGTATGTGGATTATGGGATGATGAGATGAGAGGTTATTTTACTAGGTGTTTTTGGATAGTTGGAAGGAGTCGGTCGTGGCCTGTTGATAAGGAACCATCCCAGTATTGACCTGACCGACAGAGGGAAACCACAAAAAACCCCTGTCAGGATGGGTGACCATAGCGGGAATCGAACCCCGGTCTCCTGAATGACAGTTCAGTGTTGTGACCACTCGACCACTTGTCTCAGTACAGTTAGTTTCAGGTCAAAAGTTTCCTCTGTTGTCCTACATTGTTTGATACGCGTTATTACAGTAATCATATCAAGGACAGTAAGTATAGCGTATTTCAATTTCACTTTCACTTTCCCACTTTGATTTATGAAATTTCGATTCCGATTTCGCATTCAAGCAAATCAACATATCGATTTCGTTTCCAGTTTTTAAAATCGATCATTTTGATTTCGATTCTGATTCGTTTCGTAATAATTTCGATTTTTTATTCAATCACTCATGAAATTTGAATTACGTTCTAGTTACAAGTTTACCACCTGAAACATGTCATACACGCGATCTCTAGATCTTGAGAAATGAGCTACCACTGACGTTTGCAAACAATAGCGATAGAATCATTATGTCTACCTAGATGTAATCTGTAGCTGACTAGCTGCGATCAAGTGGCAATCTTTCTCGTTACGGCAAATTAGGTGTTCCACAAAATTCTTCAGACGTCGTGAAAAAATTATGATATCCTGCATTGAATTTGTATTTTACAGTACCTGACATACAAGCAAACCTAACCTTCCTGTATCTGTGATACAAGTTATACGTCAAGTCAAAAGTTTAAACGACTATATAAAAAAAGATAATCTATTATGATTCTAGTGGATTTACAACGTTCAATAAGCTAGCCGACAGAAGATACTGACACTTGTTTCAAAGCAATATTGATGACAGGTCCATATTTTGACAGGATTCTTTTGAAATTTTGAATACCGACCCTTCTCAATATTACAAGTCATTACCGCTCTGCAATTTCTAGTTTTCATAAGTCATATATGTCATAAGTCGTTCATTTATCAAGTTTTAGGCCTACTATTCGCTTCACCTAGTCTAAAAAAAGAAACTTAAATATCTTATTGAATTCTCTATTACGATATTTTTTAGGTTGAATTAATAAAATAGTATTGATAGCAAATTTGATTCAACTCTGGACACACTCGGAATAATAATTTATACCTATTTTAATTCCAGTTTTCATAAGAATTGGGGCACCTGGTAAGATCGCCCATGTGGTGCCCCGTCCAAACGATCCTATCTTTCATGCATATAGCCTTAATTGGGGAACAATGATTTTGTATAAAATTTTGATGATATTAAAAATAAATGTGAAAAGAAAATTCAAACTTCAATTTTGCCAAAATATCAATTGATTTTTATTTTTATTCTGCTTTCGATTTCACTCCGAGTCCCTGTTTATCACTTGTTTGTTTCTTAACTAAGATATCTAATTGACTTTTGTCCCCTAACTATACATATTAACAATCTATACTATTCCATTCTGTAAACTTGAATTGTACCATTGACGACAGAAGACGTGCGGCACGGACCACCCGTGCGCTAGTGGTGTGGGATGTGGGAGACAGACGATCGGAGCTTTCATCTCTAGAGGATACATCTATTAATAGATCCGTGTTCCTACCGAATTTTAATTTTTTAACTCATGCAGCTAATAAAACTGACATTCACTAAAACATATAAACAATCTCAATTTGTTCTAATCCGGTGATTCATCTTGGTGTTAAAACTATTTTTATTCCCGACTCTGATCTGAGAATTAATTCCTGGATGAGAATAAGATCCTCTCTCTTTTCAACTGCTTGTAGCCTGAACTTTCTCAACAGGGAAGCGATGATAGTCTTTTCTTCCAGCATTGCAAACTTCTGACCGATACAGTTCCGAGGTCCGGCACTGAAGGGGATATAAGCGTAAGGGTGGCGGCCCTGCACGCGCTGCGGTAGGAAGTGATCCGGATTAAACACCTCCGGTTCCGGGAAATAATCGGGGTCACGGTGTATATGGTAGATGTGGATATTGATCATGCAGCTGTCCGGGAGCAGGTAATTACCTGGAGATGATAAATATATGGGGTAAAAAACAGAATAAAGCATATAGTTCCCATGCCGAGAAAAATCGGATGACCATTTGGAAAGAACAACAATTAATGATAGATATTTCAGACGTTAAAAATTGGAGAAACCAAAATCTTCTACAGCTTTTTCAACTTTCAACTGAATTAAGGCTTTAGACAGAAGCATGGTGATTTATCAACTTGTATCAGACAAACCATTGGGAAGACAAAAATGAGAAGAGTATTTTTGCCATACCAGAATATCAATTAGAATTTTGAATGATTAACAAATACAAATAATCACAGCTGCACATTATAGAATCTATTGTTGATGAGTGATTACACTACTAGTTTCAAAACCAATTTCATACAAATTGAAATTTGCATATGCTGCGCATGCACATAGTTGAATTATTATTATAACAAAAAAAAACTCAATTAATTTTTTTATGTTTCATAGGGGAGAACACTACTCACCACATTGGGTGTCTCCTTCAAGGGTTCTCATAATAAACGGGACGCTAGGATAAAGTCGTAGGGTCTCCTTAATAACTCGTTCCAAGTATTTCATCTCTTGGAGATCTCGCATTGTGATTGGTCGATCCGAGTTCTGGAAGATCTCATCCAGCTCGGCAATCACTTTTTCCTATAGCAAAAAAAAAAAACAGATTAGAGCAGGTAAACAGGGAATACAACATTCATCTCGTAGATGGTCATATGAATCGTACTGAATTTTGAACGATTTCTTATTCTTATTACTTATTCTTGTACCTAATTTATACGAAGCTCAGTGAAAAATTCCTTTCTTAAGATGTTCTGAATCTTCAAGACAGGAATAATATTTGTAACAAGGAAAACGCGGCATATGCATTGTACAATGAGCAAGATTTCATATGAATTGTAATGGAAAGCTGATGGAAACTGATTACATGAAAGTTTGTCTGCACAGGCAAACTTATCCAACTTAGCACTGTATAGTTTTTGGGATGAATCGGTTGGACCAGTTTTGAGAAAAGCCATCTCAAAGTTTCTAAAAACTTCATGAGATTAGGCTGGGTAAGAAAATTTGAAAAAATAAAATCTCTCTCTCCAAAAAAATCTTTGAATATGTAGGCCTACACATAAATTATATACACTAGTCGAACGCGAAATATGCGTTATAAGATGAGTGAGAGGTATAAAAGTCGTTGAAGTAGTTCTACCCTTGCTACTTTATCGACTCTGGTATTCTACACACCTTGATATCTGAATAAGCTACGAAAGTCGTTAAAGTAGTTCTACTCTTGCCACTTCATTGTCTCTGGTATTCTACACACCTTGATGTATATACAAAATACTTCCATAGGCTTCTGTCAAGTGACGTCACTCATTGTTGCAAGAGACAGACAGTCCATCAGTTGGAATCAACCAATCACAATCTTTGGTAGTCCACCAGTGCGATGTATTGCTATGGTAACGATTGTTTGTCATTTGTTACGTGACAGAAGCCTATTGTTGGTCAACTCTTGAATCTAGAAAGCAGTGAATCTCGACAATTTAATTCTGTCACAATTTTTATGGTATATTTGATGAATATTATCAGTTATTTTATTTTTTTTCTTCAAAACTGGTGGTTGGAATTGCATACAAAATCTTGAAAATGTGTAAAATCTATGTATACACATTTAGAGAAACTTTCATCCCATTTGGAGAGATTTTATTTTTCAACATTTTCCGCCCGGCCAAATCTTATGGGGTTCTTAGAAACTTTAAGATGATTTTTCTCAAAATCGGTCCGACCGATTCATTCCAAAAACTATACAGTTCTAAGTTGGATGAGTTTGCGTGTATAAAAAAAATTTCATGTTGATCAGTCAACCCTTGCGACCTGTGGAGTGCTTTCAAAAAAAAAAAAAAAAAAAAAAAAAAAAACACATAGTGGGATGGAGACTTCGCCACTCTCATCAATTATTACGATTTTGTATGCAATTTGGACCAGCCGTTTTGGATAAAATAATTTAATAAATGGTTTTCATGCATCAAATAGATAGAAACTATGACAGAAATAATGGCAGAATTATGTTGTCAAGATTCACTGTTTTCTAGATTCTATATTTGCCTAACAATGAAGTATATTTTATATGCGTCAAGGTGTGTAGAGTTTTCGATTATACCAGAGTCGATGAAGTAGCAAAGGCAGAACTTATAATCCCAGGTAGAACTATACTTCAATGACTCTGATTATACCTTATTTTGATTCAGATATTTCGGTCATCTTACAACGCATAGGCCCATGCTGTTTGCTTATAGTTATTATAAATATGAAAAAAAATCAAAAACTCTAACACAATTATTAGAAATTCGAATTGAAAACATCTTTTTTTACTCAAATGTAATAACTTGATGCGTTTGAAATAGATAATTGAAAATCAAAAAGTTTTCGCAGTCGGCAGGATTCGAACCTGCGCTCCCAGAGGGAAATTGATTTCTAGTCAATCGCCTTAACCACTCGGCCACGACTGCTGTTGGTGGGAAGGAAGGAATAAAACAAACTGGTAGAAGATGGAGAAAGTAGGTCAACATGTGATCTTGTAGTTAGTGAATGTAGACGCAGCTGTATACTGGGAAAACACTATACATACGATTGTAATGCGGATGAGCGAGAACATTGATAATCAGCTGCTATTTTCTGATTTTTTCTCGTATGTATGATTCAATTCATATATTCAAATCAAGTTTTGTAGATATATGTAAGTGAAGTAATAGGTTCCAAGAGAAATTATATTGGGCCACCCGCCATAGCCCCTATATTATCCTATATATTCAAAACACATTCACTTGTTTGTATTTATAATCAACAATTTTATTATTGTATGCTCGAATCAAGTTCTTTAAATAAACATTCATATCCACACATTTTTAAAAAAATAATTTATTATTTTACTCCGAAAGGCGTTTGAGCGTTGACCTCGATTAGCTACTTTGTGTCTTGTGACGTCACGAACCACAGCCACATCAATTTTTCACATCGATTTTTGTAATTTTAATGTAAATTTTAATGAAACATCATAATCAAGAAGACCGTTTTCTGACATTTCTTGTCCGAATGCGTCTAACAATAGAATTGTGGTTAATGCTCGGACCATAGCGGACGTTGTTGTTGTTGTTGTTGTTGTTGTAGTAGCCTGAACTAACCTAAATAACCCAATCTAACTATTGTAATGAGCCTATAACCTATCTGAACTAACCTAAACTAACTAACTGAACCTAATCTAACCAAAAAACATCCTAAATTAGTTCAATCGAAGTTAAGAACATTTTCAAATCCACTTCCGGTCTGAAGGTTGAAAAGCCATGTAAGAATAATACGCGCATGCGCATTGCCATTGGTGGTATTGCATTCCGGTATGAGCAGCTGGTTGGATCGGGAACAACGTGCCTCATAGTACCAACAGTGCTGCTAGTTTCACCAAAACCGTGCGGAACGCCACAGCGATAGTAGACGGTGTAGCCACGCTCTACGCATGCGCGCACCTAATGTACGTCATTGTTCGCGGCAAGATGACGACTGATGGCAACTGGACCACGTGACTGGCCTCCTCTATCACGGTGGCGTTCCGCACGGAGTTGGTGGAACTAGCAGCACTGTTGGTACATAGAGTGGTACCAGCCTTCCAGCGCACGGAGATAACCTAACATACTATTCGCCTGTAAAAGTTGCAGTACGCCCCTAGCGGAGAATTTGAGAACCCGTGAAAAGTAGTAGCCAGTAAGCACGTGTGTATATGATATAACATTGAAATGACTACGTTTTGCCTCAAAAGTGTTGCGATAAGAAGGGGTTTTGTTTGCTTGCCACAATGTTTTTAACTGTGGAAATGTGTGTAGGCATCATGCTTGCATTTTGAGGATTCTCTCGATATGCAGGTTAACTTGAACTGTTATATGATCGTCACTTATGTTTCAAATATTCTGAATGGAGTGCGGGTCTTCTAACATTACCGATATATACGTATGTAAATACGGAACTTGGTTGCTCTCCAACAAGCAATGAATAATAATAAATTAATAATGCAATCAATGATAACTTTATTTCCTTAAGGTATACTAGTCGATAACCCTTTGAGAATTTCGGTTCACCGAATGATAGGAATAAAAATGGAAAATAGGAAAAAAATGATGAGAACTTGATACAATTTGATGAATGGTAATAAAATAATTATAGGCCTATGGAGATTTACTTGTACGTTATGTTATACGATGAAAGTAATGATAGGAATAAGAAAAATTACAATAATAATATATATAATAATATTTATACATGTTGGATAAACAATTATTATCATACACATTATAAGACTGCATTTCAAAAATGATGAAAATGTATCAATTTAGCTTACTATTAATATTTTAAATTCAGTAAACATTTATCTTTTGTAGGCCTATAGGCCTAAACGAGGTCAATCGGCTACTTCCATCTTTAACAACAAATTTATTATTTGTAAAGCCAGGCCTATAGCTGACAATAATACCAATAATAATAGTAATGACGATATCAAGTTGAAAATAATTCCAAGCTAATATGACCTTTTGCGTACGACTAATTTTTGAATATTCGTCTATATATATTCTTGGAAAAATGATTTTTTGTTTGTTTTTGGAGTGATTTTGTAACTATTCTTTTCATTGTACTTTGGAATTTGATTGGATAATCTTATGGTTTTAATTTAGTTGACATAACTTGCTAGTATTGTTATTTGTGTGAAATTCTAAAGAGCTTTTCTTTCTTGGATGATATGTGTGATTGACAATCATGGTTTGCTATGACGGAGCCGTCTCCCGTTAGTCATTTTGATGTGCAATACTGATTCTAAAAAGCCTGTTAGGGTTAAGATTCCACTTTTTTGGTTTAGTGGCTAACAATGTGTATCGGATGTATGATTCTTATGAGCCTTTATTTAATTTCATATTCATTGTATAACAAAAACTTTGGCCCGGTTACGCCATTTAACACCGTACATACAGTTCAAGTTACTACTTTACGCCAGCTATATTGAATTTCGGACGGTCGACACTAGCGCATTCTCTAGGTACTTTTACAGGCGAATACACCGTGCTCATAGTTCTCGTGACACCTGACAAACTCTTGCATTCTGGAGGGCCTGCCCACCGTGCACTGTGAAGACGGGCAGATTTCGAATCCCACTCCTGGTTGCTTTTTTCTACTTTTCAAAAATTATATACATTATTTTGGTTGAAAGATATTGATCAGTAAGATTCTTTTCTATTCACTGATATTGGTTAGCGACCGATATTTATTATTTTTTATCATGAATTGCACAGGCCTACTAAGGCATGCCCGTACCCGTCGTGAATCTGTTATAATTTCCTGCCGGAACCAATTACATCCGTGCTTTACTTTTAGGTATATACATTCTTTGTTTTCCGCTTTTCAGTTCGTAATAAAGAATAATTACAATATCGGTAGATCAAGAGAAAATCACGAACCTCATAACCTTCAGCTAACACCATTTATATGAAACTAGGAAAACGCGGGATGCGCGTTGTGAGATGAGCTTAGAAGTATGGCAATCCAGAATGAAAAATAACATGTCAGCTCAATTTACATCTACAAACCTTGACTTACTTCAAACGTTCAAAAACCTCACCTGCAACTTGTTGATATTTATAGTAACCTGCAACTTGTCGCATAAACACTTTGCAAAACCAATTGATCCAAATATTCAATAAAATGTACACGTTTATTGCGTTTTCTTCACTATTTCTCATTCGATTGTTGTAAAAATCTCTGAAAAGGTGTATAATAGTATTTTTCATATTCTGTGAGAATTTGAGAGCTTTTGAAAAATTCTTGTTTTTCAAGTATTTTTCCTCCGGGTTATTCTTATGAGGATTTTCCAAACTTTCCGATTATTTTCCGGAAAAACCTTCCGACCGATTCCTCTGAATAACAATCCCAACCTATTCTGGTATGACACCAACGTTCAGAAAAAGTTTCAAGTTGATTGATTCATTTCTCTGACCTGTATGCCGCGTACATAATTACAAAAAAAAAAAAAAAAAAAAAAAACATAAAAACGAAGCCCATTTTTTTTCAGGGTGTGAAATGGAAAGCTTCGCTACGCTCATCTAACTAGGAAAACGCGGGATGCGCGTTGTGAGATGAGCTTAGAAGTATGGCAATCTAGAATGAAAAATAACTTGTCAGCTCAATTTACATCTACAAACCTTGACTTCAAACGTTCAAAAACCTCACCTGCAACTTGTTGATATTCATAGTAACCTGCAACCTGTCGCATAAACACTTTGCAAAACCAATTGATCCAAATATTCAATAAAATGTACACGTTTATTGCGTTTTCTTCATTATTTCTCATTCGATTGTTGTAAAAATCTCTGAAAGGGTGTATAATAGTATTTTTCATATTCTGTGAGAATTTGAGAGCTTTTGAAAAATTCTTGTTTTTCAAGTATTTTTCCTCCGGGTTATTCTTACGAGGATTTTCCAAACTTTCCGATTATTTTACGGAAAAACCTTCCGACCGATTTCTCTGAATAACAATCCCAACCTATTCTGGTATGACACCAACGTTCAGAAAAAATTTCAAGTTGATTGATTCATTTCTCTGACCTGTATGCCGCGTACATAATTACAAAAAAAAAAAAAAAAAAAAAAACCTAAAAACGAAGCCCATTTTTTTTCAGGGTGTGAAATGGAAAGCTTCGCTACGCTCATCTAATTAAGAAGAAAAAAGTAATTCCACTGTGGGAATCGAACCCAGGATTCCAACGAATCCAATGAGATAGCTCTGAGTTAGGCACACTCCAACTTTCTTGTGGTTTTAAGCATAGTCTACATATATTCTATCATATATTAGATATAATATATTCATTATTCAATATATTCAATGAATAAATAAATATATATATATATATATATATATATATATATATATATATATATATATATATATATATATATATATATATATTCATATATAGGGCCTATATATATATATATATATATATATATATATATATATATATTCATATATAGGGCCTATATATATATATATATATATATATATATATATATATATATATATATATATATATATATACATATATAGGGCCTATATACATATATATATATATATATATATATATATATATATATATATATATATATATATATATATATATATATATATGTATATATATATATATATATATATATATATATATATATATATATATATATATATATATATATATATATATATTTATATATATATATATATATATATATATATGTATATATATATATATATATATATATATATATATATATATATATATATATTATATATATATATATATATATATATATATATATATATATATATATATATATATATATATATATATATATGCATATATGTATATAAATATATATAATATAATACTTACTAGATCATGGTTTATAAGAATGTTTGAACAATTTCGTTCGGAATGTGTTTCTGGGGGGCGTGGGTTACGCTGTTAATTTCCTACCAATTGACCAGCTTGTTATTATGAGTATCGCCGTTGTATTTGAAAGTTAAAAGTTCATTGGAGAATACATGTTCTTGTACACATGCGTGGTGAGAATTTTATAAACAAGTTGAAGGAGTTGACTATTTTCGATTTAGCGAAAAAGGCGTAATAGATTTTTGTTTATAACTTTTGAACGGTTTGAGACATCAAAATTCTGATAGGCCTATACGGAAGAAACACGTACAGATCTCTTTGATACCGTCAAAATGATGTGAAATAGAATTATGAACCACCTTGTATTCTATCATTTACACAGGTAGGCCTAGACAGACATATACAGCTGCGTTTTATTATTTGTATTATTGTTATTTGTTTTATTGTTTGTAAAATTAGGCCCATGTGATATAGGTTCAATTGTTTCAACTTATACCATTTTGAAGGTATCAAAAATATCTGTGTCCACCCCGTATTATAATTTTGAGTTTTTGAAATGCTACAGCTCAAATGTTATCACAGAAAACCTGAAATTTCGCGAAATAGATTCCCATGCTCTCCTGATAAGGAGCTTGTCTGTAGATTTGTACCTGTATATGAGGATTGGCTCCAAGTAAAAATAAAGCCCAGGATACTCCTGCAGTCGTAGTGTCGTGACCTTCAAACATGAACGTGTCGACTTCTTCCCGTATTTCCCTGTCAGTTAGTTGGCTGTTCTCCTGTGACGCTTCCAGGAGCAGATCCAGGAACGCCTGTCGCTTCTTTATCCCTGTATAAAAATGCATTGTAATATTTAGACGACAATGTTTCACGAGTTAATAAATCGATGTAGTGAGGGGTGCAGTCCTGAAAAAATAAATACCATAGCGATCGATATATAACTAGCTCCGTAGGTAAATTTTTGAAATAGAGAGTTTGTAGATTACATTTCGTTATTTTTATACATAGATTATATAAACCAACAGGGGGCGCTGAAGAGCGTTTATACCGGAATAAAGTCGACTCGGTCGTGTGACATGGGCTTCGGGGTACTTTTCAATGGATGGTTGTAAAATGTGCTTATGGTTCAGATAAGGTTGGAAACCCAAACTCATGTCACATAACCGAGTCGACTTTATTTTGAAATATTATGCTCTTCAGGCTCCGAACCAAATTGTAGTGGTCAAAATTCAAAGGGACATTTGAGAATAACAATGTTGAATTTGTTGAGAATGTCCAGTTTAATTGTAATAAATCGTCTGTGACTATGAGTACATCTGACTTTTTTTTTCATGTAATAGGCCTATTTAAATTGTGAACATCCTAATCTCATCAGTAGATTTTTCTTAAAAAAGAAGAAGTTCAAGATGATGAGAAGATTCAAGATTTTCTCAACCACTCTGTGAATGTTTGAATTGTTTTCTAACCCTGACATTATTACCTTAAGATTTATTGTTTGTTAAATGAGTCATATTATTTTAAATTATTCTTTTGGGTGGTTAGATCGCCCTCGTGGTGCACCGTTCAAACGATCCTATCTTTCATCCATTGCCTTAATTGGGAACAATGATATTGTATGAAGTTTCGATGTCATTAAAAATTAGGAAATTTTGTTTTTCATTTATATTGATGTAAATTGAATATATTATAGTTAATATAACCTGTAACTATTTACTCCTAAGGTGCCCTAGAGTGTACCCTGGCCCAACTATACACCCCTGGATATAATATATTAGCAGATGATCATACCGAAGTCGAGTACATTTTTTTCATCTTGTACTGAACACTCTTCTTTCATACGTTGTCCTTTACGCTCTCGAATGACCTGGGAAAAAAATTATTTTGTATTTGTCGATATTTTAGTATGGCGAAATTAGAATCAAATCTTCAAGACCCACGGCATAAATACATATTCATTATTTAAAACATGATTATAGGTCTATACGTTGAGTGTTATATCTGAGTGAGGCTTATATAGACATCGTTTTCGAACAGGAAAGATGGAATTTTTGTCAAAGTTACCGATTAGCAAGTAGAAAAGTTTGGGCCACACAAAATAATACCGAAGTTGTGACGTAGAAAATAATTTTGGGGACATTGTTGTACACTTATCACAGCAATGTATAATATCACCAGAAAGAAGCCTATGAGAAAATTCTAATAATGGAATATTTGGGAACATGGCCAAATGAGAAAGCTATATATATATATACTCATAGAGAATGATATAGGCTACTCACCTGCTCAGTGAAACCGTGGAGAACTCGCAAGCAGTGATTATACTTTTTACCCATACTGGTGAGGTTGAAGACAAGATCGCTATGTAACCACGGTCTATTTGCTCGCAATAATGTAATCTCGCTGATGCTATCACGATAAGAAAGAGAGAAAATAATGAAAATAAATAATGAAAATATATAATTATTATTATATTGAAATGTGTATTTATTGATATTGGACTTTCAATAGAAGGTAATATGTTCCGTTCAATCACAAAAAAACACAATATGAGTAAATGTACAATATTGATAGCAATATTGATATATTGATATATGATATGAATATTGAATATTGATTATACTTTTTACCCATACTGGTGAGGTTGAAGACAAGATCGCTATGTAACCACGGTCTATTTGCTCGCAATAATGTAATCTCGCTGATGCTATCACGATAAGAAAGAGAGAAAATAATGAAAATAAATAATGAAAATAAATAATTATTATTATATTGAAATGTGTATTTATTGATATTGGACTTTCAATAGAAGGTAATATGTTCCGTTCAATCACAAAAAAACACAATATGAGTAAATGTACAATATTGATAGCAAAATTTGACTTGACATGATGAGTAAAACTTAAGTTGTTATTAAAGCTAACCTGTACACCGCCTTCAAGTACTCTGAATCTGTTTTCTCTTGCACATCGATCTTTGTTCCCATCGCGGTCTCTATAAGAAGAAAAACGTGAATTAAGCGACACTACCATACCACACAACAATGTACCACTGTTATACGATAACAAGTATGGAATTCCTTCCAGTGACGTCACACGTTGTTGTAATCATAGAACTAACTATATGATGTCTATGGTTGTAATAAGCAGACAACAATATCTCCCAAATTGTGTGTTCTCCAATATAGAGTGTTCGCACGTAACAAACGACAAACAATCGTTACTATAGCAATACGCGAACTGGTGGACTACCAAATATTCTGATTGGTCGATTCCAACTGGTGCACATTGTTGTCTCTCTCTTTCAACAATGGGTGACGTCAGTTGAGAATACCCTATAGATTCATAAGATGGAACTCCAATGCTCCAATCGCAATAACAGTTCCATAGTATTTCTTAGACTTGCTATTTTAGTTGCTTCTGTAACTAAATTGACAAACATGCCATATCCATAGTCAATTTGTAAGCAGTATTTTTGATAAATACAAAATGCCTTTGAACAAGCAATGCTCATCTATGATATTTTTTCATACAATTCATGAAATACTCATGATGACCGAATTTGAAAGATTTTTTTTAGATATCGTCAGGGTATTTTCGTACTACATTACTGATTGCAATTAAGATTACGTACCACATATAATGTCCAAGGTGCATCGTGTGATGTAAGGATAAAGGTCAAAGCCCTCCCCATTACTGGAAGTCAAAGCCACCTGAAGTTTGTTGACCAAGATCTGACTCTTCTCTACGAATACGTCACAGAAAGTCTCGAAGATCTTGAAGTGAAACGTCGGGGTGATAAGCTTCCGGTGTGAATGCCATTTGCTACCTGAAGAAGAATACACGAGAGAAATACCATAGCCCAATCATGAAAAATATTTTATTGATGATATACTAGTCACATCATAGTACCATTTTGACAGGATTCTTTTAAGTAATATCACTGTAAAGGTAATATTAGGTAAATTTATCGATTCGAACAATGTTCCCCAACACACAACACTGTTGTGTAAAGAACAATATTCCCAAATTGGAACCAGCCAATCACATTCAAATTCTTCTTTGCAATGGTCATGTGACTTGACGTTGTTGTAAAAACAACTATAGAGAACCTATATAATTATGAAAGAGAGCGGTAATGATGACTGTGGCCATTGGCTGTGGCGGCGGTCATGGTTTTGCCAAGAAAGCCCATCAATTTCCAAGTTATTACCCACTATGATAGCTCATTTATGGATCAAACTTGAACAAATTCAGAATCTGTGATCACTGGCATGTATGTAACACTAAATTTTAAAAAGGGTGATGGACATCAAAAAAGAGACGGCCATGTTTTCGCCAAAAAAAGTCTGTTGTAGAACGGTATCTTACCCGAGCTTGTGAGAAGTCCTTGACCGAGCCAGGGGTGCAGGAACACGTAAAGTAGAGACTTCTCGAGGTGTCTCATCCCACCCAGAATTATCTGTGGATATGAGAAGTACATCGAGATGTAATTGGATGAACGAGGCGAAGACTCAATTTCAACATACCCGAAAAAAAGTGCATGTTTGTTTGTTCGCGCTCCACAGGTCAAATGAAAATTCAAAATCAGTTGAAACTTGGTACACACAAGTGTCCTTATCTAACTCGATACTCTATAGTTTTGAGGCTCAATCGGTTTAACCACTTTTGAGAAAACTCATTTCAAAATTTTAAAAAATCCCATACGAATAACCCAGAGACAAAAATTCATCAAAAATATTTCCTTCGAAAGAATTCAAATTTTCAGAGAATTTTAATATGATAATTATACACCTCATTTCGAACTTTCAGTCCAATCAAATCAGCCGTTTTGATGTAAAAAAATATATAATACAATTTTTTCAAATCACTCAAAGCTGTTAAGAAACCATTTACATCAAGCAACAGGTGTGCAAACGATTAAAACAAAGCCCTCTTTGATATCATAGGAATTGATTAGGAAATAAGATGGCAGTGACATAATCCTTTGGATCTCAAGGTGTATATATATATATATATATATATATATATATATATATATATATATATATATATATATATATATATATAAATATATATATATATATATATATATATATATATATATATATATATATAATAATCAATCCAAAGATAAGTCGATATGTTCCAGCTCATCCATTAACGCGGAAACACATAACGCGTTTGCCTAGTTGTATCCATTTTGCTGTAGGCCTAGCCCATATAATAGGAAAAATCATTATTAGTAATAACTAATGAGCTCAAGTTTTAATATCAGTGGATCTATTTTAATAACGAAGCAAATTATGATCAAATTTGGTAATTGTTGGACTGTGCCGTGATACACGAATTCTTCATTTTAATTTGATTTTTTTTTGCATTCATGTTTCGATGAAACTTCACTTCAACTTGATACTCGTCAGGCAGGCCTAACATGTGAATTGTAAATTCACTCACTTTTCATTCTCAATTAAATTTCTCAGTTTGTTTGCACACATTCTTCCATCTTCACGGTGGCCATTTTTTCGTTTGGTGTACGCAAAACAATATCTATAATATGTCATAGTCCAAATATATTTAGACTGGCTATGATAATATGTGTAGTATTTTTTCCGTGTGTTATTGTATCTAACTGTACATTAAAAATGTTTCTTCAATCTTACCATCATATTATTATCATAATTTTACTAAAACAAGTTAGTCAATATCGCGTGTTACACGGCACAGTCGAGTTTTATCACAAATGATGGGCCTTCTACGGAGAAAATAACAATTAGGCCCTACTTGAAAAATTTACTTCAACCTTCAGTGGAATTTTTATCAAGAAATTAAGATGCTACTAGTCGGTCGCGATTTCAGCATAAAATGGATGTATTTTCATTCAACTCTCATGAGCCAACGACACGTTCGATGACTTTCAAATTTCGAATGTGATTCAGTCACAGGTCAATCTGATTTAACGAGGTACTTTTGTTCCTCAAATATTTTTTTGTTCATATATAAACTTCAATCAAACTAAGGCGAAATTCAGTGATTTTTCTGATTTCATGTCATGTAATAGCGCCTCGGTGATCGCGCACACATGACATTTAATTTACGTTACAGTCAAGATACATCCTTTAACTATACACCCCAAAAATTTGACAACAATCGCTTGATTGGTTTCTTCACAGTTACTGTTTACAATTAGCGTGTTTTTCTCGTGTGACCACATTACACATTTTTTAATATATCTAAAGAAACTCAAACGCCTGAGGGGTATACGCCTTCTTATACATATTTGTACATTGGGTAGTCTATCGATGTCACCCGATAACACGTCGTACACAATCATTCACCGCCGAGTCAAAAGTGATTATTTATTAGCAAAAATATGTCAAGATAACAAAGCAAAGGACAGATGATATTTGCCGCTACCTCATTTGGCGTATCGACACACCAAGCCGTTTGTGCTAATTGATGGTGGAGACGTTCAATCGGTTCTTTCACATTTCGACTAGAAGTCATTTTGTCAAAACGTATCAACTAGAAGTCGGCTAAAAGTAGAGATTGCTAAAGCAATCATTTGGCCATGTGGACTGTGAGTATGTTTTCGCAGAATTTTTTTTTTTCATTTACCGGTACAAAATGACCTAGAAGTCTCAAACCAAAACATTACTTTACATTCATTACTATACCAAAAATGTGATGCTATCGATTAGGTAATCGTATTGAATTATGAAACCAATTAAAAAATTAGTAATTAATAAACATACTTGTGTTATGCCTAGGTTGGTTAGTTGTCACCTCACGGTCATAGAACATTGTTATTGATTATTGACTGTTATTAGTTTTTTCACGCTTTTTTCACACACAGCCCTCTCCATCTTTGCACAACCATTTACGAATTCATGTTTTAACAAGTTTTATAGGATCTATATGATTCTTGCCATTTATTTCTACAAACTACCTGCCCATATAACTAGCCTCACCAAACTTCCATCTATCAAATACAACCTGAAATCTTTCCTACTCCAGAACCCCTTTAATGACCTCAATGAATTCCTTACTTCAAAGTCACACTAGAGTTGGACAATCATTGCATCATAGCATAGTCCTATATAATATCATTCTGTCTTCTTCAATCATATCTCTCTGTCTCCTCATTTTTATATCTAGTTGTAAGTTTTTATATTTCCTATATTTGTACCATGTGCGAATCTCTGGACTAAATAAAATGAAAAATACAAAATAGTCATGTTATTGTTATATTATTGAAAATGATCATTATACGGCGCCGCGCGGCAGTCGATATCTTCTATTTATATTGGGTTTAACGACGGATTGTACTGATGATCAGCCTGAGCTATTGGCTTCGGTGAATGATATATGAGATTCTGGGATAATGAGAAGAAAAGTTATGTTATTATGCTTTTTGGGGATAGTGGGAAGGAGTCGTCCTTGGCCTGTTCCATGTATCAACCTGAACGACAGAGGGCAAGCACGATGCACCTCTGACCTCAGTCAGGATAGTCGACCAGGTCGTAAATCGAATCCCGGTCTCCTGAATTATGGTTCAGTGCGCTAGCCAATCGACCACCAGTGTCAGTTGCACAGTAAATATCCAAGACGAAGCTGAAGGCCTTCCGAAATATAGGTCACTAATGCCAGGAGCCACGACCTTTCGTCATTTCACTCATCCTTATTCCTTTAATTCGCAAAACGATTCATTCATCACGTAAGCAGAACGAGAATTCTTATTTCTTATGAATGATCCATTCACATAATCATGGATGAGCGTAAGCGAAGAATCAATTTGGCCGTTAACATTAAAAAATAAAAATGTCACAATAAATATGTTGATGAAACGTGATAATACTTGTAAACAATTTTTTGGTGTCCTTCTCCCCCCTTGGCATTACCGAACAAGACATCATAGAGAGAGACCATTCTGTGTGGTTCTTATCCTTGGTCAGGACTCACGTCATAGTCCTGTGTTGACGCTGGGAGTGTGCATGTCGGGACTGACAATTCCTTATGCGCGTCACAAAATAATTACGGAAAACTACAACAAAAATAAAGATTCAGACCACCAAAAAATCGATAATGATTTCGATCGATATTCCATTTATCATTTCGATTCGATCGAATGGAATTCCTAATATTTCAATATTCTCGATCGATTTTTGATAAAGTACTATTCGGTATCGCTCACAAATTCTCGCTCCCTACAAATAATGTATGCATTCAAAAAATTATATTTATAGACAGTCTCTTCAGTATTCTGTTCTACAAACGAAATCAGATAATATATGAAGTTATTACATCTCGTAAATGAAATATACAAAATTGGGTTATTTAAATCGTGATAATGTGTACTTAATCGACCCTACGAGCAAAGGTCTCATCATGGACTTATAATAGTAACTGGTCTCATCCTCTTCAGGGTTCAAGTATTTGCTGAATCCTGTCATACCAGAATAGACCTCTACTGGTTTTGAGTAAAATCGGGTATTTTGGCAAATTCCCATAAGAGAATAACAACGGGTTATTTTTGTCAATTTTATTCAAACGCCGAGATGAAATTTCAACAGAATGGTAATATGATCTCAATAGGCCCTTACCTACATGTTTTTACGAAGTTACAATTAATTTGGTTCGGTCGTTTTCAAAAAAATTAAATATTATATTGAAAAAATGAAACAATTGCAATTCCCGGAAAATAATTGAGTAGATTTTTGATTTTTCACTTTTTAATTGAATTTTTTCGAGACGTAAAACAGTCCGCTGGATCCGAATCTGGACACGAAATCTCGCTAAAAAATTCCAATCGACCGCAACGTCGCCCGAAGGTGCCGGCTATTTCGATGCAGGGCGGCGGCGTCGTCGTCGATCCGAGTGCGGTAGCGCGATGCGGTCTTCAGATTCAGGCGGCAATCTTGCCTCTGGAGCCGATGAAAATTTCACCGTCGGCAGAAAATGTTGCCAAAGTTGTGACCGGAAAATACGTCCGAAACGGTCGAAGGACGCGCCGGCTGCTATACGGACCCTCCTGCAAAGTCCGTTTACACGAAAAATGACCCAAAATGGCCACCATCGGGACGAGAAAGGCGATTAGAAGAAATTAATTTCTGGGTTTCAAACTGGCCAATCAGGTCGGGGTAGGATTTGCGATACCCACCTATACTTTGATCTCGGATACGGAACAGATTCTTTTCGAAAGTGAAATGCTCGCCATTTCCACATCGGTGACCCGATTCAGCGAGTTTTCCAGCACGTGAATTCGGATAAGATAATGTACGAATTTATCGAAAAAAATTCGCATACAATTCGATTGACGATTTTTTTTTTTGAAATGTGTCGGCCGCCGTGGTCACAAAGAAAAACATGCCGTGGCGGGTGAACGGGTGGGCCAAATCGATCGGGGTTAAAACCACAGGATAGGAGACGACGTTTTCCCGAACTGTTTTCGGAAAATCCATTTTCCGAGCAATGGTGTCGGCGGCCGAAGAGTGCTCACCTTCCCGGCGATATTGCGAGTTACCAGACAAACGCACGAACTCGAGATGAACAGATTCGGAAAGGTCTAGTCGAGTTCTCTCATAAAAGTGCCGGTCGAATAAGATGGGACTCTTGGTTCGACCGGGTACGTGTCGGCGCGGTCCCGCGGACTTTCGACGCCGCCGCCGTCGACGGAAGTGCGAAAGGGGAATGCAGTTTCTAGATTCTGGCGGGGATCGATCACCTCTATCACCGGGGAAAATTTCGTAGTCGGACATTTGCGGAAGATATTTGTGAAAAACTCGTTTTTCCGGCAATGAAAGACAAGTCCACAGGACTCGAACCCCGAACCCCCGCGACGGTTTTCGGCAAGAGGTGGTGAATTATACGTACTTTTTTGGTGTACGACATTCACCGAAGACGAGAAAAACTTTCCCGGGGGTGTTCGGGGTTCGATTCCCGCGAACTCGCAATTTGTCTTTGGCGAGTATGTTGTGATTGGGCTTCGGCAGTTGCAGGAATAGAAAGTCCGCCTCTGAGAAAAATCTTATCGGGAGTAGAACACTTCTGTGGCTGGCAAGTTTCGGTAGAGGCGGACTTTTATCACGACTTTTATATTTTCGAAAACTTGAAAAAACGTGATTTAGACACCAAAAAATCGATAATTTCGATCGATATTCAATAGGCCTATCATCGTTTCGATTCGTTCGAATGGAATTCCTGATTTTCTGATATGTTTGATATAGCACTATTCGGTATCGCTTACAATTTCTTGATTGAAGGGCAACACTACAAATAATGTATTCATTCGAAAAATGATATTAAAATGATATTACATTAATTATTTTATAGACAGTCCTATATAGACAGTTTCTTCAGTTCTCTGTTTTACAGATGAAATCAGATAACATATGAAGTTATTCCATCTCATAAATGAAATATACAACATTGGGTTATTTAAATCGTGATAATGTGTAGGCCTACTTAATCGACCCTACGACTTACGAGCAATGGTCTCATCCTCTTCAGGGCTCAAGTATTTATATATGAGCCTATGAATTAGTGAAAATCATTAAAATGTTCATGATAAATTAAAAGGTAAATATTTTTTAGAAAACAAGTAGATTTTTGATTTTGAATTGAGAAAGCGATTATTTTTATATCCACTGCAGATTTGGACCCTAAAGATTAGGCGACCATTGGTTGTAGAAATCAACTTTTCTCGATTGAATATACATTAAAAAAAATAGAAATATATCAATATGAGATAGATGGAGAGTAAAAATAAATATATACATAAAAATGAAACGAATGAATAAACATACAAATATTAGAATATCAAAAACTTGTTGACAAATTCATCATTCGTGTAAACTACACGCTCAGCAAAGGATTGCGAGTTCATGATTGTTTTTCCCTCGCATCCAGTGAATCGTCCATAATAAATATCACCTCAGAGCAGCTGATAACGCTGTAACCTGATCTATTCTTGAGCTCGATCACTTTTAATATCTTCATTCCACTGTATTGAGGGTCTCAATTGACCGTCTATCATATCAATTATCACTAACGGTTTGAAGCTTCGATCCTGCAAAACGTTCGGCGGCATATTTTGCTTTGACAGTAATAAATCAAACTACCAATTTGTCAGCTGACGGGTCAAACCCTGTAACCTATCTAGGCAACTCAAATTTCGTCCCTGTATAAAGGGCTTGCCTATCTTGCCCGAAATAGTTTTGAGAGTGACTAGTGGAGCCTTAAGGCTGTATTGAGGGTCTCAATTGACCGTCTATCATATCAATTATCAGTGACTAGTGGAGCCTTAAGGCTCCACTAGTCACTCTCAAAACTATTTCGGGCAAGATAGGCAAGCCCTTCATACAGGGACGAAATTTGAGTTGCCTAGATAGGTTACAGGGTTTGACCCGTCAGCTGACAAATTGGTAGTTTGATTTATTACTGTCAAAGCAAAATATGCCGCCGAACGTTTTGCAGGATTGAAGCTTCCTACCGTTAGTGATAATTGTCATGATAGACGGTCAATTGAGACCCTCAATACAGTGGAATGAAGATATTAAAAGTGATCGAGCTCAAGAATAGATCAGGTTACAGCGTTATCAGCTGCTCTGAGGTGATATTTATTATGGACGATTCACTGGATGCGAGGGAAAAACAATCATGAACTCGCAATCCTTTGCTGAACGTGTAGTTTACACGAATGATGAATTTGTCAACAAGTTTTTTATATCCTAATATTTGTATATTTATTCATTCATTTCATTTTTATGTATATATTTATTTTTACTCTTCATCTATCTCATATTGATATATTTCTATTTTTTTAATGTATATTCAATCGAAAAAAGTTGATTTCTACAACCAATGGTCGCCTAATCTTTAGGGTCCAAATCTGCAGTGGATATAAAAATAATCGTTTCTCAATTCAAAATCAAAAATCTACTTGTTTTCTAAAAAATATTTACCTTTTAATTTATCATGAACATTTTAATGATTTTCACTAATTTATAGGCTCATATGTAAATACTTGAGCCCTGAAGAGGATGATACCATTGCTCGTAAGTCGTAGGGTCGATTAAGTAGGCCTACACATTATCACGATTAAAATAACCCAATGTTGTATATTTCATTTATGAGATGGAATAACTTTATATGTTATCTAATTTCATCTGTAAAACAGAGAACTGAAGAAACTTTCCATATAGGACTGTCTATAGAATAATTAATGTAATATCATTTTAATATCATTTTTTGAATGAATACATTATTTGTAGTGTTGCCGTTCAATCAAGAAATTGTAAGCGATACCGAATAGTGCTATATCAAACATATCAGAAAATCAGGAATTCCATTCGAACGAATCGAAATGATGATAGGCCTATTGAATATCGATCGAAATTATCGATTTTTTGGTGTCTAAATCACGTTTCTTTCAAGTTTTCGAAGATATAAAAGTCGTGATAAAAGTCCGCCTCTACCGAAACTTGCCAGCCACAAAAGTGTTCTACTCCCGATAAGATTTTTCTCAGAGGCGGACTTTCTATTCCGCCAACTTCCGAAGCCCAATCACAACATTCTCGCCAAAGACAAATTGCGAGTTCGCGGGAATCGAACCCCGAACACCCCCGGGAAAGTTTTTCTCGTCTTCGGTGAATGTCGTACACCTAAAAAGTACGATAATTCACCACCTCTTGCCGAAAACCGTCGCGGGGGTTCGGGGTTCGAGTCCTGCGGACTTGTCTTTTTCATTGCCGGAAAAACGAGTTTTTCACAAATATCTTCCGCAAATGTCCGACGACTACGAAATTTTCCGCGGTGATAGAGGTGATCGATCCCCGCCAGAATCTAGAAACTGCATTCCCCTTTCGCACTTCCGTCGACGGCGGCGGCGTCGAAAGTCCGCGGGACCGCGCCGACACGTACCCGGTCGAACCAGGAGTCCCATCTTATTCGACCGGCACTTTTATGAAAGGACTCGACTAGACCTTTCCGAATCTGTTCATCTCGAATTCGTGCGTTTGTCTGGTAACCCGCAATATCACCGGGAAGGTGAGCACTCTTCGGCCGCCGACACCATTGCTCGGAAAATGGATTTTCCGAAAACAGTTCGGGAAAACGTCGTCTCCTATCGTGTGGTTTTAACCCCGATCGATTTGGCCCACCCGTTCACCCGCCACGGCATGTTTCTCTTTGTGACCACGGCGGCCGACACATTTCAAAAAAAAAATCGTCAATCGAATTGTATGCGATTTTTTTTCGATAAATTCGTACATTATCTTATCCGAATTCACGTGCTGGAAAACTCGCTGAATCGGGTCACCGATGTGGAAATGGCGAGCATTTCACTTTCGAAAAGAATCTGTTCCGTATTCGAGATCAAGGTACAGGTGGGAATCGCAAATCCTACCCCGACCTGATTGGCCAGTTTGATACCCAGAAATTAATTTCTTCTGACTGCCTTTCTCGTCCCGATGGTGGCCATTTTTGGTCATTTTTCGTGTAAACGGACTTTGCAGGAGGGTCCGTATAGCAGCCGGCGGCCGTTCTTCGGTCGTTTCGGACGTATTTTCCGGTCACAACTTTGGCAACGTTTTTTGCCGACGGTTAAATTTTCATCGGCTCCAGAGGCAAGATTAATTGCCGCCTGAATCTGAAGACCGCATCGCGCTACCGCACTCATCGACGACGACGCCGCCGCCCGGCATCGAAATAACCGGCACCTTCATGCGACGTTGCGGTCGATTGGAATTTTTTAGCGAGATTTCGTGTCCAGATTCGGATCCTGCGGACTATTTTACGTCTCGAAAAATTCAATTAAAAAGTGTTAAATCAAAAATCTACTCAATTATTTTCAGGAAATTGCAATTGTTTCATTTTTTCAATATAATATATCATTTTTTCGAAAACGACCGAACCAAATTAATTGTAACTTCGTAAAAACATGTAGGTAAGGGCCTATTGAGATCATATTACCATTCTGTTGAAATTTCATCTCGGCGTTTGAATAAAATTGACAAAAATAACCCGTTGTTATTCTCTTACGGGAATTTGCCAAAATACCCGATTTTACTCAAAACCAGTTGAGGTCTATTCTGGTATGACAGCAATCAGCAAATACTTGAACCCTGAAGAGGATGAGACCTCTGCTCGTAGGGTGGATCAAGTAGGCTTACACATTATCACGATTTAAATAACCCAATTTTGTATATTTCATTCACGAGATGAAATAACTTCATATATTATCTGATTTCGTTTGTAGAACAGAATACTGAAGAAACTGTCCATAAATATAATTTTTTGAATGCATACATTATTTGTAGGGTTGCCGTTCGAGCGAGAATTTGTGAGCTATACCGAATAGTACTTTATCGAAAATCGATCGAGAATATTGAAATATTAGGAATTCCATTCGATCGAATCGAAATGATAAATGGAATATCAATCGAAATCATTATCGATTTTTTGGTGGTCTGAATCTTTATTTTTGTTGTAGTTTTCCGAAATTATTTTGTGACGCGCATAAGGAATTGTCAGTCCCGACATGCACACTCCCAGCGTCAACACAGGACTATGACGTGAGTCTTTACCGAGGATAAGAACCACACAGAATGGTCTCTCTCTATGATGTCTTGTTCGGTAATCCCAAGGGGGGAGAAGGACACAAAATTTTTTTTTATAAGTATTATTACGTTTCATCAACATATTTATTGTGACATTTTTATTTTTTAATGTTAACGGCCAAATTGATTCTTCGCTTTCGCTCATCCATGATTATGTGAATGGATCATTCATAAGAAATAAGAATTCTCGTTCTCCTTACGTGATGAATGAATCGTTATACGAATTAAAGGAATAAGGATGAGTGAAATGACGAAAGGTCGTGGCTCCTGGCATTAGTGACCTATATTTCGGAAGGCCTTCAGCTTCGTCTTGGATATTTACTGTGCAACTGACACTGGTGGTCGAGTGGCTAGCGCACTGAACCATAATTCAGAAGACTGGGATTCGATTTCCGTCCTGGTCGACTATCCTGACTGAGGTCAGAGGTGCATCGTACTTGCCATCTGTCGTTCAGGTTGATACATGGAACAGGCCAAGGACGACTCCTTCCCACTATCCCCAAAAAGCATAATAACATAACTTTTCTTCTCATTATCCCAGTATCTTAAATATCATTCACCGAAGCCAATAGATCAGGCTGATCATCAGTACAATCCGTCGTTAAACCCAATATAAATAGAAGATATCGACTGCCGCGCGGCGCCGTATATAATGATCATTTTCAATAATAACAATAACATGACTATTTTTTATTTTTCATTTTATCTAGTCCAAAGATTCGCACATGGTACAAATATAGGAAATATAAAAACTTACAACTAGATATGAAAATGAGGAGACAGAGAGATATGATTGAAGAAGACAGAATGATATTATATAGGACTATGCCATGATGCAATGATTGTCTAACTCTATAGTGTGACTTCGAAGTAAGGAATTCATTGAGGACATAGGGTTCTGGAGTAGGAAAAATTTCAGGTTGTATTTGATAGATGGAAGTTTGGTGAGGCTAGTTATATGGGCAGGTAGTTTAAATGTAGAAATAAATGGCAAGAATCATATAGATCCTATAAAACTTGTTAAAACATGAATTCGTAAATGGTTGTGCAAAGATGGAGAGGGCTGTGTGTGAAAAAAGCGTGAAAAAACTAATAAGAGTCAATAATCAATAACAATGTTCTATGACCGTGAGGTGACAACTAACCAACCTAGACATAAAACAAGTATGTTTAGTAATTACCAATTTTTTAATTGGTTTCATAATTCAATACGATTACCTAATCGATAGCATCACATTTTTGGTATAGTAATGAATGTAAAGTAATGTTTTGGTTTGAGACTTCTAGGTCATTTTGTACCGATGAATGAAACATTTTTTTCTGCGAAAACATACTCACAGTCCACGTGGCCAAATGATTGCTTTAGCAATCTCTACTTTTAGCCAACTTCTAGTTGATACGTTTTGACAAAATGACTTCTAGTCTGAATGTGACAGAACCGATCGAGCGTCTCCACTATCAATTAGCACAAACGGCTTGGTGTGTCGATACGCCAAATGAGGTAGCGGCAAATATAATCTGTCCTTTGCGTTCTTATCTTGACATATTTTTGCTAATAAATAATCTCTTTTGACTCGGCGGTGAATGATTGTGTACGACGTGTTATCGGGTGACATCGATAGACTACCCAATGTACAAATATGTATTAGAAGGCGTATACCCCTCAGGCGTTTGAGTTTCTTTAGATATATTAAAAAATGTGTAATGTGGTCACACTAGAAAAACACGCTAATTGTAAACAGTAACTGTGAAGAAACCAATCGAGCGATTGTTGTCAAATTTTTGGGGTGTATAGTTAAAGGATGTATCTTGACTGTAACGTAAATTAAATGTCATGTGTGCGCGATCACCGAGGCGCTATTACATGACATGAAATCAGAAAAATCACTGAATTTCGCCTTAGTTTGATTGAAGTTTATATATGAACAAAAAAATATTTGAGATACAAAAGTACCTCGATAAATCAGATTGACCTGTGACTGAATTACATTCGAAATTTGAAAGTCATCGAACGTGTCGTTGGCTCATGAGAGTTGAATGAAAATACATCCATTTTATGCTGAAATCGCGACCGACTAGTAGCATCTTAAGGAGCTAGATTTGCTGGTTTGCACTTTTTAAATTGCTTTTCAATGTTACACTCCTTAGTCCTTGGTCCTTACTCCCTTCCACTATATCGAGAATGAACACATACACACTACACGTACAGACGTATTTAGATAAATAATACATTTTCATTCAATGTTAATACTATGCAGTGCATTGATAATTGTACAGTAGGCCCTAAATAGATTTCGAAATTCCAATGGAAAATAGTTCAACATATCAAGAGCTTCAGCGAAGACCTCCATGACCAGTCGTATGTGCGGCACCGTCTCTCATTTATTTATTTTTTGAAAGCACTGCACAATTCCGGACGGGTTAATTGATCAGCACTATACCACACTCTTTGAAGGCAAATGTACTTTATTGAAACTGTATTATCATTATACTTTTGTGGCAAAATCAGTGGGCTAACCTTTGAGACCACTCAGTTGGACATTTTGAAAAACACAATGAGAATAACTCGGCGAAGAAAATGTTAGAAAGATCTTCAAAAAACAACATTCTGATCAGAATGATCAACAGGTATAAAGAAGCCTATTAGGCTTCTTTCAAGTGACGTCACCCATTGTTGCAAGAGATAGACAACAATGTCCACCAGTTGGAATTGATCAATCAGAATGTTTGGTAGCCCACCAATTCGCTGTGTTACTATGGTAACGATTGTTTGTCATTTGTCATTTGGCTTCTGTCTAGTGACAAATGACAAACAATCGTTACCATAGCAACACAGCGAATTGGTGGACTACTAAACGTTCTGATTGGTCAATTCCAACTCAAGAGGTAGTAGAGAAGGCAATTACCTATAGTAGTTGGAGGGTTTTATTTTCAACACCAATTAGGGTTGGCCTATAGTGTAGATTTCTAGAACAATTTCATACAATATGTCGCAACTTTTAAAAACGCACGTGTTGAGTTTAAAATTATAGTGAATTGTGATATAATAATACTATCGTCTATACTCTATGGTAAATCTGATGAGCGGAAAAAATACACAGACAAAGCTTCATTAGATAGAAGTCTTCGGTAGGCTTCTCCTTCCTCATCTTGTTAATTAAAAGTGGTGAATCAACTTGAAAAAAATAAAAAGTAAAAATCAAGTCAGTATTGTTTTTGACATATAACCACAGATAATCAAGCTACATTTTTTATTTAGCTTGATTATCTGTGATATAACCATGGTTACCTCAGCATATTCCGGCTTTGTGAGGTGAACCTGTGCTAGTGGACCACCCCATGTGCGAAATATCGGCGCATACTCTCTGGCTCGCTTGTCTACCATCGCCATGACAACTACGACATGAATTGACAATATTATGTTTTTTCATAATGATAATGCCAACTGTGTGGTTGTGGGATGTAGAAGAAGAATATTGTCTCGTAAATTGCACAAGAGATTCAACTAAAACTTTTCAACAATGAAGAAAAATAATACATTGGAAATTTAAAAAAATACATGAAATGACAATGAAAATGAAAAATGAATTTGAAATAGATTTAAAAAATATAATAATGGAATTCAATACTAAAAACAATAGATGAAATGAAAATGAGGATGAAAAATAAATTTAGAATAGACTTGAAAAATATATTAATGAAATTCAGAACAAATTAAAAGTTTGTCGAGGAAAACTTTCCTACCTCATGCTGTTTGGGGTATGGATGATTGTGGAAAGTGAATGATGGTTATATGAACCCTTGCATCATACGAAACCCGAACCCAAGCTCTACTTAACAAAATCAAAATCAAAATTCAAGATCAGAAAGTAAACCCATGGGTCTATTGTAAACCTGATGAGCGCGGCTTCTCTTTTCTCATCTTGTTAGAAGTGGTGAATCAAATTGTAAAAACGTAAATATCAAATATTAAGTTAGCATTCTCTTGTTTATACTTACGCTTTCTGTCGATCGTAATATCCATTGCGTTTCCCAGTATTGGAAGTGTAGGCGGACCTGGGACTGCGTTCACCATACTGACGTAACGACGTCGTTTAGCGCCATATTTGTAGATGAATAGCGTCGTTATCAGTAACAAAGCGACACTGAGTAGCAATGTGACGTGTTCCATCTTGAACACTGGGTTCAGAAGTGACCAACAATGGAAGTATTTTCATTAAGAAATAAGTTATAAGTTACGTATTGTGGAGTTATTATTTGGAATGATGCCTGCGATTTTCCTATACCTGAAAACTGACCCCAACATAAAAGTTGCCTACACCTATAACAGAATGACATATAGGCATATATCCAATGGATAATTACTATTCAAATCAATTGCCCTGTCCGTAAACTGGATTAATTACCGGAAACAACATAACAATATAAAACACAACATTATTTTATTTTCCTTGTATGACCGTCCTAACTAAAAATTGGTCTATCAGAAAACTGTCCACTCGACCCAACACCACATTATTGTTGGAGATATATTTGGACATTTTGGATTCAAAATGATGCAGGATCAGATTTCTCGTCAGCCAGTTTACAGGTAGGGCAGTCGGCGACTGAATGTAAGAAATTATATTTTCAACAATATAACTCCGGTAGGCCAGATTGCGTTTGATTCAAATGTACATAAGTAATGTAAAAATTAAATTCGGAGAGGACAGTTTACTGATATGATATTCTACTGCTAGTGAAAACGCAGCTCACTCTCTTTATAGTTATGCATTATATGCTTAATTTTCAAACAGTAGTCATAGACTTATATGGGTATAATAGTATAATTTACATATTCACGAAAGCTCGATGTTGTCTATTAGCAAATAGCAAATACACGCAATTAATATCACCGTTTATATATTATGCATTTTGATGGTAATACCATGAATATTATTGTCTATAGGATGATATTTACGATTAGAAACACACCTACAACTTTCAAAAGTATTGATGTTTACAGCTGTTTCGAGTTTCTCGATCTCTATATACAGTTACTGAAATCAGTAGGCCTACATGTATTTAGTTGTGTTTAGTTGGTACCGTACTTATCTCTTGTGCATACTGCAGATTAGTAGAGGAGTGACTATAGGCTTCTGGCAAGTGACGTCACCCATTGTTGAAAGAGAGAGAGACAACAATGACCACCAATTGGAATTGACCAATCAGAATATTTGGTAGTCCACCAGTTCGCTGTATTGCTATAGTAACGATTGTTTCTCGTTTGTTACGTGCCAGAAGCCTATACATTTAGAAAGATGAACAGTGTGAAGGTTTAAAAGTTGTTCTCATTATGAAAATCAGTTATTGCAAAATAAAAATATGACGATATTAAAATATTTGAACAAATAACTATTTATCAACTATAATCAAAATTTTTCATTTCAATTCAATTTTCAATTTCAACATGTTTTTTATTCTCATTAAACAATTACATGACAAATATGACATGGAATAACAAACACAATATGGGGATAATAACAATTAAATTCAATACGAATATAACGGTAAAATAAAAAAAATAGAGAAGAATAGTAAATTGTGTCTTCTAATAATAATGTCATGTAAGTTGTAATTCATAATGTATTGTAGTTTTGATATTACTATTATTTAATATTATTAATAGTTCAACTATTAAATGTAACTATACAAAAATGTTGGGAGTGTAATTGACCATGTGAATAGCAAGAAAATGCTAATAAAGATACTACTACTACTACTACTACAATAGAACGAGGGTCAACATATTATTTGAAATTGAATCTAGGAGCAATTGTAATAAAAATGATATAATATTATTAACTTTAAATTTTAGGAATTATTATAATCAATAATGCGTACATAATGAATGTGTGAACAGGGAAAAAAATGGAGGATTAATGGAATGATAATAATATCAAGAGAATATGGTGATACTTACGTCCACTCGAAACGACTTC
This sequence comes from Brachyptera risi, assembly GCA_964007535.1. NCBI lineage: Eukaryota > Metazoa > Arthropoda > Insecta > Plecoptera > Taeniopterygidae > Brachyptera > Brachyptera risi. The sequence continues at coordinate 38,626,161 of OZ023326.1, read as the reverse complement.
TGTTATTGTGTCCACCTAAATCGCTGAGCACTTAAAACATCAAGGGAACTTAAATGATCACTCATTCAATTATTGTGAGTGAATGTAATTGAGAAATGAATGAAATAAATTCTAGTTCTAAAACATGTGTGATTCTGATAACCCTCTAACCTTACGATTAGACATAAGTGAAATTGAACAATTATCAATATTTATGTTCTCTATAGACTACGACAGGCTATTTACGACGGTGGAAATATCATGTTTATGATCAATCTGTGTAAATAAACATTATTATTATTATTAGACTAAACCGTCTTCTATAAATATCGTCAATCAAGATTGTTAATTATGGAGATACAGATCGAGATCAATCAATATTACCAAATATTAAATTGAATCTCTTGATTTCTTATTTTATTTTCTGTGGTTATGATTTCGCTCAAGAAAATTGGGATATTTATTTTACTGTCATTAAAAACAAACTCTTCCCCAAACCTAATGCGGATTATCATGAATCATTTTGAAACATTTCGTCATTTTTTGGGAAGAAAATACTCTTTTTAGATGCTGGAAAGTAGGTATCATTTTTTAAAAACCTGAACCTTCAAGTTTCATCTTAAATTGAAAAAAATACAAAAAAATATGAACTAAAAAATGTACCTATGGATAAACACTCATAAAAATGATACAACAACGTTTGAATAATGAAACATGATGAATGAAAAAAGTGAATGAAAGTAATACAATCATCATTATTTTGTTTTTAAATTCAGTCCATACTGTGTTTTTTATTGATAAAAGACCTCTATACGAACTTACCTATCTGCTTTCTTGACAAACTGCATTGTTCTGTGACAACTAGTTGCTTAACATGAAGATATGTCAAGCTTATCTGAATGACGTTGAGGACGACCTTCCTGGTCGCCCGATTAGTCAAGTTAACTAAGGCGTAATTCAAAATACAATTCAAATATTGACATGTACATCTGAGTGACTATGCGTCGATCCAGGGTTAAACCAAGCATCTAAAGTTCTCAATACAAATCCATACGGTATTTTTCAGTGACTTTTGTAAACGTTTTTTTATAAGTAACTTTTTTAAAATCGGAATGTCAGCACTTAAAGACTCCGTAAGAATTTTAAGAAATCATTTGTATAATTAACGTTTCACCATATTTTTTAAATTTTGTAATCACTAAATCTCCTTATTATTTTATTCAATCCTATTTTGTTTTTACATTTTGCTCTATTAGATCAGTTTCCTTTTCATGTACCAATATGTCATATTTTCAATCTGTTTCTCTATATTATTCTATGCATTTTTTATACTGATTGCTATCCTGTTTCATAATATAGTCAGGGACCAATAAAGGTTCATGTTCTTCAAGAGTAATTGAATGAGGAGGCGGTGACTAACCTTATTCAAGGTCCATTTTGCTGGCACCCCCAAATCGAAAAAGTAGAATTATTTTTTCGCCACTTGTTTGTGCTTCGTTTGTACTTGTTTGTGCCCAAAACCGTATCGTTTGTGCTCTATCGTTTGCCCGCTAATTGGAATTTAATTTGGCGGTGCCAGCGAAACGACAGCACCCTCGAATCGAAAAGGTGCCAAAAATATGAAGGAGAGAAAAATGATGTATTTTTACCATGAGGAGCTCAATATTTTATAGCTGATACATACAAAAAATATATCACGCAATTTTTTTGATGATTAGATGAGCTGAAGTGAAGACCTCCGTGCAATTTTTATGTTGCCATATCGTTTTTTATGTTTTAGTTCGTTTTTACGCCCTGTAATTCATACATACACCATTTGTCGAATCTTTGAAATGTATTTATGATAACTATGGTAGACCTGCGTCTACTTTTTACTTAGAGAGAATGACAATTTATTGACGGCTGTAAGCATAGCGGGATACCAAGATGGTATAGCGTAATATAGTCAATACAATATAGTACAATGGTTATTTACAAAAGTGATAAAAAATTGAATACAGAAAAAACCTGAAATATTATAAAACTAACTTAATTGAGGGTAGATAACAAAAGTATGAAAAAAATAATATGAAATAAAAATAAAAATGCTTTTTTCTCGCCAATCGTTTGTGCTTCGTTTGTGCACGTTTGTGCTCAAAACCGCATCGTTTGTGCTCAATTCGTTCGCCCGCTAATTGAAGATTGATTCGGGGGTGCCAGCGAAACGATAGCACCCCTAAATCGAAAACGGCCGAATTGCACCCCCCGAATGAAAGAAACGGAACCATTTTTTCGCCAATCGTTTGTGCTTTGTTTGTGCTTGTTTTTGCTCGAAATCGCATCGTTTGTACTCAACTCGTTCGCCTGCCAGTCAGAATTTAATTGGGAGTGCTAACGAGCACAAACGATTCGGTTTAGAGCACGAACAAGCGCAAACGAAGCACAAACGATTGACGAAAAATAATTCTGTTTTTTCTATTTTGGGCGTGCAATTCGGCCGTTTTCGATTTGGGGGTGCTGTCGTTCCGTTGGCACCTCCAAATTGATCTCTAATTAGCGGGCGAACGAGTTGAGGAAAAACGATGCGGGTTTTAGTACAAACGTGCACAAACGAAGCACAGACGATTGGCGAGAAACAAAGTTCATTTTTCGATTTGGGGGTGCTGTCGTTTCGCTGGCACCCCCAAATTAAATTCTAATTAGCGGGCGAACGAGTTGAGCACAAACGATGCGGTTTCGAGCACAAACAAGTACAAACGAAGCACAAACGAGTGGCGAAAAAATAATTTGACTTTTTCGATTTGGAGGTGTCAGCAAAATAGACCTCCCTTCCTAGCCTACGCACAATGTGAACGAAATATTTCAAGGAAGGAGCTTAAAATGAAAGTGACCGTTCGGCGTTCTCTAGGAAGGCCAAAGCCCAACTAAAGTTGAAGTGGGTAAGTAACTAAAGTGACGGTACACAAGCTGCAATATGATCGCCACGAACTAGCCAATTAACATTCTTTCTGTCTAATGATATATTATTAACATATTATATTATGTATTATATATTTTTATTGATAATTATGATGAATATTCATTCAATAATAATATAATTTTATTCAATAACATCCATGGGAAGAATTTTTATATTTTTTAATCTTTTTTTTCTAATCTGAGTGTAATTTTGATGGATTCGGTTTATTACAAAGTTGATGTAATATTTCTGTATCGTCAAATATCATCCATTTTAGTTATTCTTACTTTTGTACAATATTTTCAGATGTTGCGTAGCTATTTAATGAATATCTTCACATAAATTATTTGTCCATTGATTTGATTTAATATATAGAATTTTCCAAATACATAATTGAGTTGAAAATTTGGACTACATCTTCAATCTAAGTAAAGGAGATGAAGAACACTTCAACTATCAAATCTGAAACCTATTTCGTTATCTAGGAGTTAAAACAAGTTTTATTCCAGACTCCGGTCTTAGGATCAGCTCGCTTATCATCACAAGATCCTCTCTCTTTTCAACAGCTCGTAGTCTGAACTTCCTCAACAGGGCAGCTATCATTGTCTTCTCTTCCAGCATTGCAAACTTCTGACCGATACAGTTCCGTGGTCCGGCACTGAAGGGGATGTAGGCGTAAGGGTGGCGGCCTTGAACGCGCTCCGGTAGGAAGTGGTCAGGATTAAACACCCCCGGTTCCGGGAAATAGTCTGAGTTGCGGTGGACGTGATAGATGTGGATGTTGATCGTACAACCAGCAGGAATTACGTACTGACCTGCAGAATTACAAACAATAATAGAAGTGTTATAGAGATGAAGATCGTCACTTTTATCCTTTTGAGATGAGTATTGATGAGTATTTACTCACCACACTGTGTGTCTTCAGTCAAATCCCGGCCGATAAACGGTACACTGGGATAAAGCCGTAGGGACTCCTTAATAACTCGTTCCAAGTACTTCATTTCCTGGAGATCTCGCATTGTGATTGATCGATATGGATCCTGGAAGATCTCATCCAGTTCGGCAATCACTTTATCCTAGAAAATATTGATATTTGGGTTTGTTTTTCAATTGTTTCACTTGTCAATTTTTACTTGCGGAGTTATTCTCATAGTGGAGAACCACAAAGAAATTAAATTGGATGATTGGACTATGCACATTGACATCAATAATGTGTGTAATTATATGTGATCTATATATATTCAACTAGGCAAACGCGTTATGTGTTGCCGCGTTGATGGATGAGCTGGAACATATCAACTTATCTTTGGATTGGTTATTATATACATCCACCTTGAGATACAAACCATTACGTCACTGCCATCCTATTTCCTCATTAATTTCTATGATGATAAAGAAGGCTTTGTCTTAATCGTTTACAATCAATTGGTGACACGTGTTGCTTGGATTTAATTGGTATCTTGATAGCTTTGAGTGATTTACAAAAATCACATTATATAATTTTTCACATAAAAACGGCTGATCCGATTTGAGTGAAGTTCTGAAAAATGTGTAGGCCCATCATCATTATATTGAAATTCCCTGAGAATTTGAATTCTCTCGAATGAAATATTTTTAACGAATTTTTTCCTCTGGGTCATTCTTATGGGATTTTTGGAAAATTTTGGAATGAGTTTTCTCAGAAGTGGTTCAATCGATTACGCCTCAGAACTATACAGCATCGAAATAGATAAGGACACTTGTGTATATCAAGTTTCAACTGATTTTGAATTTTCGTTTGACTATGTGGAGCGCGACAAAAAAACCGAAAAAACAACTCTTTTTTTTTAGTATGGTGAAATTGAGTCTTCGCTTCTCTCGTCCAATAAAATCTAATCAGTAAACCTTATTGTATTGCCAGTTTGATTCGAAAAATATGCTCGGTCATGCATGAACGCGATGTTTTTTCCTTAACCCTTTTTGTTTTCTCATCAGAAGTGAGATTGACATTGAAATCATATCTGAAATAATGAGCTTCCTTTTTATGAAATTCACCTGTATATGAGGATTGGCTCCAAGTAAGAATAGAGCCCAGGATACTCCTGCAGTCGTGGTGTCGTGACCCTCAAACATGAACGTGTCGACTTCTTCCCGTATTTCTGTGTCAGTCAGTTGACTGTCTTCCTGTGACGCTTCCAGGAGCAGATCCAGGAATGCTTGGCGCTTCTTTACACCTTGGGATAGATTATAAAGCTCATTGAAATTTGTACTTTGATTCTACCTAAAATTCCAAATAGACTTTCAAGACGGACTTGGAACTTGGAAAGAGTTGCCCCTTGAATTTTGAAAAATAACCAACAATTTTTTTTTTCAAATTTCAACTGAAATTTTCCAAATTTTTCAAACAATTTATTTCTCGAATCTTTTTCTATGATATGCCTATACATTAAAGTGTGAATAGAACTTGTTCAGAACTTTCAAACATTGAATTGAACAAAACAAAAATCAAATACTTTTTCCGATTCCAACAAAAGTTTTCTCTAATTTCCAATCATTTATTTTTTCAGACTTTTTTCTATATTATGCATTTTTGTTAAGATTGAACTTGTCCAGAATTTTCAATAGCACTTACGATTCTTACATTAGTGTAGTGAATGAAACGCATACGGGTACTCCTTCGTTGTTGATAATTATATCAACTCAAATATCAATTTGTAAACACCATCTTGACATAAACTCAAACAATGTTTTGCATACGAAGGTCATATGCTGCATCAGTTTCTTCAGCTGATGATCAACCCCCTGCAAGTTCTCCATGACATATTGACCAACTCAATTCTGCTACCAGTAATAAGCGTCCAACAGTTTTATAAAAACACACAACTACTAGCAACTCTAGTGAAAAGAATATATATACCAAGTACTTAACTTACCTGGGAGAGTATCCTCTTCTTCGGTTCTGTTTTGTTTTTCTTTGAATGTTTTTAGAAATTCTGCTTTCCTTTCCTGTATTACCTGATGTGAAAATTAAGAAAATAGTACATGAATATATTGGTTATTTCATTTTAAAATTAAGCTACATTAGATCCAGATAGCTAGTAGTTACCTTAGTGGTAAATCCATGTAGAACATTCAGACAGTGATTGTATCGTCTGCCTCGGTCAGTTTTATTATAGATGAAGTCTGCGTGCAGCCAGGGGCGAATAGCTCGCTGGATTATTGACTCGCTGATTCTGTTGTACAAAATGAGAGTAATTGCTTATATAAATCGTTATCAAATGAATACTATGTCAACGTTTTTTTCGTATATAGGCCCATATATATATATATATATATATATATATATATATATATATATACATATATATATATATATATATATATATATATATATATATATATATATATATATATATGCGCTAAATGACCTCGCTGTCGATGCGCCTTAAAACCCTAATATTCATTCATTATATATATATATATATATATATATATATATATATATATATATATATATATATATATATATATATATATATATACATATATATATATATATATATATATATATATATATATATATATATATATATATATATCAAATTTTTAAAATCCATGTTCAGATTAAAGTAGGCCTATACCCACAAAATTCTACAAAAAATCTGATGATAGTGGTCTTCTTCTTCTTCTCCTTCCTTTCTTTCTATAAGCCTTCGGCTCGTTCATTAACTGGACTAAATAAGTCTGTCTTTATCGCCATCTTTTTCTTGGCGTCCCCACACTTCGCTGACCTCTCGGAAATTTATCTCTAGCAATTCACAAACCACAATTCACAATCCGGTGTTCTGGTATACGATCAATATGTGACTATTCTACAAAACACGACTCTTTTCCACCCAGTCATTTATTGGAGTCAAATTGCAAATTGCTCCTATATCAACACTTCAAACTCTGTCCACCAATGTATTGTTAGAAATTTGGCGCAGAGTTTTCATTTCTGTGGATTCCAAAACTCTTTCGGTGTAGGCTGTTCCCAGTGTAGTCTCCGCTGCATAATTAATGATTGGTTTCACCAAGGTCTTATGTATTCTGGCCTTTGTTTCTTTGAGTATGTGCTTATTCCTCCATATCATATCATTCAGGCATCCTGATATTCTGTTTGCGTTTTTAGTCTGAGCCCTCACTTCAAATATCGCGTCGTCAGCATAACATAATATTTTTATTTCGTCATCCCCATTCTATATCCTTTGCAATTCCGGATACCAACTATAATTTCATCCATAACGTGGTTGAACAAATACGGGCGCAAGGAATCTCCTTGTCTGATCCCTCTGCTAATTGTTATGAGATCACTTATCTCTCCATTGTTTTTATACACATACTGCTACCACTATATATGTATTCAATAAGTTGAACCGAATGCAGGTCCCGAATCCTTCTCCTTCAGAATTCTTGAGACATCCATTAATCGAACCGTATCAAATCCAATGCTTTTGTATGTCTATAAAACAAAAGAATGCAGGTATGTTAAACTCCAATGACTTTTCAGCAATCTGCCGTAATACAAATATAGCATCGGTGCATGATCTTCCTCGCCGGAAGCCCTGTTGCTTGTCTGTCAGCTCGATATATAATAATAATTTTGCACTTATGATCTTCGTAAGTACCTTGAGTGTTGCATTCAGCAGGTTTATACCCCTGTAATTTTCCGGTACTATTTTTCCCCCTTCTTGACTAATGAAATCAGTATGATGGTTTTCCATTCCTTGGGCACCCTTCTGAGTCCCGATATTCGATTGAATAAAAAAGTGAACTGTTTTACCATCGCAATTTCCACATATTTAAGTAGTTCGTTTGAAATTCCATCCATCCCAGCTGATTTCCGATTTTTAATCCTTGTGATGGTATCGCCAACCTCTAATTCTGATACCGAGATACTTGTATCATTTATCTCAACTGGAATCCCGTCCTGATGGACTGCCGGTATCGTCATCAGTGCTGTTGTATAAACTTGAGAAATAAGCTACCCATTCATCCATTCCAATTCTTTGAATGTTCATCATTTCATTAACCTCCTTCTTCTGATTTCGAATTGTTCTCCACATCTGCTTCTGGAGACCGTAGAAATCACTCTCAAAGTTTTTAGTGTACTGCTCTCAATGGGTCGACTTCATTCTCCGTATGTTATTGTTTACTCTATTTCGAATGTGCTTATACTCTTCATATACCACTTGTGTTTGAGCATCTCTATAATTTCTATAAGCATCGCATTTCTCTTGCGAGAGAATCTTTATTACTTCATTGCAAAACCATGGAATCTGTGTTACTTGTGTTCAATTCACCTTCCTTGTACCATGGAATTTGTGTTACTTGTGTTCACCTTCCTTGTACCAAGAGCTTCTTCTGCTGCTTTCTATATGCTATTTTACCACACAGTATAACCCTGATCCCATATCAGCGTAGTCACAATCCTGGTCTTGCAATTTTTCAAATAGCCTTTTCTGATATAAAATTTTTACACTGTCATTCTGAAATGATTCAATTTTGATTTTAACCTCGTGAGTTGTGGGGAGACATTTTTTTGTACATTGATTGCTAATTTTCCCAACAACAGACTATGATCATTTCCAATATCTGCAGCGCTCAAATATCTCACATCGACCATTGTGACGGTAAGATTTTTCGATTGGTAATGATGTAATCTATTGTTGACTTATTACCTCTGGTGTTCTGCCACGTAGGCCTATATTTGTGTTGTGGTTTATTTGGGAAGAAAGTATTATTAATGTGTAGTTCATTATCTGCACAAAAGTCAGTCATCAGTTCACCGTTATTATTAATAACATCTTCATTATAGCATTGTTTTACACCAGGTATCACCGAATTCCCAATATGTACGTTAAAATCTCCCATAATTATCACATATTCATTTGTTGGAATCGAATTCAAAAGTTCTTGAAGGTCTTCGTGGAACCATTCTCGATCTGCGGTTTACAATCTTCAGGAGCATATACGGATATTATATTCAATGGAGAATATCCCGTAACTAAGCGCACCAATAACATTCATTCAGACTTATATTGTATTGTTTCTTATGGTGATGGTGTTAATTTTGATATACCATATTCTGGTCCAAGCATTCAATCCTTCATCATGCAGTTTACCGTTGCACTTATTCTGTGACCGAACTAAAATATTTCCATAATACTTCACCAAAGGATAAAAACAAGTTTCATTTAATTATACTAATAGATACAGTATTATTAATTGAGACAATAAGGTATAACCGATTCAATCTGGACTTGGAGCAAATCGAACTTGTAGAAATTTATACTTGAAGCTGAAAGGTGTGATGAATAAAAAAAAACTTGAGATGAGAAAAATTGAAAATACTAATCTCATATCAATTATCAAGTATGGGCCTATGTTTGGTTCATCTCTCATTTGTGTTCAGGTACTCACTCTGTAATTGCACGCACATATTCCGAATGAGTTTCCTCTTGAGCACGCACATTAGTACCCATTGCAGTTTCTGTGAAATATATCAAAACCCGATGTCACGTAAAACTATTATGTTCATGGATTTTCATGTTTTAATGTTGGGCTGTACATTCTGGGTTTCATAGCCATCAACACCATTACACTCAACTTGACTCTGACGTCATATTGACTAAACATGTACCATATATCTTCTTAAATGTGTTGATACCTTCTTTGTTGTATAACTAAGACCATCAACATATTGAATAACTTTTCACCCATCTTTTTTTCACTGACAAATTAAAATACTTGACAATATTCAGTATGTATATGATTAGAAAATTATATTGAAATCAAATCAAATTGATATACTTGTGATCTCAATTGTATGTGACGTACGTTTTTTACGTTTTTTAAGTAGGGTTATGGTACATTTTTTCAGACAGCCATTTTAAAAATAGTTACTTAAGTGAAAAATTTGTTAAAGGAACTATTGAAAATGCGGAAGCGAATGGATGGGATCAAAAAATAAAAACTCATTGAGGTAATTGAACTGAATAAATGGACTAAAGAGAAACTTACCAAAGTGATGTTACCATCTTCATATTCCCAATAATGTTTTCATTTCTTTCAAATATATCATTTCAATTGCTATCAGACAGCTTGTAGGCCCTATATTATTGTGTTAGTCATAAGCGAAACAGGAGCGTTATATGGATAGGCTGTGATAAGGAGAGGGGTATAAGTTGCCCTAGCCGTGCCCATCCAAACAATCCCAACTTGGGCCTACATCGTTCCTTAATAGGGGATCAATGACTTAATTGTTTCAAGTTTTTGATGTTGATAATATACATAAAAGTGTCAACTTACGGCAAATAATATCCAGTGCACATCGTGTAATGAAAGGATATACATCAAAACCAGACTGGCCATGTAACTTTGCTTCTTCAGTTAGTTTTTGTACCATTATTTCGCTATTCTCAACGAAGATATCGCAGAAAGGTTCGAGGATTTTAAAATGAAAAGTGGGTGTGATTAGTTTCCTTCGTGAATGCCATTTAGCACCTGGAATTCAGCGGAAGCAAAACAAAAATTAACATCAATCGAATTATAGAAATGTGAATTTATATTTTGACGCTGTATTGAATTGATTGAAGAACATTACTTTATCAAAAATGTATACAACTTGTAAGAAGCATCGTAAGATACAGACAAAACCTAGATATTGATTGATTATCTGAGTGCTTCATGAGCCAATATATCTTGGGCTTATGTATTGTGTAGATGATACAATACGATTGATTCACTTTCTTGTCCGATGATGATTTACGAAAAAACTATAATTTCGTCAAACTCTCTTGTATTGTGAAGATTTGAAATGAGAATTAAAATATTATAATTATATAATGAAAGAGAATAACGGAGATATATTGAATAATACAGAAATCTAGCTTAAGTTTCAACATACCAGTGCTTGTAAGAAGACCAAGTCCAAGCCACGGGTGTAAGTACTTGTAGGCCCAAGACTTTTCAATAAACTTACTGCTGCTTAAAATAATCTGTAATATAATTTGATGAATGTAGAGACAAATATGATTTTATTCTGACAAATCAATGAAAATGCAATAGCAAAGTTTCCAAATTAGGAAAAGATTTAAAATGAGATGAGTCAGAAATACTGCCTTATGACTTTTGAGGAAGTTTTGTTTTATATATGCTCAGCATACATCGGTCAGTTTCATGACGGACAAGAAACTTCCTGTCGATACGAGCTGACCGATCCAGAACTGCGTGTCTGTTTTCGAGACAAAGTCAATATAGCCGGACCATTTGAAATAATAATTATTCATTCACAGTATACATGTGGTATGTTATGTTTCGTCATTTACAGGTAAAATTCTACATATTATTTTACAAGATAAAAGTCATGTACACAATACGGTTCCTTTTCTACAGGGTATAACGTTTAACTTCACGTTTGAAACAATCAACATTTTGCATGATCCTTAGGTATAACAAGGTAAAACAATTTGACACCAGTAAAGTTCAGTCCAGTTGCAAATGAAGCAGTTTGATGATAATCAAATACCGGAAGGTTTTTACCTCGAGTGATATGCAAATGAGTTACATCTTTTTCAAAAAAACTTATATGTGAATGAATGAAGGAAACTAATAATTCTAGAATATGAATGTCTGTAACAGTTAGAATACCAAGCTTTTTAAATCCTCCTCTACAGCTTTCAAATCGACTAAGATTTGACAAAAGTCTCACAGCATACTTCTGGAGTTTGAAAATCCTGTTAATTCTGTGAAAGAAACATTATGAAATTTTGATATCCCTCATAAAAATCCCATAGGAAATATTGTAAAAGGGTTTTGATCGAGAAGTTCAAATTTTACTGAATTCAAACAATAACTTAATCACGAAACTTGACATACATCGGACTGGAAATTTTGACGAAAAAATTTTAAAAATTATTTTTCCAGATCAAAATATCGATTAATAACAATTATTATGCTGACCGAGTGCATACTTATTTTTGTATTACATTTCTTCATTTCATACGATGATACTCTCAATCAACTTACAACGCATCGTTGCGTTTCTCTCGCTAGTACAATAAACAATCATTCTAAATGATGAAGCTTGTGGCAGATTGCAAACACAAATACAATGAACCAGGAACACAATCACTGTATTTTAAAATCGACTAATCCTATTGCATTCAAAAAAGATCTCGTTCTTGAGTTTACTAGATAAGGAAATGTCTACAGAAAAGACTGCTGTAGAATCATAAAAAAGATGGACTTTTAACTACTCAAGTACAGTAATTATATATTGGTACTGGCATCAAGTTGTTTAATGAATAAGTTGGATGTATGAAGACTACTGAAAGACTAATAAATACCTTGAATGCGTAAGGTCTACCCAAGTGTTTATTATATGTGTTATTGTTTCGTATAAATATCACCACGTTTTTACATTTTTAAGCATTTTGTACCATAATTCTTTGTATTCTTATCACCAGTTACAGTACGTAAACTAGCTTCCTGTTACGTATTTCATCTTTCGTGTCATTGCACCATGTGAATTGATAGTAATGATGCAAAATAAATATTCACACCACATAAACTAATGGTGAAATATTGCGTAGTAATTATTGTTTACCTCGATGTGTTCTGGTCTGGTTAAATGGACCTCTGCATCTCTGCCTGCCCACGAACGGTAAATAGGAGCATAGTCTTCATGACGCTTGTTTACCACGTTCATAATACCTGCAGGTGACAATTTGAATGAATTTAAAACTGAGGAAATATTGTGTGTGTTTTGTGGGATGACATCGGTTGCGGGAAAATAGGGAAAAATCTATTCTGAAAATCGCTCATTGAGTGAACTGAAATTGGTGATTTTGAATAACCTTGACTCGCTTCTGATGTTAATTTCCCTTGGAGAATTACTGATGAGACTGCGATATTACGATATACTAATATTATGTTACTGATGTATTTTACAACTTATAATCATTCGTAATCATTAGTTTGTGTTTGGATTTGGTTTGCTTTTTTATATTTAATTTCCATTCAATTTTGAGAAATTTATTCATTTTTTGGCACTTTTTTCAGCAAAAGTTTCACAATAGCTATTTAGTGTATTCCAGTCTGTACTTGTGCCAACCTTGCTAATTTCTGGCTCATGTTCAGTTAGATTAGTTAGTAGTTACAGGTTATGTTTAGTTAAATCAAGTTGGTAATACGTTTTCTTAAGGCAACATTGCAGCTATTTATATCCACGGAAGAAGGTTCCGAGCGACCCTATATCGTACACCACGAGAGCGCACGATGATTCGCTCCTTCACTTTTCGGGTGAATGGATATAACTTTAATGTTTCTATTTTCATGTTTTGATGTAGTTCATGAATGTACTCATTTTGATAATTAGATTATCGTATAGCGAAGACTCCCTTTCCACTCACTAAAGAAAATGGTGGTTTGTTCTCAAGATTTTTTTTATAATCAATTTTGTGCGCGGCTACAGATTAAGCAAAATCACCAATAAACAAACTTTTTTGGAGACTGATGGAATAGGCTGGGTATGTATTTAAGATAAATCGGTTCAACGGTTGTCTCGGGAAAAATTGGTAAGTTTGGAAAATCCCCGTAAGAATAACCCGCAGGAAAAATACTTGAAAAGAAAAATTCTTATATATTTTTAGCAAAATCAATTAATTTTGTCTTTCCAATTCACATTGATTTAAAACTAAAAATCAATATATAAATCACAAATGTGCATAGTTCCATAATAAGTTTTTTATGCTCTAAAGGGAAAAACCAGAAATTCTTCCAATTCATTATCACATAATTATTATGCACGTCCTATACAACAATGCCCCCAGCCATCTGGAATAACAAGTCGAATTAGATGATGTCATCACTGCCTCTGCCCTCTATAAACTCACAGTTTCTCGGCACCAGCTCCTCCAAGGCATTGCCCAGAAAAGGAATGGTCGGTGGTCCGGGTATTTTGTTGATAAGTGTCACAAAGCGTCGTCGCTTAGCCCCGTATGTTTTATACAAGTACAGCGTTGTTATGGTAACGAGTGCTAGACTCAATATCACCGTGACTGTATCCAGCGACATGCTGAATGAGACTGACTCGCGGGTCGCGAGCTAGGAGGAGGTCGTGAGCCGAACAGCAGTGAGCCTGTTCCGACGAGGCAGTGTTAGTAGTGCCAATCTTACATAGTTGACCAATGAAACACCCCGTGAGACTGCGTCAAGGTCAACTCTGCATGCCTGAATCACATAGGATTTCGGATAACGGGACAAGAGTTCTATATTTCAATCAATTGTAGTGTTGAATCCTATATGATTAACCAATTGGAGAACAGTGGAGCGATACCACCTAGTACTTGTTTTATTTATGTATTCATTTATTTATTTATTCAAACACATTAGCATAAAATATAACAGTGTCCAAGTTGCATGAACAACTTAATATGAACGGAGAATTTTTTACCAACATTCTCTCCTCTGGGTTATTCTAAATGGGGTTTAAAAATTCCGATATAGTTTTCCGCAACGTGGTTCCACCGATTGCGCCTCAAAACTGTATAGTATCAAAATACATAGACACATGTGCATGCCAAATCGCATAAAAATGTGTGCTTCCGTTTCCTCAAAAAACAAAAACAAAACGCTTTAATTTTCTCATGAAGCCCATGGTAAAATTAGGTCCATTTCGCTGGCACCCACAAATCGAATAAGTCGAATTTTTTCGCGAGTCGTTTGTGCTTCGTTTGTACTTGTTTGTGCTCGAAATCGCATCGTTTGTGCTTAACTCGTTCGCCCGCTAATTGGAATTTTTGGGGGTGCCAGCGAAACGACAGCACTCCCGAATCGAAAAATATACTTTTTTCTCGCCAATCGTTTGTGCTTCGTTTGTGCACATTTGTGCTCAAAACCGCATCGTTTGTGCTCAAAACCGCATCGTTTGTGCTCAACTCGTTCGCACGCTAATTAGATATCAATTTGGAGGTGCTAGCGGAACGACAGCACCCCCAAATCGAAAACGGCCGAATTGCACCCCTCGAATGAAAAAAACGGAATTATTTGGCCTGTGGATGGAGCGCGAACAAAAAAAAAAAAATATGAAAAAAAAGTTTTTACATTTTGAGTACGATGAAATTGATTCTTCGCTTCGCTCATCAAATTGCAGACAGAGAACCATGAGGTATGGCCTGATAAGATGGGGCATAGAAACGCCAATCATACGGAGTTGAATCTTCTATTGTTAGTGTTATGGTATCCGATACAGATCACTTCGCGACAATGTAGTATTGAAAAGTCGAATATTTTTATTTCTCAACTTCATCAAATTTTTCATGGTGTCTGTATATATATTGGGTTTTAACGACGCACTAGACTGATAGCTACGATTTATTGGCGTCTATTATTATTTATTATTATTATTACGTTCTATTGGTATTCGGTGGACGATGAATGAGATGATTGGGATGATGAGATGAAAGGTTATTTTATTATGTGCTTTGGATGGTGGAAAGGAGTTGGTCGTGGCCTGTTGTTAAGGAACCATCCCAGTAACAACCTGAACGACAGAGGGTAACCAAGTAAAATTCCTATCTGGATGGTCGACCATGGCGGGAATCAAACCCCGGTCTCCCGAATGACGGTTCAGTGTGTTACCACTCGGCCACGCGTCTCGGTTCATGATGTCTGTTATCAGGTCCATATAGGCCTATGAATTATACACATGCTCAATCAAGCTCCCATTTTTACGTTAGACATATCAATAACTCCTAAAAATTTTCACGAAGCATTTCTCTGGATGCCGTCGTGCAAGTAAAAAGTAAAAACTGACATTATAAAATTATATACATATTTATATATAAATATGAATATATATATATATATATATATATATATATATATATATATATATATATATATATATATATATATAAACATGTATATAATTTTATAATGTCAGTTATATATATATATATATATATATATATATATATATATATATATATATATATATATATATATATATATATATATATATATATATATATATATATATATATATATATATATGATGATTAAACTTCTTGGATACGATCCAATATCTTGATATTCTCTTACCAGCTTCACACAAGAGCTAGCAGATCAAGTCGACGGTGGTGGTCAAGTGGATGTGGTTCTTCTTGACTTCTCAAAAACATTCGACGTTGTACCACACAACATTCTCATGGATAAATTCTCAAAAATGGGTATTAACTCGAGGTTGGTGTCGTGGATAAGAGAGTTCTTATCAAACATAACTCAAGTGGTCTAAATAGGTGACAGTAAATCGCAAGCAGTCCAAGTCACGTCAGGTGTACCTCAAGGTACAGTGCTTGGACCACTCCTCTTTACTGGGTTCATAAACGACATCTCTGAAAATATTAAATGTTTCATGCGCCTTTTTGCAGACGACTGCATTGTTCACCACTTTATCACAACGCTTGAAGATCAAGTGACATTGCAAGATGACATTGACGAAGTCTACGCTTGGGCTGCAACCAATGGAATGAGCCTAAACGCAGCTAAGACCACAATTGTCAGTTTCACTAATCGCCGTCACCCAATGATGACTTCATACGGTGTAGGCCTAAATGGCAATCCAGTTGTCAAGTCAGAATCATGTAAATTTCTAGGTGTCAATCTCTCATCTAACTTGACTGGACCAATCATATTGTCAAACTTGTCAACAAAGCTAAGCGTTCACTGCACTTTGTCATGCAAAACCTCAAGGGCAGCACCGAAGGTACTAAAGAGCACGCATACAAGTGCCTCATTAGACCCCTTCTTGAATACTGCAGTGGAGTTTGGTACCCACACACAGAAGTTCTCATTACCCTCATTAACCAGGTCCAATGTAAAGCAGCTATAGGTACGTAAAGAACATACACCAGAGTTGGTCAGCTAAACACATGAGGCCAGTAGTGAGTACAACCGAACTGCAAGCGGAACTGAAGTGGGAGTCGTTGGAGATCCAAAGAGCTCAAGTTACTCTCAAGTCCCTGCACAAAGCAGTCACAAAACAACCAGCATGGGAGGTTGTTACCGCCCAACTTACCAAGCTTTCCTTCATCGGCCACCAACTCAAGACCACCAAACTCAAGATAAACCTACCCAGGCGCACAACACAGACACTGGCCTTCAATCTTTCTTGGGTCTTTCAATCTTTCATTCGTCTCTGGAATGGCATCCCGAAAAATAGAACGGATACATTACTCAAGCCTACTGCCTTCAACAAAATGTTGACAAATCTTAGCCTTTCTAATGCACCCAATATGTTTTTGTAACCTAAACACCTTCATCTACTCATATATTTATAATCATAACTGTATATATTAATCATTCATTCATTAACCATTCATTCATTATTATAATTTCATGTTTAAAAAAAAAAAAAACTCCCACCGGATTTGAGTCCAAAGCTGTAATTAAATTAAATAAATAAATATTTGGGATGTTATAGTTATGTCGAAAAAGATACGCCTCGACCGGAATATATCCATCATTCATCCATCCTCCATCCTCCGTTATTCATAGTTTTATGGTTAATTTAATTCTATCAATCTAATGTTTCATTTATTTGCATTCTATGTTATATTTGATCTCGTATCAGTTTTATAATCAGTAGTAATTGTAGAGAAAAACTTGGACACTGTTATATTTAATTATAATCTGTTTTAATGAATAAATACATGAATACGTAAATAAAACTAGTTGACCATGTTTTATCGCTCTACTGTTCTCCTATTGGTCAATTGTGTAGGATTCAACACTACAGTTGATTGAAATACAGTTGATTACAGCCCTTGTCCCGCTGTCCGAAATCCTACGTGATTCAGGCATGCAGAGTTGACTTTGACGCAGTCTCACGGGGTGTTTCATTGGTCAACTACGTAAGATTGACACTACTAACATTGCCTCGTCGGAACAGGCTCACTGCTGTTCGGCTCACGACCTCCTCCTAGCTCGCGACCCGCGAGTCAGTCTCATTCAGCATGTCGCTGGATACAGTCACGGTGATATTGAGTCTAGCACTCGTTACCATAACAACGCTGTACTTGTATAAAACATACGGGGCTAAGCGACGACGCTTTGTGACACTTATCAACAAAATACCCGGACCACCGACCATTCCTTTTCTGGGCAATGCCTTGGAGGAGCTGGTGCCGAGAAACTGTGAGTTTATAGAGGGCAGAGGCAGCGATGACATCATCTGATTCGACTTGTTATTCCAGATGGCTGCATGGGGGTCATTATTGCATGGGTGCATATTGTTGTATAGAATGTGCATATAGTAATTATATGATGATGAATTGGGAGAATTTCTGGTTTTTCTCATCAGAACATAAAAAACCTATCATGGAACCATGCACATTTGTGATTCATATATTAATTTTCAGTTTCTAATCATTGTAAATTGTAAATAAAAAATCAACTGAGTTCACTCAAAATTAATGAATCATGATCATAATGCAGGGGTCGTAATGATTATTTTCTTGGGTGAAGTTGCAACTAGAATACAAAAGATTTATAATATTTCAATCAATGGTATTATATCTCTATACATTTATACAATTTTTGAGGTAAAATTGCAGTTTGCTTGACCTGTATGGTCTTGGGGAAAAGGTACAGGAGAAAGCGAAAAATAGGAAATACCCTGATGCGTTGTTTGAGGCTTTTGCGACCCGAATATGAGGTATTAGATATTGGGTTGTTCCGTCGCGTCGTGTGAGTTGAATTAATACTCGACGTTTCGATCTCCATGTTGAGACCTTTCTCAAGATGTAGTCTGGTTCAGAAGACAGAACCCTCTCCGAAGAAGAAAGTGTCACTCTCTTCTTCGGAGAGGGTTCTGTCTTCTGATCCAGACTACATCTTGAGAAAGGTCTCAACATGCAGGAGATCGAAACGTTGAGTACCAATTCAACTCACACGACGCGACGGAACAACCCAATATCTAATACCTCAGAAAATACCCGTTTTCAAAACAAGAATGACATTGTACCATGAAAATGCGTTGTGAGATGAAATGAGAAGTATGCAAATTTATAAAACGAAATATATTCTGTCAACTCACTCTACACCTAAATACCTAGGATTACTTCAAAAGTTTCTAAATCCTACGTGCAACCTGTTGCGTATCCATCCTGCAAAACCTCTGTTGATCCTAATATTCAATAAAATGTATAATTATATTGCATTTTCTTTGTTATTTCTCATTTGATATCTGGTTATCATGAAAATCACTGAAAATGTGGATGATAGTTTCTTTCATACAGTAGAAAATGTAGAGCTTTTGAAGAATTTTTGTTTCTCAAGTATTCTCCCTCCGGATTATTCTTATGGGTATTTCCAATCTTTCCGATTCTTTCCGAGTGAACCGTTCAACCGAGTTCTCTGAAAAACAATCCCAGTCTATTCTAGTGTAACACCAATCTGCAGAAAAAGTTTCAAGTCGATTGATTACTTTTCCTAACCAGCATGCCACCTAAAATAATACACAAAAAGGAAAAAAAAGTCCGATTCTTCCGGCATGTGGAATGGAAGTCTTCACTACGCTCACCTAACTAAGAAAACGCAGTATATGAGTTGTGAGATTAGCTTATAGAAGTATGGAAATTGGAAATCTAGAATAAAAAATATTCTGTCAGCTCAATCTACATCTACAGACCTTGCATTACTTCAAACGTTTAAAACCCCTACTGGCTGCCTGTTCATTTAATATGCTACTCGAGTTCCAAACAATTGTGTCACTGCCTTTCTGTTTCATTCATCACTAATTTCAATCGTTCTAGATTGATTGGTGACACTTGTTGCCTATGTCTCCCAATAGCTTTAATTGATGTAAAAATTTACATTTTAAATGCGTTTTCTTCATTATTTCTCATGCGATTGTTGTAAAAATCACTGAAAATGTTTGGAATGAATTTTTTCATATTTAGTCAAAATGCTAGAGCTTTTGAGGAATTTTTGATTCTCGAGTATTTTCCCTCCGGATTATTCTCATGTCGATTTTCCTTATTTCCCGATTTTTTCCCGAGAAAACAGTCGTTCCAATTTTTCTGATAAACAATCTTAATCGATTCTGGTATGACACCCATGTGCAAAAAAGTTTGATTCTTCACATGCTGCCTGCGACGTCTTGATTGCAGACGTTTGGTTTACCTATGGGCAACAGGAACCAAATTATCGTATCAATATACAGTTTTCAGTAAAATGACAATCAATATTCAATAAGTACTTGCAACTCAATCTTAAGCTCGTGGTACGCTTTCAACCGTTTCAAAATGATTGTCAAAATTTCACATATTTCCTCCTGATTTTCAATGTTTTCACTCTTTATTGGGGGAGTGAGTAAATCTCGGTTGAATAATGTAGTTCATGAATGTACTGTACTTACTTTGGTAATTATAGATTAACGTATAGCGAAGACTCCCATTCCACTTACTGAAGAAAATCGGGCTTTGTTTTCATGTTTTTTTTTATAGCCAATTCTATGCGCGGCTACAGCTACAGGTCAGGCAAAGTCATCGATCAACTGCAACCTTTTTTTTTGCAGATTGGTAGAATAAGCTGAGTATGTATTCAAGAGAAATCGGTTCAACGGTTGTCTCGGAAAAATTCGGAAATTTCGGAAAATCCCAGTAAGAATAAGCCGTAGGAAAAATACTCGAAAATAAAAATACACACTTATATATTCCTATGAAATATTTCAATTTCAAGGTTGAATCCTTATATCGTATTCGTAGATATCATTTTTCTATTGTGAACATTATCAATTGACAACTTGACCTGGTGTCACATTAACTACTTTCAATATTTTAATATCACTTCATATACACTAATCAAAATAACTGTCACACTATGTTTCATTTCCGTCATCTAATATCTCTCCTGTTCATAAAATACTGTACAATACTGTATGAAAAGAAAATATGTTAAATACTGACTGATACCGTATAGCTTCTAATGGAAATGTTGGAATACAGCGAAAAGCGCCAAATGCAGGTCTTTGGCTTACCGATTTTAAAGGATGAACGGTCAGACCAATCGGTCCAATTCTTTTCGAAATGAAGTTTCAATAAAAATATATACGCCAGAATTTTCTAACCCTTTCAAAATGATTGTTGAAACTACACATATTTCCTCCTGTTTTTTTCAATGTTTTCACTCTTTATTGGGGGGTAGTGAGTGAGTAAGACAGGAATTTCCCAAGAAAATAAAGGCGTATGTATTTTTATTGAAACTTAATTTCGAAAAGAATTGGACCGATTGGTCTAACCGTTCATCCTTTAAAATCGGTAAGCCAAAGACCTGCATTTGGCGCTTTTCGCTATATTCCAACATTTCCATGGAAGCTATACAGTATCAACTATCAATCAGTATTTAACATATTTTTTTAGTATTTTATGAACAGGAGAGATATTAGATGACGGAAATGAAACATAGTGTGACAGTTCTTTTGATTAGCGTATATGAAGTGATATTAGAATATTGAAAGTAGTCAATGTGACACCAGGTCAAGTTGTCAATTATTGATAATGTTCACAAAAGAAATCGATATATACTAATACGATATAAGGATTCAATCTTGAAATTGAAATATTTCATAGGAATATATAAGTGCGTATTTTTCGTTTCAAGTATTTTTCCTACGGCTCATTCTTACTGGGATTTTCCGAAATTTCCTATTTTTTCCGAGACAACCGTTGAACCGATTTCTCGTAAATACATACTCAGCCTATTCTACCAATCTGGAAAAAAAGTTTGCAGTTGATCGATGACTTTGCCTGACCTGTAGCTGTAGCCGCGCACAGAATTGGCTATAAAAAAAACATGAAAACAAGATTTTCTTCAGTAAGTGGAATGGGAGTCTACGCTATACGTTAATCTAATTACCCAAATAAGTACATTCATGAACTACATTCAACTGACTGATCAGTAATTAAATAATCATGGATTGTATCCATTCTCCCAAACTTTGATGTAGGTAGTAGGCCTACTTGTATTCACGAAAAATGAAGGAGCGAACTATATGATAATAATAATTCTTTCTATTCTGTGGAACATAATACATAATGTTATAGAATAAGTCAGTTTAAAAATATAGTAAAGTATAGCGAACAGGAAAGTTACATAATTAGTAGTCAGAACCTCAGAAGATACTCAGAAACTGAGTATGGTGTCATAACTATAAGATGTCTTCTTACTTCTTTTTTGAATAGTGTTGTACTTCTTTTGTCTTTTATGTGTTGAGTTAGAGAGTTGAAAAGTGCTGCTGCTTGATATGTCGGTTAGTGGTTAGTGAGTGGATATGTAGTGAGTGGAAGATTTTGTGAATGCATTTGTGGATCCGTATTTTTTCCTGTGTTGAGTTGTGTGTTGTTTGATTGTAGGTTTGCGTGGTTTGATATGGCAAAGCGAATAGTTTGGTAAATGTAAATAGCCAGAATTGTTAGAAGACTCAATCTTTTATAAATGGGTCTGCGTGAAGTACTGTAGCTTGCCCCAACCATTGCTCGTATCACTCGCTTTTGAACAAGGAAAACTCTTTTGCTTGGCATATGGCATACAGGCTCCCCAGAAGATTATGCCGTGGCATACTTTGGAATACATAATTCCGAAGTATGCTGTCGTTACGGTGGAAGGACTGTTGTTTTATTGTAAATTTCTTATGATGTATGGACATACCGCGAGCTGAGACATCATTTGCGCTATATGTGCTAACCACTTCAATGTTTCACTTATTATTATCCCCAGGAACTTGACCTCTGTTACTCTTTTGATGGACTTTGTCTTGGGCCGTTAACTACCAGTGCTCTAGTGGTGTACGATGAGGTCGCTCGGAACCTTCTTCTTCAGTGGATATAAGTAACTGCAATGTTGCCTTAAGAATACATATTACCAACTTGATTGATGAGCGTAGCGAAGTCTCCATCGCACTCTTATAGAGCTTTGTCTGTATGTTTTTTTTTTTTTTGTAAGCACTCCACAGGTCGCAAGGGTTGACTGAAGAACATGAAACTTTTTTTTGTACACGCAAACTCATCCAACTTAGAACTGTATAGTTTTTGGAATGAATCGGTCGGACCGATTTTGAGAAAAATCATCTCAAAGTTTCTAAAAACCCCATAAGATTTGGCTGGGCGGAAAATGTTGAAAAATAAAATCTCTCCAAATGGGATGAAATTTTCTCTAAATGTGTATACATGGATTTTACACGTTATTACGATTTTGTAAGCAATTCTGATCAGTCGTTTTGAAGAAAAAAAAATAAAATGACTGATAATATTCACAAGATATATCATAAAAATTATGACAGAATTAAGTTGTCGAGATTCACTGTTTTCTAGATTCAAGATCGAGTTGACCAACAATGAAGTATTTTTTATATGCGTCAAGGTGTGTAGAATACCAGAGTCAATGAAGTGGCAAGAGTAGAACTTCTTTAACGACTTTTGTAGCTTATTCAGATATCAAGGTGTGTAGAATACCAGAGTCGATAAAGTAGCAAGGGTAAAACTACTTCAAGGACTTTTATACCTTATTCAGATATCTCGCTCATCTTACAACGCATATTTCGCGTTTGACTAGTTTAACTAACATAACCTGTAACTACTAACTAACCCTGCAGGTATTATGAACGTGGTCAACAAGCGTCATGAAGAGTATGCTCCTATTTACCGTTCGTGGGTAGGCAGCGATGCAGAGGTCCATTTAACCAGACCAGAACACATCGAGGTGAACAATAATTACTAGTCAATATTTCACGAATAGTTTATGGGTTGTAAATATTTATTTTGCATTATTATTGGTTAGTCATATGGTGCAAATGGCATGAAAGTTGAAATACGTAACATGAAGTTCACGTACTGTAACTGGTAATAAGAATATAAAGAAGGATGATACAGAATGCTTAGAAATGTAAAGCGTGGTGATAATTGTACAAAACAATAGCACATCTAGTCGAGCGGTAGCTTGACTGCAGCCAAGTCCGCGCGAAGTCAGCTACACGCTCACACTGTTCACACGAATTACTTCCAGGCGGTTTTGAACATGCTGTATCTCCGGAACTAACAAAATTAGATACCTCTAAGTCTAGTTAATGGTAATGGAATGAGGCTTCATACACAACACAACATATATCAAATTTGAGCTATATCGGATCAGACTTCTGGAGGTTATAGCACTGTTGACAAGACCACTTTTTCCGTTTTCTTCTCCGTCTCTTTCTGTCGTCACGTGAGAACTCGGCTACAGGCCAAACGAATCGTCCGATTTGTCTGATTTTGTCAGAGATTATGTAAACCTATATGGAACTGTGTCTTGTCTTTTGAATGAATTCTAACTGGAAATTTCCTTTGGAAACCGGAAGTTATCTCATTTCACACTCATTTTTCCAATTTTTATTATTTTTAAAAATCATTTTAAAATAGATTTTAATGACATTTCAAAGATATGTTTGTATAGATATACCAGATCGATTGTGTGTGCTAGATTTGTAAATTCATCATTTTTAACCGGAAAAATTTGAAATGATAACTTTCAGAAATGTAAAATACTGTCAAATCGACGATTAAATGTCGGCCACCATGCAATGAACCATCGAAAACTTTTGGTACTTTTTTCTCCGCTCTATCTATCTTAATGATCATCACCAGACACAACAGAGAGATAATGGATGTCAAATGAAACAGCTGATATTTATAAATTATCACGTTGATACCTTATTGCCTGATACTGCAAATTTTATAACTGAGTACATTTCAAGTACCGGTATTCAATGCTGATATACGAAGGCGAAGAAATCAATTAAGAGAGAGTATTTATTCGAACGAAAATTTGATAATACAGACCAAAAATATATTCTGATGCTATTGTGAACGAGCAAATGCATCTAATCATTATGAAGCAACAAAAATTACTGATATCCCACCCAAAACCCTGATAGGTAAAAACTTGGAGCCAAGTCCTGAAATATTTAAGCAACTACAAAAACTTCCTGGCATAAAATTAAAAGGTGTGAAATCAAAACTGTATGCCAAGTGCAACTTATTATTCATCAATACGGCCTGGAAAATAACAAGAAACACTTGGCTCATAGCCTCCCACGTCCCCTCATATAACACCACCCCGAATTGAAATGAAGTGCGTGATGCTAAGACATGGGTAATTTCACGTTCCTGACACAGGGAAACGTAATATGATTCAAGAAACTTGCCCTCCCCCTTCCTCTTTTCTATTCTAAAATGTAGTTTCACATCAACTTGGTGACATTTAGTATGGGTAGTGATTGAGAGAACTTGAGTTACGAGCATACATCTGATTGGGGAGCACACTAGCTTGAAAAATTATCACGTTACAAGTTCATAGAATGAATATGGGGCTTAACGGCGCGTCAACGACGTAATTATATTGCGCCGGAAAGTTCATAGAACCCAACTCACAAATATTGTTAGGTTTCGTGATGTAGGTTTTATGAATAGAATAGAAAATACTCAATTTACTTTCAAATTCAAAGTATGGTTTCAAATTATTTTGATATTGTATTTTTATTCTCATTTGAAGTTATAATTTATTATACTCCAATGAGAAAATGTATGTCCGGGTCAAAGTCAGTCTTTGCCTTCTTTCGAGCCACAGATGCAACATTTATTTAGGAAGGCGGATATTTTGTCAATTTAATAACCAATAACGCGACCGAGTCTCCATGGGACCATGCGTAAATTGCAAATTTTCTTGACTCATATTACGTTTCCCTGTGTCAGGTACGTGAAGTTACCCATTTCTTAGCATCATGCACTTCACTTTGCCCAATTTGGGAACTTTGCTATTGCATTTCCATTGATTTGTCAGAATGGAATTGTATTTGTCTCTACATTTATCTTATTATATTACAGATTATTTTGAGTAGCAGTAAGCTTATTGAAAAGTCTTGGTCATACAGGTATTTATATCCGTGGCTTGGACTTGGTCTTCTTACAAGCACTGGTATGTTGGAAGTTTGGCTAGATTTCTGTACTATTCAATATTTCTCCGTTATTCTATTTCCTTATATAATTATAATATTTCAATTCTCATTGCAAATCTATGAAATACGAGAGAATTTGAAGAAATTATTGTTTTTTTCGTAAATCATCATTGGACAAGGAAGTGATCGAATCGTATCGAAGATACGTGATCGAATCGAAGGAAGGAATCGTATTGTACATTTATGATTGATCTCCGTTGGTAGAATTGATATGTATTATCAGTTCTACACAATACATAAACCCAGGATATTTTGGCCAACGAGACAAATTGCTAACATGAACTACTCGGATAATCAATTAAAATCTCGGTTTTGTCTGTACCTTATGTAGCTTCTTACAAGTTATGTAAATTTTTGATCAGGTATAATGTTCTTCAATCAGTTCAAAACAGCATAATATGGGCCCAAGTATAAATTCACATTTCTGTAATTCGAATAATGTTAATTTTTATTTTGCTTCTGCTGAATTCCAGGTGCTAAATGGCATTCACGAAGGAAACTAATCACACCAACATTTCATTTTAAAATCCTCGAACCTTTCTGCGATATCTTCGTTGAGAATAGCGAAATAATGGTACAAAAACTAACTGAAGAAGCAAAGTTACATGGCCAGTCTGGTTTTGATGTATATCCTTTCATTACACGATGTGCACTGGATATTATTTGCCGTAAGTTGACACTTTTATGTATATCATCAACATCAAAAACTTGAAACAATTGAGTCATTGATCCCCTATTAAGGCACGATGTAGGCCCAAGTTAGGATCGTTTGGATGGGCACAGCTAGGGCAACTTCTACCCCTCTCCTTATCACAGCCTATCCATATAACGCTCCTGTTTCGCTTATGACTAACACAATAATATATAGGGCCTACAAGCTGTCTGATAGCAATTGAAATGATATATTTAAAAGAAATGAAAACATTATTGGGAATATGAATATTTAGCTCAATATGAAGATAGTAAAATCACTTTGGTAAGTTTCTCTTCAGTCCATTTATTCAGTTCAATTACCTCAATGAGTTTGCATTTGTTGATCCCATCCATTCGCTTCCTCATTTTCGATAGTTGCTTTAGTAACTTTTTCACCTTGGTGACTATTTTCAGAATGGTTGTCTGAAAAAATGTACTATATTAACCGTACGTAAAAAACGTAAAAAAACGTACGACACGACACAGGAAATGATATATCAATTTGATTTTATTTCAATATAATTTTCTAATTATATACAAACTGAATATTGTGAAGTATTTTAATTTGTCAGTGAAAAAAAGATGGGTGAAAAGTTATTCAATATGTTGATGGTCTTAGTTATACAACAAAGAAGGTATCAACACATTTAAGAAGATATGGTACATGTTTAGTCAATATGACGTCAGAGTCAAGTTGAGTGTAATGGTGTTGATGGCTATGAAACCAGAATGTACAGTCCAACATTCAAACATGAAAATCCATGAACATAATAGTTTTACGTGACA
>OZ023326.1:38573691-38596191 GCA_964007535.1 Brachyptera risi | reverse complement strand
TATATATATATATACATATATATATATATATATATATATATAAATATATATATATATATTCATATGAAAAATATATCCTCTCATACTGTACAACAGAATCAGTGAGTCAATAATCCAGCGAGCTATTCGCCCCTGGCTGCAAGCAGACTTTATCTATAATAAAACTGACCGAGGCAGACGATACAACCACTGTCTGAATGTTCTACATGGATTCACCACTAAGGTAACTAGTAGCTATCTGAATGTAATGTAGTTTCATTTTAGAATAGAATAACCAATACTTTTATGTACTATTTTCTTAATTTTCACATCAGGTAATACAGGAAAGAAGAGCAGAATTTCTAAAAACATTCAAAGAAAAACAAAACAAAACCGAAGAAGAGGATACTTTTCCTGGTAAGTTACAGTACTAGTATATTTTTGATCACTTGAGTTGCTAGTAGTTGCTTTTTTATAAAACAGTTGGACGCTTATTACTGGTGGCAGAATTGAGTAGAGTCATTGATATGTCATGGAGAACTTGCATAGGGTTGATCATCAGCTGAAGAATCTGACTCGGCATATGACCTTCGTATGCAAAATATTGTTTGAGTTTATGTCAAGATGGTGTTTACAAATTGATATTTGAGTTGATTATTAACAATGAAGGAGTATGCGTTTCATTCACTATATTGATTGATGTAACAATAAGAATCGTGAGTACCATCGAAAATTCTGGACCAGTTCAATTTCAACATGAAAGCATATATAGAAAAAGTTTTGTAAAATGAACTATATTTGGAATGAAGGAAAATTTGAAAGAATTTTTTCACTTCAATGTTTGGAAGTTCTGAATAAATTTATTCACCAAATGAATTTATATTATAGGAAAAGGTTTGGAGAATGAATTTTCTGAAATTAGGGAGATTTTTCATTGAAATTTGAAAAAAATGTGGATTATTTTTCAAAATTGAAGGTCCAATGTTTTTCCACCTTTTTCTTGAAAGAGATTCAAAATATCAGATGGAATTGAAGTGCAAACTTCAATGAGCTTTATTATCTATCTCAAGGTGTAAAGAAGCGTCGGGCATTCCTGGATTTGCTGCTGGAAGCGTCACAGGAAGACAGCCAACTGACCGACACAGAAATACGGGAAGAAGTCGACACGTTCATGTTTGAAGGTCACGACACCACGGCTGCAGGAGCATCCTGGGCACTATTTTTACTTGGAGTCAATCCTCATATACAGGTGAATTTCACAAAACTGAAGTTCATTATTTCAGATATCATTTTTTCAATTTCAATCTCACTTCTGTTAGAGAAAACAAAAAGGGTCAAGATTACAACCGCGTGCATGCATGACCATGCATATTTTTCAAATCAAACTAGCAATACAATAAGGTCTACTGATTTTATTTTATTAAATATATAGTTCCCATATAATGACTCACATACTTAATGTCAATGTGCATCGAGCTACGTAGTCCAATCATCCAATTTAATTTCTTCGTGGTTCTCCACTATAAGAATAAATTCGCAAGTGAAAATGGACAAGTGAAACAAATGAGAAACAGAGTACAAACCCAAATATTTTCTAGGATAAAGTGATTGCCGAACTGGATGAGATCTTCCAGGATCCATATCGATCAATCACAATGCGAGATCTCCAGGATATGAAGTACTTGGAACGAGTTATCAAGGAGTCCCTACGACTTTATCCCACTGTACCGTTTATCGGCCGGAATTTGACTGAAGACACACAGTGTGGTGAGTATACTCACCAATCAAAGTTACAATCTTCATCTCTACTACTTTTCTATTATTGTTTGTAATTCTGCAGGTCAGTACTTAATTCCTGCTGGTTGTTCGATCAACATTCACATCTATCACGTCCACCGCAATTCGGACTATTTCCCGGAACCGGAGGTGTTTAATCCTGACCACTTCCTACCGGAGCACGTTCAAGGCCGCCACCCTTATGCCTACATCCCCTTCAGTGCCGGACCACGGAACTGTATCGGTCAGAAGTTTGCAATGCTGGAAGAGAAGACAATGATAGCTGCCCTGTTGAGGAAGTTCAGACTACAAGCTGTTGAAAAGAGAGAGGATCTTGTGATGATAAGTGAGGTGATCCTAAGACCGGAGTCTGGAATAAAACTTGTGTTGACTCCCAGATAAAGAAATACACACGGCAACAGTTGAACCAAACGACAGTCGAAGTGTTCTTTATCTTCTTCACTAAAATTGTTGATGTGGTGAAAATTTTCAATTTCAATAATAAATATGGAAAATATAAACATAAAATCAAATCAATGGACAAACAATTTCTGTTAAAATATTTATTAAATAGCTACAACATCTGAAAATATTGTACAAAAGTAAGAATAACTGAAATAGATAATATTTGACAATACAGAAATATTACATCAACTTTATAATACACCAAATCCATCAAAATAACAGTCAGATTAGTAAAAAAGATGAAAACATATAAATATTCTTTCTATGGATGTTATCAAATAAAATTATATAAGTGTTGAATGATTATTCATAATAATTAATAATAAAATATATATAATACATAATAAAATATGTTAATACTTAATAATATCATTAGACAGAAAGAATGTCAAAAAGGACTAAAAGAGTGTCCGTCAGTTGACGGGTTGAGCAACATTATGGGTAGGATTTGTCCCGAGGTTGAATGCGATTGGTCGATAGCCTTTACCGTTCAGCACAAATGGTTGAACGGTCGTAAGACTGATTCGGTTTGTGGCGGCTGTAGTTGTCACCTGGAGAGAGAAGCAGAATGTAAATAGTTGGTATATTTTTTAAATTTTCATCAAAAAATGTTCTCCAGAAAACCTACTTTAAAAGTGTCAAATTTCCAAAATATTTCATGAAAAAAAATTGTTAGATGCATTCAAGATTAATGATGATTTTTATGATGTGTTAAATCGCTTGTTGATTTTACTGAATATATCATATTGAAAGAATGATTATAAGGACTAGGGCCTGGCAAATTCAAGTAGACATTGTTTTGTCCTACTTATCATGCACTCACCTAGCTTTGTTAGTAAAAGTCTTTGGAAATGTATGAAAAAAAAAGATGAATCATCTAATTCATAAGTACGGTGAGAATAACATGATTCAAATCAATGGACACATAATTAATGTTAAATAAAAGCTTTGTGAAATTTAATGGCACAATTCATTTCCATTATTATTGAACTGGATTTCATCCATTTCTGTGATGACACCATTATGATTCTAATTACTGACAATGCATGCGAGTTATCACGTACCAGATCTGCGTTTGTGATATCGGTCGGCTCTTCTTCTGAGCTGGAGCAAGGTTCGGCAGACTTGCTGCGCCGGCCCGCCATTGGGCTGGGCGACCTGGAACACCACGCAAGTCAGAACAACATCCTCAACAACGAGTCAAATCAGCACTAAAAACTTTCAAAAGACGTTGACTTTACAACTTTGAGAATACTTATTTTCGGTTTTATGATGAAAGATCACTTTGATATCACTTGAGGTGCATGAGAAAGTTCATTGCAACTCTGTCTCCGAATCGTACCGTCGAGTTGATTCAATTGCCATAAGAGGAGACAAAAAAAATGTTTTGGTTTTTGACCATATTTGAAAAGGGTGGAAAGTATGCGGAAGAGGTTGACATGAAGAAGAAGTTATATCGCCCCTGTATTCCTGACCTCGCGAAACTTTGTGGAATTTTTCAAGAGTACTGGGTCATGATAATAGGACTAGGCTGGCTCTTCCCACATTTTTCATGGATTTGATCAAATCATACAGTATATCTAAATTATTCATGGGTGAAATAGTCTTTACGATCATGAAAATCTTTTCACATTCTCCACGACCATCACTCCAACGCTTCTTGAATCAACTTTATCCAATTCAAAGTCATTTTTCTCATTCATCATCATCACTTTCATCATTACCGTACCACTCAAGTTTTTGATTTTATTGCCATAATTTCATTACCTTACTCATATTTACTTTCAGCTATTATAATTCCACATTAAAAGTGAGCTGGACCTTCACGATCATTCATCATCAAGATAAACAGCAATCATGAATGAAAGATTTTCTTCGTTGATGGAAGACTTCAAATAGGAATTCACAAGTTTGTAAAAAGCAAGTAAATACAAAAACATCAAGTTACGGATAACAAAATTGAACACGAAAGCTTAGTCATCAAAAATGAATGTCTGAATAATTATTATGTAACGTACAACTTAATGAATAAATAGTATTGTTTCTTCAACTTTTTGAGATCAAGAAGACCTATTCTATACAAAAAAAACACCAGAAACATAAAAACACAAGAATAAGAAAATGGGTTTTATAGTTTGCAAGTATTATTAGAAACATTATTCACTGGTTGAAAATCATTGATTTATATTATGTATAGGCCCACAGTTTAGGCGTAAAATAGGCTGTTTAGTGGCTAGTTATGAGTTATCAATCACACAAAATTCATAAACCATGTTAGTATTTGTTACAACGTAAAATGTACATGTTTGTTAATTGAATATTCAAATACATCCAAAGCAGGTATTTATATGGTACTATTAGTTAAATGGTTTCAGTTAAAATTAGTAGTAGGCCTATAGTTGTTAATAGCAGTTATTATCACAAACCAATGCTTAAAGGTCAATAAAGCTTAAAAGTTGAAAACAATGTTAACATAATTGACAATTATCTCATTTTGGCTATTAGTGTAGCTTACTGAAGAAACCAAAGAATGATTTCAACAATCTCTCTCTGTTTCCTTCACAATTAAGATTTCACAGAAAATCACAGAAAATTGAAGCATTGCAATTTTCAGCATTTGACTGATTCGACTGATTCTTTTTCACAAAACAATTGGCAAAAAGTTCTGATATCAAACTACTGGTAAAAGACCACCAAATGCACTATTATTGTTTGATCTGCTTTTCAGCAGCAAAAACTAGCTTGTCACATTGAATGAATTAGTTTTTGGAGAGAAGACTGTTATATAATATGAGACGATCAACCATCACAGGACAGAGAATGAGAAACCACCATTACGTCAATAAGGTTAAATTTCTGTTAGAAGAGCGAACAAAAGTAAACAAACTAGACGCTTGACTTACGATTTGTGATTTAACAGAAGAATAGGATGGAAATTGAAAGAGTTGAAAAAATTGAAAGTGTTCGGGTAATTTAAATGGAGAAGTTAGAATAAAGAGAATGACAGACTAGAAATTACAGATTCGAAAATGAAGTTTTGAGTTTCTGTAGTGTACAGTGTTGTTTGTAATTTTAAATAGTAGTGAATTTACATATCAATAACTTTCTTATAAAACCACGTACTTACAATATATTATATTTATGATTGAGAAAGAAAAACTTGCTTGGCAATCTTATTAGTTCATACTTTTGGTTTCAAATGCATTTACTAGGTGATAATGCTACAATGTTTTTTTGGACAAAAATGACAAATTTTACTGCAAGTTGTATTTCATCAATTCAAGTAAGAGCTTGAACAGTTTTACAACAGAAAATATCAATAAGATTACTCTCAGAATACCCACCTTGTCGAATCTCCCAGCCTGCGATTGATTGACTGATTGATGATGATTGACTAGATATTGTATTAATCGGCCTCCAACCAACTAACTTTTATACATCCTGTGTGACAACAACCCAGTTAAACCGCATTAGTCATTAGTGTTTATATTAAGCATATGATTAGAGGCAACCACCAGCTTACCTCTGTTACGTGATTCTTACTTATAACATCAAGATTTTACGTCAAAATCAAATATTGTGAAGAGTTATTAATTTTTCTTCTTCAAACTAGAAAGCTCAACCAATTCAGTGGGTAAGCTGCTGGTTCATCTAATACCATGTCATATTATGCCTTCCATATATCCAAGCATTTGGTCACTTGAAATGTGCAATATTAGTAATAACACTGGATCACCAATACCATGTTTCATGGTAAATTGACATTCTTCCCATAAACCATCTTTTTCTAGATGTCTTTTTAACAACATCTTAAAAATCCAATTTTAGGATCTTGATATAAATCAGTAAAATCACATTGATATTTGGAAGTAATTTCAAATCATTGATATTGTATAGCCCTAATATATTGATATAAATGCACGTAATATGAAAATTCTAAATAAATGAATAAAATGCAACTACTGTATCTATCTTTGTGAACAATGTTCTTGAAGCTGATGATGCTTCAGAAGAGACTAATCAATTCACTAACATAATGACTGCAATAAAATAGCTCATTACTTATTAGTAAGGAATAGTAACATTGGTAGACTTTCTAATAATTGCTACAGTATATACAACTCATGGGTTAGTCAGCCAATTGCTTGTAAGTTATAATAAGCATGTGCCTCATTGGTATACATTGTTATAGTCGTAAAGTGATATCTATCACAACTTGTGTACCTTTAATTTTCCTCTTATCGACTACACAGGAGAAAATAATTTAAAGTGATGGTATTCATTTTATATCAAATGAAATGACTACTAAATACTGTAATATCACGCAAATTTTACTCTCCTATATATTCATAAATGAGAATTCAAAGTTACAGGAGTCAAGTTGAGTGATCAGTTACTTCAGGCAAAGACAATGAATGAGGCTCCTGGTCATCACATAATAAAGGTTTCACATTAATGGTTATCATTTCACAAAATAAAAAGCAGTGACTAATAATTGATGGCAGTATAAGTATATATAGTGAATAACTGAATAAATATATTTTATACATGAATACATTTCAGCTTCATTAGTAATAATTACTAAATTGGAAAACGCAAAGGTTTTTGCAAAGGATCAAACTACTCTTTTTGTACACAAAGTTTTGGCCAAATATCTTCACTACGGGTATTTAATTTATTTTTTGTCTGAAATATAACTAATGAGTTTAATCAATGAACTAGGTTTGTTGAAAGTTTTCTGCTCGTTGATTTCATAACATTACCTGCTCCTCTGCCTGGACGTAGGCCTCGTGTTGGGCTGAGACAGCTCAGAGTCTGAGCTAGCTAACGAGCGGAGGGCTCCATGAGCAAAGTCTCGACGGTAATTGTCAGAAGAAGAAGAGCGTGGCGTTGACATTCCTCCGTGGTCAACGTCACCGTTGGTCACTCCTTGATAATAGACAAACATAACTCTAAGTCCAACCTGCTTATGGTACCTCTTTTCCACTATCACAAAAACAATATGAACAACAACAGTGTATATATACATTAATAAATGATATTCAATGAACATACAAGTAATTCAAATAATATTGAATATTCATACAATAAATATATTCACAATAACTATTGTATTTATAACTTGACTTATTTCAATACTTGTACTTTTATAATCAAATGTACACATGAGTGTGATTGTGATTACAATCAATGTAGAATACAAATTAATTGAATTGACTATATGTATATATATATATATATATATATATATATATATATATATATATATATATATATATATATATATATATATATATATATATATATATATATAAATATATATATATATTTTCATCATATTTATATTATGGTAATATATTATTTTTCATAAGAGCACACCTCAAAGGAAAGTGAAGGTGACATTTTACCATTGGTTTGTCGGTGTGGTTTCGACACATAAATGTGAGCGTTTTTCGGCATGTCGAAGACGGCAGGCGGATGAACCGTGGCTCGCTTTTCGGGTAGGGACTCTGGTCCGAGCTCAGTGTACCTAAAAAACAGCATGAACATCAGAAAACCAGTTCGCCTCGATCATTTGTTGTTTCACGAGTGATAACTTTTTTCAAATATTGAAGTCTTACACTTATTACAAGTACAATAACCAACTAAGAGATCACCTGTGCAGCTGTGCCAATTGATTTGGTGCTCTTAAATTGTTTTGAAGTAAGATAATGATATTATTATTATACCTGGTAGGCCTGTAGTCCCTGTAGTCCCTCCTCGGTTCCCTGAACTCTGATAGGATTTGTGTCGATGGTGGTCTAACTGATCCAGCGGGGTCCGGAGATGAACCTGTATTTGCTGTAGATGAAGAGGGAGACGAGGACGTGGCTCCATCAGGTTCGGCCCGGGCAGAGTCGGTCCACCCGTTGGGCAGCGAGGAGAACAGCTGTTCATCCAAGTTGAATAATCTAGAACATGGAAGTGGATAGAAATTATTAGAACAAATCATAAGGAACTGAAATAATTACAATTACAAAATATAAAAAATTATCTTTATTTTTGTTTTACTAATACTTTTTCAGATTACGAAAATAACAAAAGCTCCTACCTCAGTTGATGTCTGATATTGGCTTTCTCTGGAGCTCTCTTCCGCTGGAACTCCTCCTCAACTCTCCTCATCGCCTCCAACTCTCCGAGACGTCGCCGTTCTTTAGACTCCGCCTCTCGAGACAGGCGTTCAGATATGCGGCGACGTTCAATTTGTCGGACCGTGCTTTGGAACGTGAAGCGCCGATTCTTACCTGATTGGTTTAACAATGAACACAATGTTTTCACAATTTATTAAAACCAAAGCGCATGAGTGATGGTTATTCCAAAAGCGTGACGTCTACATCAACTCACACAGTGTTGAATTCTGTTTCCTCTCACCTCGTTTACCCATAGGTAGTTCTTTCTCCATGTCCAAGTCGCCTTGTTCCTGGAATTCACTCATTCTTCCGTGACCTTCCATGATATCCGTGTCCGGTGATGGAGTTCGGTCAAGCTGCCGCATCTCGGATGCAGAAATGTTCTCGCAGGATTTGGACATCATGCCTGTAGCACGTAAGGCTCCGTATGGTCGGGACATACTGAAATTTGTCAACATATTTTGTTAATGTAAATTTGAAATGTTTCGTCCTCACGTATAGACTCATAATAAAATCCATATACTACTGTATATCTATCCTTTATAAAGAAAAAATTGTTTTTTTTAGGTGAAGTATAATATGCAGACCTAGGACAGATCTATATCAGTTTTGTAACTAGAGTACACACTGCAAAAAATTTATATCTGCTCATGTGTCCACTAACAAATGCAATGCAATTTTCCATACCTGCAAGTTGATATTAGTAACAAACGAACTTGTATCGCATAACTTTCACACAACACAATTGAAAGAACACAATTTCAGTTGTGTACTTGTGAAGATGTTGTAATCCAATTTTATTTCACATCATTTTCAGGTATTTAAAAGATCTATTTCTTTTGCATTAGAATTTTGATGTCTCATACTGTTCAAAAGTGATCAACGAAAAACTGATTTTCCAATTAACCAACTCTCATTGACAATATACATACAATGTTTCAGTATACGTATCATCTTCTCACCTGTCTGGAGTTGGTTCCTGTCTAGACTTATACTCCGGTAAGTACATAACATGGCCGCCGGTAGCAAGGTAAGAGAACGAAGTGCGCTGTGAGACTTCGTGATCCGGCGTAGATGGATTGCTAGAGTGTGAGAGCGGCTTTGCGTGGACAAGATGGCCACTGTTTAGAGAGTTGGCGATACTGCGGCTGAGGAGCCAATTCTCGTCCAACAGTTGATCATCCTTAATCTAGACAATCAGAAACATGTTCCATAAGTTGGTTGTTGTGATATTTACACGAAGATGTTTAGGTACGCAAATAGAGAATGAGATTTTGACAATACTGAGTGTATTTATGGATGTTGATAATTCAATATAATAAGATTCTTGGTTTATGCAACCAAGTTAACAAACTTCTTGATTTGTTTAGGATAAACTCATAATTCAAAAACATTTACAAACCTTATTAGATGAAACCAAGTTCTAATGCATATGATTCAATTTGGCTGTGGCAGATATTTCAATATTTGATTGTTTTTCTCTGTTACTATCTCTTGAAATCATTACAGTTTCTCAAACGATCATATTTATGGTCGTCTTTTGAAAATTATGATTCTTGGATGGTATTTATTTGTTATTTCTATTCAACAATTTGTTTCTCACCTTGGTAGGAGTGTTGAGTGCTGTGAACGCCCCCGAGACAGATCTTTTGAGCTTCTTAAGACTGTTGAAGCTCGGCTGAACGTCTCGCTTTGTCTTATTCTCCGAGTACAAGGCGAGACAGAGACGTTCGTCGCGCGGCAGCGACAACGAAAACACTTGAGCTCGCGGCGAGAATTTGGGCTGGATCCCACGTGAACCTGAGAGTTACGGGAGATGCTAGTGATTTGTCGAATTACAGAAATATCACGTTCTTCACTTTGTGACAGTATTAACTATTAACCACTACGTGATGATGTACGAGTCAGTTTGGCCCTTATCGCACAGCGCAGCTCATCACCATTACTTAAAGAGAGTGGCTCGGGTACCAATTGCATCAGAGCGTTCAGGTGTGCTTCGTGCTTCATTGCACGCAGGTTGCATGGCAGGTGCCATGCTTTGTTATACCTGAGTTACATCAGATTGGGTATGTAACGTGTACGTGTCTCCTTGGTGTAATGATTTGACGGCTAGATTTGCGCACTGATGAGTTGTACCAATATATGATAAAATTCCTTTAGAGTCATTTTTTAATCGAATTGAGTGCATAAAAAAAGTGTTTGGTCAACAATGTTATGGATTTTTTTTTTTTTCGGGAAACAAAAAAAAAACAAAGGTAACTCAAACAGAATTCATTTTATCACACAATCACCAGACAGGCAATTGGCTTCCGACCGACTTGTCATGAAAGATGCTACGTATATATTAATATATAAATGATACTTCATTCTTACCATTTGGTACAGCCTCATCTACTCCGCCATCCGAGCTTGATTCCTCTTCTCCCAGGTCCTGTTGCGGAGTCCATGCCGCAACCAACGCTCGCTGGTGCAGGGGAGGACTCAGAGTCTTGCGTATCGGAGGTGAGGCTAGAGGGGCCTCGGAAGAGTCCTCGTGACATCCTCCTGGACTAGCATCTCCGGATATCCCGGAGTCTCCAGACTTGTCGTGGCTGCTGCGCGGTGCCATCTGAGGTAGCGGTGGTGCCATAGGGCGGGATAACCTAGGACAAATGGGAGTAGTGAGAATACAGTTCTGCTATATGATGATCTCAAGAGTACTAATGAGAATATTTGAAAACTCAAATTTTAACAGAAAAACCATTATCTCATCATCTCTTGCAGCAGCATCTCTTGAAAATTCATGAAATTGTCACTTGTGGTTGATTTATATATTTGAAAGAATTGTTATAGCTTAAAATTATAATTTATTAATCTAGTTGATACAAGATGAAGTCGCTGAAATGGCAATAGCTTTTCTGAAGGTCACTTTTTGTTGATTAGCATACATGGAACCATTCGGTTCACATTGATAATAAGTAATAACCTCGATAAGTTTGGACCAATAGAAATGCTCGATTTTTTTTTTAAAATTGATGCAAATATCGCACAATCTGAAATACACTGAGAAAAATACAATGACAATACAACGTATCTGAGGATACGTATACAACGTATCTAGGGGACGTCCATAAAATATGTCACAGCTTAGAGGGGGAGGGGGGTTGTCAAGATTTGTGACATGGTGTTACAAGGGGGGGGGGGGAGGGGAGGGGGGAGGCAACTGTGTGACGTATAATTTCTTTGTTCTATGTATTTGGCGCCATTCTCATAGATTCTTATATTTAGAAACAGCAAATGCGTATCAAATAATTATTAAGTACGACTACTCAAAAAGCAAACGTGAGGAAATGAATATTTTGATTTTATTACTTTATTGTACCGTTACCGCCTGTTGATTTCAATTTTTTGTTAGAGGGGCGGGGGGGTATGAGAATTTGTGACATATTTAGAGGGGGGAGGGTAGTAGGTTTTGTGACCAACTGTGAAATGGGAGGGAGGGGGGGTTCACAGTGGCCTAAAAAAGTGTGACATAATTTATGGACGTCCCCCTATCTGAAACCTGATATCTGGCCGTACTAATAATGATCAACAATGATTTTGTTACTTATCTGGTACTGGCGTTGGAGGGACAATGAGTATTTCTGAAACGCACCTTTGTATTCTCTCCTCAAGCAAGACAGGAGGCTCGTCTCCGGTGTTAACTGCAGTCGGAGTCTCCAGGGCCGACAATAATCTCCACGCAGCCGTCGGAGAGAACCTCGGAATCTCTAACTGTTTCTTCGGAAGCATTGGTCGCAGTTGTAACGCAATGCCGCCACCTACGAGAGACAAAATGAAATAAATAGGGTCCTTGTTGATTTGGGTCCAATTTTTTGTATTGGTAGCGTTACAAGAAGCTCCTCCCAATAGGTTCAAGACTTTTCACTCGTCTTATGATTTACAGTACGTTGAATAAGATTGAGATTTATATAGCAGAAACTAATTTTAAAAGTGATTTCTACAAAAGCTGAACAAGCGAGTTTTATTACAAGTCGCAAGTGTTAACCACTTGACAGCCGGGTTACAAAACCACTACCATACCTCCCAGGCTGGATTTTTCCCCATTATATCGCACAGATACTTGTGTTAAAGCCTCTCATAACATTAACATTACATAACATAACACCAGCAGAAACAAATGGTTTCATTGTGTTGATATATTCTCATACTTGATATGTGAAACAAGAAATTCACCAATCACTTTTATTTAGCAATCAGAGGTTGTCAATTTGATACATTCAGCCTATAACGATGTTTGAACGAACGGCTGACCGTATGTTATCATTCTCTAATACATCAGCGTATTCTATTCGCAAGAAAAAATGGAACTTATTTCCCAATGTACGTCCCAGATGTCAGTACAAGTCTCATGTCAATATGACGTCATTTTTTCAAGATATAAAATGAAATGCTTAGGAATGTGTGAGGACGCAGATATGTGCCAGCGGCTTGGGCAGCACGATCGCTGCAGATGTATAATTGCGCCAGCAGCCGTCAAGTGGTTAACGTTTCCTCACCTCCCAGCTCATCATCTCCCTCCATGTCACTTGATATGCTGCCACCGGATCCCGACCGTGGTGGAGCTGGCGGAACGCGGTGGATACTTGCGGCAAACCGTTCTACGGCATCGCGTTCTCCTTGTTCCATGCCAAAGTAGAACGTCTTAGTGGGAACGTCTCGTTCTGATGGACGCTGGTTGACTGGCGGGAGGCTGATAACAGATGATATCATTTGATTCAGTTGATAGGGTCGTCAAACTCAATTTATGGATGTACGATAGTCCTACTTCATTCTCTATTAAGAATCGATCATTTATTGATTCACGAATAATAGTTCAAGCCTATTTTTGTAATTTGATGTTTTTAGTTTGTAATATATTCTAATGAAAATATAATCTAATATAATGGATATAATATATTATAAATATAATATAGGAATATAATAATGGAATATAATATATTCTAATTCTAATGAAAAAATACCCACTAATGTAGATACTGATTCATAATTTATTTTACTCACATATCCCAATGATTTTCCTGTGATTTACTAATCTCATGCTTAGACTCTTTCCTTGGTTCCGGCCTTCTTCGAGGAGGAATAGGTTCCGGAGTAGATTCTCTTCCTGATCCGTCTCCTCTCGGTCGAAGCTCGGCTGCCTCTCCGACCGGCACTCCTCTCACTTCTCCTTGCCTTGGTTTCCTTCCCCTGTCTAGCTTGAATTCCCTTGAATCTGGTCTGAGCTCCCTTGAATCTGGTCTGAGCTCCCTTGAATCTGACCTATGATCTGGTCTTTGATCCCTATGGTCGGGTTTGTGTTCTCGTAAGGGTCGTGGCGCTGGGGGTGCTGAGTGACGTAATCTCTGGGCAGCAGTTAGAAGTTCCGCCTGAAAATATTGTATCGGTATCAGAAAAATTCAATTCAAGATAGAACTTGATCGAAGTCTTCACAGAGAAATTTTGAATTTGAAGTATCTTTTTTCTTTAGGATGTGAGTATTGATTTTAACTTTTAACCGTAGCTGATTACATTTTATATGGAAAGTACAAATAGTACAATAATGTAAGTGTGTTGAACGCACGTCCACACAATTTTTAGTCAACATGATTATGCATGAAAATACAAATGATAATATTCAGAAACTTAGTTGTTCATACATTTCATTTTCTGTCAAATTAAATGTATGCTTGTAAAGTTGATATAATAAAATTATATATGATTGTGTTCCCATGACAAACAAAATGTACTTATCAATGAATTAGCAAGTTAATAAATAGCTACAATAGGTACAAGATGAAGATAATGATATACCTGGAACTCTGGGGTTGATAGATTCCTTGGCACTATGATTGCAGCTGCTGGAGGTTGCGGGGGATGCCTTATTCCGTTAACTCTAGGTATTGTCGGTGCATTGTTTAACCTCTTCTCCACCTTCACTCTTATTCCGTGATCCGGTAATATCCTTCCGTGATCCTGTAAACTCCTTCCATTTGGCACATTTCTCTCGTTCTCTCGTTCGCTAATCCTATCCTGTTCCCTATGATCCTTCCCATTTGGGACTATTCTATCGTGATCCTTCCCATTGGGTATATTTCGGTCGTGATCCCTGACATTGAGAATGATCCTCTCATCTCTCCTTTCCTCCTTATTGTTCCTATCTTGATCTCTGACTTTTAGAACAATTCTCTCTGGTTCCCTCCCCCTACTTCTCTCTCGTTCTCGACCGTTCCTTTCTTTGTTGGAGATTGGTCGTCGAGGTTCCGGAGAGATGCTGCGAGCGGGTTGATTGGTACGCTGAGCAGGGCCTTTCTTTGTCTCTTCCCGAGTCTTGAAGAGGCGTAAACGTCGGGCAGGAGGATCTAGGTTCTCCCACTGGTATGAATCTGGTGACGAACCTGGAGACAAGAATTATATTAAAATACATCAAACCTCTAGCACACAACACCTTGGATATATGTAGACTCTTTCATTAAATTTATAAATCATCGAATAAATTCAAGTCCAATAAGTAAATGATGAAAACATTTTATGCCAAGACATGTGACCTTTTGATTCAGAAGAGAACAATATGTTCAATTTTTGATGAAGTTCCATCCAGATTGAATAAGTGTTGGTATAGTGGATACCAGAGAAAATGAGATGAAAAAACCAAGATGATGCCAAAAAAAAAGAATGTATCACATCGCACTTTGCGATGGTATCACAAGTTACAACAATTTGTGAGCTATTCTAATATTTATTTATCAACATTGCAATACCAGTTGTATCTGTGCTATTCCAGGTTGTACAAATATTATGTTACGTTACAAAATAGGTATTTGGACCACAATGTTTGCTTCTATTTTCAACATTGACTTAGATCTAAAAAAATGATTTCTGTAAATCTGTGACTAAAAGTCTACATCTGGTTTGTTGGCTATCTGCTGATAAACAAGTTTGATACAAATTCCACACTACCTCTTACTCTTTGTGTACGTCATTTTGTGCGAGAATATTCATGTAATTGTTTACAAATAAGAGGTATTTCTATTCTAGTTATTACAATAAATAATTTTCAAAATGCAACACAATTTGAAATCTGAATCGAAAATTTGCTT
Organism: Brachyptera risi; assembly: GCA_964007535.1. Taxonomy (NCBI): domain Eukaryota; kingdom Metazoa; phylum Arthropoda; class Insecta; order Plecoptera; family Taeniopterygidae; genus Brachyptera; species Brachyptera risi. Next base: position 38,580,683 of record OZ023326.1, on the reverse strand, counting down.
CATGAAAATTGATCGTCTCCTCTCCCTGATGGATACTCACTGTCTGGTCCGTGAGACTCTCCTTCTGGCAAGGGCGGTGCGGGGGGCGCCTTGTACTTCTTGCGTGTACGCGTGATGCGTTGCTTGGCGGGACTGTCGTTATGTGGTTTGGGGTTGCGCAGGTCGGGCTCGCTGCCAAAACGCTTGCCGTTGAACTTGAGGCCTGCCTGCCGCGGCTGCTGTGATTGGCCACGGTGGTGAGAGCTGCTGCGTGATCGGTAGCGCTCGTTTGGCTGAGCAGCGGAAAAAATGTATTTCAATTAAAATCTCTTCTATATGAAGAGAATGCATTATTTAGAGATCTTCAACTTGGAATTCTGAGAAGAACCGTAACTACGGCAACTGTTTTCCATTTTATTGATCCTTCAAAATATAAAACCATTTTTCTGATTGTTTTCTAAATTTTACCTCAAATGATGTTCAACTATTTTCGTAAAAAAAATCGTTTTCCAAATTTTCAAAGAAACTGTTTCATAAACCTTTTCAAAGGCTTTTACCGATAATTTTTGTTACAATTTTCATATGAAATATTTTCCAACAATGAAATAAAATAAAATAAATTTTAGTGATTAAGATTTAAGAGAGCCGTAATTGTGTGCTAACGATACATCCACGACAGTGGAGCCTGTGGAGGTCAGAAACTTCAACAATTAATTCAAACCCATTCACAGGAATTGTACGAAATGTCCTCACCGGTTCCTCATCCGAATATCTCACTGGCGATTGTCGCCTGTTGCTGATCGTGCCTCCATTATGCAAGATGGCGCCGTTATCCGTGATCCTGAGCCTCTGTCCTGGTATCCGCTCAGGCAGCACTTTGTTCTGCGGGGCCGTGATACGCGTGCGTGCAGCCATATCGCGCGGGTACGAGTGCGCCCATTGTTGTGACGTCACGCCGCCTCGGCCTCGCGCATGTTGCTGTTGTTGTTGTTGTTGCACGTGTTGCGCGTGCACATGGTGCAGTGATTGCGAGTTGGAGTTGCCCATAGTTGGTCAGGGACCCGATCATGCCTGTCAAAACAATACAAACATTCTTATTAGAAAATGTTCTTATTTCATCCCAAAATCAAAGAAAATGGATTATGGAGTGGCGTATCGTTATGTAACTATTCACCCAATGACAATGGGTTATTGAGTATTTATATAAGTGTTCATAATTGAGTATATATAAAAAATGTATCTCAATAAAAATCTCTTCTTCATAATGAGAATGCATTATTTAGAGATCTTCATCTTGGAATTCTGAGAAGAACTGTAACTACGGCAACTGTTTTCCATTTATTTTCGTTGTTGATATTCAACGATATATTTTAATTTCGACTTCGCTGTAGGACAAGTTTTTATGTGAAATTCAATTGAGTCACCCGGTTTATTCACATACATATAAGATTATCATCTGAACATAACTTTTTGAAATCACTCTGTATTGTAATACTGAGCCACAAACGATTTCAACGAGAAGAAAATAAATTGAAAGATATAATACAAAATACGAGAAAGGAAATGTAATAATATACCGGTAAGCTTGAGTAGTAGTGAAAAGTAGACTCATACTTGATGCGCCAACATCCCAATCGCTGAATATTACTCATGGCTATATTTCATATCTGAAAGACACGATAGTTTGCCCGAAGGCTCACACAATGCGTTCTCTCATCCTTTCTCCTTCGCTCATCACATTCAAAGAGATATTTAACAGATCACATTGACCCCCTTCTTAGCGAACAATGCGCTCTTTTGACTCACTTGGACCAATCTATACTTTGACCCCTTTCTATGGAGAGCAAATATGCGCTTTTGACTCAACTTGCATATCGCAGGATTCAAGAATTTGCCTTCTAAAATAAAGGCATGTTTGTGAATTCTGTGTGTCACGGCCATTTGCTCACACTCATAGCCTTTTCTCAATTCTAAAATATTGTTATCGCAGTAAGAATTGGCACTTTTAACAGCCGGTTGTACCAAATGATGATCAACTATTAATTTGTTAATTATTGGTTAGAGGTATGAATACGTATCGTATAACAAAGGCCAAGGGTGATAAGTTGTTTCGTTTCGCTCAATTCACTAACCAGTTGGCACAACCGGCTCTAATCAAAAGTAAAGATGTCTTCAACATCATATGCCAGTTGGGTCAATCTAACGGATCGTGGGTTGAACATTATTGACATCCAATCCAAATATCCAATTTATCAGAATTCAAGAAACTTTTGTTCCCGAACTCTGAGAACTTGACCGTCTTTTAGTTATCAAATATGCTGACTTAGGGTTCCATATCCCAACTTGGAACCTGTTTTGAAACGAGAATAACGCATACAAATACAATAACTCTGTGCCTGCATTTTGTCTCACAAAAATGTGAATGTTTCATATTTTGAATAAAAACAAACCCTTGCATGCAGAGATAAGTATATGCATAAGGTCAGGGAATTTGATAGTTTCAAATCAACTGTCAGAAATATATAACCGATAATCAATATTAGGTGCGGGGAAGCCATCAACTAATTATAAATCTAGGACAATCTGCAAAATCGATTCCTGACAATTCCTTGTCTTTTTGTCTCTTCATCTTCTTAATCGTGAAAATTACATACTTCATTTTCTCTCCTCGTCCAACTTGACTCTTTCCATGTTCTCTTCATCTATAGCCACCAACATCGATCTACTACTCCCATCCAATTCTTCAACATCCTCCATACACCCACCTAGCACCTACTATCTTTCCCTTGGACGTCCTACTTCACTCTCATTTTAACTACTCTCTCAAATCTGGTAGGCCTATTCTCTTTTCACCCGCTCTTCACATTGTTGAACTAAATTATGATTTCTCATTGCAGCAATCACCAGACCACCGTGATAAGAATGTCGGCAAATATATAGGACTGCTATTCACTAGAATAATTTCATCTTCATCATAACAAGTGGAAGAAAGGAACATTTATAATTCCAATTGAAACTGAATGAACTGAATGAAAAGCACAAGTTAATTGCCTCGGGGCTGTTCGTAAAGAGCACAGCTCGATGGCTAGAGGTGGTCGAATCAAGGTGTAATCAGTAAGGTGATTGTGTACAACTTTCTTATGTCGACTGAATTGAGCAGTACTAAAAAGAGGTGTGGCAAATATGTTACAGCCCTACCCTTTAGACCCATTCGCTTTTCATACATTTCACATGAGAAGAAATCGCTGTTTAATTCCTTCGGAACCGAATTAAAATATAGACCTAGTAGATAAAAAGTCCTCATACCTTATAGATGTTTTTTTTCGTCTGACTTTCGAATACAATTTCGTAAACGAAATACGGGCCCTGGTTTACTTTAAAAAATATTCTGTTTTCTTATGAAATGTGCCCTCCGGAGAATCTTGGTCGCTTTTCAAAAAGAGACTGTTCATGTATTTCAAAAAATTATAATTTAGGTGATCGAATACAATTTGTTTACCTACAGGACTGAAAAAACTTTATCAAATATACTGAATAGGGAATATATTTTTATTTCATCCTTGAATTGGAGAAATTTGACTTTTGTCGTGAATAGATTTTGCAGTGAAAATTAGAAAAATGATGAGAAGATTTTAATTCTCATCTGCATTTGATATAAAAAAAATCCGAAGCGGCTATTTGTCGGACCGGAAGTAGGTTTTAGATTGGGTGTGGTTTAGTTTAACTTAGTTTAGTTAGTTTGGTTAGGTATAGTCAAGTAGGTTAGATAGGATAGGTTAGGTTCATTAAATTAGTTGGATTGGATTATTCAGGTTAGTTTAGGTTGCGCGCAACAACAACAACAACAACAAAAACAACGACAACAACGTCCGCATGTGATGAGATAGACCGATGGTCCGATGAATAGCGACCGCCAAAAAATTATGTTTAATAAAACGAGTACCGATTAAGAAACACTGATAACGGATACGAATTATTAAATATACAAGACTGGGTTCGTAAAACTATTTCAACCCATCACTAGAATGCACTTTAAAAAGTAATCATAACAAACTGCACGTACATAACAAGAGGGCAACACCCATCAACAAAAGCCAATCTCTTGCCTTATCATGCGTACAAAACTTTCTCGCGTACGTAGTATATGTACTCTACAACAAGGTGTGCCGACCGGGCCGACAAAAAGACACCTGCCGGTTATCGAACTAAATGAATGAAAACTTGCCTAGCAGAAATGAAGGTCAATCATCATCTGCTCAGATCTCTCTCGCTGTCTTGCATTTCTCTTTTTAGCTTATTGTGTCTGTGCTTTTACTGACGGTTCGACACAGCCGTTCGGTTTGACGAACTGGTGTGGCGAATAGAACGTGTCATCGATATCATAAGAACATGAGACTGATGTGGCATTCAGGGTGTAATTTTACGAAATACAGCCTTTTGAATGCTATGAATGATTGTTGACCTGGCAATACATACAGGATTGACATAGTGTGATTGTTGAATAACTGTTGATTATAATTGTCGTTTGTCTGTTGCAACAATGGGGGAAGCTGATAGGTAATGAAATAACTTTGGTTTTTTCAACCACCCCCCAACAACAAGGTGTTTCCATTACTCATGTGCAGGTAATTTGAACTAAACTGAGATGAATTTATTCTTTGAACAAAATTGTATAATTGGGAGAGCTATTTTATTATGCCCAAAAAACATGATAGAATCATGAATACAAAATCAAATTTGTCATATTTTCAGTACGCTCATATTCTGAGGCGGACTTTTTTTTTGTATTTCAACAAAATAGGTCAACTACCAATAATAAAATTCCATTTATGAAAGTTTCTGTGCTGATTTAAAATGTTACAAAGTTGAATAGAAATCATCGCAATTGTAACTTACATAATTACACATGATCATGATCAAGACGCCGATTTCATTACTCACTGCATTACAAGTTATAACACCAGTATAATAAAATAGCACGTTAGAAATATAATGATACATCAGTCATGAACCTTATCAATTCAACATATCATGTAAAATCCAGTTAAATGCAGACGAGGATATGAAAGTTTGAGAACAATCAATCATTTCGCATCTTTCATTATTAATCAATCAAAAACACGCCATCTTTCAACTCTCTGTGTTGAAATTGAGTTACAAAATAAATATAATTTCGTGATTTTGAATCACGCAATTCTGAAGAATAACTATAGGATATATCGTTGGGTTTAATTGAATAAGTCAAGAAATTAATAATAGAGGAAGTGTATTATGATTATTTGTTTTGACGCAATAATAATTGTAATTCATGTTTCGAATTCAGTTACCATGAGATACTGAAAGAACGCACGAATCCGCGTTGGTCGAATAGAGATATGATTTCTTATATCGTTATTTTATAAGGAGACAATTAACATGTGTTTGTGAGGTTAGCACACAGCAACTGAAAAAGTTGGGGCCAAACAACCAGAACTGATATTATGATTGGCGAACTTCATTTGAGAAATACTGTTTTTCACCATTACTACAAATTGTGACATCATTAGAAAGAATCATATTTTATACATAAGAATAAGATGAAATTCATAAATATAATTGGTAGTCTCCACGAGAAAGGTATGATTCATTTGTTGAAAATTGTTGTTATCATAGTAGATATATAATTATAGTAGACGATACGTATAGACAAGTTTTTAAAAATATTTCAGAACTTGAATATTTTATTTCTATACTGACAGGAAAAATTAACTCATCAAACATTTGCCTCCAAAGATGAATTAAATGATTGAACTTTGAATATCTTGAAAGTGAAATATTGGAGATCGAGTCTTTTCAAGTATAAGATTATAAGAGCAATAGATCATAGCAATCAGGTAAAATGGGAAATAACTAAGATTGTTTAATATGAATTAAGATGACATTGAATTGTATCTCTTTCAAATTTTAGTTCACCGTTTAAAATACTCATCTTATATGAACTGTACAAACTTATATATTCAGAAATGAAAAAAATTGGATCCATGACCCATCAAAGATGATAATCATATAAAGGAAACAACTCGAGAATGAAGTATTTTATATCGGTATTCTCGACATTGCTGCAGTCTTTTCTCCACAAAAATGCTATTTGGCATTATGGTCTTGCGGATGTATTTATGAAATTTCTTTGCCAGAATGAATAATTATTCTTGACAATTAACTTATATATGTACGGTATAACCTACAAAAGAGAGAAAAACATGGTTATATGAAGATCAATCAGACCAAACTAAACCAAACCAATTGGCTTTCGCCCATATACGATGTCTTATCATACGTAACGTGATGTATCGGATCGCAATATGATTTCCCATCATCAGAGATTTTTGAAAGGGCATTACAATTCAGTCCAAATTAGATAGTGAGAAACAGGAATGGCAGCAAGAAAATTAATTTCAAATGGAGTTGTTTATACGATAACCTTGGTAAAAACTTGAAACTAGATGAAAATTTGTTGGAGGTTCAAATTTGATCATTGAGGAGTCTTCCACTTTCACAGCGCGAATAAAATAAATGAAATTGAAAATTATTACACTAGCTGTTTTCCCTAAATTTTAGTTAAAGAATGGTAATATGCAATTCATCAATATGGGCCATCTGATGAAAAGAGCAATTAACAAAATGAGTTGATAATTAATTATTAGCAATCAATGAGCTATTATTAATTGAATGAGATAATGAGTAGACTACTATAGTGATTGACAAAGAAGTGACAGCAGATGGGAAGCAAAACAGGAGAAGCAAAAGTATTGTGGTCGGAATTGGCAATGAAACATAGGAAGGTCGGGAAAGCTATATTCACAGGTGCAGCAAAACATGCGTTCACTCACTGCCTTCTTTAACTAGATAATATTATGTATAGCCTTCAAGCGATGCTTTACAAGCCTGGAGGCTGAATGATGATTATAGAAAGCGGTGACCCGATAAAAGATGATCGCGTACTACAATCCTTAAATAAGTTGAATTGTCATTAA
>OZ023326.1:38406191-38568691 GCA_964007535.1 Brachyptera risi | reverse complement strand
ATATATATATATATATATATATATATATATATATATATATATATATAGAAAGAGAAAGAGAAAAGAGAAAGAAGAAGAAAGAAAGAAAGAAAGAAAGATAAGAAAAAGATAAAAAAAAATAGAAAGATAGAAAGAGAAGGTATATTCGAAAAGACGATCTACGCACTTATCAAATATTATTACCAAACATCTTAAAGAACGCGTCTTTACGAATGATTGAATAGTTAATTCATTACTGCCTTCGTTCAGTTTTAAAATTTATATAAATACGGAGACGACTGTTACAGTCGTCTCCGTGAACATGAATGGTGCGATCTATTCGAAACGTCGTGAAGTTTTGACAAAGTGGAGGGTTCGGCCTACACTGCAATCTTTCAATATGAAGCGGAATAATCCTGAAGGTGATCAACATAATATCACATATGTCCGCAAAAACTTGAGAAATAGAACTTGAGAATATATATATATATATATATATATATATATATATATATATATATATATATATATATATATATATATATATATATATGTATATATTTATAGATGTTTTCAAACTTTTTTCTCCATGATGCATATAATTGAATAATGACACATTTTGGGTATATTCATGGATATCTTCTTCAATAAGTGACCGACGTTTTGCCCAGATTTGTCTGGGCATCATCAGGGTCAAATTACAATATTCAAGAGAATAAAATAAAACTTAATTACTATTCCTAAAGAAAATATATAAATCTGTTCATATTGAAAAGACAAGATGGAATTTTATTCTCTTGAATATTGTAATTTGATCCTGATGATGCCCAGACAAATCTGGGCGAAACGTTGGTCACTTATTAAAGATGATATCCATGAATATACCCGTAACGTGTCATTATTCATATATATATATATATACAGGGGCGTCGGAACACTTTGAAAGTTGGGGGGGGCAAACAACAATCTCAACAATTGCTACCCGTGGGAAAATAAATGGGGTGCTATACATATTCAATAACATTCAAGTATTTGACTGAGAAAAAACAAATTATCCATACACAGAATGTATATCTTGTGTAGGCAAATAACATTATTATCCATCGTGCGAAGCCTGTGTTCTTGTGGGAATATCATGAGGAAAAATTATACAAAAATTAAAAATAATTTACAACGCATCAACCATCCAAAACTTGATTATACCTCGAAAAATTCTATAGGAAAGTAAAATACTCTAATCAATAATGTGCAATAAGAGCTTCTTGCTCACGCAGAATAGACATTGTGTTGCTGTGTAAACTATTGTGTAAACCGACCTAGCAAGCTCCAAACACACTTCGTCGGTAATCGTTGCACTCGACAAAATCTCGCATTACATCGTCTATGTTAATTGAGTCCAACTGTGTCTGATATGCATTTGTGATGCAGAGGTGGTTAAGGCGTTTTTGAGTCATTGTGCTGCGCAAATAAGTTTTCACTCTCCGGAGCATAGAGAAGCTTCGCTCTGCTGTAGCTGAGGTGGCGGGGACGACCAAAAGCAGATTCAATAAGTGAATGATGTCGGGGAACTGTTCCCGTGTTTCTTGGTGAAGCCTCTGGAAATGTTCCACCACATCCCTAACAGTTTTGTATCCAGGGATTATGATGACTAGCATTTTCTGCTGAATCAAGAATCGAGTGGGATCGATAGAATACAAATCGAGAACCTGGAGAGCAGAGAATCATTTGAAAATATTTGTCCAACATTTAAATTCATATATTAGTACACAATATCGTGAATATATATATATTATCTTTACCTGCTCCAACTCGGTTGAATTTAGCGTCCATTCCTCAGATCGTGCCAGTAATGCCTTTTCTAATAGCATGTACTTCTTGAAACCAGGCTGATCGAACCTACGAGTTATCTCGGATGTAATCAGATCGATGGCTTCGTAGAAAATGGCCCTGTGCTTTTCCTTTTCAGTCATTTTGTGTGGAGGTGTTAAATTTGTGGGATGATTCAATCTCATAGGTGGTCGCCCTGTGCGCTTCTCTGTTGGAATTGTTAGCCTGTAAGTGTCTTGTGCTCCTTCCATTCTATGCCATAGATCAGAGAAACACTCGCCATCTCTCATTTCTTCAAACTTCTTCAGAACCATGTCTACGGCTTCCTTAGCGCCAGCAACGGTTTGGGTTTTACCCTGAAGCACTAGACTCAGAGTCTCCGTCGGCTCGAATATGCTCGCACATATCAGAAAACCGAGATACACCTCGCTCTTCTCGAGTTGATCATGAATTCCTCTAGCTCTACTGGCTACGTTGTCACGAGACTCAGCTAAATCAGCCAAGAACTTGAGAATGGCTGGATACTGTTGAATTACTCCGTTGATGGAGAGCATTCTTACCGTCCATCTAGTCGGGCACAGCGGTCGGGGGTTGCCGTTTCCTTCAAGCCCCAGTGATGACTGTATATTTACAAACGGCGTCATTCTCTTGGGCGAGTCCTTGATGATGAATCCGACGTCATTCGCCAAATGCAAGCAATGCTGAATCAACTGCACATTTTTAGCTGTATCTTGTAGAGCAAGATTTAGACTGTGATTACTACAGTGTACATAGAATGCTAGTGGTTGAATCTGCGCTAGTGTAGCTTGAACTCCTTGCCTCAAACCAGACATATTGGCACCTCCATCATAGCATTGACCTCTACAATTTTTAAGGTCCAAGTTCAATCTTATACAGGCATCTTCAATCAACTCAGCAATCTGTTTTCCAGAGGTGTCTGCAGTTTCATACAATCCAAGGAAAAGCTCGTCAGGTTCTAGGGTGCCAGGTCGAACAGTCCTAACACTTAAAGACACCTGTTCTTTGGTAGAGATATCGCTAGTTTCGTCCACAATCAAACTGAAATATTTTGTGTTTCGAATTTCGGCGCAAGCGTTTCTTAAAACGCGATGTGCTAATAGCTCGATGATCTCGTTCTGTACCTCAACAGAAGTGTAGCTTTTTTTGCTATTCAGTAATGTGTTTAGTTCGGGTACGTCCTGTCGTCGAAGTTGCATCAACTGATAAAAGTTACCAGTCTCACTTTCATGCCCCCTCACAGCAATACCTTGGCGACATAAATATCGCATTGTCGTCAGTATACATCGTAACGCTATTCTGTAATTATTCTGCTCAGCGCATTTTTGTTCGGAAAGCTGAGCAGTGATTGGAGTCGACTTCAAGTTGCTGAGAGCCAGTACTGCACTAATATGGAACTGGCTTTTCTCGTGATGTGAAAACCGTTTTTTCTCCATCACCTTCTTCCAGTTTGTGACGCCATTTTCTGTAAAGTCTCTCTCCACTTTCAAGTTTGAAGGCACAAGTTTGAGAGAAATAGCCTTGATACACAGGAAACACAGAATAGCCTGCTTCGACCCGTCATAATGTAGCCACTTGAATTCTTGGAACCATTTTTTCTGAAATAGGTGTGCTCTACGGTTGTCTCGATAAGTTGGAACTTGATCCGGTTGAAATGGTGACTCTGGTAGTGTCAATGTTGGAAGTGTGATGTGACTGTTGTCAACCAATAGTAATGGTTCGGGTCGCGGCACAGAAGCTGGCAGTGATATTTCGGTATCTTGAATTGGGTATGGAACAATATACGTCAATTAGCCATACTAGTTATATCGCTGTAATTCGTGAGACTAGCGTAACGAATTAGTGCTTCACGTTAAGGGGAATGTGCACTGAAAAAAATCTTTTTTTTCCCTTTTTTCTTTTTTTTTTTTTTTCACTCATTATGTTGTTTAATCCAATAGTTGTACTGTCCTAGAAGTTTCAAGTTGTTACTCTTTTGGTTGTATTTGAAAAAAATATTTCAAAATTGCTTGCAAGCTAACTTTGCCTCCTTTCCCTGAATTTTAAACATTGATAACTCAGAAACATTTTTAGCTACGCTTTTGTTGTTTCAATTCCTTACTAGTTTTCAATGGTGAGACATAGAAAGCTGTTTTTTTTTTATTATGTTACTAATTGATTGCTACACCAAACTTGCGATTCCAAAAATATTTTGAAATCATAACTCATTCATGAAATGTAATTTTCACTTGTAATTAGACAAAATCCAAATTTTCAGAAAGACGTGAAATTCAAAAAATTGAAAAGTAGGTCACATCAAATATTTTCCAGATTCAAAATCGCAATTATTATTTTTGAAACACAACTCAACAAGATAAAAAATAAATACAATTTTCAAGTGTTACCACAAAAATTAAGTAGGCTTTTTTGTAACTCATTGTTATTTCAAGCTTTTAATTGATAAAAAAAAAAAAAATCAAAAATGGAAATTTTAAATTTTTATATTTTTTTCTACTATATTATTGACCATATCCCAAAATTTCATACCAATATGTCCCATATCCCTAGACTTTCACTTTTCAGTGCACATTCCCCTTAATCGTATCGAGCTTCCGATCCTATATCAATTGATGACCGAAGGTCTTGATCAATTGAATTGATCAGACTTCATTTATTTTAGAAAGAAAATAAATTAGTTATCCCCATTTCATAATTTCACACGGTAAAATTACTCAACAGCTTAACAGCTTGTTTGTTACAACTCATTAAAAAGTAAGCTACCCACTCTACTATCCTCAAACTATACTTGATTTGTATTGGGTTTAAAGACGCATGGAATGAAGTTAAATAACTCTGGAATAACTGTATTAACTCCTAGATAACATGAAGCGAGTGCGTTGAAAACTGAGCTGAATGAAACCGGTCCCAAACCATATAGTTTTCTCTATGATAATCATGACCTTGTTTCAGTAGTTTGAACAAATCTTGCCGCCCTCTCATGCTCATCGTGATACAGTTTTATTAATTTACTCACCAGAAACAGCATCAGATGCATTATCATTGTTATTTGACGATTTTTCATCTATAATAACAGAAGCCGCAGGCGCATTGTCGGCAGTGTTCTGTTTTTTGAAAAACTGTGAAATTACAGGTTGCTCAGCAGTACTGCGTTTCTTCATTTGTATAAAATTACTCTTCTATATAATAATACACAGGTCACACCGGGCTATACACACCACTCACAATGTACATAGAAAACACAAAATTCACTCGAAATAAAATACACATATCATCTATTATCTACATCTATATTATCCATCATATATTATTCGATAATTATTGACAAAACACTACCACAAACAACACTAATTAATTTATCTTGAGGACTACCAGCACGGTCAGGTCGAGATGGAACAATGAAGTGAGATGGGCCTCTTGTGTTTACACAAACCTCCCCATACGCATCTTTAAAATAAGCCTATTCTCATTGGCTATTGGTGATGTCACCAGGTACTGATGATTTTTTTCGAATGCATTAGCTTGGTAAGCACATGGTCATTTTTCTCCACTATGACAACACATGAAGAGGAATGATCGTATGAAAAGAAGTAGACAGGGAAATTCTGTGAAATATGTCTGGAAATAATAAGATACAGGATGGATGTCAGGAACTAGGGATTAGGCCGAGTCAATAGCTGTGAGACAAAGGGTCCCAGACGAAATCTTTCATCTGGTATCATACAAATGGACGAACTATTCCATGTAGCGTATGCATTCTTGAAGTACAATCTGATGAAAAAAAACTAAAAAAAAAAAACGTACGATCCGTTCCTCGTTACCAATAAAAAGATACGCAATTCCGTTAAGAGTTACTGCTTGATGAAAGAAACGCGTTCCTTCAGTCAAGTTCCTACCCAACTCTGGTGACAGATATGTATAGGCCCGATTAACATTCAACAATCTATGAACGTATGATAAGTTAAAGAACGAATTAAAGTGAGAAAAATGACAGCCAATTTCAACAAAGTGGGTTTCAACAGGAAACACAAGACAAATTGAGTTTTGCAAGACTTTTTTCTTGCCCCCCCTTGCCCCCCCTTGGCCAAATGTTGGGGGGGGCAATGCCCCCCCTGCCCCCCCCGGTTCCGACGCCAGTGTATATATATATATATATATATATATATATATATATATATATATATATATATATACATATATATACATATATATATATATATATATATATATATATATATATATATATACATATATATATATACATATATATACATATATATATATATATATATATATATATATATATATATATATATATATATATATATGTACATATATATATATATATATATATATATATATATATATATATATATATATATATATATATATATATATATATATATATATATAGATTCAGCTACCAATCACTATTTAACCAGCACATGTACTATATTAACAGTTATTACTCAACATTTATGTATTAAAACTTTCATAAATCATTTGACATCATTATAAATAATGGATAGCGGTAACATTTGTAGACTTTTTTCATATCATAAATAGTGTCATTAACTCTTCATTTATAACCTGATATTTCATTCATACTCATTTCAACTCGGCCATAAACTTTAATACTAAATCAACAGCGGAAATTGAATGACTTACTATTAATAATAAAAAACAAGTTTTCAAGTCTAAAACAAGTTCTAACTAGTTGGTAGTTAGCTGTCTACTAGGAATGCTATACAGAGAGAGCAGAGGTCATTAATATAGGATTGCATAATGAGTATAATTTCCAGGTTAATTGGTATGCTTCTCCAACTAAACGTTTCGTCAATTATTGGTATTGACGGATCAAGACGTGGATCGTGTAAGATGCTACCAATCAATGATATTTGTGGGTTCGAAAACGTTCATTGACTTTTCAACTTTCAATAATATTGATTTGTTATTGTGATAAGTATTTGAAAACTTGACAGGACAAATTATTTTGGCCTTTCAACCTTTACGTATTTTCAAGAAGATATCGGTGAGAAATCAATCATTCAGAAAGGTTGTGTTGATATTATGAACGTGGGAAAGAGTGTGATGCATATAATATCAACATTGAAATATTTGTTTCATAAGCTCCCTCATTTAATTAACATTTAATACGTCATAAAGAAATGAAGAAATTATACTAATTTTGATACCTATAGTTGATATTGTGATGTTTGTATTTTGAATAACATTTTTAGAATTGGTCGAATCTAGAGATTATAGAATGTTTCATCCGACTTAATTGCCAATTTATAGAAACTATATACTTTGCTTCTATGTTCACTATAGTAATTATAAATTCGTAATGGATAACATTTTTGTATCACGTAAGTGTTCCATACTGTGCATTTATATTATATAATTTTCTCAGCTACCGGTAATCATTTCCGATTGTTTTTATAGATTTTTCTTTCAATACAACAACTATGGATGAAATCTCTTGACATAAACATTTCCGTATAAGTTGCATCACAGTTATGCATATGATATAATTCGATTCGTACTTGCTGTATTGGTATTTGAATCTCAAGGCTTCGACCGTTGTACAGGACATATTTATTTGGAACATTTTTGCAATCACCGCTATTGTTATTTTGACCACATTGCTGTAGGCCTACTAATTTTTATTGTATAAAGCCTATACGGTATTTGAAAGAGAGCGATTACTTATACTCTCTCTCTCTGCCACTTACACGCTGTATTCCTATTCTTAAGCTATTACTTACGCTGATAGCTCATTCTTGGTTCGAAATTGAATCCATTTAAAATCCATTATTTCTTGCATTTAATTTTTTTTTAATAACACATAGCTTCCAGGGACATTGAAGAAGCGGAGACCTTGTTTATGCCTCAAAAATCACGTTATCTACTGGACTCTCTCAATCATAATAATAACTATTTATTTATTCATCTCTCTATGTTATCATGGAGTTGTATAGTCCTATATACAACTTGAGGATTTTATTGTATTCATGTCAACATTGCTGTACTCATTGTCAGCCTTTTTTGACCACATTGTTAATTATTTGCTTCATATGCCACATATTGTTTTACTAATTATTATTCTTTATCACTCACATTGTTTTGCTTGTAACAGCCATTTCGTATGTAAATAGAGTATGTTTGTTTTGTCCTACACATGTCAGTCAGTATCAGTTGATTGAAACACACCACCGCCTTCTGATTGCACCGCTGACCATCATGACCAGCAGTGCGTACAGGGGGCGGTGCGTCAAGATCTTATAGCAGACGGAAGCTAACGGAAAGTATAGCCATACGGATGTACTATTTTTTGTGATTTTTGCAAAATATATAGCGGGTTTTCCGAGGGAACAATGCAATTGGGAAATAGATTCGAGTGATGATAAAATGATAATATAAGAATTTTGAATTACAAAATTTGTCTACTTCCTCTATGAGATTCACTAAATATATCACAGATTGGAGCGAAGACCTTCATGCAATACTTCGTAATAGGTTATACCATGAGTAATGTTTCGATGAGTTCTCATCATGTTCACATAGTAACAAAGCAACAAAAAAGTGATAACTGCATAGTAGGCAAGAAGCACACGCATATACGACGCACGCCCCTAATAATTTCCCATGTGTAAGGTAAACGTCTTTTGAGTAAAAAACCCGCCAGTCTGGGTATGTAAAAGTCTGGGTAAGTCTGGGGTTCAAAAAATTCGGACACTTAATCAAAAACTGCATTCCGTACTTGTTCTGCATTCAGGAATCGAGCATGATTTCCAGTCCTTTATATCAGGTAAGAGGTATAGTTATAAATTATAAACAATATTGATAATATCACAATTCACAAGCTCATTCATTTTGAAACCCTAAAATAACATAACTGCTGATGGAGTCGTCAAGCAAAAACGAAACTGAACTTGTACATATAAATCTTATGAAACTGGCAATATGATATCATATTTGGCAGTGAAATGATACAATTATGTGTGGTGGAGGTGCCGGGTATTTTAATTGACTTATTTTCAAACTATTATAATTCATATATATATATATATATATATATATATATATATATATATATATATATATATATATATATATATATATATATATTCACTTGAGGAGGCTCGATTATAGGTCATCACGCTACAAAATTACTTCATTCAAATATATCATAGATAACTATAGGTCTACTTTCTACACAAAAGAAAAAATAGTGTTTCTGACTCACTTTTCAAAATGTGAACAGTCAAAGTTCAACGAATGTCCCATCAATTATTATGATTGCTATGATAAAACCTAAACTTTTCTTATTTGAATCGACACTAGGCCTACAAAACATTTTACGCAACATGCACAAGTCTTCATTTTCATGATTTTCAAATCCAATATTGAATGCTGATTACGTTTCCGGTATCACTTCGAAAACGCAGTTACTAATTTTCACTTCCTGTGTGATTATTATCGTGAACTTACTCAAATGAGAAATGCATTATTAATCAGAGTTCCATGTATTTCATGTAGGCCTACCTGGAAAATATGTATTTATTTTTTGTTTTAAAGTAAGAAACTTCAAGACAGAATCCTGAAAAACTGCTTGAATATTAACCTCTCCAATTAACCTTTTAAAGATAATTTGTGTTAACATGGTTCACGCGATGAGGCCTGCTTAAGGGTTAAATCTTTAGACTATCATTTACTATATCATAGACCGAAGAATATCTTTTCAATTCATTGGTCTATGATCATATTCGCTAACCACTATCATTTTTATATGATAATTATAGAAACAATGATGAAAATCAATCTAATCATCATCGAACTGCACTAATTTATTCTAATCAGTGCAGCCCATCTAGATCTCCGCCTCTCCGGATGAAGGTTACACTTAATTGGGAGCATTTTAAGACATTTCTATATAGGCTATGTACACATACAATAATTGACTGTTGAAATATTCCATAAGCAAATTGAACAAATAATTAGGAAAATTTAATTATGAATGTGATTGGCAAATCCAATTCACTTCTTAATTATACAGAGATGAATTTTACATATCCTTTGAATAACCGAAATACCTATTTATCTTTCAAATACTGACGTTGGATGTCATCACTCACATCTCAACAGAACATTACAGCAATCCAACTACTTTTAAGGTTACCATTCAATATCTTGTTAATTTGCATCTACTAAGCACAAGATGGATGACATATTATGTTGTTATGTAACTAATACCATGTTATCGTCGTACATAATTTGATTGTAATCGAGGGCTGATCTTTTGAAGTGGTTTTATTATTTAGTGCAAGGACGTGAGATAATTTGACACTTTCACAACCGAACACTTGTTGTGTTACGTCACTTCAATGTCTTCACGAGTAATTGTTGTTTTTATATGAACGACACCCATCATACAAATTATAAAAATTATCAACCGTTCATGTGTGTTAGGAATTCGCCACGATGAGTGAGAATTTGCAGTTCTCATGCATGTATACTAACGGAAAAGTGATGTATATACGCAAGCATATATACATTTTCAAAAATAAGAAACATTTAGAATGTTACATTGTAGATTGTTTCTTGTAACCATTCGGGGACATTCGTTTTTTAGAATAAATAATTAATTTAAAAGAAATTGTGTATAGAGAAGGCACGATATGTGGTGATACCAACCTATTTTATCGTAATATAAAGAAGGTGCTCCAACTCACATACTGATAGCATGGAAGGCATTTGTGGTTTCTTACGGTCAGTTCAGAGCCAAAGGTCCCGATTGCCTGTCACGATTCAGCGGATTCCCTTGTGAACTAGATGTAGATAGGAGTGGCTACCGTACCGGCGGCATTGTTCAACTCACAAAATCTATCATTTTCGTAAAAAAACAAATGCAACTACTAACATTGAAATTTTACTGAGCCGTGTATCGCATTGTTGAGTATTGTTGCTTTATATAGTTCGATATAAAAGCGATAGTTGCGCTACAGGCAATCGGGAATCTGGACTCAGATTCTGACCCGGGAAATATTACACTTTCAAGACCCGAGTTGAGTCACCTTCTTTATATTATGATAAAATAGGTTGGTATCACTACATCGTGGAGAAGGCAGTGATTTTTGTTCCTTATTGATCCATTGTTACATGAAAATAAATGTTTTCAATAATTATTATGGAAACGGATCAAACTTGGAAATAAAGCTGGCCTTTCATGAACGCGGTATTCGCTAAGCGGTTTTTTAAGCCGCCATGGTGATAAAAAGACCAATCAGTGACGAGAGTTACGCGATTTCTGATTGTTGAGCTCGCCTCAATTCCACCGCCTTGCGAAAGCGAAACGCAAATCGCGTTCATAGAAGGCCAGCTTAAGACGGTCGTCTACCAACACAAAAATTGCTAAAATTTCTGTAATGATTACACATTCCTTAGCTGCATCTTTGACGATTCAACTATCTTGGTAGATGCAGTCACGTTTCTTATCGTAAATCAGGTACACCTACTGAAAATTAAGAACACCCCAAAACTACACGGTTGTAGGAAGTGTTGATATTTGTGTTTATTATGTGGGTGGACGACGACCATATCCTTTCGTGAATACAGTGCTTCTTTTGTTGGTTTTTTCTATATTTTTCAAGTTAACGGAATTTCACAGCATGCCAATATCCTCTATACACATTGCGTGCTCAAATTATTTATAGATCAATTAAACGAAAAACATTGTCATCACAGTAAAATTACATTCAGTTTCATTCATGCTAACTGAATTTAAAAAACGATGACAACAACAATCTGAAACAAAAACTGACTGAACTTTGAATATAACAAATTGGTTCTTATTTCAAACACATCATCCAAGTCATTATATTATGTTTATAATTGAAGAAATCGAATTTAATGTGTTATAATTTTCTAATCAGGAACTGCAACGCATATGAGAACATTCGTCTAACGTCATAATTGCAAATGGATCTCGTAAATAAACAATGAATAATTTTGTAACTGACATCACCAAATTAAAACCTGCATATGTGCTATACATCTGTAGATATACAAAGACGAAGACAATGATAATTATGAATGATAATGATAATCATAATGATAATGCAAAAACCAAATTGGCAAAGTTATCGCAATCCCCACAAGATATTGCAGTGATATCAAGGTATAAAGCAAACAATCATAGACGAAAGTGTTGCAAGTTTTTAACCGCAATAAATATCAATGAAACGCATTACACTCAAATTGTAATTGGACAAACCGTATATATAAATATTTACATGCAATATTCGAACACGCGTGATTGCGTTTCTCCCATTCAATCATTCTTCTGGCGAATTAAACATATTGAATTCAAACGTGACCGCATAAACACTTGAACAGTTCCCAAACTTTCAAACGCGAAAACAATTACTTCACCCATCGAGAAATACTCGCCGATTTTACCCATAACTTATATCCAGCGACGTATCAGAACCTCCCATCGTGTGAAACAATAAATACAGACATTCGAGATTCGTACCTTCTTATAATTCTTGTTGTTCTTATCGAGATGAATGATGACTACTTTCATTTGATGATAACATTGCGAATTAATTACACTTGTTGCCGTTATTATAAATGGTTTTGCATGAATTATGCGCTCCAACGGACGGTGAAATGTAGCACATGCTATCGCCACTGCTCCACACACATACTCACACACTCACACACGAGGTTCCAATGAACGAAACAAGTGCAGTGGTCAAGTTTCACAATGCCTAATTGGTATATTGGTTAAAATGTAACTGCATGAAACGACAAGTATCGATATTATAGTTATAAGTTGATTGAAACTTGAACAATTTATGCAAGTAGTTGATATTAATTTTATTTATATATATACGATTAATGTCCCTTTCAGCAATTAACAATGCCATGTAATTGACTCTGATGTGATTGTTATGAATGATTGTTGTTTGTTTAACGACACTATAATAAGATCTTGATTAATTTGGGGAATGAATGAGTGCAGATTATATATGATTTTTGTGAATAGAAACCCGATTGAATCAACTTCCCCCCCCCCCCCCCTCACATTTGAAATGTGTATTTTTGTGCTCGTTTTTTAAATGTGTGTGTGGGGGGGGGGGGGGGAGCAAGGTATTGCACCTCAAAAATCTATGCCTTGATATTAATTCACTGCATGACCGAATTATAATATTTTATGGAAAACAATATTGACTGAATGTTACAACTTTTCAAGGGAATTAAGTAATACTATAGAGATTGATTTATCAAACAGCCTTTTGAAAGCTTTGACAAGAAAACGTACTGAAGAATTTAATTAATATATCATGCACATAAATGTATGAATTGTATTTTTTCCGTATGTTGATTATTTTGTGTGTATAGAATCAATAATACCAATAATAAAACACGTTCTGTATACATAAAATGGCAATAATAATTCATCGTTAAAACCTCATTCTATAAGCCACATACCTCGTGCATCAAATCACTTTAATCCATTAAAATGCAATGCAACTATTGTCGACGTAGTTGTGTTTAAATATAATAGGTAATTAATCGCATATGCAATTTAATCACATACCTCGCTAATAATATGGGCGTAGCGTTGAGCAGGCAACAGGTAGACTTTCAGTCGTGCCGATAAGCCAAAAAATATGCATTATTCATTACAATATTTAATGCATGTTATAATATTATATCTCGAATACCTGTTGCAAAGCACGCAATGCAAATATCTAATATTACGATTGACCGTCCTCGCTATTCACATTAACACTAGCGGTTGGCAGTGTTGATCCATTATGGGCAGCAATGATAACATTTAGAGGTGACATTCGTCTTTAATTACGAACACTTGAATGTATTTGCATTGGAATTGCAATAATTAAGAGAGTATGTGAGTCGATGTAGGGGAATATCATTATTTTAGTGGTGACTTTTGAACGGTAAGAGATATTAAATATTCAATTAGAATTATTATTTTAATAACATCGAAACTTGATACAAAATCATTGTTCCCCAATTAAGGCTATGGATGAAAGATGGGATCGTTTGAACGGGTCACCACGAGGGCGTTCTTCGGAAAAAAAGGGATAAAAACACAGATATTTTGAGAACCTTATAACCCCATAGAGTGATAAGCTTATACTAAATGATTGAACTAGAACTATTAAACGTATGCCAGATATAATATAACTTTGACGGGTAAACAGATCAAAAACTTTTTACTTTCATAAAATCCCAAAATAGAATCCAAAGAGTTATTTGAAGATTAAAATTTGGTTGCATATCATTTTGAAGGTATATTGAGATATGTGTTTCTGTGGAAATAGAATTTGTATATCTTATGCCATTTCAAAGTTATCACCATAAAACTGATATTTCGCTCAGTCGACTTCCATGCTTCCTTATAATTGTAGTGCAATTATGTCAATGCAAATTTATTCAACTGTTCGTAATTAGAACATGAATGTTACCTCTACATGTCAAAGAATAATCGAGGATGAATAATATGAATATGATAACTATAATATTGTTAATATTCGCAAAGTTAATGATGCGGTAAAATTAAAATGAATTATATTAGACATATAATTATGAATTAATTCAATTGACTATTTAATAACAGTTATGACATGAAACTGAAGGGGTTCCTGCAGGCTCTGATTATTGAACAAATTATATTGGACTGTCCACCTGTGTTGAAACTAGATGTATAGATATTGCTATTGACACACTCGATAAATTTCATAAGCTAATACAAAGATCAATGAAATATTTATATTCTCAATTATTGATAGAAAATGATTAGAATCAAAGATGTTGTAAGTCGTTGAAAAAGTTTCACCATCTTATGGGCCCATTAAACGATTCTGAATGTCACTGTCAGTTAGGTTATTTTATGACTAAAAGTAGGCCACAAATGAAACTTTGTGTGCACTTATCTTGTGAATAGTATTCCAGTCTAGGCAGGATTTCCTACGAAATATACATGAAACATATGTAAATATTTGTTCTATGATCGTTTCAGCTCACAATGGTGCATTTTTTTTAAATGAAAGGACCGATATTTCGTATTTCTTGTCCATGATTATAGAACGGAGCAGATCAGACAATTGATCGCGCCCCAAATAACGCGACGTAAGTTTAAAATGTGCATAATTGTTTGCATAATTGCATAATTTTTTCTTTTTTAATAACATCGAAACTTGATACAAAATCATTGTTCCCCAATTAATTGGCTATGGATGAAAGATGGGATCGTTTGGACGAGGCACCACAGGGGCGATCTTACCACACCATTTTGATTATTTAAAACTAATGGACTTCAACACCAGGACTGCGCTGTCTGTGACCATAATTTTTCGCCGTAGATAAAAGTCTTTCAGTATAAACACACGAATGTTGATATCTTCCACTTTGAACTAAGTCTTTTGGGCAATGATTACTTCTTTCCCTTGACAGCAGATGTAAAATTGATCATTATACAAAATGCACAAATTAAATTAGTGATAGGCCTATACTGTTATAATTAGGCCTATCGCTCTACTAATAATTAATGGTCGTGGCCAATTAGTACTTCATCCAAGCATTTGCTTCGAGGACTGTTGGAAACCACGAAAAACCACGTCAGGATGGAAAAAATATTTTATATTAATATAATATAAATTATATATATATTATAATTATATATAGGCTATATATATATATATATATATATATATATATATATATATATATATATATATATATATATATATATATAATTTTATATATTATATAAATATTTAATATTATATAATAATATATAATTTAATATGATATATATATATATATATATATATATATATATATATATATATATATATAATTTTATATATTATATAAATATTTAATATTATATAATAATATATAATATAATATGATATATATATATATATATATATATATATATATATATATATATATATATATATGTATATATATATGTATATATATATGAAAAAAAAAAATTTCATCAAAATAATTCATACATTTAAAAATTATAAAAATTATCACCAATAATGATTTTCAATATTGAATATTAAATAATGATCAATATATATTTATGAATTCATTATATTTATTATATTCAATACATATAATTTATTAAACACAAATTTTAATATCATTATAAATTGAAATAATTCATAAATTCTTCTATTATTATGTAATATATGTACATATATATATATATATATATATATATATATATATATATATATATATATATATATATATAATATATATATATATATATATATATATATATATATATATATATATATATATATATATATATATATATATGTGTATATATATATATATATATATATATATATATATATATATATATATATATATATATATATATATATATATATATATATATATTCAATTATATATGAAAAATCATTTATATTTTTCATTCAAGATTATCGTACTTATGATTCTCATGTATATCATAAAAAAATGCATATACTGCGTTTTTCTAGTCTAATCAATGATGTATAAATATGGTACGTGCTGAAAAATATTCCAGCTCTACGTTTACCGGGAGGAAATAATTCTTGTTGGATGAGCGGAGCAGCCTTCTTTTTCACTTACCGAAAAAATCATGCTTCGTTTTTTGTTTGTTTTTTCGTGTGATTTTTTACGCGACATCCAGGTGGAGGAAATTAATAGACCAATTGAAAGTTTGGTATTGTTTTTTTTAGAAAAATTGATCCAATGGAATTGTCTCGGGTAAAATTCGGTAAGTTTGGAATACCTCCATGAGAATAACCCAGAGGGAAAATTCCAGGAAAAAAATCTAAAATATTCACTGAATATGAAAACAACTGTCATACACATGATCAGTAGTTTTCACAATAATCGGATGATAAATAACGGAAAAAACGCAATAATATAGCATAAATGTTATTGAATATTGGGCTGAAAAATCAAACAGTAGCACACTTAGCAACAGAAGTAACAACTATATAGCAGGTATAGGGGTTTTGAACTTTCGAAGTAAATCAAGGTGTGTAGATGTAGAGTGAGCTGACAGAATATATTTCTTTCTAGATTTTCAGATTTATAAGCTCATCTCACAACACATATATACTGCGTTTTCCTAGTACTTATTCAAATTTCATTGTTCTAGAGGACAGCCACCCACATATAGCCCGAACAACCCACGCTCTTGAATATTAACCCATCATAAAGAAAAATGTGATTTAGTTATCTTGAAGTTCATAATTGGCGCATTTGCTTTTTTTACTGAATACGTGCAGTATGTCTGGTGTCAATTCTCAGTGACGTTTGCATTTTATTTATATCCTACGTCTATATGTATTTAAATTGCTCACTTAAAGCTGAACGTTTAAATATTATCAGAGCTCGTGCTCAACTATCGTCAATAATCCATGCTACAAAAGACAACGCCAACATACTTCAAGCAGTCGACCTTCAAATAGGTGAAAATTATTTATACATACGCCAATCGACGCCGTGTTAACGGTCGACCGTCTTATGAGGTGCACTTGTCTTTAAAATCAGCAAGGATAGAGACGATCCAGAGATATTAAAATACGTCATTTTCAGAGAGTAGAGAAAATTAATTTTATCAATAAAATTTGAAACTAAATTTGATCACAAAATACAGTGTGAAATATTTTTGATCGGGGACAATTGTCTGTATTATATCCAATATCATCAAAGCGTAATAAAAAAATTGATTCGGTTTTTTCCCCAATGATCCTCATTCGAAATCGAAAAAGTTCGAATAAATCAGTAAAACATCAGTGACATGTTTGTGTATATTTTAATATATATTAATAAATTAACCGTCAGCATCCATATCATCAATAATTGATGTTTGACCAGGAAAAATATATAATGAATATTTCCAAATATAATCCATCAAGATTGTGGCTCGGTCAAAAGTTAATTCTTATTCTTAAAAATCTCAATGACTGCGATTCAATGAGACCGTGTGTTATCAACCAGCCAAAGATTGGAGAAAGCGAAGATATGACCTCTGACTGACCTCATTGGCCCAGGTGTTAATGAGGAGAAACATGTGCAGAGATGAGTTTATTGACTTTGGAACAAGACGTGTGAAATTGATTACGAAGAACCGTACGAGCAAAACTGTGAGCATGTTAAAGATGTCATGTGTTGTAAATTTTATAATTTAACCAATACCCGTACCTTGAAGAAATCACGAGAGATATGAAAATCTCTATTTGTCAATTTGCAAGGATCTTTCCTACAACTATTTGGCTCCTAAATTCCACAGTCTTGTGAAGCTCTATATAACTATCATTATCAGAAAGATACATTAGCATATTCCACACTGATGGTTGAGATTAGGAAAAGTAAATATACCAATTGACCACTTTTGTTTTCTCACCGCCTTGAAGTCACCAAATATAGCATTAAATCTTTTAACTAATGCTGGGCTTCCATACCTGCGTTATTCAGATTGCCAATTTGGTAAGCGTTTTTTTAGGCCGCCTTGATGATAAAACGACCAATCAGTGACGAAAGTTACGCGATTTCTGATTGTTGAGCTCGCCTCAATTCCACCGCCTTGCGAAACCGAAACGCAAATCGCATTCATGGAAGGCCAGCATAAGTGGACTGTTTATTATGGAGGATTTTCAAAATCTCCAATCAGGAAACGGATATCTCAAACTGTATAGGCCTATAGACCTATAGGTTGTCGATTAATTGAGGCACTGTATATATTTATCTTTCCTCACACAAACTATATATACTTTCCGACTTCCTTACTATTTACTATTTATCACCTTACTACACTACACGCACTACTACTAGTACATTCCCATTTAGTATATTTAAGCAGGAATGGTCTTCAGATTTAGCGCTCGATCTCTATGATCAATAAGCCGCATTTATCATTAGCCGTCATTTGTTCTAATTTTTAAACTAAAATGAGGACTAAAAAGAAACATGCTTATAATTTGTGTACGGAATCTAATGGTAATTCTAAATTCTTTTTGAAATTTCGAAACTTCAAAACACTAAGAAATGTCAAAGTTTCAATTATCTATCATATAAAATATTAAATTAATTACTTAATCATAGGCCTATGAATATTCACTATAGACTCTATAAACATAAATTTTTCACAAGGTCTAATTTCGTTCAGACACGTATTTCTTTAGGTCATGTGATAGACCCTTTAAATGATAGAACAAAACAAATATTTTCTCTACATATGAATTACGAGCACAGACGAAACGAAGTCTCGCCAACTGTCAAGTGATTTGCGGATACGAATAGAAGCTTATTACTACATTCTTAATCAGCCATACCTTATGCGGGATTCAAACCCACGCCTGACTTTACTTCAGATTCTTTTGCAATGCTTTATAACAACTAACTACTATCACAATACCAGATTACTATTTTACCATGCAGTAGACGGAAGATATATATACTATATTCCTCTACCACCATCTATTGATTTTTATCAATTCACGTTGATTTATATTGTGTTTAACGACGCATTGTATAGATATCTATAAGATCTGTTGTCATCAGATGAATCATTATTATGTTATAGGATGATGAGACGAAGGCTTCGTAATTTTAATGGGATGTACAGTAGTGATGAAGCGGTCGAGGCCTTTACAACTAATTTAGCAACTAATTAGTTTAGCAACTAATTCTGAATCAGCCTAGACTACAGAAGGAAACCACGAAAACCCTCTGTAAATATTGATGTTGGCGGGGATCGAACAAGGAACGATACGGCCCTCACCTCTTGAGTCACATTAGCAACTGAGCTGAATGTGCCGGTCTCTCCATCTAACTGTATTGATCTATGTTATACTTTTCTGTCTATTATACCAAGAAAAAACTGAAATGCCCAGATTTATATAGGACGTTTGGACATATTATTGTTGATTGAAAATTAAAGATCTTTTCAATGTCTGCATGTATATTAGGTACACACGTATACAACTCGTATTTGTATATTAGAACCATTAGGTGAAGAGTGAGTCAATTCTCAAGTATCATAAGGAAATAGACAAATGAAAATTATACGACATGTGTTAATGTATACCGTTTTCTAGGATTAAGATGATAGCTTTCTACTACAACAAAAACGTATATTTCACTGTAGTTTTCAATGAACACCTGACATTTTAATAATCTGACATGCAAATTAATTAATTATGCTGTTAGACAACCACAAAGTTTCCACTATCGCAGTATCACGATCAATTAAATATCGGAAAACTTGACTTGGGGAAAAATAAAATCTGCTTCCAATAGCTAATAAACCGTACCGAGACGCGTGGCCGAGTGGTAACACACTGAACCGTCATTCGGGAGACCGGGGTTCGATTCCCGTCATGGTCGACCATTTTGACAGGGGTTTTTCGTGGTTTCCCTCTGTCGTTCAGGTCAATACTGGGATGGTTCCTTAACAACAGGCCACGACCGACTCCTTCCCACCATCCAAAACACCTAATAAAATAACCTTTCATCTCATCATCCCATCATCTCATTCTTCATCCACCGACGCCAATAGATCGTAGCCATCAGTGTAGTGAGTCGTTAAAACCCAATATAAATGAATAAATAAATAAATAGCTAATAAATAGTTCAATAGTCAATAGTCCAGAAGTTACGTCAGTAAATCATATATATACTGCATCTGCGCAATGGAGCTTAATCTTCCAATCAAAGTGTGTCAATAAATTTTCTTGTCGTTACCAAATCAGTAATTCAATTATATTTTCTCTAATTAGAAGCGGATGTGAATGCTTTCAATTTGACACACTCATAATTTTCAATGACTATGATATATGTCTCACGTTATATTGATTTGTTATTACTACTGATTAAAAACAAATCAAATATATTATACGGAAGGAAATGACAAATGAGCATAATTACAATAATTTTAACTCCAATCCATAGAATTTTGCTTGTGAAATAAGCCGGTATTGAGATATTATTTTATAGAATACACGATTCCTGTATTCGGATATTATTATGACCGATTTTTTATTCGTACAATTTTAACAGCAATTACCATCAGTTAAGCAGTCAGGAGCGTGGGTTTGAGTTTCGCTGTAGGCATTGGTTTTTGTGAACGTCTTTTCACATATCATCACCTCATCGTTTCATTATCATCCACTCATTCTTATACACCCGTCCCAATATAACCTAGCAGTTGGTGGGGTCGTCAAGCAACATAAAATGGGATCAATATAAAAAATAACAGTAGAGTATATATGCCCTATTGAGTCTGTATTTAGAACAGATATTTTCAAGTGAAAAAATCTGTTTGTTCAATTGAGATTATAGATAACAAGAAGGCCTACTTCGCATGGTTTTGTATTGGGATGGACAGTGAACGATTGATACAATCGAAGATCGAATATCGATGTCAATCACTATCAGAGGAACTGAACGCCTTGAAGGCAAATTTTTATTTTTAAAGTCCGTTTCTTTTTGCCGCCATCAGTTGAGCCTTCTTAAATAATGTTAATTGACCTCAAATGTTGAAGTAGGCTTTTGGTGAGAAAAAAACTGTTCGTATAGATATTTGCAGTTATTGCTTCAATGTGGTTTTTGAGTGAGCTAGATAGAGATTTTTTCCATGAAAATAAAACAGAATATTTCGGTCTGTGATATTGTTGTAAGGACGTGATATTTACAAAAATGGTTATGAAACCTCTCCGCGGTAATTTCATCAGCCGAATCGTAAAAGACGATGATTAAAAAAACACACAAAAAACATGCTCGTTTTATCGAGTATATGACAAAATTGAGTCTTCGCTTCGCTGATTTAATAATTCAGTGCAATTGCTCGTATAAAGGGTACGCAGACGCCGATAAAAATTAATTGTTCAAACATTACGAATAAAACGTATACTATACTTATGTTTTACAGTTTGGTTTACATAAATACTAGAAAACAATTCTAAGGCACCTGTCATTAGTGTAAAGAAAAAAGTTCTTCAAAGTCATGGTAGGTATATTTTAATTTGCACAATAGGCCTACAGCAGTATAGACCTTTTCAAGTTCATTGCCAAGAATAATGTATATACTTAGGTTACATACGAATGTTTTCAACAGTTTAAAGGTAACTGACATTCGTTAAATATTTCTCAAGTCAGGACTTTCCGTTAGGCCCACTGTATCACGTATTTTTTTAACATATTTCGTTTTGTTGCCACTCCACAGGTCAAACTGCTTACATGCTAATTAACCTTTTTGGACATTGACCTTCAGTGCAACTTTTAAATACACACGTCTCTGATTTGAAAAAAATACAAATTCAGAATGTACATTTTTAACCAATTAAAAGATTAGACAAGTGAACACATCAAGATGAAAAAAAAAAACTCTCCATTTGTGTGTCTATGTTTGTTAGCTTACATTTTTAACCCGGGAATGTGACTTACATTTCAATAGCCAATAGGCCCAGCCATGAATTCCTCAACTTCATGCCAAGGTCGGGTTATACGAATAATGAATTTTTTTAATTAGGCAATAATCCGTCAATTAACTTGTTGTTAACGTAGTAATCAATGATATTTGTGCCCCTTAATTAATAATTAGCCAAATTAACACATTATTATTTTTGGCAAAATACAGTCTAATTAATATGTGAGTTATTCATTTCCAATTAAAGAACAATCAAACTTCTTACTTGTTCATCCGTCAACACCGCACAAAAATCTTTTTCCTAGAGGTAACTGACACTTAATTGCTAATAGCATTGTTATGCAACACGATGTCTCAATAACTATTATACCATCAAAAGATGAACAAAATGATCCATACCATTAACATTCATATCAGTTATTATTTCACCATGTTGCGACCGGAAACGATCTGCACAATTCAACTGAATCATAAACTAAACAAAGAGGCTCACTTCCGGTTGGTTGCAAGACTCGGTGTATGCGCACGCATTGAAGCTCAATTAGGAAGCAATTGTTTCTCAATTGAGATTTGAATTGTTTTGTTTAATTCACTGCCTTCGAAGAGTGACATCGAATCGATCAAGCAGGCTGTGATTTAATTATTTTTGTATTTTTGTGTCATTGAAAATAGAGTGTGAACAATATAACCCCCAAATGTATGGAACTCGTATAGTATGGAATGGGCAAGCGTCATTAACGATATTTTAATTACAATTCTGTTCTTACCTCCATTAGAGCAGTTTATGGAGAAGTGATTTTGAGATGAATCTATGATTGATCATAGAGATCATTGATCATTGATCATGCTTCTCTATGAAGTGATTGAGATGTGTTGTGAAGCTTACCTGAAAATAGAAAGAACACAAGGTTTAGAACATTATTATTTACTGTTATAAATAACTCCATCAAATAATCAATGCATCAATTTAATTGTAGGCCTACTATTAGGCAACCATTTCGCAACTATAGATGAGCTTTTGTTCTTGCTTAAAATTCCAGCACGGTGGAAATTTTCAACAATTGGAAGATGCAATATGTGACTTCACTTGTAGAGTCTTTATTGAGAGATGACATGTTATAACTAGGTTACCATAGCATAGCAATATAGAAAAGTGGGGGGGAAACAAAGTGATATATAATATTGTAGTGTATGGTAAACTTTTCCCACAAATTGAAATCTTTCACAACTGGTTTACTATAATAATACAACCATGTACTGATAATATTAAATATGGTTGTTCTTGGAAGACACAATTTATGGCATTGTTGTAGAGGGCCTACACATATACAAAAATGTGTGACACACTAAGAACTATCTAGACGTTATGAAGAATCAAAAGCTTCATATATGACTAATGTTTGAAGAATTAAAAACAGAATACCATAGACATATTTTTCTTCATATCACAGCTGCTGTACCATTTCTAATCGAAACCAAAGTGTTCGTGAAAGAAAAAAACAACATTTGCCACCGCATTCGTATCCAATAAAATCATTAACATTGAACATGCACGATTGTGCTTGTTTTATGATATTATAGAGTCATTGGTGCTCGTGTTTTTTACACAAGTTTTATAAAGAAATCTTCATTTTGTATTATCGTCTAGAATCCTTCATTACACGAGAATTGGTGGTTCGACACAACCAGGACAGCTGATCTTGACCTATAGGCCCTACACGTAACACAGACAATGTTTGAAGAGTATATTGATATTTTCTTAAATTTGTATTTATATTTATATTTTTATATTCATATTTTAATAACATTTTTTTATACCATATTTTCGCTCATTTCTCTGTTTGTTTTTTATCACTCCAATAATCGCCCACTATTATCAAGTGACTGTATTAAGGTGGTTATGAATCAACTCATCGCCTCTAGTTATCACTTGAGATTCCTATCATTCTGATAATTATATTAATGATATTTAAATATATTACTTATAGCTGATTAGTTGTGATCATTATAATTCTGATATCATTCTGATAATCAAATGATAATCATTCTCACCTACGCTACGATCACCTCATACTTAATACAGGGAGATAGCATGTTTTTCAGGTGTCACATGCACTATAAAAGTTGGGGGCAAATAAACGAATACTGATGTTGTGATTGGGGAACACAATTTCGAGGACGTTGTTGTCTACTTATTACAACAATATGTGGCAACACTTGGAGTTGGGCCTCCATTTTCTCCATCTCTCTTGTATAAAAACGTATTCATATTGAACTTGAAAAAAACGATCTTAAACTGTTCCCATTTATTCATGCCGTTTTGCAGGTATTAATTAGACCATGTTTACTTAAAATACTGACTATCACATTCACTATCATATCTTTAAATCGATCTTTAGTTAAAAACAAGAACATCGATATATGTTTGCTCTCTTTAAAGCCTTTGAGGCAAGATTAAAAATCGGATAAAAAGATATTCGTCATTTTCTCCAACAAATTACTTCTGAACACAAGATTTGACTGTCTCGATTTACCGTCTCCTGTATTCCACCAGCATTAACGACCAGGTGCGTATATCCGTCAAAGACTCATGCATGATACAGATTGACCACGATTTCGTTTACCAAATAAAGTCGCTCGTGGCATAAATCTTTTTATGGCAACTGAGCATGAAACAGATATGGCAATTAGACGAATGAAGAAGCATAAATAAAGAACATGCGGTGTGCTTTTAATACATTGTTACATTTGATGGGAATGGATGCATATAAAATATGAAAATATAACTACCAAACAATTTTATGAATTACTAGAGAAAAATTGTTTAGTAATAACATGGAATACATTATCCTATGGAAGTGAGCTGACTTTTGTGTCAGACTTTTGTGTCTCAGTGAGACTCATGTCATGAGGTGAAGTTTTCACGACTAAAATACATTCTTCAAAATCACAAAAATGGAGTTTTCTCAACACACAGTCGCTTATATATTGGTTTACATTTGCGAAAGTGATGAGTTCATTTTTTGTTCAATCGTATACATGCACTCTTCAGTTTAACCGAGTCCAAAAGCGATAATCTCCATCAACATCGTCATGATAGGCAATTTCCAAAGAGATTGATTATTGTTTGCTTAGAGACCCCGCCAACAGTTAATATAGGGTTACACAAGGGTACGATTACGGACAAGCAGTTGATTATGAAACTATGAAGTGATGATGAGTGAAAGGACGTTCACAGAAACCCATGCCTTGTGTGGGACTCGAACCCACGACCATCGGTGGCTTCAGTTTTTGAAGCGGTGCCTCAGCTGACCAAGCTACCGAGGGTGGCTAACCTCCAAAGAGAAGCAAAACATTAAGAAAGAAGAATCGTATGTGTCACTAATCTTGACGAATCTATTCATTCATATAAACAGGGTAAATATACTGAGAGAATAATTATTTATTTTACATGGAGCCAGTTTCACAAATATTAGTCGAGTACTAATCTGCTAACTAATATTCAAAGTAAAAAAATAACATCTGTAACCAAGGGTGATAACAAGTTGATCCGCCAACTATTGCTAAATCCACCAACTATTAATTCGTGAAACTGGGGACAAGTTGATCCGCCAACTATTGCTAAATCCACCAACTATTAATTCGTGAAACTGGGCCTTAATTCCTCGAAGTTTGAATTATTGCACTCATTAAAAATTGTTGTTTCCATCCCATCTTCAATCTTTTTCAAGAGAAACCTACAATCCATGACAATAAATGTCACGTGAAGAGACGATCAACCGTCTCGCACCGTCTCTTACCAATGTCGCACGCAGGTCTCGAGCCGTCACAAAAGATATAAGCTGTGTTACCGATCTAGTCTGTTGATGATTGAGGCTGCAACGTTTATACTTTTGCATCATCTTATCTACACGTTTACGAACGAACGTCTTACCTATCCTCCACCGTAAGCGATTGAGTGTTTTGATTCGGCAAATTGAGAATTTACGCGAACAATTAGTCGTCTTGGGAAAGAAGAAGTGAATTGCTAAGGTTCTGTTTTGTTACAACTGAAAACAAGAGAAATAATAACAATAATCAACATCAATTTGCATGTAAATTGTTGTTGTTGTTTTATTGTCATCATAGACATTAAACAAGGGAGAACGGTGTCATATTATTCCATTTCATACATGAATTTGAAGATGGAGTACACCTATTAGAAAAACAAAAGTAGTCGGACCTATTTTTCTTATTTATAAGTATCTAGTGCAACATATTTTTCTTTTATTCTGATTAAATCAGAAGGAATTGCAACTAGCACAACACAAATTTAAGTAATACATAATTTTACTAACAATCTATAGTCTGAATGCTTTCGTCAAATATTTCTGTTTTTTTTTTACATATAAAGAAGCTAGCGATTGAAATAATACAGTATACATTTTCAATTTATTCCCACTGTTTGGGTGTGCGAAATTTGTCACCCTGGTGGACAAACCACGGACATTTGGACAAAGAATTCTGATCCTTTTCAAACGTTTGCACTCAATTAACCAATCTATACAAGAGAATAGATTTTTCTGACAAAATCGACGAGCCGGAGAAATGATAAAGAGCAAAAAAGAGGAAATATTCATCAGTCAATATAAAACAATGACTCGAAGTCAACTTCTTATAAAATCATTCACCCTGAAATTCTTGTGAGTGACTATACAAAAACGATTCTTTCCTCTATTATCGATATAAAAAATATCTATGAGATGTATGTAGGGAAGTGGGCCACAATTTTCGCCAAGTTCAATTGGATTTGATCAAAAATAGAATATATCGACTTCTCAAATGAATAAATGTGTGGAGAAAATGACGACGAATGCCATTATGTATACCATGACTGATACGAAAATGTCATCCATTGTTGTTGACAATGTGCAGAACAGCAATTATAACATTCCAAATTTGAAATATTCACGTGATGTCTCTTATCTATACAACCGTTATGGTGTACACATCAGACGGTACATTACGTTATAGTAACTGACATTCATTCAATCCGAATAAATAAGCAATTATTATTATACAACACGATTAAAAACACGCGACAATTAAAAACACAGACTACAACTTTTCAAACCAGCAATTCAAGTCCCATCTTCTTCAAACAAAATCCTGTTTAATCGAATCAAAAGAGAAACTAGAATATCTCGAGACTCTCCATTGCCAATACTTGATGAAGCATCGAGACACTCGATGCAACCGTCATCTTATCAATCAAGTTTATAGAAACTGGCACGCACTTTTTCCAGTAAATGAAACTATAATTACTTGAATCTGTTTAATAATATCCGTTCAAAGTGTCGTTTCTCTCTTTCTCTATATCTACCTCTACTTCTCTGTCGGCCGTATAAAGTCAATGAGTGATGATGACAATTCGACGACACGAGTGAGAGAGAGGGAAAGAGAGAAAGACAACGGTCAATTAGGTCAGTAGGTGGACTTATACTCAAGAAGAATAAGAATCGACGAAACGACGTTGTAATCGAACATGTGTGAATTATTTGTTAAACATCGCGAAGCGCGTACCGGAAAGAAGACGCGGGCACAGGAAAACAGTAATTATGTGTGTACGATTGTGTTTTTTGAATTGTCATTGGTCCAAAACGAATTGGGATAACCACATATAGACAATGTTTTGTATTTCGTATCTACTTTCTATATATGTTTTAAGACGTGTTGTGTAGAGGAAAAGTCAGCAATTATATTAGGATAGTGAACAATTACTGTAAAACGTAGAATTTATATAATTATAGACACATGAAAAGCTGAGAATTATAGGTTGGGCTTTTAATGGGTGTTGTTATAAAAACTTGGTCAATTGAATGTTAGAAATAGTACAATTGAATATGTTACGGTAAAAAATCACATTATATATATAGAGAGAGATGATATCTAGAATAAAATAAAAGTTGCAGTGACTTTCATGAGGATGCATTGTGATTTTGAAAGTAATTAATTAATGATTAATTATGATACAATATGATGGGGTAAAAATGCACGGAAAATGAATATTGTTCTTTATCGTCTTCTGGTTTTATCTCTGATAATAAATTCGAAAACATCGACACATTCTGCAGGTAGCATTGTTCATAGTTGAGATTATATTATCTACTGTACAGCTGTTATTTGTGGTCACATTAGATATGGCGCTGAATGCAATTCTCTAATCATTATGAAAATCTTGATTCACCTTCAAGATTAATGCTAGTCTCATTTTTCTCACACTTTTGGATATCAAGTATTCCAAAGAGAAAGCTCAAAACAGTTTTAAAAGTTGCAAGTTTTGATTGCAAACAGTTAATTTATACCAATCTATTCAGAGAATAGTGACAATACGGTCTTCACAGATTACAATAATTGAGGAAGGGTGAAAGGGTGGGGGTGTATACTTTCATTGGAATTCTTCCTCATTTGAGGGTGTCATGAATGATCCTAATATTGAATTTAATAATTCGACCTCCAACATGTATTGACAATCGAATCTGCTTCGAACTGATTCCCCTCAGTTCCAGGTATAACTTTATATACAGATGAATATATACATATATATATATATATATATATATATATATATATATATATATATATATATATATATATATATATGAATGAATATATATATATAAATATATATATATATATATATATATATATAAATATATATATATATATAAATATGAATATGTATATATATATATATATATATTATGAATATATATATATATATATATATATATATATATATATATATATATATATATATATATATATATATATATACATATATTCATATATACATATATTCATATATACATATATTCATATATATATATATATATATATATATATATATATATATATATATATATATAAATATATATATATATATACATATATATATATATATATATATATATATATATATATATATATATATATATATATATATATATATAAATATATATATATATATACATATATATATATATATATATATATATATATATATATATATATATATATATATATATATATATATATATATATATATATATGAGAAAGGAGCACAGAATGAATGAATGTAATGAAACAATAAATGAAGTACCGGTACCGATATATTTTGATACCTTTCGAAATTGTTACAAGTTACTTTCCGCACCATGTGGTAGGAGGGCGTGGTTGGGAGGGGGGAGGGGGGTGACTGCCCGCGTGATCGACGCCCGGACGGACTGGTTATAGAAGACGAGCATGGGCAGAAGCCCAGGGCGTCTACACCAACATGTCTACCACTCACACCAACACACCGGAACGGAGATGAAACCAAATCATAGAGATTATCATTGTAAACGTCCGATAAATGAAAGACTCGCCTACTTGTTGGACACGACGTGTAGAACCTGTCGAGAAAATTAAAGTTTGAAGCTTGTTTACGATCGCTAGTAAAATCAAAACGATGTTAAAAACGCAATACATAGACAATGTACCGACACAGACGTTGTTGTCAACGATCACAATCCACAACTAATTGTGATAACATTCATAGACACCGTAGAAAGTACAAATTTCCGTCTGTATGCACAATATTTAAAATTCAGAATTCAACTCAATTACTAAAAATAAACTGAAAATTACATTACAATACAATTCACTTCAATTCTGATTTGTCGTTTCTGTCCTTGATCTCGTCCACATGTTCATATTGATCTTGTCAATATTTTTTGATTGTTTTGTTTTTCAGCTCTTGCCGTATATTTTTTTTTCGCCGTCATCCTTTTAACATGTTCTCAACCACATTTTTGATGGAACATCATTAGAACGTGCAAAATTCAAAATATTTAATGTCTCAATTTTCTTTGCATGTCAAGAAAAGTTCTAGTCATACGTGGGTTAGCAATCGGAGAGAAAATTGTCTTCGTGGCTGAATATCGTCAAAAACGAG
This sequence comes from Brachyptera risi, assembly GCA_964007535.1. Lineage (NCBI taxonomy): Eukaryota > Metazoa > Arthropoda > Insecta > Plecoptera > Taeniopterygidae > Brachyptera > Brachyptera risi. Next base: position 38,538,410 of record OZ023326.1, on the reverse strand, counting down.
GCCTAATCTACATAGTTTTCTGGAATATCATATTGATGAAAAAATAAAAAATACAAATATACTCATACGTCGAAAAGTTGGTAGAGAGATCAATGATCATAGTCATTCAGTATATACCAATAAGAGGGAGAAGGGTGGTGTATGTAGATAAAGAAGTGACTATATGGAATAAGCCTACATTAAATTAGTTCATGAATGAAATTAAAATATTATTCTTTCTCTTTCTAGAGGTTAGAACAGTCTCCCGGCTCCCAAATACCATCTCATTTGTTTCTTGTGGGTAATCCTCATCATACAACGAATGGTTCCCGTAAGGATTCCCACATCGCATTTCGAGTAATCGATACACTTCGACCGGAATCTCTGTTTCCCGACTTGAATGCCTCCTCGGCTTGGTATTTGTGCGGAACACCATGTTCGACCATGTTCTAGACCATGTTCTAGACCATGTCGGACCGGTTTAGTTCTACTTCCGTTTCTCATCGCACACATCTCGAGTCAATCAATGCGCTTTATGTATGAGGAATCGGGACACGAATGTCGTATATCGCAAAGAAAGCTTGAAAGAGCTTCGTGATTCTCAGTGGAGAAAGAAACGATCTATTATAACGTTTTGTTCGATGGTATAATGGTCAAGTGTTGATTGATGGAAATTTAGGTGATGATAGTGGCAAATATGATAGGTACGCTTTTCGAACACTTCTCCTTCGATCAGTCAAGTTACTTCTGTTACCTAGCATATTTTTTTTTACATAGTTTGATAACTTTCATTAAAAAAATATTCGTGACCAACTTGCCTTGTCGAACTCTTCTCTCTTATATGAATTGATATATATTCGAGTAATACGATTGCTTTGAATGGAATATGTTGTACTCGTGAGGAAATGTGAAGACAAATCTGAAGAAATGTTGGAAAAGTTATGAAAAATTGGTAAAATAAGGAAAGAGTGGGATAAAATAGGGAAAAGTGAAAATGTTGAAAAGATGGGAGATGATGGGTAATGGTGACAAAAGTTTATTACTAGACAATATATTGAGTTTATCATCTCAGTTCATTTGAACCAATAATTCACTGTTACTAAATTCTCATCCCTTCATTATATAGGATTCTCTAATAAAATTGAATAGGCCTACTATGAATTCACGAGGGAAAACATACCTTCGGTTCTGTATTACGAAGCCCACTGGAAATAATATCTTCATTTGAGGTAACTGGTTCAATAACAATAATCGCACATGAGCTAAAAAATCAGATCTTATCAAAATTGGTCTTCAATCTTAATTGGACTCATCTTCAAAACATGATCAGACGAGCTTTAGCGAGTATTCAATTTGACATACTGAAAAAAATTGGTGTTCATCATGTTTTTTTTTCATGTTTTTTTGTCGGTTCTCCACAGGTCAAACGGCTACAGTTATCAACTCAAAACTTTTTTTCATCGTGGTTCCTTATCTAGTTCAAATTTGTGTAGTTTTGTGGCATTATCGGGTGGTAACTTTTATTTTTATGAATTCTAGAAGTTTCAAAAATACCCGTTAAAATAACACTGCGGAAAAAAAAAATTATTTTCCCCCAAAAATGAAATTTTGCGTGAAGTTGAATTACATCTTGATACACATTTCTGGACATTCTCAGGTTGATCGGGTCAGCCATTTTGAAGAAAAAACATAAAATGTGCTAAATTGGTACCACTCGAAGCAGTTTTTACCCATTTATAGCTCAAATGTCACCCAATTGGCGAATGTAGGCAACAGTTTGGCAAAAAAGTCGACATACTATTACTTTCTAGTGGTAAAATAACGCACAATATAAACATGAGATAAACGCCCTGCAGTGGTGAAAAGTATTGTTGAAAGATTGCTCGCTTGCATGTTTGAATACCAACAACTTTTACTTGCTCTTTTCATATAAAAGTCGGATTATAATCTGGACTTGACAAAAAAAAAAACGGCCCTGAAATAAAAGAAGATGAATTCGACACTATAATTAATTACCATGTAACTTTTCGAGCTACATTTCAGTTTGTGAATGTTAATTACAGCAAAAGTTGGTCATTCTTCGCTACAACTATTTAACTTCACTATACAAATGTGTCTGTGTGTGTAAAGTTAGCATACACGTTGACCTCATCTCCATTAATTAAAACATGAGAGAACGCAACGTTAAAAATCAAACATACTAACTCATGTAGGTGGGGCAACACTTTCTCATGTCACAGATTTGTATACTCGTAAAGAAGACTATCCCTTTCGATGGTTGAATTAATGACTTGTCGATTCAGAACAAACTGGTTGACCAGTATAGGAAAGCACATCAACAACATATTATATAGGCCTATTGTTTATAATGATTTCGTGGGCATTCGTCAAGACTAGAGTCGAGACTATTCATCTCGCAAGATGAAGATACCAAGGAGCAAAACATGTAATAGTGATATGGCATATTTTCTCAGGTTACCATAGTAACTAGTCAAGTTGGTAGCAAACAAACAAATACAGAAATTGTGATTATTGACACAATTCGGGAACATTTTGTGACACCACTAATCATGAAAAAGCGTTTCGTGCTCTTTTATGTAAACGTTGGTATTCGACGCGATAAGTAACAACAATGCGCTTCTAAATCTCAATAGGGCCGACGAATGATTAAAAAAGTTCAGTCACTAATGTAATAATCTAATCAATGTCATTGTTGAAAAATATGCGCGCGCTTTATTTTGTGACTTTTCTCTACTTCCACTTTTCAACACGAACTGCGGACCTGCAACTTTTTCTTGCAGATGCCAATTAAAAATGCGATAAGTTCAAGAGATATAAGAATAATATTCTGAAGAAACAATTTCAAAACAACAACGACAACAGTACAGATCCGTCTCCGTTGGTTACCATTGTTATGCATGCATTGTTGTAACAATTGAACGAGCATTAAACTCAAGCTCACAATTTCACATGCGAATGTATATACGAATTATACAGACTGACTCAATATAATGTTTGCATTCTGAGTATATGCTTCTTTTAAAATGAGCTTATTATAATTTCAAGTATAATCACGAACGATGCAAATTGCCAAATCATTGTACTCTACATTCGGGTTGTAAAAGTTGAAGTGAGATGATTCTAATTTATGAGAGATGACATGAGTGACAAAGACTAGAGCAAGCGTCACGGCTTACTTGTTTTGTAAATCAGCTTGTCAAAATGTTCGGCCACTCGGAATCAAAGTCTTAGCAGAGTCGATAAAGCAGTTCTACCTCCTGTAGAGGTCGTTCGACTCCCTATGCTGGCAATGCTAATAGTTGTGCTAAAATTAAATTGCCACCGGGAGCGCTGACTATACTTATTACCGGAGATCTCAAGTAAGCATCATTCTTCGTGAACTTCTGGTTGTATTTGCATTTTTGATCAATGAAGCCTCATTCATGATACAGCTGATCTGTCACGAAAATTCAATTTACTTCTTAATGATCAATAAAATAGAACTTGAAGGTGAATTTCGCTGCTGGTTTCAAAGTTTTATCCAACACGTTTAGATACCGGTAATGTTAACATGATAGAAATACTTTTAATTTCAATATACAAGTCTAAGCAGCTATTAAAACATGTCGAGTCAGAAAACAATAACCTAAGAAACTGAAAATGATCAAACAACTTAACTTGTCAACTGTCACTTTCAGCAAAAAATTTAACTCGAATATTATAAAATCAGTAGGGCCTATCACCAGCAGATATTTGCATTGCCAATCTAGAGACTACTTTCTCTATGGTACCAGCCATAGGCTTCAGTGAAAAATTAGATATATTTTAGAAACATTCTCCAACATTTGTAGCTCACTATCCAGTACATCAATGCCAGTAAGCTTACCCGTAGCTAATTCAGGCCTAGCGCCCTGGCCTAGATGATTTCCTACAGTTCGGCAATAAAATGCACATGATAGTGTCAAAACAAAAGTATTATGTATCCTAATGTCCTCAATCCATCTAGTTTTGACTGGAATTGATATGAGTTTGGGCAATAGATGTATTCACTTATCAATGTATACATACACACAAATGACCTGACTACAAACATTCGAATGGAATAAAATAGATAGTCTTGGTCTGAACATCATAACATGTGAATAAAAAAGCAGGATTGGGCTAGGAGTAGGCCCAGACCAGTAAGAGGAATTTATGTATAGAATCGAGCCTAAATAATGTAGAATGTCAATCTTGAACTAACCCAATGAGGGACCAAAATTATTTGAATTCCTGAAATTACAATAGATTGTCATCTCTTGGCACCTGTGATTGAATTGACAGGGAGTAGGACATGATGCGAGTAAGAGGAGGCAATAAACAACATATTTACACTCATAATCATATTAGATGATGCACTCAATTTATTACATCGTCATAAAAAATAGTATACACCGAAGAAACACAGTGAACTGACAGAATATTATGCGATCTTGAATTACTATTGCGAGGAGTGAGAGCAATGAACATCTACGAAGAGTGTAGCTGCGATGTGATCTTTCAATAATTCCAACAATTGAATATATTTTCGGCACTGAGCAAAGGTTCGCCGTTCGCTTCCTATATTCTTGGTTTGCTGCTGTAGTAGTAAGAGTATGGTCTGGAAGCCAAGTTCCAATTGTTGTCCTAGAACGAATAAATACAGATTGATTCACTAGTTGTGAAATACTCCTTTCATTTCAATGTTTGAAAATATCACACAAGAATATTTTATTGTAGGCAATAGCATTGCAAGTCAAGTGAGATCGAGCTCTAAGATCTAAGAATGAGTAGGTAAGGGATTTATAATGTTTACAAAAATCTGTCTTGTGGCGAACTCAAACGTTCACTCGACTTGACTTCAAAGCAAAGCTGAACTTATGCTGAGACTGCCCACTGATTTGCTAGTTCCAAACAAGACGAGAGCCTAGGTCATTGAGTTTTTCATAGGCCCACCAGGCCTACTATTAATTCCATGCCTTAGTTCATCCAAGTTATGTCATGTAGGCCTAGAAATCGCTTTAACAATGCCACTCCATACTACCACTACAAATTCAATGATACTACTAGCTAGGGCCTAGTAGAGTGAGCCTAGGGTATAGGCCTACTATCTTGTCCAGCCTCTCTAGCTAGGCCTAGGTAGGCCTACTAGTACTAGTCTCACCAGGATAATAAATGTATAGCATCTCAGGTGTTGAATATTGTCTTCTCCCTCCTGATCATCAGATCATCAGATATCAACGTTACATAATTGAAGTAGGCTAGCGTGAATATTTACTCACCAGTAGGAATTCGATTCTTGGTTATCTGTCAATCTCTAGTCAACACTTGAGAAATTGTCGACTCAGCCCGCAATAATATTTGTCGTCAAGGCAGGCGTAAATCCCAAGTAATAACGATCAGCAACGAGTCCTGATGGAGCGCATTTCAATGCAACTGATGAGTATTTCCTGATCGTTTTTCGAGAACTTCATCATCACTTAGAACATTGAATTTTACTAAATCAATGCTTAGAACCAACGATTTTAAAAACCGTGTTTACAATTAGGCCTACACATGTATTTCAAATGTCCACTGTCGACATTCAAAAGACGTGGTTGACAGCATCCAGCACAACACCAATCGTATTTCATTGTGAAACAAAATTTACCAAACATTCACAGATTCTTGAGTTGGTATAATCCAAAATCTTTTGTTGTAAACTTCACTTCTAAGCGGTAATAAGTATAGTCAGCGCGCCAAGTTGTAACACGGTAAACTACACTAGTCGGACGACCTCTACAGGAGGTAGAACTGCTTTATCGACTCTGATTCTATTCTACATATAATCTATGACTATCAATAACGTGACGTTATCGATAGTCATAGATATAATCATACTTCTCTATGATATAATATGAATATAAAACAATGGATATAATATATCACTGCGTTGTAGAGACCACATGTACTAACGCTATAACAACTAACTGCAGCTGCAGATGCAATGCTCCACATGATGCTACCTCTATTTCGCGCATCAAGTAGGCCTTGTTTGTATAACAGATTACAATGATCAAGGAGGCCTACTACTCTTGATTCGTGAAGTTAGTGGGCGTATTTATTGATATTGGTCAATTGACAAATGTTATTGTTAAATGTTGTTTGTTCACATGACATAAGTGGGTCAATTAGAATAACATTTACGGTTAGAGAGTATATATATATATATATATATATATATATATATATATATATATATATATATATATATATATATATATATATTTATATATATATACATATATATATATATATATATATATATATATATATATATATATATATATATATATATATATATATATATATATGAAAATAATGAATATTTCAGGGTGAAACCGTATATATTTAAAATAAATTTATTGAAACAATAAAACAATAAAACAATAAATTATCAATAAAACATATTAGGTTTCCTTAAAAAATAAATTTATTCAAAATATATACGGTTTCACCCTTAAATATTTATTATTTTTATACATTATGACCGTCGAATCAACATTTCGTTCTCATATATATATATATATATATATATATATATATATATATATATATATATATATATATATATATATATATATATATATATATATACATATATATATATATATATATATATATATATATATATATATATATATATATATATATATATATATATAAATATATATATATATATATATATATATATATATATATATATATATATATATATATATATATTTGATTTATATTGCATTTAACGACGCAGTGTACTGATGACCAAGATCTATTGGCGTCGGTGAAAGATATATAAGACGATGAGATGAAATGTTATTTTATCAGGTGTTTTTGGATAGTGAGAGGAAGTCGGTCGTGGCCTATTGCTAAGGAACCATCCCAGTATTGACCTGATGACAGAGGGAAACCACGATAAACCCCTGCCAGGATGTTCGACTGTGGTGGGAATCGAACCATTGGTCTCCTGAATTACGGTGCAGTGTGCTACCACTAGTCTCAGTGAGAGTAAATAACATAGATATTGTTATTAAAATTGAAGGGGGGAAATTAACATTCAGCATGCAGTGCCTTACTGAGTCGGTCAGCTGAGTCACTGCTTTGGAAACCACGTCAATTTGGTCCTGGGTTCGATTCCCGTCATGGTCGACCATCCTGACAGGGTTTTTTCTTCGTTTCCCTCTGTCGTTCAGGTCAATACTGGGATGGTTCCTTAACAGCAGGTCACGACCGACTCCTTCCCATCATCCAAAACACTTAATAAAATAACCTTTCATCATGCATCATCCCATCATCTCGTTCATCATCCACCGACGCTAATAGATCGTAGCCATCAGTATAGTGCGTCGTTAAAACCCAATATATCTATTATCAGCTTATTCGTACCTCCAAATGATCTAGCTATAGTTGGAGTCGTTATAAGCAAACAACAATCAAACGATCGAAAATATAATTCAATATGCAAATTAAAAAAAACAATAAGATGAAATCTATAATGTAATATTCCTACATATACAAAAATGAAAAATAATACAATCAAATTGATATATATTGAATGCAAAAATAGTATGAATATTTTGTGTACGAAATTATACCTTCGAATTAGTTGAAGTTCACACTACCGTATTTTTCAGGTATCAATATTATGTGCATTCTTAATTTCCATTCTTCCTTTTATCTATACGCTAATTAAAATACCACTATATAAAGTATCTGGAACATGAAAATCACAAGATAAAGATCCTTGTGTTTTCATTATTCCATTTGTTTGCTAATAAAAGGTGTTCATTACTCATTTAATGTAACTTTTTAATCACTTTATACTTCTGTGCATAATTAATTAGATTGTATATAAATTGGAAAGTTGAAATTGATAATTTGCTGGAAATAAATATTATGTATAATGTATATACTTCCAGCAGGTGGCTTATTCTGCAACCATCTGATTGTGTGTGGATGGTAACTGTTGCTATGGTTACGTGTCATGCTATTTGACGTGAAAAATGGGATTTCCAAATCATTCAGCAAATGGTTAGCAATTCGAAAATGTATAATGTTCATGAAATGATGAACTGTTATCAAGTGCTATATTTATTGTTCGGTATTTAATGTATATAAAGTAACTGAGAAAAGTGGTAGAATGGTTTTAACATTGAACTGTAATTCAGGAGACCAGGGCTCGATTCTCGCCATGGTCGACCATCCTGACAGGGTTTTATCTTCGTTTCCCTCTGTCGTTCAGGTCAATACTGGGATGAGTCCTTAATAATAGGCCACAATCGACTCCTCCCCACTATCCAAAAAAACACCTAATAAAATAACCTTAACCTCTCACCTCATCATCCTATACACACCATCTCATACATCATTCACCGACGCCAATATATCTCAGTCATCAATCAGTACAGTGCGTCTTTAAACCCAATATAAATAAAATAAAAATGTTTAAAGTACGTATCGTGAAGTTTTATTAGTAAAACTCGGTCATGGTATGCTTAGGACATCCCCATTTTCTCTAACGCAAATTTGCATCTACGATATCCTAACAATTTTCTAACGCAAGATGTGAACGTATAGTTTACAGAAGAAAGATCGCGATGTGGTGGTGACAGTGTTGCGACGACCACCCACTTGTTGATTGAGCGTTTTGTGATCAGGGCTGCGCCGAACCGTTTCTTATACAGCCACTACAGTCGCTTCTGGCTGACCGATTATTCTTGCAACGCTGGTTTATCGCCATAAGTTTGTGTGTACAATGACAATAAGGTCTGTATTAAACAATAAGATAGCATAGGTTTATAGGTAACGAAGGTAAAAATGCGAACATGTATATATATTTTATATAGAGAAACAATTTATTATAATGTTCTCATGTGTACGATATAATAAATAAAGCTAAAAATAATTTTTTATTTTTTTTCATTAGATTTGAATAATACATGCATACAAGATTAATCAATACGCTCTTCCACAAAGCCAGAAAGGCTTATCTGTGGGATGAGAAATGAAATTAATAGCTTGGACAAAAATCGGGTTTATATCATGAAACAATGAAACAAGTTCACTAAGTGCTTACTTTTTTTTCACTGTCAAATAAATCAGGGGGGGTTAGGCCTACTTGAAATACAACATGTGTCTATAATGATATTAATAATAATAATAATAATAATAACCATGGTGATTAATAAAAGTAAAACACTTACTGCCAGTTATGGCTATATTCCTATGTTGATAATTAATGTTGACAATCCTGGTGTTGAAGTTCAGTGGTTTTAAATAATTAAAATGGGGTGGTGAGATCGCCCTTCTGGTGCCCGGTCAAAACGATCCTATCTTTCATCCATAGCCTTAATTGAGGAACAACGATTTTGTATCAAGTTTCGATGTTATTAAAGAAAGTAAATAATAATTCCAGTATTAAATTGCTGTGAAGCTGAACTGATCGAAATGTGGACCGATTTATCAGATAGTTTTATTTAAAGATGGTTTATTTTCAATATCTATATACAGCAAAATTCGTCTTCAAATTGCAAGACAATTGAGATGTCAATTGCAAGATACGAATGTTCACTGCCGTTATATTTTTTAAAATTAATAACAGTATGATGATTCAATTAATTTGTTTGATTAATTTGTTCTCCTGTTTTTCTCGTAACGAAAGGTTGTTTAACATTCACCGAATGAATATATTGTACAATTTATAAATGCTTTTAGGAAAATCAATACTTATTTTTGGAAGAAATATGTAAAATATGAAAAATCTCTAGAGAAGACAAATGCAAAAAAAAACACCGAGATAATATCCGTAGAAAAGCAAACACATTTTTTATATATACATAGGGTCCAACTTACATTAGGACTCGACATTCATGAAGTTACCTTCAGGATAAAATCTCATGTCCACATCCGTACATTACTTGTTGAAATAACTTATTATCAGAATAATATGAACAAGACCAACGTGAGAGCATTCCAAGCATACCCCCTTTCATTTCCCCTTGACGCCTATAGATCTCGACCACGTAATGTTTCACGCGCTATCGCAGCCGGGCATCGAACTACGCTCCACCACGGTCTCCTACATCAACCATCTGCCCCTGAACACTCTCTCATTACACCCAAGATGCCGTGATAAATTATAAATACCACCACGATCGTGCTATTACACACAGCCACCTCTAACTGTACAACGCGGCATAACGTGCTCCAATTTATACTGAAATAAAGCGAGGAAAAAACGTTTACAATTTGCCAGGATCTTGATTGATGATAACAGATTAAAATAACGAACAAGTTTATATTTATTAGGAGAAAAAATGCCAGTGTTATGATAAAAGTTTGAGAAGTTGCTATACTTACACCACCCGTACCTGTTGCATGTTTACACTGTGTTATATGGCATAACTGTGATTAGGTCCTATTGTTTGCTTAACGACCCTTCACCAACAGCTGGATTATGATATGGAGAAATGAGCGGATGATAGATGAATGGTGCTTACAAAAACTCGTGCCTTATGAATTATGATTGACTCAAACCCAAGCATGAATTGCTTTCAGTTTCTAAATCAGTTCCTTAGCAAAATGTCAAGATCGAGGGGGTGGGGCATAATTATTACAGTCTTATTCATGTATGTATTTATATTGGGTTTAACGACGTACCGTATTGGAAACTGAGATCTTTTGATACTGGTGAATGATGGATGAGGTGATGGGAAGGTGAGATGAAATATTTTTTTTCCATCATGTTTTTGGATATTAGAAAAGGGTCGGTCGTGGCCTATTGCTAAAAACCATCTCAAACAGACAAGACAGAACGATATCTCTAAACGATAAAAGTAAACCACGACAAACTTTTGTCAGGATGGTCGACCATAGGGGGAATCAAACCCCGGTCTCCTGGATGACGGTTCAGCGTGCTAGTCTCTCGTCCACACGTCTCATGTATATTATTTTTTGATTGAATTAAATTAGTTTAGGCTAGGTTAGGTGATTGGTAGGATCGCAACAACGGAAAACTCAGCATGGATTACAGTATGGTTACAGGTTACAGTTGAGATTCATACAGCTTTAGACACATCACACAACGCACTGAAGTCTGGCTGCCAAACTCTCTTCCCAAAATGCCTAAAGTTTTAACAAAAGGGATTTTGATTATGAAGATCACGAAAGACCATCTCGTGTATATCCACTACCATTGACGCTCTGGTAATGTCGATTCTGCCAACATTCACACTCAAGAATTGAAGTCGAGATCAGAATTAAAAAAATAAATGACTCGATAGTAAAAATATATCATTTTTGTCAACATTCTAAATATATCCAAGTTAAAGCTTGAAAATATATCTATATTTCTCATTTAGATGTTTCATAATTTTCTGGATTTCATTGCGCAATGGCTGTAAATACCGAGTAAATGAAAAATGTTCAACGTCATGGTGAAAATATAAAAACTTTGAAAAAATATTTATATCCATAGTATTTCAAGAAGGGGGATTTTTTCCAGTGGATTTTTAGTTTTTGAACTGGTTTTTAAATCTCTCTATAGATTGTAAAAATTTGGAAGAGACGATATGTTTTCGAATAATTTGTATGTTGCACATAGTAAATGGAAACCAGTAAAAGATTATACCTACGGCGAATGTTTTGAAACATAGATGTAACAGAAACAATTAATGTTGACAACCTATTCCTCAGACTGATAATAATGATTGATCCATATGATCTCTCTAACTATAGCTGCTCACAAGAAACAATAAATAATCTGGCTAACATCGATTAACTACACCTAAACTAACTGTAAAATGAAACACCGTCAAAGTGGAAAGAACATTTTATTATTTGCCAAAACGTTGTTTACTTGGACAGAAAACACCAGTATTTTTTTACATTTCCTGAAATCTATCATGCTTTACAATGTTGGCCTTTTGCTCACGTAACGACTGGCAGTGGTCCCTACCAACATACATGTAAAATAATTATTACCAACTCACCGGTATAAAAGGTCAGGCGTGAAGAGTTAATGATGTGTGTGAGTAGATGAAGTAAAAACGGGACTGCGGTAATAAAAGTTTTTGACAAATTGTTATTTCCTTGATACCTATATCTTGGAATCTTGTGACACAATTCGTCCGATCATGCACACATGCAGAGAAAGATATATCCGGGTGTATACAAAGTTGGACGATGTTCAATTCATTATTTTGGTCTACAACACAAGTCATGTAAAATATTTTCATTGAAACTTGGAATCCACGAAAAGAGTAAGAATTCAAATTTACTAACCTTGAAACAGGTTAATTCTCTCTTGAGAATTTCACATAGATATTTTCGAACATTATTTCAAGTCACATACGGTATAGTGTATATATATATATATATAATATTGAATATTGAATGAATATATATAAGTATATGTTCATTATATATATATATATATATATATATATATATATATATATATATATATATATATATATATATATATATGTATATATATATATATATATATATATATATATATACATATATATATATATATATATATATAATATTGAATGAATATATATAAGTATATGTTCATTCATATATATATATATATATATATATATATATATTTATATATGATATATATATATATATATATATATGTATATATGATATATATATATATATATATATATATATATATATATATATATATATATATTTATATATGATATATATATATATATATATATATATATATATATATATATATATATATATATATATATATATATATGTATATATATATATATATATATATATATATATATATATATATATATATATTTATATATTATATATATATATATATATATATATATATATATATATATATATATATATATATGTATATATATATATATATATATATATATATATATATATATATATATATATATATATATATATATATATATATATATATATATATATATATATATATAGATAAGAGGTTCTGTGTTCAAGTCTCAGAATGGTCACATCTACTGGTGTAAAAATATAAATATAATAAATGTTATAAATGTAACAGAAGTTTCAACTCATACACTTTTATAATAATATACCATAATTCCATCTCTCAAATCTCTCATCAGTAAATACGGTCAAAGTATATAATATAAAATGTTTTCTCTAATAAAACTTGGTTGTTTGCTGAAGTGACATTTTATTGATTAAAATAATCTCGAGGGAGAATGTGAATGTGTGTACTGAATGCGAAAATAGTGCAAGGTATAGTGACCTTGAACCTGAAACCACGAGGAGCTTGAAAGTCAAGAAAAACAACCTTGTGGGGAATCGAACCAAAATTCACTCGAAGTGAATTGAACACAATTTACGGGATTTCAAAGATATACACATCATTCAAGTATTAGAGGTGAGAATATCAATGATTTAATGTGCTTCAGTTGACGACTTGCATATTTTCCGCCCCTTGGACTTCACAAAACATAACATCCAATTGACGATTCGCAGTCTCCACCCCCTTGACGTTACAATTGAATCATACCGACCAATCAACAGGGCTGCTAGAACTGTAGTCAAATTCAAATATCCAATCGGGGTATCTTCAAATGGCCACAAATGATATGATCCAACTGGCCTACTGGTGGAGCCACATCTATTTCGAGTCGTCAATTGGTTTAACTGCGGTGAAATTCAAATATACAAATGTCTGAATGACCACAAATGAATGATCCAACTGGCCCAATGGTAAAGCCATATGCCTATCTTCAGTCGTCCATTATATTATATCCAATCAATTATTCAAAAACCTTACGTTGGCAAATAATGGAATAATATTGTACCACAGAGAATATCACTGTCATGTATATTACCCAAAGATATGTTAATTTATATATAATTATGTACAAAACACCGCAATTCTCAACAATTGAAAATTGAAAAACGTATCAAACCAAATTAATATTTCACATTCAAGACCTACTTAATACCTAATCAACTTAATTTATATAAATAATCTTCCATTTGAACACTTATTTCCTACACAGCACTCACCTAAAATCACGAGTAACGGTCTCTCCCCTATCCCCTTATAACATTACCGCTCGATAGCCTCCGTCTCGTGATTTGTGGTATATTCAGGAGAGGAAGATTCAATGGTCGTTGTTTTGTTCTGATTACGCTACGGTATAATTACACCGGCTGTTCCGCTCCCCCGCGCATTTATACATTGCAGTAATAAATAATCTGACTGAGCGCATTATATCCATCACAGCTGGTTACTTTATTCATTTATTCGGCATACATATTTTGACACCACGAAAATTAATTGCGCTAATTCACAGAACATATCAAATGTACTGGATTTGAAGGTTCGGGACTCGCCACCGATGATGTTGGAACATTATTAAGACGGTCGTTCGAACCGTTAACAGTGATGTAGGATAACTGCATATAACTCTGTATGTTACGACATGGTCGATGCAGTGTATGCACATAAATACGTGCGAAACATGTGCCGTGGAATAGAACCGTGATTGTTATGAATTTATTCGATGAATAAGTGTATTTCATAGAAGAAAATATTCGTTATGTCAGAGTTGGTATCGGTAACGAGCGTGCACAAATAAACTCACATTAGTTAGAAATGTTTGTTGCTATAGTAACATCAATTACTGTGAACAGTATTTTTCATGAAGTCTAATTGGGATTATTTATTCAACATGGAATTATCACGTTATTATATGAATCTAATAATATTCGTTTCTATATAATTGAACAAAACGTCTTCAGAATTATATATAAACTTGGTATAATTATATAATATGTACTTCTTTTCCATGGAGTCCCAGTTTGAGGATTTCAATGTACTAGATGACGTAAAAGTATACAGAACTGAGATGCGATTGTCAATCGATATTTCAGATGATTTATCTCATTTCGAACAATTAAACCTAGGTTATTTATGGAAAAAATGTATTTAAATAATAGCTACGGGTATACACATGCTGTAAATCAGTGATATTTTCGCTGTCATGTATATTTGTTCCGTAGAACAAAACATAAATAAATCTCAGCATATGTTGAAAGTTTGATTTTTCTTGATGGCAAAAACAATGGAGCAAACGTTTTTTGTTTGTTTCAACAATGAATGTGTTAGTGATTTTTTCAAATGTGCGCCATTGTTTTAAACTACCACCAGCATACAAAGCCACTATTTCATCATGAAAATTACGTAAAAATGCATTAATTTAATTGTAGGCCTACATTATCCTGGAACATATTAGTTAATTTTACAGTACAGCTTACAGTTTGTTGAATGATTTACATATATATGTAATTATTTGCACCTTTAAAGTTGGTAAGATCGCGCTCGATCTTAGTACCCTAGCTTTCGGTGCGATCCTATACTAAATCACCCTCAACCTTAGTTCGGGAATAGTAACTTTGTGTTAGGCTTACGACAAAAACAATACTATACCTTCGTATATAGGCTCTTCATGTACGAAATATAAGTTTATATCGAGTAACTGAACTTATAGACATTGATGGTTAATTGTGTATAGTTGATTCAATTAAGATTAACATTTTCAACACAATTTCTCTAGTCTCTACCTTATTTAAATTTAACTCTGAATTAAATTGATATCTTCGGTAGAAAACAAGAGCACGCGTGATCATTTTAGCGAATGAAATGTGTTTAAAATATTCCATAGTTGGTAGTTGATTCACCTCTCATTTGGTAGAATATTCTGTTGTTATTTTATCGAGCAAATGGATGGAATAATAATAGATATGTCATCTATTTTATGATGATTGCCTTCATAATCAAGATATTTAAAGTTATAGCTACCTAAATGAGTGTGATATGAAGTTGAATACCGGAACTGCAATTTGGGGTACTAATATTTAGTCTTGGTCAGCTGAGTTTAGCTTGACTGTTCGCTCACTGAACTCGACATCATCATTTTTGTCATTTTTCAACAGAAATATACAAATTATGGAACTCAGCGATGAGTGACTTGAATTATAACGAAGTTTCACTTTTTATAACCATGATGTGTCATACCTCCGTGAGTTCATATTTCATGAAAAAAAGTGAACTTGTAATGACATGTTGTATGGCTATAGCAAGTATTTATATCATGCATCTGTATAGGAAGTTCTATTGATGATATTATCGTGAATCACTTCTTGGCAATTGATGTGGGTAGGGTTGAGTTGTGTTTTTGTATTGTTTAGTGTTTGCTTATTGTATTTTTGATTACATAGAGTGGTTCTGGGTTTTGATTTTAATGTATATTATCAATTAGAAGACAGTGAATTTGACTGTATTTTGTGCGTCATTTTCGTTTCGGCAAGAGAAATTAACTGGATCGGTCATTTCATGATCATTACAATTCACGATATACCTTAACAAGCTCCGTTTAAAAACATTTCATGAATCCATAGCCATAATTTGTATATGATATATTTATACAGGTTGACCGCTAATAAACTGAATTACCAATCGAAAAATAATTCATTTTCAATTCCGTTCCAACTTCATATTGCAATACCGAGTCTCACTACCTTTTTCAAAGGTATAGCCCCTATTACATATTACCGTGATAAGTGTGAAAACTGTGAACACGCCCCAAATTGTGGTCTCCGATCACAAGTCTAGTAGGAATAGCATGCTATATCTTCCTGTATATAAGGGAGAGAGCATGTTCGACAGGTTACCATAGCAACTAGAAAAGTTGAAGATAACATCATCAAACCATGGACTTATAATGGCAGTTACTATTATAAGTCCATGATCAAACCATGGACTTATAACTGTTACAGTAACGGTTTATAAGTTCATGATCAAACCATACTGATGAGGTATTGTGATTGAAGGACATAATTTGGTGGATATTGTTGTCCACCTATTACAAGTTTACAATAAGACATAACTTGAAAATTGAGCTTATATTAATAAGTCTCATGCTTTTTCAAGATAAGCAACTGAGACGAGTGCCCGAGTGATTAATGCACTGAACCATCATTCAGGATACCGTGGTTCGATTCCCGCCATAGTCGAGCATCCTGCCAGGGGTTTATAGTGGTTTCCCTCTGTCGTTCAGGTCAATACTGGGATGGTTCCTTAACAACAGGCCACGACCAACTCCTTCCCACAATCCAAAAAGACCTAATAAAATAACCTTTCATCTCAACATATCCCATTATCTTATATATCATTCACCGACGCCAATAGATCGTAGTCATCAGTAGGCCTTTAGTGCGTCGTTGAACTCAATATAAATAAATAATAAAATAAGTCAAGATATACAACATTGGTAACTATAAGCACAGCACAAGCTTTCAGTCGAGTATCTAATTCTAATTAGTCGGTATTTAGTGATAAAGACACGAGCGTAGCAACAATGATACTGATGATTTGAAAAATTGTTAACAGCGACACGCTCAACAAAGTTTTGTTGTAATTTTTCGAAATGTTTCCAACTATTTATCATTTTCTTTTATCAGAAGCAAATAAGTTCATTACTCTAGTATTTGTTATTGTGAGTGAAACGAGAACGTTGAGATATGATTAGAGATGCAATAAATATATTTAATTATTGTATTTCCGTTTCCAAACTAAGGAACATGAAATTCATTTTAGATTGGGCAACGTTTTTGTTTGTTCTCAAAGATTTAATCGTTTGTTTATCTTTTAGACCATATCTTGCTCGACTTCCTATTCTTCATATCATCTCATATGATAGCATATTAGAGTGATACATGCGTTATAACTTGTTATACAATTACTTGACCAAGTTATTCAATTCGTTCGATATTTGGACCCGGAGCAGAGTATAATTCAAAATATATTGTTTAATGTAATTTTTTATAGGGTTTTTATATCGATGTATGAACAAACAAACGAATATAATTGATTATGATCTCCGTCTCAGTCTTTACGCATAATTCACACAATGGTGAATTTGAGCAACGAACAGAAAAGTATAAAGGTAGCTATTTCGTTACAGCTTTGAAAAGATAATATATATTCTGCTGTTGGAAGTTATAAAGCCCATAAAACTATAGGGAGAGTATCCGAGCAAATTATCTTCTATTGCTGAATGTATTACAGGTTGTGAACCAAGAAACACCACAATATACTTTCTTTGCACCTTGGTAAGCACTGAACAACAATGAGAAGTACTATAAAACCAAACAATTTTATAACAGTCTTTCGCGAAGAAGCAACATATAAAATCTCCTTGTTTCGGTCGGCAGGCTGAGAGCTCATAAAACGTAAGAGACATAATTATATAGTTATATGTAAATAAATTACAATTCACAGCTAAGATATTTTAGCTCGGTTTTTAATCATACACATTAATGAATCTAAATATGTCATCGTATTTTACATCAAAAGACAGGAGAACAATTAAAATCAACCAAAGAGATGCATCAGCCTATAACCAAACAACACGAATATTTTGAAACTGTGTTGGGCTTCAAATAGTTAAGTGTGTATTCTGGCCTGAACGCCTACACCTCATTTTCAATATGATGTATTACACATTTTGTATAGTTTTGTCAAATGAAACACTGAAGACACGTTTATTTGGAACATTTTCAAGTTTGAAAATAAGCAGAAGCTGTAAGTATAATAAGATAGACTGTAAGCTATGACGTACATTGATTAATTGATTATTTACATATATGATGGTAAAACCACCATTGCGTCTACTTTTTAGGCTAAAAAATGTTCGTATTGCTGGGCTGTTTGAGCATCCTTCCCCCCCCCCCCCCCCCGCCCTGTGCCGCCCGTTAATACTGAGTTTTCCATTTTCTATCATCTCGGTCATCCAGAACACTTATTTTTTCACGAACATACCGCTGCAAATAACTCAAGACAGACTAACCCAAATGTATCAAGCCTACCAGCTCTGACACGCAATGGCTGGAGGTAGGTGCATACATTAATTGCCTAAATAGTTACGTTTATTACACATCCACACGATTGCTCCATGCAACAATCGTTGCTGTTGGTTTTGTAAGCCCCTGTTACACCTGCATTGTTCTCGAAGATAGTAAAAAACACTCAGACCATCTCATTGCATCGTACAGTTTGTACATATGAGTCGTGACCCGCAGTAATGCGCGCGCAACATCGGAGTAATCACAATTGCTTCTGCATGTAGGAATAGGATTTTAATCCTGTTTTCATGGATGTCATGGGACTTGAATTTTGAGATAATTTTAATATTATACATTTCCATTCAAAGTAGGATATATACCAATTTAGTGCTTCGAAACATTGATTAGGTAACGTTACGGAAAATATATTTTTATGAAAGTATAGTTTGTAGCATGTATACATTTGTTTACTCTACACCCTGAAGTGCAAAAGATTACGTTTCATATAACAAAAAAAAATAAGGCTCTATATATTACATTATGAAAATATGAGAATATATACAGATAGGTAGTACATATTTGTTACAAAATTGGAAATCTTTGCCCGAAACCATGCCAAAACCTTTCTCTAATCTCGAGATTATTTACATTTCTTATATATTTCTCACGATTCGATCTAATAATGATATTAATAATAATAAGTGATGATATATTTCATCTATAAACTAGTATTGGGTATAATAAACACCGAACGTCTTCTCGTTTGAATTGGCCTACCTTTCATAATTTGACATGAATAGAACAACTTTGAAACCAGTAAACTTTAATACTGAATTATATAGTATAATACTATATAGAGTGCAGTGAAAACGCTACTCGAACATCGAAAACAACTTTATCCAGTTTAATTGCTATTTCAAGTTTTCAATCCCAGTAAATTAAATAGAAACTGAACAGGATGGTCGTGAAAACATTCCGTTTGATGTATGCATACATCAACTAGTCTAGGTGTTTGAAAGAATGCATTTATAGAATCGGCAATGACATTAAATAATATATTTTAAATGCACAAGGTCGTCCAGCGAAATGAATCAATAAAGTGTATTATGATTGAAACTTACATATATATAAATTATATACATTCAAAATTATATATGTATATATATATATATATAAATATATATATATATATATATATTTATATATATATATATATATATATATGTATATATATATATATATATATATATATATATATATATATATATATATATATATAAATATATATATATATATATATATATATATATATATATATATATATATATATGAATGTATATAAATATATATATATATATATATATATATATATATATATATATATATATATAAATGTATATAAATATATATATATATATATATATATATATATATATATAAATATATATATATATATATATATATATATATATATATATTTATATATATATATATATATATATATATATATACGTACATAATATATAAATATATATATATATATATATATATATATATATATATATATATATATATATATAAATATATATATATATAAATATATATATATATATATATAAAACTGGTTTTGATTTAAGTTATGCGCTACAACAACTTTCATTGGGACCTACTTCTCTTATTGCAGATGTGTTTATACTTGGTTACTATGGTCACCAGCATGGGTCAAGAACACGGCTACCCTCCGGCCAACAACATTTTAATCCCAATTGACTATCGATCGACCGTCTTCTCCAATGATTCAGTATTGACGCTTCGGTGTTCCGAAATGTCCAAACAAGTGAATCATCTTCATTTTCGTTGATTGTGTTCATGAGATTTTCACTAATTTGTTGTCACGTTACCACTTTGGCTACTATGCGGTTTCTCTCATATTATTTGGTACACTTTTATTTAATAGGAAATTTGAATATTCTGTTAAGAACATTTTTTTTTACTTCAAAAGGATTTACGATGTCGGATTTCTAAAACCTCGTAGGCTAGTCACGTCATCGATTATAAGGACTATTGATCAACTAGTATGTAAATTCTTAATCTAATTTTATACTCATCCCATTTTTGAACAAGTTCTCGTTTTGAAAAAATCACACGAAGACATAAAAATTCAATTACATGCAGTAAATATACAAGAATGGCAAGTCATCATTTAAAAATAACCTTTACAAATTTATTGATTATGAAATTCTTTGAAAACTCGTTTCTTCCCATTAGGTTATAATTCACAACGTATTCTATTTTTGCATAAAAAATTCACATCTGCATTCCAAATGAACAGAACGTTGTGTTGATTGTCATTATGCGTATTGTTGATTTATTCTGTTTTATCTAAGGGAGTTTTTTTTGTGTAATTCTCAGTTCTCGGAATTATACTGTTATATTGTTATTTTATGGATAATATGTTCAATTTATCTCTGAGATATCACTCGAATGTTATAATCATTCAATTTTCATATTATTCTTTCAATTTATATATTCGTTCAGAGGATTTGCTTAATTTTGTTTGTGAGACAGAGTCAAATGGAATTTAATGAACTAATTTCATGTTCTTATCACTTATAATGAACGATTTGGTAGTCGGTATACAGTTATCATTTCGTACTGTGTGAAGTTAATGTTTCTCTCTTCACTCAAAATGTTATTATATACAAGAAACTGATACTTGATTGTTCAGAGTCGTTGTGGTTAATAACTATCTTCACATGGAATTAAACAAAAAAGACAAATGATGTAAGATGACGTCTCTCTCTCTCTCTCTCTCTCTCTCTCTCTCTCTCTCTTTCTCTCTCTTTCTCTTTGTGTATGTTTATTCAGTATTTGAAATTGGAACTGCACGCACATCCGTGTGCAAGTTACTTTAAAATGCGGCACGTTCGAGGAATTTTACGAGAAATAATTTGTATTATTATAATGCCCTAAAGAAAGGTTTGACGTGTTTGTATTGTTCTGTGTTCACAATTTACATTTCTGGCATTTCAGAGATCTGATTCTTATCCATAGAAATAGTTACATAATAG
The DNA here is from genome assembly GCA_964007535.1 of Brachyptera risi. Lineage (NCBI taxonomy): Eukaryota > Metazoa > Arthropoda > Insecta > Plecoptera > Taeniopterygidae > Brachyptera > Brachyptera risi. The sequence continues at coordinate 38,516,400 of OZ023326.1, read as the reverse complement.
CTCATCGCAACGGGCAAGTACTAATCATAATTTGAAGTTTGGAACTCGTGTAGGCCCTATACGTACACTATATAAAATGTTTTGTTCTCAAATGGTATCAAAACATATTTTTAAAAGGAATGGATGAAAGAGAGAATCTTCACACATAATATCATATATCAGATAATCAAATATTGTATCCTGTAGAAATGTCAATTTGCATAGCTTATTAAAATTGGCATGTCACATTACAACATAATCATAGTAACTTGAGCAAACAATAAAATATGTCATCTTTATTCACTTCGTCGAAATTAAATTTGTATTACCTCGTGCCTTCTTGACGATGTCAATTGCTACAATGAGTGACGACCATTTGAAAATTACTTTTTAAATGAAAGACAGCGTATTTGTGAGGTTATTTGAGGGGCAAACAACGTTAAGGGGACAAACATACCATACGTCCATGCATGCTAGAATAGAGAAGGTCTATATAAGTCTAGGCGTAGGTTTTCTTCATTTTATGCTAATACCATAGACATTGCTGATACTGATGTTGTGATTGGAGAATTTTCAAAGTAGGGGATAGATAACATTTTGCTTCGATCTTGTCCAATTATAACAACAATGTGTTTCAAAAATCTTTAAATACTTCCATGCTATGATAGGTTAGAATATAATTGTTATTATTGTCTATATATTCTATAGCCATATACTTATTATTTGAACGTTGTGTCATTATAAAATTTAGCAAAACAAGAAGCTCAATCATAGTTTTCGTCTTGAATTTAAAATAACTCGAGTTGAACGTAAAAAAGAACTACTTTGAACTATAAAATCTTTCATTTTAAAATCAGCTAGATTTTCGCCAGTCCTTGTACCATTTTATTAGCTGTGGCCAAACACAATAGAAGACACAATCATCTGAAATCACGTTGTATACAATGGTGAAATCACAAGAGATTTGTTAAGACACATATTACAATAATGATGGGTGTCGTCTCAGTGCGATGTGCATCACCCTTCGAATAAAACTGCACCATTCACGAGTCGCCATTATGGATGCGAACTAGGCCTTCTAAAACAGTTCGTTACACTTTCAACAAAATGTAACAAAAGGTTATAAAAAGTGAGTATACCGTGCCAGCACGATGCCTATAACTTAGTTAACTGACTGATCGCCGTACAAACGGTTTCAATTGATTATTATTAATGTCACTCATTCAATGTTGAATCTCCTTTATTCTTGAATAGATTGATTCAATTAAATTCGGTCCATTCTGTAACTTTCGAGAATTCGTCTAATCGAAATAGAGTGACTATGATTTGGACATATAAATATATACATTATATTATGTATACGTACCGGAGAATACAACTTTGTGATGATTATGATTTTTTGCTCAACGACCCCACAAACAGTTAGGATATAGGGGGGTACGAACGAGCAGGTGATGATGAAACTATGAATTGTGATGACAAGTGAAATAAATAACGCTGATAAAAACAGATTCCTTATGCGGGATTGAACCCACACTGCACAACAATGACTTCAGTTCTGACGTGGTGCCTTAGCTGACTGAGCAGCGTGGGGCGGCAAAAATTAACGCCCGAACAGAGACTCGAACCCTGAACTCTCAGGTAAAAAGCCTAATGCTCTACCGACTGAGCAACACGGGCCCGTTGTAAATGTGTTCTCTCGTTATACGGCATTATGTAGAAATTTAAACAATAACAGAAATGTTACAAAAAACTAATGAAGTGAAAAAATATAAATAACAATAAATATATGTTAAATAACGTGTAAAAAGTTTAATAATACACAACTTTATATGAAAACAAATCCCAATGCGATTTTATTCGAAAATCTGGAAGAATTATTTATTTATTCGTGCAGATTTTAATGAATCAAAAAGCTTTTCTATTTCATAGTGAAATTTGAGAATGAAACTAAAATTTCTTCTCAATATTGTATAATTCTAGCGATAGCTTCCAGCACTTTCGATTGTTGCCATCGTCTAGAGCGTGTGTGGGAGTGAGACATGGAGCGAGAATGAATTAAGCACGATGGACAAAAGGAAGATCAACTGATGGAGATCTGAGATAAACACACACATATATATATATATATATATATATATATATATATATATATATATATATATATATATATATATATATATATATATACATATAAATATAACCGGCACAGTAGCTGAGTGGTTAGCTCACTTGCTTCGTGATCCGGGAGGTGAAGGGACATTTCGGACCCGGTTCGATCCCCGCCACCGTCCATCTTTACAGGGGTTTTTCGTGGTTTCCCTCTGTAGTCTAGGCTAATGCCGGGATGGTTCCTATAATATAGGCCACGACCGCTTCCTTCCCACTATCCTTCCCACTACCCATAAAAAAAAAAAAAAAAAAAACCTTCATCTCATCATCCCATCATCTCATTAATAATTCATCCAACGCCAATAGATCTGAGTAATCATTACAGTGCGTCGTTAAAACCCAATATAAACCAATACATATAAATATATATATATATATATATATATATATATATATATATATGCCTACATATATATATAGAGAGAGATATATAGATATACATATATATATATATATATATATATATATATATATATATATATATATATGTATATATATATACATATATATATATATATATATATATATATATATATATATATAGATGCCTATATATATGATCTAAAAAAAGCGAACTTGCTAGTGCAAGAGAGCTAGAACGAGATGTAATTTAGCGTCAGAAGAGAAATATAGCGTATACTGATAATGAAAAGTGTGAGAGAAATGAAACTAATGAAGCATCACACGTATCAAATGTCAATGAAACAGAGACGAGATGATCTATAGATTGGAGGATTGCACTCTCGTTTTATACGGTTGGAAACATAAGTCATAACCGCAAGAAATATAAACTTCACTTCCTCAGTAAAACTTTTTTACTTTCAAGTTTCATGTAGGCCTAGTCTTGATTTGTCTTTGCAAATTTTACAATTTTCCTATAGCCCACACAGAATAAAATCTCATATTCGTAATAAGTCCGCAGTATTCTGAATCCGTATCGCTAATTGGATGAGCGACAGCGAATCTGGTAAGGATGGAGCTTTGTCTGTGTTTTTTTCTGTTTGTAAGAACTACACAGGTCGCATGCAGGATTTGACTGATAAAATGAAACTTGTTATGTACACGCAAACTTATTCAACTTGAAACTATATAGTTTTCGGATTGAATCGGTTGGACCATTTTTGAGAAATGTCATCTCAACTTTCCTAAAACTACATATGAGATTGGGCTGGGCAAGAAAATTTGAAAAATAAAATCTCTCCAAATGAATCTGAATGTGAACACATCCATGATACACATTATTGCAATTTTGTATACAATTCGGACCAGCCGTTGTGAAGAAAATAATGTATCAAAAAGGTTGACAGAAATGATGCACGGCTTCCTAGATTCAATAGTTACCGAATGGAGTGTATTTTTTAGGAGTCAAGGTGTGTAGATTTTTTGATTATACTTCATGTAGATGTATCGCTCATTTTACAACGCATAAGCTGCGTAACAAAGGAAATACAGAAAGAATGTAGACATGCTGCCATATTGATCATCTCATTTAGTGAATATTAGCTAATAAAAATGCTAGTCACTCGAAGGTACATACTTACGCCCAAAAACCTTCAAATATATCACTTCATAATGGTTACGACCATGGCTGGACGTTATTTCAAGACGTTGTCGGCGTATGATACTCTGAAGCACCTGGGCCCCACATCTATATTTACAGTACTTTCTAGACGTTTCAGTACCGGTCGGTATTCTATTCCCTTGCGAAGTCGGCAATCCTCTTACACTAATTAGTAATTACATGTAGTACTTATACCTTGACTATTAACTATAACTAAACTACACCATGGTTTTATCTATCGACTATGCTTTTATACCTATCAGGACTCTGGATTTTGACGTGTTTACTGCAGGAAGCATATAACTCTTTAACGTAATTATAGGCTATACTCCTTGCACTATTTACTGCAATACTCCCAACTATTATATAATAAACCTATTAGAAATTAATAACCAAGTTGATAACTTTCCATAAGATTAATGTCTTTATCGAAGTTACTCGTTCAGTTATTTTCACTTGAAACATAACTCTATTTATTCATTAAGAGAGTTGAAATGGAAAATTGGAAAATATCATACATTTGTATATTATGTCAAGGAGAAACAAACTGAAAAATGAACTGAAATTCAATTATGTTTGTCTTGAAAAAATCGATGATTGATGATTAAAATGAATAGAAATATATCACGCTTGGGGATAATTATTTCATATTATCAATATCAATACAATATATTGATATATAGTAATACGTACACGAAATCAGAAGCTCTTCTGTATATACTATCTTCTGTATGCTGTCTTCTGTATTTAATTAATTGAATAATAATGTAAGAATTCTTTATAAGTTGAATGATCTCACCGCATCTTTGAGAACTTGATTCGCTATTGAAATATCTCGTTCCTTTCCTATCGTAAACGTCGTTCTGAAAAATCGTATTAACCTCAAACTACACCTAAACATTTGTGTTTGTAAACATTGAATTATGATATTGGTAGACGACCTTTTCATTCGTGAATACTTAACGATATCAATTGATGAGTTCTTCAACACAATCATCATCATTCTACAGTTCGATTGAACAAATCATTCAATTGATTGTATTTTGCTTCAAATGTTATTTCCCATTTTGTTTCATTTGTGTTATTTTATCTCCTGATACAAATATTAAGAGAGATTGAGAAAATCATGAAAAGCTTATATATAGCCTACAAAAATCGCATACGGTATAGTATATAGATTTTGTTCTCTATTGATTCGAAATATCTTCCCATTCAAACCAGTGGGCCTATAATGTCCTATATATAAATTATTACAAATGCTAATGATGATAATAATAACGATGATAATAATGATAAGTGAATAAATAATAATCAATTATTCAAATATAATATATTATATATTATGAACTCTTAACTCCAATTCAACAATTATGAAAACAAGCACTATAAAAATTATGGTGCATAAGATGCCGATTTATTTTTTCTGAAATATTGCTCATTTGAATTTATTTTATTTTCAAATGTTGTGCGATCATCAGTGTCCACAGTTCATTAATTCTCAGATTGAATCCTCTCAGGTAGTTCATTATTTACCAATTCAATATCGTGAAAGGAATTTGCGGCAAGTGGTTTGGTTTAGTCAATTGACGATTGCAAAATGTATTGACGCAAGTTGCGGAAGAATTAGGAACAAATGTGTACGTGTGTGTGTGTGTGTGTGTGTTTCCCTCATAAGAACAATATGTTGTAACACATGGCAGCCTGAGGCCTCAATAGAATACCAAATATACGCAACAACGCAACTAGGCCTATATAGTGTAAGAGAATGGGTGATAAATAATAACGCATTCACTTGCTTGTCATATGTAGTTTCAAGTTAAATTTATAAGTACAAGTACATAGAAATGAGGATACACTTATGTGGACTGTCACTTTCACATGATGTTAGTTGAGGTAATTAAAATCAACATTCAAAATGACCTCGATATGCAAATAATTGAGATAAATGCGTAAACGATTGTATTGTTAACTTATTATTATGCTTTGCCTATGAAATTAATATGAATTGAAATTGAATAATTTATTCACATTGCACTCTATACGAACTCACGCCACACGACGCACTGTACTGATAATACTATACGATATATTGGCGTCGGTGAATGATATATGAGATAGTGGGATGATGAGATGAAGGGTTATTTTATTAGCCGATTTTTGGATATTGGGAAGGAGTCGATCGTGGCCTCTTGTTAAGGAACCATATCTCAGTATTGACCTGAACGACAGAGGAAAACCACGAAAATAAAACGTCAGGATGGTCGACCATGACGGGAATCTAACCCCAGTCTCCTGAATGTTCAGTGTAGATTAACCACTCGGCCACACGTCTCAGTCGATACTTATCATAGCGATATATCAAATACTTTAGAAATATTTTTACTTCTCTATGCTTATAATGTATCAATCATTCATAAAGAAAATTATGTATATGACAGGTTTAATTTAGCAGGAATTCTTCTAAATATATTGCTTATTTGTGTTCATATTTTATGAGTTACATATTTTTCTTATGGCTTACGAGACAAGAACACACATATCATAAAAAAGAGTGGAGAATTATAACAATAAAATTAAAATTAACGATAAAGCAAAGTCTTTTCCATGAGGTCAATTGAAAAAATCAATTGATCAAATGAGATAAATCTTCACGAATGTTAGTCTTAGTTTGGGAGCAAACGAATCAAACTAAAGTTGAGTTTGGAGAACTCTTCGTGGTGGATATTGTTGTCCACTTATTAGAACAATTTGAACGTTACATCTCTCGAAAGTAGCCTTGATACACATGTTTTGTTTTCTTTTCAACTACAGGCCTATGTGAAAACATACAATTATTGATCAACTTTGTGACAAATAATTAAACTCAAAATGTCGGAGGAGTTGACATACCTCACGGACAATGGTATATTGGGATTCTCATCAATATCTCGATGGCAGTGAATCATAAAGTTTGGCTGATTATTTGCTCGGTGACGATGGTCACCATCATCAAACAACCGTAGTCGATTATTTAGTATTACCACAATATTTTTAACTAGCAGCCAGTGCGTATTTGAGAGCTGGTGCTTCCAATAGGGGAGATCATATTTCGTGGCCATTTTAGCATCTACTCGGATCTTGATAAATCGGAGCGGTTGCCTCAGTTGGGTGAACAGAGGTTGCAATAAATATTAACATTCACTGTTTGTACTTTGTAGTTATAGTCGAATTAGGCAGGGTTAGAACAGAGAAAAGTATGAGAAGATAATAAATACATTGTACATTATGCTGGTGTTTCACGATTTATCTGTTTCAGAAGTTATAACTTGATTTTAATGCGACTTTCATGTTTTTCAATAATTCACACGAAAACAGGTGTTTTCCTCAATTTAAAAATCCATAACTAATTGATAATGTAGCTATAACAGTATGAATGAACTGTGGAATGCGGAATAGCATTTTTTAAATACCTACAGGAATATTTCAAATTCATAGTGTATTGTTTAATTTGGTTTCAAGTAGGTCTACCTATATATGTGTATCTTTATACCAATTCCTAATCATAAAGAGTATTAATGGTGTCAAATAAATAAGATCTACTTGGATATAAAGGCCTATGTATGTGAAATAATGAAAATGGGACACATGGTTCACATAAATAATATAAATATCAGCTAAATAGTGATCAAAATAACATGATATGTGAAAAATTGTGTTGACGCTTTTTATTATATAATTGATGCAAAAACATTCTTTTGCGAATAAAAATAAATAAATCAATGTGGACCTATGTATTATTATAGTATAGTTACCTCTAAGGCATGAAACTGTGTCATCTGCTTCAATAATTTGAAAGTTACAGAAGAAACTAATATTTAAAAAAAAAAATAGCTCGTGTGTGCTCTTAATTTATTATACAAGTTTCTTAAACCTGGTCTAAACTTTCAGCAGCCTCTTAAAAGACACATGCGCGTTGCAGAAACCAATCATGAAGACAGAAAGTTTCGATTGCATCCAGTCTCGTCAATCAAGTCGTAAAAAAAAGAAAAGCAATCGAAAACGAGGCCAAAAAAACACCACACGATCCGAGTGAAGTTATTCAGAAAATAACTTTCGGTGCGAAGAATCTGACCCTTGGGGCATTTGAATCAATGTGGGCCAAGTCGAACTGCCTGGTCGTAAGAGTGTATTCATAGAGTGAGACCCTCGGTTGAACCGTCAATATATAACGATACAGCGTGAGTAACAGGTAGATCATGATGGAATGCGGCGCCCAGGGCTAGAGCCCCCTTAATGAGCCCACTAGGGGGGAGGAGGTCAAGGGTCGTGACCTGTTTTATGACGTCATCGTTCAGGTGTGTGTGTGTTTGTATATGTATGTTTACCGATGTCAACATGTTTTATGTAATCACATTATGCAGAATATTTCACTTCCTATATATTTAGCATGCATATAGTTTCATCCCAAAGAACAACGACCGTAAATTAGCTCGCCTTTTTACTATGATAATATTTAACGAAGAAAAGACGAGACAGAGATGAAAGATGAAACTGTATATTTTTCACAGTCAAGTGACAAAATTGTTCAAATATGTCTTCGAATTAATACAAAGATTATATAAATTAGCCGCCCCATGGACTCAGTCAGCTAAGTCACGGCTTTGGAAACTGTATATATTCAAGTCAGGAGTGGGATTGAATACTGCATAAACGTATGGATTTTTGTAAACATCATTCACCTATAATCCTGTCAATCGTACCTCGTACTCGTTCGCCAGGTAAGCAATAATTATCTACAATTATCTACACACACACACACACACACACACACACATATATATATATAAATATATATATATATATATATATATATATATATATATATATATATATATATATATATATATATATATATATATATATATATACACAGTATAATTACCTTATATACATAATATGGATTGTCAGAATAAGATTAAATAACTAAGTATATGAAATCTATACACTCAACACATATGATGAATATAATATGATATGTTATATAATATCAATTAAAATGATAATGAGGAAAAAATCAAGATAATACAAATTGATAATCGATTTTTTTTCTCCCCACTGTGAATGTTTGAATTGCTTTCTAACCCTGGCATTAAGATTTATTGTTCAATTGTTGAAATGAGTTATCATTATTTTTTAAATTTGTAATTATTCTTTGGGGTTGTTGGGATCGCCCTTGTTATGCCCCGTTCAAACGATCCCGTTGTTCATTCATTGCCTTAATTGGAAAACAATGATTTTATATCAAGTTTCGATGTTATTATATATATATTTATATATATATATATATATATATATATATATATATATATATATATATATACATATATATATATATATATATATATATATATATATATATATATATATATATATATATATATATATATATATATATATATATATACACATTATATAGACCCACAAAATCAGATAATGTCTACTGCGATCGATTTCAATGAGATTGCTTGAAATGTATCGATATTAAATTTTTAAACAGCAAAATAGTGTTGAGGCCACAGGAGATAAACGCGTGAACAAACATATATTTTCTCCCGTAAACCAAATTGAACACACATTATTTATATGAAAAAACTGTCTTATAATATTACAAAAGTGACTTCACGCACGCATGATAGTACCGTAACTAGTTTATAGAATCCCATTCATAAGTCGTATTGAACATTTCAACACGGAAGTTGAGAGTATAGTAATTAGACTAAAAAGTAAAAAGTGAAACATCAGATGTACTGAAGTATATATAATAATTGCTTCCATCACGTTATTGATCGATTCATCCAAATAACAGCTGCTATCGATGAATGTATCGTATCAATTTATAAAAATAACATCTGTTTATTGTGAAAATAATTGTTGAAATCGAGCCATCAACAATTTATGAGTATAGTATTTAATAATGGAAACCTTAACATAGCTTTAACCTCAACATTCTGTCTACATGTTAGCTTCGAATTTTATTTGTTTCATCTATAAACAAGTCAATTGTATATACCAGGAATTAGTTATTTTATTGTTCACATTTTTGTTGTAGACCTACCGGTATAGTAAACAATAATAAATCCGAAGTGGCTACGTTCCAGGATGTATTAATTATTGTACTAAGCCGTTACAGCTGCGAAAAACGGATTTCACTTTTGTCTTGCTATTAAAAATATTCTCATCAAACACTTGGAGTACCACCGGTTTATTTAAGTGTTTACGAAAACAATTGATACCACTAAAGACTTAATTAGGAAACTGAGTATCGAATAAATTGTTAACTAATTACTTGTCTTTTTTTCGTAGCTGGATAATTCAGAGTCCTGTTATCATACGGTTTGAACGTATTAGCGTGTTTTGTGAGGTTGGCGTGCCTATAACTGGACCTTGTGTCAACTATTGTAATGTATTCACGGCTTTAATGGGATTAGCGTGAAGAATAAACACTACGTTGAATCTGAATTCATGCTGTTGAGGAAGTATACACTAGCCGAAATCTAAAGTGAACTCTCTGTATTTCATAAAATGACACTCAACTCATATAGAAAATATGAACAAAACTATGAAATTATTTCCCAAAACTAAGAAGGAATTCTATAATGTCGCGAATATCTCATGAAACTGTCACATGGTATCGTCATAATTTATTACTATCTTCAAATGTTTGATTGAATTAGTAGAGCAGATAGAAAATTGATTTGACAAGATTATTCGATATTTTCCATCTTTATATATATAGGAAGCTTTATATATAGGTTATATTTAGCTATAATTTAGGTTTTAGCACAGATAATCGAGCTCGATTATCTGTGGTTTTAGGTTATGTTTGTCAAATTACCATAGCAACTAGAAAAGTTGGGGGCAAACATACTCAAGTTGTGATTGAAGAAAACAGTATTGATGCCCACTTATTACATATAATGTAAATATAATGTACATATAATGTACGTATGTATGTATAATGTACATTTATGTATATTACTTATGATGAATTATATCACTGGATCTTATTCGATTCAATTAATTTCAGTTCTTATGTTTTATCGAAAAGTTCAAAAATTTCCTTTAAAAAATGTCCAACGGTGTACGAATTGCACACTGCTATAACTGCACACGGCTGGCTATACAGAACGAAGGAGGAATAAGACGACTGAAGACCACTATTATGAGACTATTAAAAGAAGTGGACAAAAGGTACGAATATACCATCGTAATGATATAGTCGAGTGCAGTATATACAGTTATAGGAGAAGCAACTGGACACCAGCATAAGTAACGTATAAGAGCAAACATCTAAATATGGTAATTTCTATCACACTAGCGAATTACTGGATAATGAACATAAAACGAGGTAAACTTGTACAAGCTTTATGTAAATAAAACAAAGTGAAAAATGAAGACAATTTCTGTTGGTGATTGGTAGGAATTTATTCGGGATTGTTAGTAATATCGAGTGAGATACCGTTTTATATTGTGTTGCAAGTTGTAACAATGCATGTAACTCCAAAATCCAAACAACTTTTTTTCCAACCTCTGTTTGCAAAAGTGGAAGATCCACTCTCATAAGTTATTGAATGGTTCTCATTTATTTTTCTCACCGTGTAAACACATCCAATAATATATATATATATATATATATATATATATATATATATATATATATATATATATATATATATTAAAAAAGAGTATATATATATATATATATATATATATATATATATATATATATATATATATATATATATATATATATATGTGTGTATATATGAATATTATGTCATTAAACATGATTATATAAATTGATATTTCAACTTCATCCAACATGTTCACTCGAACGTTCCTTTATAATCAGCCAATTCGAATTTTATAAGTGACTCACAGTTTATGTGACAATTTAGTAGAGATGTAGCCCATGTCTTGCTATTCGACATATATAGGCCTATAATACGTCACGTTTATTCTCACACTGAACTGAATATAGATAATTTCCAAATTAGCGGTAGGCCTATACCATTTTCGTGAGCCTTAGATATTTGGGAATACCACTGACTGATTGGGCATGCACTGAATGATGGGTATATATGAGGTGTAGCAAATTTGTCGTCTAAAACAAAAAGTATTGCAAATCGTTCTAAATGTCAGTTTTCTTGCTCTTCTTATTCGTGTCTCAAATGATTGGTTCTAATTGTCAAATTGAAACGAGGAAAACCCAATTGTTACGGTACTGGTTGGAAGTTCATTTAAATAGCACATTTAAATAGCAGGCGTAGAAGAGTGGAAATATTACATTTAATGCCCTGATAAATACATGTTTACACAAATTATATCCGACAATTTGTATGGTTAAACAATTTATCGTGGTCTTTCTAGTTGGTCAACAATGGATATATATTCAGTAGACCTCCATTGTTGAATCAAAACCACAAAGCTATGAAAAAAGTATAACTGTGATATTTGCGTAGTAAAAAAAAACATAATTATATATGTCGTGAATTTTGTATGGAATATGTACGGTATACGAAGACTAATTCGAGTATTCAACAATGAGTGCAACAATAAAAATATCAATGATAACGCGAAGCAAAACTCATCATATCGTCTTTATTGTTGAAGTAATCGTCTCTGCCATAGAATACACAATAAGATGATCTTGCTATTTGCTGGTTTTCCAGGTGGTGAGTCGCTCTCATGTGACATGAGTTGCCATAGCAACTGTTCTGATGTGCTGTGACCGCGGCTATTTATGACAGGGTGATTGTTGTTCGATGTCCAGCAAGAACCCTGTCATTATTTCATTATATATCAACCGTTATTTCTTATTTTCCACACAAAAAATCAACACCGTAATTGAACAATCTGCATAACATGTCCATGTCAGTCGTATATATGTATGATTACGATTTCTATCATCCATCAAGTTCGGTCACTCAAAAAGTTGATTCGAGTTTGCGCAAACCAATAACCGCAATATCATTCCCGATATCGGAATGCCATCATGCCAAGCTCTTAAACATGCACCGCCTCTTTGATTATGTGAGTGTAGATATAATAGAAATCTCATTGTCCTGCGGTATTCGATTTTCGAATAGTCAAACATGCAGCCAACACGGCCACCAAGATAGTCTCGAGGACACCCAAGGAAACGATAAGATTTCCGCATCGCCTGCTTGCATTTTAACGGAACTTTTTCTAGAACAGATTTTTGTGGTTTTGCTTGGTAATGAATAAGTAGAATCATAAATCAAAGAAAGATTACAATCGATATGTTCTTTGTGATGAACTAGTTAGCAGATATCTCATTTGTAACTATATTTATTACTTGTTATTGTATATCAACTATTGAATGCCCTCAAATATGCGAGAAAGTTTGCATATTATGTTTGAAATTTTTTACAGGCTGAGATATAAACGTGTCAAACGATAACATATATTCATAACATATCAAACCTTTAACTTATATGAGAGGTATAAAACTGAAATCTTCCAATGCAGATTTCAAACCCTTCGGCTGCAAGAACACTATTTGCAGACAACTTTCTTTTTAACAATTAAATTTTATTTTAAAACATGAAATACCAAGATGCAATGACGCTTCAATGCAGTTCAACACATTGAATTCTTCACGTTTCAGCATTATAGCAATCACGTAGAATGCTACCATCTTTATGATGGACGTTGCTGCCTGATCGAGTATGATCATGGCATGCATTCATTGTGTTTCTGAATTCTTTAAAAAGTATATAAAAAATGAAATTCGAATCCCGCAGTCCTGAACATGCAGTTTGGTATGCAAGGGAACTATTTGATTGTTGGATGCCACAATCTATAACCAATTATACACAACAATGGTAGAAATGTGTTGAAATCTCAGAGCAATTCGAAGATTAATGTCTTCAGAAATGGCAAAAATGTCATCATCATTAATATTTAACTTTGATTTATTGATATGAATATTTATTTTTCATTCCCAAACATGACAATCAACTATCTATTTTATCGATACGATACAAACGAAATAATCGAGATATAGTCAGACATAAAGTGGTATTCAAACAATGCATAAAATCTGAATACCATCTTCGGATTCTACTGGAACAAATTATTTGAAACTCGGAGATATTCTAAGAATACCTTGAAATCATCATTAGAAATACTCATAAAACAATAGGAATGCGCATCAGCTACTTTTACCAACTGCATTTTCAACAATTCGTTTCAGGTTACCTATATAGAATTCCTTGATTGCTTTTAAATGATAAAGTACACGTTCCATCACTAATTTATTCCGCGTTCAAAATTTACATAACACTTGAAAAATACAAAAGCGTCACAACACGAGCACCCATAGCATCCAAACATTGGATTAAAATCTTATAAACTGAGATTTAATTCCATATTAAAGACTACGAAAATAGTATATTTGTCGCCGACAGAAGGTAATATTATAAATTATGAAGAGAAGCAAGAGGTTATTTCTTACCTTAAATTGCCCCTTCCGTTACCCCTGCCTAACGATCTGACTCAAATCAACGGAGAGAAATAAAGACTTATACTTCCCGTGTTCTTGCCACGTGTTATTACAGGTCTCGGGAGGGGAGGGAAGACGGGATTGCCAAGCATGACGCGTCACTACCACATGTGACGTAACACAGCTAGAGTCACTGCCCGACACCCGACGAATGACGCTTCAATAAACCGACGCCTCAAGTCGTGACGACGTCACTGACGCTTCATTTACCGTCATATTCATGATTAGACACTCTACATTCTCATATCATTCTACCTAATAGTTATCTTTCTATTAATCGTTCTATTGTACGTACTAATTGCATGTCTGATGTGACAATGTGTGAAACAATGTAACAATAAAAAATGTACCACAATTTGGTATGTAGGCCTATATATTGAATAAATGATTTATAAATTCGAATTTGGTCGATTGTTTATTTTGACATTCACGATGTTATTACTTTCTCCAATCAATGCTTTCTTTCTCCAAACATAGCCAATCGGAGAGTTTTACGAATATTTCATAACTACCCAGCAAATTTGATTAAAATGTTCAATAACATCATATTGTATATATATATATATATATATATATATATATATATATATATATATATATATATATATATATATATATATATATATATATATATATATATATATATATATATATATATATGTATGTATATATATATATACATATATTGTTGATATTTTTAACCGTTCTAGACATCATGGATATCTTCATTGTATTCCTGTATGACCTAAACAAACACCATATTCCACGATATAACGTATATCCTCTATCAGACCGCAGCACACAGTAATGCCACGCTGACTGAACCGGCCCTCATCGCATCGCAGAACACTAACCGGTGAATATCACAACAATGTGTAGCAAAGCACAGAGTTAGTTGCACAGAAGATGGCATCGACAAAAAAAAAACGAAAGCCATCACACAGAGAGATATGTGTATATACATAGTATTGCACACAAAGGTCAAGAACCGTCGTCGTCTCTTGCTGTGTCGTGTGTGAGGATCGCGGGGCCCTAGACACGACGGCCGGGCCGCTAGACACGACGACCGGGCCACTAGCCACGACGACTGGCACACGCACGCTGATGAACCACAAAATAAATCTTCTCGAGAGTGAAACAATTGTATTACAACCGTCGATATAACAGATGAGTGAACTGGTGAAATTGGGGAAATACGAAGGGATGTCACAGAAATTGTTTTAATCAGTGGTTAATAATTTGTCCCCCCCCCCCCCCCGCAATTGATGATACACAAGTCCAGTATTAATTTGTCTACACTCTACTCTTTTCTTTGTTTCACGAAAGCATAATGTCGTCTACCAACATAAGAAAAACAAATAGGCATATCACAGACCTATTTGATTTTGCAGAGGTTTTCATCATTATTTACATTTCGTAGACGACCTTAGAGGATATACAAGTATAGTTCCCGATATAAAAAAAAAATTGTGATTGTTAAATATTATCTGATTGGGGTTGCTGCGAGTCGAGCATGTACATACATGTGGAGGAGCCAACATTCTACTGGGCACCTCTACTCACGCTGTCCTATGCCAACAATTGACTTGTAACAATCACATTCTTGTCTCCCTTTCTCTTGCTAGAAGTTATGTTGAACTGATTCTCCAAATAAGGCAAGTGTATATAAACACTTTACACGTTCTGCGAGAGATAGATAGAAAGATTTGGAGAGAGAATTCAGATACCAAAGTCGGAAAATAATAATTGCATATTTAAAAAAAACGCGCGCGGAAACCTTTTATCTTGTTATTTACAATGTTTATCTTTTGAATATGCATAAACGAGTTTTCTAATTATCTTTGCCTTTCATCATATTATTCCTATTAGTCTTGCACTTCACCTTTTTCCCATTGTTCAAACATTAAAGAGAAATCGGTCATCGCTCGTCTTGATGTAAGTCTTGAGCGTACATTTCTATATATACAACGCAGCGTAGAGAAAAATCGATTCGAAAAAATGTGCGACTTGGACGTTAAGTAGTGTAGAAAATCGTTTAATAGCAAAACAATTAACACCTTTCTCTGACGGAACGTCGTATGGACAATTAAATACGATAAACAATTCACATCTCGTCTATTGTTATGGGAAGAGTTAATACAGACGGGAGTGGAAAAAAACAATAATGAAAAGTAACAGTATTTGCAAATGTTGACATTCATAAGACGTTCAACAAGAGAATGCGAGATAAACTAAACAATTTATATTTTCATTTTTATTACCATGATCGTGATCAAACATGGCCATTAGCATAGGAGTGATTAGCCTCTTCGTGGGGGACGGGTAAACAATCTCAATTTTTTTAACGATTTTTGTAAACGTTTTTTTTTACCAGTGCCGGTAACTTGACTCTTGAAATATCGACTTGTGATGTCGGCACCAGCGGCATTCAACTTTTTGGAAATGATTTATACAACTACAACGTCGACCATATCACTTTCGCATTTCGTAATATTCCTAACTTTGTATATATTAATTTAATTGATCGTTCTTACGTTTTGTATAATTTTCCATTCATAAACAGACATCATGTTATCTAATATGATTAATTTATTCATACCTTCCTAATATTATCCAGGAACTTATATATATATATATATATATATATATAAATATATATATATATATATATATATATATATATATATATATATATATATATATACATGTATATATATATATATATATATATATATATATATATATATATATATATATATATATATATATATATATATATATATATATATATAATATATATATATGTATGTAGAAATATAAATATTTGTAATTATATTTATATATATATACATATTGGTACACTATATTAACGTCTCTATAGTCAAGGACCAATGAAGATATTTAATCACTTCAATCAAAAAATTGTGTGTATGTGTGTGTTTACTGTATATAGCAGTAAGCTGAATCTTTTTGGTCAACACAATATTTCAGTCAGTCAAGAAGAATGTTCAAGTCTCTCTTATTTATACAGTACCGTTTTATAAAACGACTTCACTTGTAACTCTTATATTTCAACTCTTATATATACTCAAACTGTGGAAAATGCTGTCATTCTATAGTGTCTTTGATAAACTATAATGAAATTACGAGGCAAAGGCGATATTGCGATTACAGCATAATGCTACTCCCTCCGCTCATTGTATTGTTAGTTGGCAGCATAGTTATCGTGTCATTTACGATCATTGTAAAAGTCCTAGAGTTGTAATTGACTATACGAACAGAAGAAGATGAATTACTTCACTGCAGGGAAAGACGGAATAATAAAATCACAAGGAATAAAATATTGGAATAAATAAACCCATATGGAGATTTCATGTTTGCTATATGTTATTATAGCAAATTAAAATTCATTTCAAAATTAATTTTGAAATTGTGATTGGTAAAAAGAAAAACTATTTGAATTGCCTTTTTGTTTGTTCACTACAACATGTCTTACAACATATACCAAGTCTTAGATGTTCTGGTTTAATACTATGACAATTTTATTTCACAATCACCTTAATTATGGAACATTGCTCATTAATTACATGTCATAACTAATGATTACTTGATGGTAATAAAACAGTGTCTAATCAACAAAAAGCTTCTAAAGACCGTGGTTCGAGACCCGGTGGACTCGCCCTCAACATGGGTGGGGCGAACAATTAAAACGGCTACGAGAGATGCGTGTGTGTAGATTTGCTAATCAACCACTATAAACAGCAACTTAACTATAATTATATACATGCAGAGACTGAAAAGATTTCAAAGATGGGGATGGGCAATGATGCTTGACGCACCTCTTTAACCATATGAAAGTACGTTGACCCCATTTATCATCCCCCTCCCCCCCCCCCCCCTTGCCTAAACACACTGCAATTAACAATACACTTCAAATGCTATTAATTTGTTCCGAGAAAAAAATTATTGAACTTTCTTCAAATATCTCTAAGACGTTATCGAACACAACAAGAAGAAAAAATACTTTCAATTAAGTTTGAACCAACATTTCTTCTCTGTGCTTATCTGATATAGGTGTAAAAAATTATATATATGTGTGTGTGTGTGTTTGTGTGTGTGTGTGTGTGTAACCATGGACACACATCAAAAAAATATGTCATTGATCTAATCATGAGAGGCCACTTTCTTTGTGCGCTTTTTTCTGATTTTATAGATTAGTTTTTTATCTTCTGCTCACGAATTCAGTATGATTGAGAATAATTGGTACGTATACATATGAGCGTGTGTTAGATAAAGTAGGCCATGCACGTGAAATAAGTTTCAAAATATAAATAGTATAGAAGAATTTGTCAAATCAAACTGTGTTCAAACTAAATAAGGTTGTACTTTTACTGTAGTTTAAAAGAAATTAAAATGCACGTGCGGGTATAAAATGTGAAGTAACCACAGATCATATATGTACGCAATTTTGAAGGTTCATTCAGAATAGGAATTGTGACCACATAATTGAATATCAATTAGTATAATTTGTACAAATAAAATAACTATATAATGTGAAAATGTCGACCAGAGTCAATAAAGCAGTTCTGCCTTTCGTAGAATTTGTTATACTTCAACGAATCTGATATTAATTTCCCAAGAACTTTTTCAAAATCCATATTGTGTGTTCAACTAATAACGATGCACTCTGATGATGTCTATAATATCTATTGGCGTCAATAAATATTGAATAAAGTGATGTAAGGATGAGACAAAAGGTTATTCTAATTAGCTTTCGGGACAGTGGGAAGTATAAGGGATGGTCATTGTCCGAGTATTCACTTCAGAGGAAAACCACGGCAAACTTCTGTTGGGAATAGATCGTCAGGAATCGGACCTCGGTCTATAGAATAAATGAGGGTTGTGTGATGAAGCGACTTATCTACCCGTCGCAGGAACTATCACAGTATAATAAAGATAGGCTACATATGAAATTTTTAATGAATTAAATCTATTGATTTGGCAATTCATTTGA
Source organism: Brachyptera risi (assembly GCA_964007535.1). Classification (NCBI taxonomy): domain Eukaryota; kingdom Metazoa; phylum Arthropoda; class Insecta; order Plecoptera; family Taeniopterygidae; genus Brachyptera; species Brachyptera risi. Next base: position 38,497,107 of record OZ023326.1, on the reverse strand, counting down.
AATATTTTCAATGATTCATTCATGTATTCAATTGCATGTTCGTAATCATTTTATTGATACGTTCATTAATTGTTACACCGTAAACTGAAACGGAAATGTCCAAGTTCCAGAGGTCATAAATAAGGCTCAATAACCACCCGTGCGCTCATGGTTTGGGATAGGGGGGACGGTCGCTCGAAACATTATTCTTTCCTTGATACAAGTATAACTCATATGACGTTATACCAACAGAAATTCAATTTGACGTTGTTTTGATTCATTTATTTAAATAGGGCCTACCGGTATATCTGGTACTCATTTATATGTATTCACTCACGAAATACATGAACGACACAAAACATAAACAAAACAATGCATCAACAAGATTCGTATAACAGTTCGGACGAAAATATAAATACAACATATACAATCAAAATACTATTTTATCACTAAAGAAAACTTGGATGTAGATGGAAATCATGGAAGGAACTGTCAGATACAAAGTATCCACGTGAAAGTGCAATTATTTTCTGTCTACTACATTAAATTATAACAATAATCGTATCCACACACAGTCAAAGACAAGGAAGATTGTACCCATTGTCTTCTTAGTTTTAAACAATTGCTATTATTATTATAACATAAAAAAACACTCTCGGTTTCACTGTCTATTGATGACACTTTTGATGATTTCACACAGCGTTAGACAAAGAGAGGACAGTCGTATTATAACACAGAGCAAGTAAAAGTTAAAACTATTAAATATTTCTCAGTAGAGTATATATATATATATATATATATATATATATATATATATATATATATATATATATATATATATATATATATGTTCAATTATTATACAAATACACGCATGGGAGCCGCACAGACAAATTAACCGAAATGTATTTAAATATAAGACTGTGTTCTTTTCTTCGTCTATATCTTCAACCATTGAAGGAAAGTGAGTGAGCAAGCTTATAGTAATTAATTAGTTAATTAATTAAAATGTGTGTGAAAGACTTGAGCCATTGTTGATGAAATTTTACAAACTTGTAACTTTCATTTGTACGCAGCATAATTATTATTGAATTAAATCTTTCCGAGATTCAACTATTTTTTTTTTATTCTCAACAAGTTTCTATCCAGATTTTTTCTTTTAGTTTAATTTCTTTGAAATATCCAAAAAAAAATCTCGAATTGTGAACTGAATAATTAATTAGATATACTAAGAGACTTGACATGTAGACGGTATAAATAATTTAATTATCCCATGGCGAAAGAGATGTAAGTAGATGGTAACTGAAAAAAAACTCAGAGAGAAATAGAATTAAATCGCCATATAATCTACACCTGTGTCCACGTGATATGGAGGTATTCATTCCAATTGAATGATAGAAAAAAAAATCGCTAATCAAGCGGACTCACCGAAAATTGGAATTATCGACGATTTTGAAAGATGCTGTTTGCGTTGCTCATGGTATACCTCGTTTAAAAAAATCGAGATATTATCCCATGACATATAGTCACTTCGTCACGGTGATATTTATGTTTGTTCTGTTATATACGATTCGCTATTTTCAAAAAATATGTTTTGATATTTATGTTATATGATCAGACGACTTTCTTTTTCATGAATAGTTGGCACAAATAATGATAATGATGGTTGTTTTATTAACGACCCTACCATCGGCTAAGTTATTTGAGAATACAAGTTACGATATAGATAAACAACGTTAACAAAAACCATGCATTCTGCTGAACTCGAACCCACGTCCAACTTGACTTCGGTTTCGAAAGCAAAACCTTGGCTAATGGATGAGCTATACGGGCAGAATCAAGAATTCTGTACCAGCATGCAATCAAATTGACATTAAAAATACATCAAGACACAAGAAAAACGAAAACGCATACATAAATGTGCCAGCAGAAAAGTATATATATTTATCGCAGTATGGAAAATTGTACGGAACAGTTTTATCATTTTCAAGTTTCATGCTTCTTTATGCTTCACTTAAAAGCATATAGTAGCAAAGCATACTTTGAAGATTTGTATACAATGATTTTGTTCACGTGACATGATAGAAAGTAAAAACTAAACCAAAAACATATAATTTTGAAATACCACGAAAAGCTATTTAAGATTCGAAATGTATCTAAATTGATACCTGTGTTTTCTTCACCTATGTGCATATCTTTTTTTTCAATTAATTTCAAATCCCAAATTCTAAAAAATGAACACACGAAGCGGAAAATTGATTCAAATATTAAAAACCGACTCGAGTGTTGTGATTTTAATTAAAAGATCTCCACACATACTTCGTGTCCATTTCAACTCCATTCACGTTAATTCGTCGCGGACTATTTCAGCCCGTTGTTTGACTAGAGGTCGGTGTGATACGGTGATGGGGTGAGGGAGGGTCGGCTCATCCAAAGCACCCAAATCGCCAGAAGCAATCTCATAGAGACACTTTGGCACGCAGCAATTATAGGGCCTATATAAGATACACACATAATACTTATCATTACCGAAATCAACTAGGCTACAAATTGATGTACAAATACTTGACGTTCCCGATCGACCGTTCTTCCGTCTACTAACACCACCTAACCGGCGTTTCGATCCGGCACATGGTATCCGCGTAGCAAAAACCGCAGCGATTGCAATGATTTTAATGATGTTCGTTGGTTTCAATACGCGAAGCAAAGCACGTTTTTTTTTCTCGGCGGACGAACACGCGGAGCCGAGATTGGTGGAAATGAAGGTACAGTTTAAATAAGATAATGATATGGTTCATCCTAACGTATTACGAGAAAAGTGGAGAGATAGAGATGGATACAGAAAGAGAACGAGAGGAGAAGAGATTCGCCTGAGCTTATGAAATCCGGCACAGGTGCCGATGAGCGCTTGGGGCGACAAGCGTCGTGTCCGGTAATCATAAGACCGGAGTTCGAGTCTTCTTCAGTTCATATCAGTGATTGATCTTTACTTGTTCATAATAGCTTGCATATCAATTCACTATTCGACAAATATATGATCGTGAGTAGAGTATGATATTGGCTATACCAACATCAAATCAATTATTTTTAGGTCTGTACATTTTATTTTCAATATTTTGGAAACAGAATGAGCTTTTACACAACTAAAAATAGCGCATAGATCTCATGATCGTATTATCTGATTCCAATGAATATATAGGCCTACTTTTAATTATATTTATGCTATCCTGAATTAATTGAACTTTTATCAAGTTCCAGCGGAAATAAAATAGTATTTGAGCAGAATAATTCTAACTTGCATTTGAGTGTTATGGTCACCCATGATATCTCTTCTCATTAACCATCATTAAGGCTGATAAAATTGACGTTGTAATACTAGGCCCATGCATTATTAAATAACATCATTTATGACGCTGACTTTTGTTTTTGCTCATGGATATACTTACTAAAATCGATTTCTATAACCTGTAACATTGCATAGAAATTCCTCGGTTGTTATTTGAATATACCAGTATTCCGGTTTCGCCTACAACGAAACAAGAAATGTATAAAGACGAATATAGTGTATACATAATGATGAATAATACAGAACTGCTAGCCCGTATTACTATACTGAATGCATTTCACTGCATTGTGTTTCAAACTCTTCAATGATAGTTAACAACATAGCATCACCATGTTATCCCAAGGCGAACAATTTCCTTCGTTTTTTTTCACTAAATAGTAATTTTCAACAAATTATAAAAGGTATACGAATGTGCTCTCCGGGGCATAATTAGTAAAATGTCAAAAGTACTGTAAAAATCATAAAAACCATATATAATTGTGGTTTCAAGCAATAACCATTAGTAAAATCATATACAGCTGAAAGAAATATAAGTGAGCTTAGCTGTATATGTCTTTTTGAATGAACCCTGAAGGAAGATGATTAAAAATGTTTGAATCTTGAACTCGTAAAACAACCCTGAACATTTATTATAAGGGCTGTTAATATGTGTAGGAATATTTGAATAATTACATTCCTATAGTTCAGTATAATTGTTTCTTCGGGCTGTAAATTGTAGCCGAGTTATGACCCATCCATGCTCAGTTGATGTATAGTAGGCCTAATCAAGTATTAAATAAGATTACAAACAAAAATGCTTGGAAGAAATCCATCCAGAAGATTACCTTTAATAACTCATAGTGGTAAACCATACGCGTGAATAATAATTCTTTATTGTCTATTATAATCGTGAATGGGAAAGCATCTGCTCTTTCCTGGTATACCAACAATCATAAAACATTATGGGTTTATGACATCAGTTTTTTTCTTAAATTTAGGGCCTTGTCACACCTAATGCTTCTATTTTTGTTCTCACCTTCCAAATAGCGAAGTCAAGTTCCATAGATATTTTTAATTATGAGAAAATATTGATCTTATACCTTAAAATATATTGAATATCTTGACAAAACAATCAAGAATGATGCGTTAAAATGTAAAATGGTGCGTTTGATCACTCCATGGTTTGAGCATGCGTTTATTAGGTTACCATGGCAACCACCAATGTACCATGGATACTTGTCTAGTGCATACAAACTATAATGGGTAATCTTTGATATAATGACATTCCTGATTGTTAACAGAGACAATAATTACAATCTTTGATAATTCAGCAGTAGCAATTGTCATGGTCAATTGACCAAAGTAGATGGGAGTGAATTATACGAAGCAGGGAAAATTTTAGATACCTTGATTGGTTATTTCCCTATTTTCCTCTGCTTCACTGTCCACTCGATTGGTTTTTATATTTTGTGACATCACGAGGGCGGACGATCTACATCGGTAAATTATTACTTGCCAGAAGCTTATGGGTTTCTCTCAAGTGACCTCACTCATTGTTGAAAAATACAGGCAACAATGTCAACCAATTGATAGCTAGTCCACCAACTATTAAGTCATTTGTTACGTGAGAGAAACCTATATTAAAATGTGCAGTTTTGACAAGATGTAGTGATACCAACATACTTCATCATAACATGAAGAAGGTGCACTGACTCTTAGAGTCTTCAAAGTGTAATATTTCCGGGGTCAGAATCTGAGTCCAGGGTCCAGATTGCCTGTAGCGCAACCATCACTTTTATATCAAATCTATATAAAACACAATGCTATGCAATGCTCTGTACACGGCTCAGTAGAATTATTATGATAGCAGTTGCATTTGTTTTGCACGAAAATTATATTTTGTGTAAGGTCAACAATGCCACCGGTACTAGCCACTCCTATCTACTTCTAGTTCACAAGGGAATCCGCCAAGTCGCGCCAGGCAATCGGGACCTTTGGCACTGAACTGACCGCAAGAAACCACTTATACTGTTCATGCTATTTATTTATTTATTTAGTTAGTATGGGAGTACACGTTCTTTATATTAGGATAAAGTATGTTGGTATAACCATGGACTTATAACATTGCGTTGTATTCCAAGTTTATGGTATCACTATACATCATGGTTTGGATAAAAAATTAAGTGATTTTGTTGTCCACATTATTACCGTCCACGAGTGACATAATTTGGAAGAATCGTATAGGATGTGTAATTTTATCAAAGTAGAGACCATAAGGCCGAAAAGTGAGGAAAACACAGATATTATATGACAATGTATTCTAAAGTTATCAACTTCAAGTAACATTTGGTGCACGTAATCGTAGAGCTATACCATGTGGTTGAAACTGCAACTTTCTATGCATTTTTTTACAACAATGAACTTTTTTAGTTTTTTCTTTCGTAACTTTAATTATACGTATTACAATCTATTGTTGCTATATTCACCAAATCTAGCCCATGCACTGAATATAAATAAACGCAGGAGCGCTGGAGGTAGAGGGGGAAATTCTACGAATTTAACGCACATATATATAAATGGCTCATCACATACCACTACACCACTCATTAGTGAAGTTTTTACTCTACATTTTAGTAGATAATTAACGCACCAATTAACGGGCTCTACGTTTCGGTCCACGAGTCATCGCCTTCGCTGATGCATTGTTGTACTGTTCTCTCGGCTCGGTACCGTACGCTTTATTAGAATCTACTCAGGAACTGGAAGCGACGTTTATTCACTTGTAATCGCACAATGTATCGGTTGGTAATTCGTAGAAGAAATTCTCAACGTAGAGAAAGAATAACTTCTATTCAACTATATCTGTTTTATCACTTTATTTTACTATAAGAATTCTTTCCTCAGCTATCTATATATTTAATATTCATTCAAGTTAGAACCCATTCAGATCTGCTTCTCATTAATACATTGATGTCCTCTTGAACTTAGTTTTGAAGTATAATTATTCAAACTTGAAAACTAATTTTTTTAGACATTTCATACAACCTTTTCAAATGTAATTGACCACTAGTGATAGGCGTGGCTTATCGGCAGGCCACCTTGATCTATACTTCATGTGGGCGTTCAGAGATACTCTGATAGGCAATGTCAATTTTCCCACATAACAAAGCCCATTTGATTGGATGTTTTGTTTTGTGACGTTTTTGGGCGGGTCAATCACTAGTCGTCAATTCAGAACGGCCCAATGAATACATGGAGAGAATCAGGATATATATATATATATATATATATATATATATATATATATATATATATATATATATATATATATATATATATATATATATATATATATATATATATATATATATATATATATATATAGGCTTCTGTCAAGTAACCAATTACTATAAGAAAAGTTATCATAGGAATACAGTGAATTGGAGAACTATCAAAGATAGTGTCGGCTATAGCTTATGTCAAAGGCTGTCACTCATCATTATAGAAAAATAAGACAACAATATTCTTCATTTGGAAATAATCAACCAATCACAGTCTTTGATAGTTCATCCAGTTCACTGTTCACTTTATTGCTACGGTTACGACTGTTCATTTGTTACTTCACAGAGCCCCATATAGGTAACCTTGCTCTCTCTTATTTCGGAAGCGCAACAAATATCTAGAAGGCAGTGAATCATATAGTTTGAGCACGATGTAGTGATACCAACCTATTTTATCATAATATAAAGAAGGTGCTCCAACTCCCATACTGATAACATGGAAGGCATTTGTGGTTTCTTGTGGTCAGTTCAGAGCCAAAGGTCCCGATTGCATATCACGATTCAGCAAATTCCCTTGTGAACTAGATGTAGATAAGAGTGGCTATATACGGTACCGTTGGCATTGTTGAACTAACAAAATATATAATTCTCGTAAAAAACAAATGCACAACTGCTATCATTATAATTCTCCTGGGCCGTGTATAGCATTGTTGGTTCATGTAGTTCGATATGAAAGCGATAGTTCCGCTACAGGCAATCGGGAAGCTGGACTCAGATTCTGACCCCGGAAATATTTCACTTTCAAGACCCGAGCTGGATCACCTTCTTTATATTATGATAAAATAGGTTGGTATCACTACATCGTGGTTTGAGTGATCTTATGCTAGCTACATTACTAATTGAATCCAGAAAGTGTATTTTAACATAAAGACTTCCAATACAACCAGACACTATAGCATTACCTATAGTATAAATTACACAATGTATTTATATTGGTAGATATACAGTATTGTATGTAACATTCGTAGTGGTAAAATAGAATGGCTGAAAGCTCACATGAAAAGTACACATTATTATAAACTATTTCACAATTCGCTCTCCTATATACACATATATATCTACCGTCTTGTATACATGAGTACAGTTAATAAAACAGCAATACCAGATTGAACGTAGATAATGGCGATAGGTTCTCGTGCTCTTTCAACTTACACAGGCTCTCGGAACAAGAAATGCTAGATCTTTATTTCTATGTAAACTGTAAAAAAGTATTCATTCACTTTTCTTCTCAAGTCGTGTGTTTACCTCACATAGACGAATACACACCACTTCTATTCCTGCTGGCAATGCTACTTCAAGAAAGTACAAGTCTATATTATGAAAAATTTGTCCGGTAGTAGATACTTATTGAGCAGTATTGCCAATTTATATGTGATATACAATATGTCAATTACATTGAATACATGAAAGATATACAAATTTCAATGGTAATAATTCAATCATTTCACTTGGGCAATACAATTCATATCAGTCTTATTAATATGAATATCCATTTATAGAATTTACGTATGTAGAAAAATATTGCCATAGATTCTACATAAATTAACAAATACATTTCATTGAGGCAGGTCTATAAATTGTGAATCTTCACTGAGTATATCAATTGGTCCCAGTATTTGAGCATTACTGATCAAGCCAACTTCTTTTGTGAATTTACCAAATTCTTTTTTAAAACTGTAACAATAACACTTTATTGTTTCTGATTTCAATGGGGAAGACTATTCAAGAGACAATTCAAAGATTATTTAATGATAATTCTGAGTGTACAATTTATACAGTTCAATCATTCAGAATACATCAATTCAATAGTATTTCGATTCGTTCATTTTTTTGTATCTTCGTATTTCAATACTTTCAAATTTTAACGGATTTCGATCATGAGGTTGTGGATCAGCATATACAATAAATTGTCATTTTTAAAATGTTTGCCGGCTTACACGATTATTAATATAGTTGAAAAAAACATTGAAAATAGCGGGAAAGTGCGAGGTCAATTGTTAAAAAGAAGATACTGGTATATAAACATGAAGAAAGACATGTTGAACAATCACATTGAACAAGTAACCATGGTAATATTCTACATTATAGATGTATTAAATGTGTATCCAAATAAAGCATGAAAAGTCAATAATAATGGCATAGTTTTGGGACAAGATTTGGTTCGATCATTATTCAAAAAATTCATATTCGAATTTTTAGAAAAGAATCAAAATACCACCGGGGAGAAATTCGAGTTTTAATAATAATCTTATAATTTGGTATAATTTTAGGCCCCATTTCAATAGCTTCGATCAAATTCTAATTGTTATACATTTTCATAAATTCTTCATAAACTTTTCATAAACTCATCCCACAACGATTCACTAAAGAAGGTTCCGATCGACCGTCCCCCGAATCCAACACCACTTATGGATCGCTCTTACATCTTTCATGGATATAAGTATAGCTATATTATTACCTAAGGCTATGACCCAAGGCTTCTTTCGTGTGTTATCACACATTGTAGTAAGACTTGCAATAAATAAGCCTCTGCCTAGTGACGTACCTCAATGTTACAAGAGCGTGACAACAATGACCACCAACTAATTAACTGATTAATTAACTGATTAACTAATCACAATCCTTGATAGTTCATCAGTACGCTGTATTGCTAATAACGATTGATAGTTCAGTTGACAGAAGGTGAACAATATAGATAACCAACATTATCGAGTTATTGCCCAAATTGTGTTCACCAATCCCAATGGCGTATTTAAATTTGTTCACCCCTTCCATTTATCTTGCTGCTATGGCTATCTGACCAACATGAGATCTCCTCGTGAATAAATTAAGCCTACAACAATAGACAAATTATAAATAGATATTCCTCGAGCGCTAGCTTCATTTATTGGCCCCTTGACGTTTCCACTTTTCTTTCAGCAAGTACCACTCGTCTCGGTCAAACCATTACAGTTTCATCATCTCGATCGACCGTCTCGGTGTACAATAAACCAATTACGCTGAGGTGTTTCGACCCGTCCACAAGAGTGTCGACGTTATGGTGGCGCCCAGAGTTCCGCACGGTCGAACAAGGGTATCAAGTGAGAACCACGAGGTAAAAACCGAACAACAACGATTTGAAAAGACGTTGTGCGATTGTTCAACGTTGCTAGCTTCCTGTGGTGTGTTATGTGTATGGTTTTGTTGGGTTGGTAACAATGGGAAGTACACACGGGTCGTCTTGCGAAGTACACGTGGGTGAAGAGTAAAGCTAGCCGCATGTTGGAATTGTCTATCGAAGTGACAAACTTAAATATTTTGTTGACATGATTTTAAAATATTGTATCTCACCTAGGCCTACAAACAGAATGAATTGAATCAAAATAACGTGTTGCATTATGAAAATGAGTATATAGTTACAGAGTAAGACCATAGACGAAAGATATACTTCAAGACTTAACACGCAATCGCTTCTAACGCCAGTCCTTTGCATATAAGGTGTTAGAAAGCCCTACGAACATGCTGAGTTGTGGGTTATGAATGATTGACTCTGGTAGGCGAGGTGGGTCAACACAATTGTGTTGACGGGAATTTATTTTTATTCGACCATGCAAAAGTGGCGGGTCTTGGAAATATATCGCTCGTCTATGAACGTATAGCCACCAATGATCAGTGGGTATGTGGCTACACAGTGGGTATGACGTGATATAATTTTGTTATTCTACCATGCAATTAATTATGTATAGGTATAAAAAATCAATATTCATGAAATGGAGTATATAGATTGGAAACACCACAATGCCCGTCAAAATGTGTTCTGAAGACAAATGTATTCAAAATCTGAAACAAAATACAACAAAACAAAACAAATACAACAAAATTATTCGATTTTTTTTCTCAGAAAATCACGAATAAAGTAATACAATATGTATATGTAAATGTAATGCAATTGGCTCCTGTATATAGGATAGGGCCTATGCAAGTACAATTGTCTACTTGAATTGTATTACTCACTATCTGGCTCCATTCAGCTCCAATAACTTTCATACGTTTATGATGATTTATTACATTTTCTGTATATAAACAACAGAAAACACGCCTGGTGAACAAACAATTGCTGCATATGTTATAGCAACGAGAACCATGGTACGATACCGTATCATGAATGTCTATCAATAGCATCTACAGCAACACGCATTTACCCCGAAATTAATCAAATCCATCTTCTTGGACACACTTTTGAATACGTCTGTATTTTTCTAACGTTGTTGTGGGATGGACTAATACTATAATTTAACTTTTTAGAGCCGCTATTTCAGTTCAGAGAATTTGAGATGGTTTGAAAAAAATGGCAAAAAATATACGGATATTCAATGAATAACTATTCAGTTTGGACTTTGGAAAACCGGCCCTTATATAGTTCAATTTAGTTTTTTCACATTTTCTAAATGCTGGAAGGCTGGCTGAATGACTTGATTATAGATTTGTGATGTGCATCAGTTTGCTATGCGGGACTGCATTTAACAAGACCCGGTTGTCCTAACTGAGATAATCAGTGAATTAAGACATAATTAGCTAATTAATTTCTCACCACCCTTGATTACTTTTATCTGTAGCTATCATCTTTCTACTGTGACATACCTATAGGCTTAATGGGCCTTAGCTGATTATAACACTTTATCGAGCGTACGCAAAACCGGCCCTTACTAGTATAATTAGATGAGCGTAGCGAAGCTTTCCATTTCACACCCTGAAAATAAAATGGGCTTCGTTTTTATGTTTTTTTTTTTTTGTAATTATGTACGCGGCATACAGGTCAGAGAAATGAATCAATCAACTTGAAACTTTTTCTGAACGTTGTTGTCATACCAGAATAGGTTGGGATTGTTATTCAGAGGAATCGGTCGGAAGATTTTTCCGGAAAATAATCGGAAAGTTTGTAAAATCCTCATAAGAATAACCCGGAGGAAAAATACTTGAAAAACAAGAATGTTTCAAAAACTCTCAAATTCTCACAGAATATGAAAAATACTATTATACACCTTTTCAGAGATTTTTAAAACAATCGAATGAGAAATAATGAAGAAAACGCAATAAACGTGTACATTTTATTGAATATTTGGATCAATTGGTTTTGCAAAGTGTTTATGCGACAGGTTGCAGGTTACTATAAATATCAACAAGTTGCAGGTGAGGTTTTTGAACGTTTGAAGTAAGTCAAGGTTTGTAGATGTAAATTGAGCTGACAAGTTATCTTTCATTCTAGATTGCCATACTTCTAAGCTCATCTCACAACGCGCATTCCGCGTTTTCCTAGTTATTAATAATCCGGGATTATGTTTGTCAGAACTCTGGTTACCTTAGCAACTACTAAAGTCGGGGACAAGCACACTAATGAGCACTGATCGTTGTGATTGGAGGACGCAATTTGGGGGATATTGTTAACCAATTATCACAAAATACCATTGAATCACTTTTTAAAAAAGCGTATATTGCATCCTCTTGAAAATACGAAACAAATTGAAAATTGAAACGAGTTGAATTGCTTCCTGCACCACATTTACGAATATCATTGAAGAAGTTGAGTTCAAATTATGTGTCATAATTTTTAATCCTTATATGAGTCTCACATTATATATCAAATGGTGCAAAACTTGTACTATTATTTGAATGTCAAACTCAACAGACAACAGCACTACAATTAGCAGTCTCAGCTTTGCTCGGCGACATTTTAGTTGTGTAAGGTGGGTGACGCATGCGTAGTGAGGTCAAACCACGGCCTTCTAGATGTATACCGAAACAGTTCAAACAACCTACAATTGTGTCGATTGTTGAATCAAGCTAACAAAGAACACACATGTGGATGTTATATTTACATATTGTAAACATTTGTTTTTGTCGAAAGTTTTTTAAGATTATGATCACGATGTGGAAATTAACTGATAATAGAAAACATCAGTTGAATTTAAAGATGTTTCAGGTCCAAATACGATATTTACTTTGATGCTGCATGCAGTATACCTCCACTTATGAGAAAGTCATTATGAATATTTCGAAATAACGTTGACTTATGTTGTAGACCTAGCACTGGGGTCCAATCATATATATATATATATATATATATATATATATATATATATATATATATATATATATATATATATATATATATATATATATATATATATATATATATATATATATATATATTCACACTCATAAGACGAAAATATGTTCACGAAAAATGTTCCTGTCAAATATCATGTCAGTTCACCGCCATGATTCCCTCAAATACACACACACACACACACACACCCAAACACACACACACATATATATATGTATATATATATATATATATATATATATATATATATATATATATATATATATATATATATATATATACATATATATATATATTTATATATATATATATACATATATATATATATATATATATATATATATATATATATATATATATATATATATATATATATATATATATATATAGGCTATATATATATATATATATATATATATATATATATATATATATATATATGTGTATATATATATATATATATATATATATATATAAATATATATATATATATATATATATATATATATATATATATATATATATATATATGTTTTATATATTAATATTTTCACCATCGGAAACGGGAAAGCATTCTACTTATAATCTCACTATCACAAAAATACATAAACTTGAGCCCAATAACTATTTACATTTTGGAAATTAATTTGCAATATAAAAAAAATGGAAAACCAAAATCACTGTCAAAAGAAGATTCAAATATCAGCTGTGTTTATATTCAGTCGAGATCTCGACTTTTGTTTCACGGCTAACCTTGGATGAAGAGACCACAAAAGCAGAAACAAAATAATAACACACTATGAGATAATAACATTGATTGAACACAGGTATATTGACAACCCCAAACTTCATTATGAAAAAATAACTCTTGATTATAAAAAAAGCAATATGTTTTCCATGTTTCTCTAATACGAAATGTGTCATAATTATAAGTTGTTACCATCAATAATCCACTTTTAGAACACAGGTGGTATCTCATATTCCTACACACGCCCATTATTTAATCAATAATAGAGTCTTCGACGCAGAAGTTAGGCATAGGAGGTAGCCGTGGAGGCCACGATAGAACTAAATGGGTTGGAGGGGACTTGGCTTCAACTGGCATAATCCAACATCCATACAGAATATGCACGGCTTTCTGGATTCATACAAAAGCTGTCTATAATGGAAAATATCACTAAATTGTAGTGTTGTAATTTGCACGTTCTGTTTTTACCTTTCCATCACATTCCTCTGCTTACTGTTATCCTAACTCCAACTTTTACTACAGCCAAGGTGCCTCTGGCCAAGAGAGATATCAATTAGATGGCTGGGTTACCAGGAAGGCAACTAGAAAATGTGTACGAGAAGAAACTAAAATACTGACGTTGAGATTGGAGATCATAATTTGGGGATTATCCGACAGAAAAAGTGGGCGATACGCTGTTGGACGGTGAACAATCGAACTTGTGAAAAGTTACAAAATAAGGCGCGAGTATATATACAACAGTGGCGTTGATAAAAATATAACATTGTTGACAGTCTATTATTTTTGTTGAGATGAGGTTTGTCCATCGTATTGCAATAATGAGCGCATTCTGAGATTATTTTTCGTGTTGATTGTTGACCACTTATGAAAAAATGAACAGTCACCATGTATATGAACATCACTTGAAAGAAGCTTATACCTCAGCAGTCAGGTTACTTAAATTCTATTACCAGATAAAAAGGTTCAACGAAAAGCACCATGCCCACTAACTTCACAAAAAACAGAGACAAATTTACAAGCAATGCGACTTCTTATATTCGAGGTAAATGTATATGTGCGATCGACGATTATAATAATATTTATTATTGCATACAACAATGATGAAATACCATCCATTTGAACATCTCTAATCTACCGTAGGCCCTACTTGCACAGTGCATAATCTAAGCGGGTACAGCTCGCAGCATCCCAAGGTCAAACAATCTTCTCCGCTGAAATGAATGAAGCCTTGAATCGAACCCGCGTACCGCCGCCGGCCAACAACAATAATATGCGCGCGCACAACTACGCTCACACTTCTAATTCTCGCGCGCCAACGAAGAGAATATTGTGCTTTCTCTGACACGAATTATACAGTCACATGAAAACGAATTATAAAATATAGAGTTAAATTCTATTAAAACGAATTGTAATACTTTAATCTATTTGTTCTCATTTTGTTGGGTTTTGGAAAGAGTAAGATGAAATTGTCAAGTGTCTATGATTTGTAGGTATAAGATAAATTATATTTTCAAAGAAACGAAAGATGTTACTAGAAAATCCTAGTTATACATGTTATAAGTTTTTAAAAATGCAAACAATTGCTTGAATTCACAAACGTAACAGGGAAAATATTTAACGATAATTTAATGAGTCCTAGAAATTATTACTGGACTTATATTTTCACTTTTCAACAAGTGAGTGTAGCGTAAAAATAAAATTAAAAGAAGAAAATACTGTCACCGTCAATGTCAATACTCAATAAGTTTCAACATTGAATTAAGTAGTTGTATTTTCTTTTCAAATACCCAAACACACGATTGAATCCTCTACTTTATGTCTGTCTCTGTGCATAGTACGCACTTCAGGTTACCATAGCAACTACACAAATGGAGCACATATCAAACAAATAGTAATGATGTGATTGGTGTAAACAATTTGAGGAACATTGTACATCGGTGAATGATATATGAGATGATGGGATGATGATATGGAAGGTTATTTTATAATGTGTTTTTGAATAGTGGGGAGGAGTCGGTCGTGACCATCCCAGTATTGACCTGGGTGTACGGACAATTTGCCAGGATGGTCGACCATGGCGGGAATCGAATCCCGGTCTCCTGAATGACAGTTCAGTGTATTAAACACTCAGCCACTCGTCCCAGTAATGATATATACCGGTATATATATATATATTTATATATATATATATATATATATATATATATATATATATATATATATATATATATATATATATATATATCGGACCGGTATATGAAATATCTGTATACATTACAAAATTTATTTGAAATGAATACACAAAATATACTGAAAATCAGTTGGGCGTATCTCGTCAAAATTGATATTAGTTCAATCAGTAAAATATGTCATATGAGTCTATTTGCCTCCACTATAATTCTGTTCATCAACATTTTATCCAATGGGAATGTACGAATATTTTCGAACGAAATTATTTATTCATTCATTTATCTGTCGTTCCAACGTCGGCCTACTAACAAACAATATTCAATCAATCTGTTTAATTAAATCAATCAATGTAATTCATAATAGAGTGTTACATTCGTAAACAAGATCACTGAATCGCTATAAATCTCACGAACCGTGTTTTTAGTTTCAGCGATAACCTTACCAAAAGTATAGCCAATCAATTATCATCAAATGTTCCATGTTTTAACGCATGAACGCTGTTGATATCCGATCGACCGTCCCCCCTAACAATCAGTAACCACGGTCAGGTATGTCGACCCGTCGTAGGTGGGGTCGCGCATTCAAATCACCAAAGCGAGAAATATCATTATCATTATTATTTCGAAATGAAACAATATGAAAGAAAAGTGATATAATCGATTGAAACAAGAAAGTTGTGATGATTGATATCGTTTTTAATTCGGTTTATGTTACAGAATAACGTAACTATTTCAAAATAATCGTGGAATCGCGGGGATTATTTAGATTGAGTTTTTAAACTTTCATTATAGGGCAATATTCAAAAGAGAAATAATCACTTTTGTTCTTATTTAAAACGGAAGAACAAGAAGTAGGATATTTGTATGTTACACATAAAACAAATACACATTATTCACCATTCATAATAATAATAATAATAATAATAATATTGATAATATTCGCTTTTTATCACTTAAGAATGTTGCGACAAATAATTATATCTGATTAATAAATACTATAGGTTACAGCTGGCTTTTAAAAATTATTTTGATATTTAGTTGACTCCAACTGATGTTAATATGAGTCGACTATCAAGGCTTATTTATACATTTGAGATAAAAACGAGAACGATTTTTCAAATTGAAAATATAGGATGGCCTGTAATTATATAAAGGTACCGGGTTACGGGGCATTGATTTTATAAGTTTATGCAGAAAGTGGCTGTGTCTGGTCAGCCGAACGTCTAGGATCGTCCAGCACGAATCTATAGGTCAAAAAATAGGTCGATTTCCCTTTATTTTGACGTATGACTATATTCAAAGTATTTTTCACACTAAATTGAACAAAAAATTTTGCGAAAACTAAAAATATGTGGTTGTTTCAAAAGTATCACCTATTTCGAAATCAATTCTTAATGAAGGGAAATTTAGGAACATGTTCTCTCAGAAAAATGTGTATTCAATTTTCAGAAAATCGAGATCACCTATAACCTACAAGAACAATCAAACCGATAAGGTTAAATGATTCTTGCATTACGGGATATAAATGCCGGTAAAGTTATTGGCATGCTTAATTTTTCTATCTGATAGAAATCGGTCTGACTGAATGTCACTTTAAATGACTCTATACTATTTTTCGAAATGAAACTAGGATACCCGAAATACACTCGATTGAGAATCATTTAACCTAATCAATTCTCATTGCTATATAAACACTGTGGCTAAACGTTTTGCCCTCTAAAAGCTATTTGTCGCTATGATCAGCTGACTACGTCAAATGCACATGTTCACTGATCCATCAAAACATTTGAACAGCTTACGGTAAAGTTCAACACTTATTCCGTAATGAATATATCCACAAAAAATATATATAATTACGCCTCTCATTTCAATCCTCTCTCTGTTTCTCTTTCTCTCTCTTTCTCTCAACATGACTAGTAAGTAACTCCTAAACACTACGTCATGTTGAGATTTTCCCATCATATTCATGATCTAAATTAATTATCCATTTAAATAAATCAACTTACCGATTACAAGTAACAGGAGACTATCCAGGTCCGATTAAATCCCACTTGGTTCATCGATGTTCAAATATTATAATAATTCAATCAATATATTAATTATTTCGCTAAACACTTCGCTTATATTTACAACTAGTATTCAACTTCACGAGCACTTTGTCTTATCGAGTGTAGGTCGCGTTACCGGTCCGCACTTGACGATGGCTTCACGCGGTTTAAAGACTGCGATTCTCTGAACAGGTGAACCAAGTTGAGTGTTGGAAGAGTCCATTCTAGCCGTTCTACCTCAAGGCACTTGCACGGCGAGAGAGAGAAAGTAATGTACATGTAGAATAGTGTAGTGTCTTTGATATGAGTGTGTAAGATGTTTGAATTAAAACCTGTGGAGGGATATTTGAAAGGAGATTATTGTTTCATAGTGTATCTTTTGTTTGTCGGTTCGGAAGTATGTCAACGCCGCGGTTTTGGGTTAGTTTTAGGTATTGTTTTAGGTGGGTTGAACTAGTTAGGATGGGTTTGTTAGGTTGAGTCGAGTTGATTAGGTTAATTAGAATGAATTGATTTGTATTAATTTAGTGTGCGAACAGCATGACAACAATAAAACGGGGTGCTTAAAAAGCATACCGGAATAAAGTCGACTCGGTTGTGTGGAGTGGTGGACAAGTCACCGTTGGGCGTGGGTTCGAATCCCGCATAAGGCATGGGTTTTTGTAAATGTCCTCTCACTGATCATCACTTCATACATTCATAATCACCAGCTCATTCGTACCCCCGTATAACCTAGCTGTTGGTGGGGTCGTTAAGCAAACAATAATAAGAAAAAGAAGAAGCCGCGCACGTGCCTGAAATGCATGTGCACTTTCACGCAATATATATTCTCAAGACCGTATTTTTTGAAATATCGCATGAATTTTTGTTCCATTTTGTTATTGGTGAAAAAAATCCATATATAGGTCACTACAGAATCTTTATGAAATGCACATACTGAACCAGAATCGAGATAAACTATAAGCAAACAATTGGTTTCATTTCGTTTGCCGTCGCTTTAGAATACGATCCAGGAATACAGGCTTCCACGAGGTACACTCTCACGAGTCACGACCATAGATAATGTAATTTCAAATTCATTAAGGGAGGAGGCCAGTGAAAATCCCAACTTCTTAAATATACCAACAAAGTGGATGAAAATTCAGTGGATTATCATTTGATGGGCAACAAAAAATAAAAAAAATAATTCAAAATTATTTATCCAAAATTTGCCTTGGAATTAAATTTTTTATGAATTTTCACGAATAGTGATGAAGAAAGCCCTCATTCGAGTAATTATTTTTTTACATTTTTTTTTTTCATTTTAAAATGGAGATAAATGATACAGTAATGAACAACAGTTATCATCCTCTTATATGTGACATACTATCAGTATATTTCAAGATTGTATTCCTCAGCAAATTTTTTGAAACAATACATTTCAAAGGTATTCAAGTTATACAATTATTTGCAATAGTTCCATCAGACATAACTGACAAAGATAACTGTCAATGATTGAGCATGTATTCAAAAATATTCACAAAAAAAATGGATATGTTTCATAAAATATTATAGAAGTTGCATCATTCTCCATATTGTATATTGTCGAAAAAATATATCCCAGAAAATACATTTGCAGATTTGAGTTGAGATTTAGTAAGTCAGTTCCTCATAACTCCTTGCCTGGCATACTAGAAGGCACCAGCCCCATACGTGAGACCCTCATTTTTCTTCAGTTTTTCTTCAGCTCTCAGCATAGCCAGCTTCTTTATATGTCGCATCTTCTCGAAGGCCAATGCTGCACGAACTTGGCTCTTTCCCACCCGTCGTTTGTCTCGTCTCTTCGTCAAGGATGCTGTGGAATGGCCTGGAGAAAGTTTTGCATTTGCCATATTTTCTTTCACTGATGCACTACATCCGTTGTTGAAAACAGAGATGGCTTCCACAACAGCCATGTCGATACGCATTTTAGAGACAAATGTATCTTTCGGACATCTGCGCCAGATGGTACTATGCAAACTTTCGTTTGCGTTCGAAGTCCGTCCGAGTAAGCACCGTTCAAGTAGGGAATCTGACGCAAGGCGCTGATAGACGGGCAGGATCTTGGTCACAACTTTATTTGATAATGGAGTCCCAATGTAATCTTTATGGTTTCCAGGTTTAGAATTATTAGCCAATGCTTTGTTGAAGAAACACCACGTATTCTCGCCTGTTGGACACTTATGGTGCCGCGGATTCAAATCAGTGGACGAACAGTGGTAGAGTGTTGCAAATATTGCGGTCTTCATCTCATTGGTGCTGTGCATATTATTGACAATAGCATTACGATAATACCTAGTCAGAGATTTGATGACGTCAGGTTTCAGGCTTCCATAAGAGCGACCTCCGAGAGTAACTCCTTGACCTTTTTCGTGAGCAATCACATTACGAAGACCAGTGCCAAGTCTCTTCGCAACGTGGTTCAAGCATTCTTCTTTTTCGAAACTAACATCTGGGCCATAAATCTGTTCCTTCACAAGATGGTTGAATGTCTTGGCATCACCGTCAGACAGTAAAGTGGTGTACCGCATTCCGAAGGATTCGGACCTTCGCCACAGCCTATCGGCTGCAGTGACCTCCATCGCAGGAGATGAACCTTCGTAATTTTGTTGACAAGATGACTTGTGGCCGTTGTACCAGACTTGATATTCTGGAGAATCTTCACCCAGTTCCGACTTCCCGATTTCACAGGACTGGCAATACTTCGATAGCACTTCAAAATCTACGACAAATCCTGTAAGTAAATCGATTACCGCAGCGAAACCATACTTGGACGTGAAACCCCTTTTGTGCCAACTACCATCAAAACTCACAGCAATTTCTATCATAGCATCCAGTAGCAACGATGGGTTCAGATTAGCGTACGCTTCTCTCACTGCTCGACGCGCTTCATCCAAAAATGATGTTTGACTAGTGACATCATTGCTATAACTTTTCAAATGGCTCGCGTAGGAGGTTTTGCTCATCGGATTCAATCCCATGATGGTGGAAAATTGTTCAAACCCAGAGTAGCCTTTTCCCATGTGTGTCATAGCTGCTGCGGCTCGCCGATTCACATCGAACCCAGGACGCGATGAACCGGTCGACATACGGGCTGACGTATACACTGATCTATTGATATCTCCACATAGTTCACAGTGAAGTGACAATTTGTGAGCTAATCCAGCTGAGTGCGTCTTAGTAACAGTCAAACTGTGCACTTTACAGATGGAACAAACGCAGTGACTCAATAATTCAGAATATGTATCAATATTTGCTATAATATACTCTACAGTGTTATCAGATGGCATGGTAACAGGATTATCCGCAGTAGCGTACACTGCCTGTATACGCTCACTCTTCTTATTCGGGCCAGTGACAACGGGCGTGGGCTCACGTTCAGAAATATTGTCTGACACTCCAGTACCGATACTTGTTGAAGGCTGACACTCCTCAACAGTCAAGTTTTCTAGTTCTTCCACACCTGACATGTATTCTGTGTCTGAAGAACTCTCGGAAGCTGCACCTGGGCTTATCGGTATTTCTGCCAGCCCGGGAATAGGCCTAGGCCTACGTTTGCTGTTACTGGGTACAGTTAGCGTACCGGTACATATGCCTACATCTATTTGTCCAGCTATAAGTCAAACAAGCAGTCATAGTTACATAACAATCATATGCCCAACAGATGAGTATTATGAATGAGTATTGTTGTTGTAATTTTAGGCTTACCTGTTTCATTCAAAACATCATCCACTGGCCTAGGGCTGAAAATAGCTCTCTTTTCAGAATTGACCCTAGCAGCATTGGATATTTCTTTCTTTGTTTTCTTTATATACAATTTCTTGTTTTTACCCATTTCATAAATGACTCAAACCAACAGAAATGACAAAAGACTGTAAAACGTGTGAAGTGAAACGCAAGGGAAAAAGTAAAATCTGGAGTTTCGTTCTAGATGGTTCTAGTCTGACAGTTTGAATTTGTGAACCAAAGCTTCTTGGATACTAAAAAGTAAAAACAGTGAAATGATTGCTCAAGCAAGTGGTGATACCTATCAGCAAATACACTAACCTTGGCAACATAAATTGTGGGTGATTCAAAAGTCTGTAATCAACTGAAAATATAGCTACAAAATGGCTTCAAAACAGCGAATTTTGGGCCATGAAACTATACATACAGGGACTATAAATCGAAAATTGATTAGTTGTGGTAGTATTATCAGTAATATGGAGTAAAAAAAGAATTATAAATACATAACAAATTAAATATATGAAAAAAAAAAAAAGTGAAAAAAGTGAAAATTTCACTGGCCTCCTCCCTTAAAGTTACTGAATGAAATATCCAGGATTACCCTAGCACAGAATTTTGATCAAATACATGAGTATTTGCCTACTAAACCGTCGAGTGATTGATTATACGGCTGTTTGAGTTCGTCTCGAGCGCCAATACCCGCTCATAAAATGAAGTTTCCGTACAATTTGAATGTTTAATAACTAATAAACAATATCTTCAACTTCAACACATTTTTTAGAGTTGCCATTGTGTCAATGTTTCATTGCAAAGTTGCATAATATGAACAGCTACTATGAAAAATATAATCCACGTAGTAATTGTGTGTAATAAATAAGCATCATCGTGTTTTGAAGCCAGTTCTCGGCCCGAGATTTTCATCAACTCAATCAATGAGTTAACAACAGTTGCTGAAAGAATGGGGTGAATGCATGGTGCATATAGAAATATAGAAATTCATCTTTACTATTTTTTTTCCATATTCACGAACCATTTTCATTGAATAAAAAGTATGCCAGCTCGAGCTCCAGCTCCAGGATAATTTTATGCTATTAATTAATAGGCCTACGACATTCTATTCATTTGAATACAATCAGTTCGAATACGATCACCAAGAATGTGATGAAATTCATTGATGTTATATCTAAGAACTGATTGAATTCACAAAAATGGAATGTCATAAAAAATACCATAAAATCATCTTGAAGTTACTTTTTATTCGATGACAATGATTCGTGAACACGGGAAAAATAGCAACGATAAATTTCTCTATTTTTATAATTAAGCACCGTGTATCTCTCATGTTCAAGTTTTCCCCACTTTCTTCGGGTGGTACACTTGATATTAATGCATAAAGCTCGTTCTACAATGTTGTACATGGGCCTATATAGCGTTTTCCTAGTATTAGAACAGATAAAGGAGGTTGTCGTATTAGAATATTGACCTTATATACCATTCAGGAGTTATCCCATTGAAACTGATGTTTCTCTAAATCGCTTAGAAACTGAAAACATGAGGTTGCATTTTATCAATTCTCTCAAACTGCATAACTGCAATTCAATCAAAGAAAGCCGACTTCCGATTTGTTTACAAAACAAAACAAAACATCTTCAGTGACCTTCACAATCACATCGTCTCAAAGGAAGGTCGCTTACAAAGCCATTACGTCGCACCGCTACCCCACAGGTATTTCTAAATCCGTCCTCCACCCTCAAAAGGCACCGACACTACGACTCAGACGGTAAAGAAGTGACCCTCTTCATCGACAGACAAGGCCGAGGTGTTAACAGGTGCTACTTCTTGACCTTGATGATTGACCCAGTTGACCCTCAATTCTTCTTCGACAGCGGTTCTAATGTGATTATCTTGTACTTTATAAGGTGAGACCGCAAGATCTTTGACAACAGAATTAATGGTATAACACTGCATAGTTGAAACACCCGAACTGTATAGCGTTAGTGGTGAGGGAAGACGGTCGGGCGGCAACAGTATATAGAAGTGAAATATGATTTCTTTCAAAAGCTTGCATTTTTCTTCTGTCAAAGTGATAATTTCATAGAAATGAATTTGAAGCGCATTTTTAGAAAAAATTGAAAGGAAACAAAAAAGCAGTGGAGTCCTCATGATACAATAAAATTAAATATGATCAATTCTCCATATTTGAACGAGAAAATATTTCAAATTTTTCTTGTATCGGCTATAGTTTGGCTCGATCTTTAAAATATCAAACCAAATACAAGTCTTGATGCATACCCAATCACAATTATTATACAAATAACATAGGTCTAATGCATATACTAATTAGACATATCAAACATCAAATTACATAATTTTGATCGAAATATTAGTTATTGATTAATTCATAAAAAAACTATTTATCATCATCTATTCATGATAATTGTTTGGTAGCCAGACGATTAAAAAACTAATAGCAATAGATCCAGGCCAAGATGCATTGAGGGTTGCGTTTGTTTGCGGCCGGGAGAAACGGGCAAACGCAACCTTCAATGCATCTTGATCTAGGCTATCCGCAGTTCACAGTACTACAAGATGCTACAAGATACAACATGTACTACAAATATATACATGTACAGTACTACAAAATGCATGGTTGGGCCGACATTGAGGAAAATAACCGTTATTTTTAATTAATCAAGTTCAATTTTAATTGACTGGGCCAGGATTATAAACAAATTGCGATATTTTTCCCGAAAATCTTGAATCAAAGTGGCCCACTACAAAAATTATGAAGCGCTTTATCAATATGGCACTTTTTTTTAACAAATGTTGAAAAGAGCAAATGAAAATTCGTATTGGCTACGACCTTGCCTATATATATATATATGTCTTCTTGCTGTCTAGCAAGAGAAAAACAATATTTATGCCACTTCTCGCGGCTCATTCAGGTAAAGCACTGCGTTAGAAAAAGTAAGTCACGTCGAGTGTGGGTTCGATTCCCTCATAAGACATTGGTTTGTGTAATCCTTCTTACACTTATATCATCATTGCATCGTTTTAGTCTGTAGGCCTACATCGCCACCCTCGGTAGCTCGGTAAAGCTGAGGCACCGCTTCAGAAACTCAAGCCACTGTTGGGCGTGGGTTCGAATCCCGCATAAGGCATGGGTGTTTGTAAATGTCCTCTCACTCATCATCATTTCATACATTCACCAGCTCATTCGTACCCCCGTATAACCTAACTGTTGGTGGGGTCGTTAAGCAAACAATAATCATCAATCATCATTAGTCTGTACATCGTATCATTGTATAGTAATTTCGATTCATACACATTGTAAAACGATTCAATGACAATAAATGTAATTACTATCACCCGCTCAATCGTACTCTAGTATACAGACATATTAGCTGTTGGTGGTCGTTATAAGCACTATTAATGAATGGCCAGATATTAGAATAAATTGAACAAATGGACTATTTTTGAAAGATGGATGGCTTTTTATGATTTCCACTTAAAAATATAATATTTTTTATTATAACTTTACTTTATTATACTAATAATTTGGTTTTACGTAACAATTCAGCGTCATGCCTTGGATGGCGATGAAAATATAAGAATATACTTTATTACTTCATGTGGCTCAGCTTGAGGAATAAAACGAATTTCTTGTTGAACATGAACATGATGAAAAGTAGAGGATTTAACTACAAACGTATTCTTTTTATGGTCTTGCTTAACGACCACACGTAACAAATACTGAAGGAGTTATATGTAAGGGCCGGAAAAGGGAGTACAAAAAGTTGATTAAAATTCTAGATAATTTTTTTTTCAAGTCGAAGCAATAAAGAGAGCGGCATGATCAGAGAGAGATGGTTTCAAATGTTCAACAGGCTTAAGATTTAGATATTCAAGTCGTTACGGAGAGAGAAATGGAATGAGAGATGACGAAATAGGAAAAAATAACACGAAAGACGACTGGAGCAATATATAAGTCAAAGAAATATAATTATGTGATTTTCTTCTCAATACAGCGTCATCAAGAGTCAAGACTATCCAGTGTGGGTGACGTTTTATTGTAAAATCATAATGTGACTGATGGAAGCATAATACACTCTAAACTTTTTATTAGGGTATCAAAAACTATTCTTTGAGCCTCTGATACCACGCACAGTGAGAAGAATTATGGACACAGCCAAATAAAATGAAAAACGCATTTCTATTTCTCCCCCCCCCCCCCCTCCCCCGCAAAAAAAAATCCCTTGACAAAAAATTGTCTTTCTTCAAAAACCCAAATATTGTGAGTTGTGAGGACTTAGTGGCTGTGGAAAGCAATTTTAATGATTTTTAAAAATAAAATCATATTTTTTTTGCTCTTGTCCTTCAGTTATTATTCTCTTATGAAACAAAAAACTTGTCACTATAATTACAATTTCTACCATTCCATTTCCTGCTAAATCTGCCACAGTACAGTACCACTATTTGGCAGCATCGGACTTCTCACTTGAGCGATTATCACATGATTCGACCACCGTGACCGATTGAACGACCGTGGCCGGCAGATCTGTATCGACCGATCCACCGTGACTCGCACGACTAACCTCTCACAGCAGGCCGTGCACTCTTCAAGACGGCCGTGAATAGGTGGACACAATACTAGCCACACAGTCAACAATGGGCCATTTATAGAAATTAAATAGTCTACAACGAGTCGGATCATCAAATCTTTGTGTTCGATTGATTCGAATAATAGTTCTAACAGAAATAAATCGTTTATTCAATCTTGGTCAGTTCCTTTCTGTAAGTGGGAGTTTATTTTGGGTAATTTACAACAGTGACTTTAACGAGGTATTTTATTAAATATTATTGACTACTTGACTTCGACCCCTTCCTATTTACCTCCTTGACAAACTACGCTAAGCACGCTATACGGCTAAACATGGCTAAACTACGCGTCTATGCGGTATCATAATGGTACACGTGTAGTGAGCGTGCTTGGTACTACATGAGTATCATGAAGGTTTCACTCCCTCTCACTAGTGAGCCAGCATCTAGCGCTTCCGAGCAGTAGAGCTGCACATAATTATTTTGACAAATCGAAATTGTACGATAAGCGATATTTAATGGCTCAGTTGCACTGTGTTAGTAATTGTAGTCACTGCGAGTCCCACATAAGCATCGATTAGCTGTGGCATGAGGCATGTGTTTTTTTAAAACAAACTATCATCACTTCATCGTTTCATTATAACCCGCTAATTCGCGCCCTCGTAGAATCCAGCTGTTGGTAGGTTCGCTGAGCAGCACCCCCCCCCCCCCCTCCCCACACACAAAAAAGGATTTTTAAAAAGTCTGTTAATCTATCAGAAGAAAAATGTACCATGCATGAAAAAAAAATGAAAAGAATAATTTCAATGACACTTTTGTACTTGATTTACTGTAGTTACAACCAGACTTATAAATAATGAAAAAAAAACCAATTTGAATCATATCCAAGGATCCAAACACATGTGGTTAATGAGCACACCTCATATATAAGATCATAATAATACACTCTTAGTTATAGGCTTATGTAGGCATACTAACAAAACTATTACAAAATAAGTGATTCCACCTGAAAATAAAATCGTGTTAACCATGTTCTTATTCAAATACCCAAAAAATGATCTCAAATGCGCAAAAACGTCACGACGTCGAAACCACTGCCATTGAGATATTAAAATACGAACAATTTTCTGCTACGAAATGAAGAGGGCAGTGCGTGAAACATCTGACGGACGATTCAGTATTGACAGGTGACAGTTAAAAAAACTAAAAATACAAAAATCGTGCGATGTAATATTCCAGTTTACTTATCACGAATTCAAAATTATCAGTTTACTAGAGCAAAATTATCAAGTTTATTCGACTCAAGACGCAATAATGAATAAGCAGCAATTGTATTGCGAGTTGTTGACGTTGAGGAAGCCCACGAAAGTCGATGAATTGGTCAACTCGGTTGAAAAACCGCGGGGCGCGGTGCCAAAAAATGGCTTTCCACTCTGGAATGTTTTGAAACTGGATGCCAAACTGCCAGTGTTACAAGAACCAAAAGAGAAGTTCATATTCACTAGAGATAAACTTGGACACAAGGTAAAATTTTTCATCTCGTAGAGCCACATCAATATATAAGAATAATATAATCAGGTGCTAATATACGTGAATCTTTATGTCTTATAAAGTGAATGTCAATGAAGTAGAACAAGTAGAGCCAACTCTTCAAATGCATATATATTCACTCTCTATATGAATAGTTCTCATACATAAAATAATAGCTATTGATAGTCATAGATAATAGTGATTAGATTCTTGTAAAAGATGCAACAATTTACGAAAAAAGTGTCTTCCGTAATGACGTTGGAATGCAGTCTCCGAGTCTTACAGTGAAACTTTATACCATTCCGATTGATAATGGCACTGATTGTATAGTAGGCATAACTAAGCTATACATATTAGGCCCACAGTCTATTAACATTATCAAGAAGGTGGCGGTCGTATAGAGATTATAGAAATGAACGTTATTTCTTCGCCACACACCACTTGAAACGCCGTTTTCAAGCTCGAATTTGGTTAATTGTTAATTGAAGATTTAATCCGTCAACACTTGAGAACTGGTTGTTTGGCTATACGCAGTTTAGTATCTGAGTTTCTATAAATCCACCTACTTTTGATATTCAAATAACTAATTTTTTTAATTTTTTTTTTATTGGTCACATACACTGATGCAGAAAGAAAAACACAATTACAGCAAAAAAACATTCACAAAGTCATTCAAGGCTTAACTGTGGGTTAAAATAGTGAATTATAAGTACAATCCAAATTCAGACGTATTTCTCAAACAATAAAAGTAATAAAGCAGTTGGAGTAAAAAGCAAAAAGCAAAACATTGAGTGATTTGTTACATTCTACTTACTAAGTGTGAGGTATCTTTGATTACTATTAATTTTGAGCAATCAAGTTAGGTCTACATCAAGAACATTATAATATGACATCAAGAACACATTCGTCAATCTTCAAGGAACCCATTTGAGTGTTTGGAGGAGCGCGCTACACTGCTATACCAACACTTTTCACTGTGGCAGTTGTAAAGTAGGCCTACATTGTTTTCAAGTAAATTTAATACTAGGCAAACGCGTTATGTGTTTCCGCGTTGATGGATGAGCTGGAACATATCAACTTAACTTTGGATTGGTTATTATATATATATATATATATATATATATATATATATATATATATATATATATATATATATATATATATATATATATATATATATATATATATATATATATATATATATATATATTAAAGTTTTCTTTAGGATAATGCCGCTATAGCGGCATTATCCTAAAGAAAACTTTAATATCACATATGTCCGCGAAAACCTAAGAAACAATATATATATATATATATATATATACCTTGAGATCCAAACCATTACATCACTGCCATCTTATTTTCCATTATTAATTTATATGATGATAAAGAAGGCTTTGTTTTAATCGTTTACAATCAAGTGGTGACACTTGTTGCTTTGATTTAATAGATATCTTAATAGCTTTGAATAATTAACACGAATTATATTATATATTTTTTTACATCGAAACGACTGATCCGATTTGAATGAAAGTTCGAAATAATGTGTATCATCATTAGATTGAAATTTTCTGAGAATTTGAATCCTCTCAGATGAAATATTTTTCACGAATTGTTTCCTCTGAGTTATTCTAATGGGATTTTTGCAAACTTTGGAATGAGTTTTCTCAAAAGTGGTTCTACCGATCGCGCCTCAAAACTACACAGTATCGAATTGGATGAGGATACTTGTGTGTGCCAAGTTTCAACTGATTTTGAATTTTCGTCCGACCTGTGGAGCGCCAACAAAAACAAACAAACAAACAAACAAAAAAACAGGCACTTTTGTTTCGGGTATGGTGGAATTGAGTCTTCGCTTCGCTCATCCAATCACAAATGTATATTCATGTTATTGAAGTGATTTCGAAGTGATTTTGAATCTAACTCGTTTTGTCAGGTTGGTTAGGTTTGGTATACGTGGGTCGGGTGGAGAAGGCTATACCTTGAATTGAAGAATGAATAGAATGTGTCATTCGTTGATGGTGTGGATCTATTATCATCAAATATTCGGTAAATTATTGAAAGCAGGAGGGCGTTAAGCAGAGTGCAGCAATAGCAAAAGAAAGAGTGGAGAGAAGTGTGAGACGGTACATGGAGGAAAATGAGCAAGAAATGTTTATAGAACTCGTAGGAAGAAACTAGAAGAGGCATGGACGAGGAAGAGAGTGAAGTTTTATTTGAGAGTGGGAAAGAAAAAAAACTCGGTAATAACAGAAACTCATTCAGGAAAATCATGCCCTAGAAAATGATGAGAAAATTCCCTGATTCAATGCAAATTTTGCATGATCAACTAGGAAAAAATAATGATTATTATTAATAATAATTGAAAAAAGAAACTAGGCCTATACCGTTGTTTAACTGTCGTGTAGCTAGCAACCCAAAAGCAATTCAA
Organism: Brachyptera risi; assembly: GCA_964007535.1. NCBI lineage: Eukaryota > Metazoa > Arthropoda > Insecta > Plecoptera > Taeniopterygidae > Brachyptera > Brachyptera risi. The sequence goes on along the minus strand of OZ023326.1, from coordinate 38,467,067 downwards.
TGATCAATTGAATTATACATTTAAACTATTAGTCCTATTCAAGTTATTTTCGTATAACGAAGATTTAACCGAACATTTGGACATACCATGTATTTAATCTATGTTCTGAAAGTAGTGGTAGCTACATAGTAAGATTAATAAAGGACCTTGACTATCGACTAGCACTATCGATCGGCAGTGTCGAGACCTCACCTTAATATTTACGACCATAGGAGGTAATAGTAATCTACATTCTCCGGTACGGCACTGTATAAACGCCTCAGATCGTGTAAGATTATCAAGTATATATAATAGAGACCTTGGCAGTCACAGAAGACAAAATCACATTAAAAGCTTTGTTTTTAGGTGCAAGAGAAATACCGAAAGACATTCACGGTTCGTAGAAAATTCCAACACGGCCTCCAAAAGTATTTTTTTTATTCTATCATTCTGATAGATCTATATTATGAGTTATAGGAAAGAATAGAATATGAGAACAATGAAAAGATTTGTTCAACGAATAAAAAAATTATGAGTGCAAGTATAGTTAAGTGTGTTAATTAAGGCTAATTAAAAAGTGAAAGGGGGTCGGATCTGAATTACGTGTCGCCAAGCCCCGAGGAAATCTAAAAGCTTTGAAAGAGGATAGAGTCAAGATGACAAACTAGAGAAATGTAAGATTTTATTTGATTGATGGTGTGAAAGAAAGAAGAGAGTTAAATATTTGAGATATTAAAGAAATCGCTAATACATGTGCTGAATATGTTATAATTTGATGTCTTCTTTTATCATGTTATTTGAGTCCTTAATTTATATTCTATTAATTATATTGTGTTCAATCTTATATCATGTTATAACTCATTATTATCTATTCAATTAATAGTGTATACATCATTTTATGTAATGTACTATTGAATAGCGTACTGACGCTAAATAAACGAACATTATATAATAAACAATTCAACATGTTTTTTATTCTCATTAATTATAACATGACAAATATAAGATAGAATTGCAACACATGGAGATAACAAGAAAATAAATGTACGTACGATATACCGGTAATATAAGAAAAATAAAGAAAAACTGCCATGAATGAAAAAAAATTGATTGAATAATAAGAAGCCCGCATAAGAACGAATTCTTGCATTATTCTTGTATAGGCCCTAATTCTTCCATTATTATTATTCTCATGCCTAATTTCTTCAGAGTGTAAAGGCACACCTATACAACACACAGATGTTTGTAAGAACGTTGCATATATACAGTTGATAATAATGAAGGATCAGAAATACACTGTTAGAGAAAGATGTATTTGTCTGTGAAAAAAAGAGCAAACAGATCTGGATCCATGAATATTTGTATGGGTAATTTTATTCCACGCTGATATTAATCGTGAACTCATATCTATATCAATTTACAGTCACACTTGCTGGTTGTTAGTGTGAGCCTTTGAATTGATGGTAGAGAGTAAGGAATTGAATATTTTCTCACTAATGATGAACGCCGATGAACATAGTGATAGGTCCTGCATCATGCATGATATTTATGGATGTAAGTAAAAATGTGATTTTAGTCTCAAATTTATTTCTCAATTTTTGTTCTCGAACAGAATATACTGGAAAAAAATACATTGGCAAATTGTAGAAGCCGTCAGGAGTATTGTTTGAAGTTGGGTTTACTATAGAAAGGGATAATCAGGGAAGTTATGTTACAATAACTATAGGAAAACGCAGCGTATGCGTTTCAAGATGAGCGAGATATTTAAATAGAAAGTTTGTCTACACAACTTGGGGTTGCCAATTTCCAAGTCTTCCTGATTCCTTCTTTCATCCATTCATATTAATTCGTTCTTAGGCAATGACTCATAGCCCTACAATCTGTGGATTTTCATTTATAAACTTCAACCTGAATAATAGTAATATTTTCAATATAATAATTTATTTTCTCAAAAATGATTCACCCTAATTTTTTTGAACTTGATAGAAATATGTATCAGAACAATATCAACATTTTGAGACATATGTATAACTTTATATACTCTGTGCTTTATTATGCGAATTTCCTCAAGCTTGGAATTTTTTCTGAAATGGGCGTGAAACCAATTTTGCTCAAAAACAACCCCAACCTATTCTGGTTGACACAAATCTGCAGAGAAAGTTGCAAGTCAATTGTTTACTTTTCCTGATCTATATGCCGCGTACAAAATTACAAACCAATAAAAAAAAGGGGAAAGAGACACAAAAACGAAGCCCGATTTTTTTCGATATGTGGAATGGAAGTATTCGCTAAGCTCATCTGATAAGCTGCTTGAAGCTATAGTATTTCTCACGAACTTGTGCATTTTAATTATAGTGTTTTTCTGATTTCGCTATAGTCAGTAAAATTTGTTGAGACCTGTTGCTTCATATCTATACTATCATCTCTGTGACTCAAATCTCATAATTATATTAATTACTAATTCATACGAAAATTAACAGAGATGTATGAATACAATATTCAACTCTTGGCGCAAAATGACTTCACTGTCGACGTGCTTTCAAACACTAACATTCATTCAATATTCAACTTATTAAATATTTTATTCATATACCACAACCGAATCTTCATTATTGATAGTTTTACCATGGTAAAATAGCTCATTCTGTTTAAATAAGCAACATTTTCCGCTAATTGAATCTCAAAATTCAAGTAGGCCTAAGCTGGATCTTGCAGCCATTATTGAATTGATTTTCTGGAAATCAACACACACAAAAAAAAAATATATATTAGCACCGTTAATTAAATTTGTATACAGCTACAGTATTTCAAAAGTCAATGCTTTTCTAGAATGAGATTTACAATTGAAAACACAAACTACGTCTTTCAAAAGCGTTATACGCTAGAAGCTGCAGCGAATTTCTCTATACAATTCACTCTATTTACTTCATTCACTTAATTTTATTACCTCATTACCTTCACTTTTACCTTTCCAATACCTTAATTTACTTTATTCTATTCAATATAGGCCTACAATTATACCTTTTTTTTACTTTTAGTCTGTAATAGACAATGCCTATTTCGTACGTGGATAGAAGTATAACAAAATGTATTTTAAAAAAATGTATATTTCCTCTCTCAGCTATGGCGCAACGTCGAAGGTCAAGAGTTCACCCTCGCCGACCCTTACTGCGTGGACATCTCCTACGATTACGACCCACTCCACGACCAGAACTTACGACCGTTCTTCTGTCGCAAAGCGAACCGCGATCACATGCGCGAGCTGGGTCTGTCCACTCCAGAAGGAGACGCTGTATGCAGTCTGAAGAAGTTCAACGAGTACCGTCGTTATCTGAAGAACTGCCACGTGGACGCCGTCAACAGGGAGCGCGTCATTAGGGTACGTATACGTATATCTTCTACTGTGCTTGCTGCGGCTGCTGTGTAAGTGCATTGTTTTACTCATGGTAGGCCTACAGGAGATCCCTATAGGGATCTTTGAAAAGAAGGTACATTTACGATAAGGAACCGAGTAAGAGTCATAGGCCTATATTGAATCTGCACATCAGGAAGAAGAGGCTAGCGAGGAGGGACGTATCGCGAAAGCACAGGAACGACTCAACAAGGATCTGGCGTTCCAGACCAAAGCTGCTGAACGACTGGAGAGAGCTAAAGAAATGAAGAAGAAGGTGGAACAGGACTATCTTGACAGAAGACAATCGTAAGTACCTTGCACGATAAATGATTGTTTAATATCTTTGTATCGACTCTTTACATGACGACAGTCCTATTTTTTATATTGATTGATACCGGTGAGGTACGACATTTTTGCCGTGATGTGTTCCCTCCAACCTGTACCCATCTCATTATTTCTTATACCACTTGTTTTGTTTCTCTCACTCTGTATTATCATCTATCATCCATCTCTCATATCTTCGCCATCACTGATTGATATTCTTTAAATCTAACCGTAAAGGTGTGTGCTATAATAATTATTGAAGTACACTTCTTTTCTTCCATTCATTATAGCCGCAGCCCGCAGGTACGGATGTTGGATTAATGCAATAAAAAACAATTCAATTCTATGTATTTGAAATATTTCAACTATAATGATGTGGTTATTTCCTGTTACAAGAATTTTGCTACAAAAATCATTGAATATTTTGATGAAATTTCATCAAAAATTTTGAAAAATTGTCCACAAAAATTCTGATTTTTTTTCATCAAAATCAGCATTTTTTATACTGTAATTTTTTTCAATTCAACAGTATTTGAAAGAACTTCAACTGACGTTTGGAAAATTCTTCAACAAATATTTGAATTGAAATTAATTTGAAAATTTTGACTGTTTGAAAAAAATGTTTAATTTGATTTTGACACAAAAATTCCCCCAAAAAATTGTCGACCAAGAATCCAAAATTTCCAGTTGGCTGGACAGTCAAACGCGCCACGCAATGCGCGTGGAGGCAATCGCGGTCCACCAACGCAACGAGACGCAACGACGCAAGCTCAGAGGTCAGGCCATGGACGAGAAGCGACGCAACCGAGCCCAGCAGGGCATAGACATCGCGAGACGCAAGAAGTACAAGACGCTGAAGAACTGGCACCACGACGAGCGGGAGAGAACGAAGAGACTGGCGAGAGAGGCGAGAGAGGCGGAGGAGTTGAAGAAGTGTGGTGTAAGTAAAGGGGTATAGCTGAGTAGGGGTAGTTAAGGAGGAAGGCGATATAGGAATTTATTTGATAACAATCAAAATTGGATGATGACAAAAGGTTGTCAAACGAATGTTGAAAATATGTTAAGTAACAGTTTCAATTGTGTACCGCACTATTAGTGGAAGTGCCGGGTTTTCATCAAGAAGTTACGTTTTTCTGACTCAAATAGATAATTTATTCACCAATACCAATTTGTGTGTGTATTTGTATTCAATATATTTTTATTATCACATAGCTCAGTCATTGTTCCCCCGTTTTGAAGCTAAGAATGACTAAGTGGGATCGTTTGTAGGCACCACAAGGCACAAGCTTCATGCCACAAAGGCGATCTCATACCAAAGAAAAAAAGATCAACGAAAGAGGAAGTCTACAACTATGAGTAATTGTAAATACCTCGGTAATTATAAAACCTCGTATCACATTTCAAGATTTACCACTGTTGAAAGATACAGTTGCGTTTCTTATTGTGAACCTCGTCTTGAAAAATCATAACACCTTCAAAACCTACAGCTATATTTAAACTTTAAAGGTGTTATTTGGGATTACTATTTTGATAGACGAACTTCTTTCATCATGAATACAAGACTTACTATTATGCCACCCTCGGTGGCTCGGTCAACTGAGGCACCGCTTTATGCAGAAACTGAAGTCACCGTTGGGCGTGGGTTCGAGTCCCGCATGAGGCATGGGTTTTTGTAAACGTCCTTTCACTCATCATCACTTCATAGTTTCATGATCACCTGCTCATATAACCTAGCTGTTGATGGGGTCGTATAAAGCAAACAGTAATAATTATCACTTATTAGGCCCTATATAATAAGAGAAAATAAATCATTGAATACTGAACATCATATTATGTTCGATAATATTTCACTGAGACTGACTTCTGTTTGTAGGAGCTTCACCACTGGGAGCAAAAGGTGAAATGTCAGAACGCTCGAGTGAAGAGGGTGAAGAAGATCATTGCAGGCTACGAAGCAGACAGAGCGATGCAAGTGGAGAAGAGGAACTTGCACGTTGCTGCCGAGAGACAGAAGCTAGACGGTAAGAGAGAGAGAGAGAGAGAGAGAGAGAGAGAGAGAGAGAGAGAGAGAGAGAGAGAGAGAGAGAGAGATTACCCAGCATTATTTTTTTTTTAAATCAATTTTGAATCGGAATCATGGTTCCCCAATTGAGGCCAATGATAAACGTTAGGATCGTTCGGACGGAGCACCACAATAACGATATTAATAGGCCTACGACCCCAAAATCCATCTAACCTTCTTATCATCTTAAATAATGGATATTCAGCCATTTCGGCGGCTTCGGTCATCATCAACTCAGAACCCATATTATATTGTATTCCTTTCCGGTAGGCCTACATGCAAAGTGTTGTGACCTGATATTTTTCATCCGAATAAATATGCATATGAGTGATTATTTTGAATCTAAATACGATAGAAGATAATTTTTAAAAATATTTGTAGATGATAGGTAATGTAGATAAGAGTGTAGATAATATGTATAAATATCTATATAGATGTGTAAAATGAAGATAAAAAATAAACAATCCATAGATAATGTCTCATACTGAATATGAAATATTTTTGCCAGCTCGTTGGTTCATCTAGCATTATTTTTTGGCAGACACCGCACACATCATTTTAAAATAAAAAAGAAGTTTCCCAAAATGCTGAAAAAACGCCTATTGAAATTTTAAATGAACACACATTTAATTATAATAGCTATCATTTAATAAAATTAATATCTATGGATGAAGATGGGAAATGAAAACAAAATCTAGAAATACATCACAGTGCGGCTAACGTGACAATTATTTTGAAGTATGTGCTCGTTCAACAGCGTGACACACAGAGCGTTCTCCCAGTTATAGATAGAACATGTTCGCGAAATACACCGCCATTTTATTCAAAAACAATCCCCAAATCGTGACATCCTAGATTCTTTTAATTGGCTAAGGCTGAGCACAGTCACGTCGAAATAGAAAGCGACAAATTACAGATACTATATTTGGCCAATATATTATCAACTAGGTTTCACACACATACACAGATTTGAATTGTGAAGTGCAAAAACGTGTCAAATGCCAATCTCATAGGAAAACGACGTGTGTGCAAAATTTTCGGAATGAGTGAATAACTATTGGGTGAGTAACAATAACAATACATCAAACTGTGTCTCTAAAAACGACTATGATGATGATAATTGTACATGCTCAACGACCCCATCAACTTCAGAGTTGTTTGCAGATACGTGTGAGAAAATGAGAAACGAATGGTATTAACAAAACCCCTCATGCCTTATGCTGGACTTGAGCTCACGCCCGACTTGATTTCAATCTGCAATATTCAACCAATGTATGCCTTGCCTTAACCGACTTATCCAGAAATAGCTATGGGATTTTCTTGCGAACGTGAACAATGTCGTTTGAATCTTAAAATAATTAGTGCTGACAATGAGTATGCAAGTGCAAAGTGCAAGTGTATATACAAGTGTAATTGAATGAGCAAAGCGAAGACTCACATTCACCCTACTCGAAAAATTATTATTATTATTATCTTTATTATCATTATTTTTCCACAGTCCACAGGTCGAAGTCGAACGACACACACTTGACACACACAAGTGTCATCATCTGAATCGATACTATATAGTTTTGAGGCGCAATCAGTTCCACAACTTCTGAGGAAACACATTTCGAAGTAAAAAAAAAAGAATAAACCAGAAGTGAAAACTATAGGAAAAAATATGTCATTCGAATAGAAACAAATTTTCAAGGAATTTCAATATAATAATAATACACATTATTCTGAAGTTTCACATAAATCGAATCAGCCGTTTTGACAAAGAAAGATTGGAATGTAATTATTGTTTCACATCAATCAAAGCTATCATAATTTACAAATCTGAGGAGAAGAAATAGATACAGATAAAATACAGTCACAATTGTGTGTATCCTGCGAGAGACAGTTGATATAAATACTAGGGTCATCGTTTGCTGTCAAACTGTGACATCAATAAATGACATGTTATTTATAATAATCGATTGATTGATGATTGAGGATTTGATTGTTAGAAAGAAATAATCGTCACAAATGATAACCGAAATGTGATTAAATAAATATCATTCACAATTATGTCCAAACGATGAACCCTAGTCTAAGCAACCGGTGTCACCAATTAATTCAGAGCTATTGAAATTAGTCATGAATTGAACAGGAATTGATTGAACTCAAGGTGCATATAGCTTCCCATTACATTTAATTAGATGAGCGAATGCGAAGATCTCCGTCCAACTCTTGTGTTGTCTGTTTTTTTCTGTTTGTTTGGAAGGACTACACAGGTCGCAGGGTTTGACTGATCGACATGAAACTTTTTTTCTGTACACGAACTCATCCAACTTAGAACTGTAGTTTTCGGGTTAAATCGGGTGGACCAATTTTGAGAAATACCATCTCAAAGTTTCTAAAAACCCCATAAGATTAGGCTGGGCAAGAAAATTCGGAAAATAATATTTCTCCAAAAGAATCAAACTTTTCCTGAATGTGGATAGGCCTACACAAATGATACACACTAGAACAAACTTGCATGCAATTCGGATCAGCCGTTTTGAAGAAAATGATTTAATGAACGGTTTTAATTCATCAAATGGATAGAAATAATAGCAGAATCATGCTGCCGTGATTCACTGCTTTCTAGATTCGATATTTGCCTAATGAAGTGTATTTTACATGCGTTAAGGTGTGTAGAGTTTTCTTCGATTATACCAGAGTCGATAAAGTAGCAAAGTGAGAACCACTTTAACCAATCTGATTATACTTTATTCAGATATCTCGCTCATCTTACAATGTATTATGCTGCGTTTGCCTAGTACTAATATGCCTATATCGTTCATCCAATAATATGTTTCGTTCTCCTAGTTGTGAAGTATTACGTTTGGTTGTGATTACAGACTTGTTGCTACGTATCAAAGCGTCTCGCCTACGACACTCGTCGGAGAAGGGCCATTTGTGGACGATGCCGACGATGGTGCGCGCCATGTCATTAGCTTGGGAGAACGAACAACAAGTAAGAGAATTGGGAAGAGATAAAGAAAAAGCGAAAAGAGGAGAGAAATAGATGTTTGTTGTTGTTTTATCAGGAACAATTATTGTGCCAATATCAAAGTAAAAACTTCGGATTATTTTGCTAATTCACAAATCGAATGTTCACCTATTTAAAAAAAAAATGAAATGAACACGAAACCTTCTGTAACTAACATTTCGAATTGGATCATTTCAACGAGGAAGAGTGCTGATATTTTTTAGTTTAGGTTAAGAAACAATTGACATTGAATTTTTGGTGAAACTATCACCACCAAACCACCACTACCACCACTCAATTAGTTTGAATGAACTACCGCTGTTGTACGAATAGACAATACATTTTTGTTGAATAACGAGCAAATAGATGCATATTGAGATAATTTAAATAATAATAATAATAAGTGCTTTATTTCCCATTTTTGTTCATAACACAACACAATCAAACAAGAAGTTCATGTACAGCGTTGAAAATAATACCTATAGAGATAAAACCCTTTTTTTAAGGTTTGGGGAAAAAGTTGTACATATTATGCTAAACGTCAACAAAATTGTCAATTAAAACAATAAAAATAGAAACAATGAATACTTGAAGTATGTAAGTGATATAAAATTAGATGCATATGCGACGATATTACAGAAAAAAATGAGTTACATAGCAGTACAAAAAGAAAATACAGTGAGATCAAAAACAAATGTGAATCAGTGAGTCCAAGATATAACGTGATAATATTGTAAAACAAATTTGTGTCATGTAAATTAATACTAAATTTATTGTAAAAATCAAATTATTCACAAAATATCTTTCATGAAATCATGTATTGAATAATACGCTTTTTTGGTTAGTAACTTTTTTAGTTGTAACTTGAAATCAGATAGTTCAGTTATTTTTTAAATATGTTCCGGAAGCTTATTGATGAGCGTAGCGAAGTCTCCATCCCACTCTTATAGGGCTTTGTCTGTGTGTTTTTTTTTTTTTTTTTTTGTTTTTTTTTTTTTTTGTTTGTAAGCACTCCACAGGTCGCAAGGGTTGACTGATCAACATGAAACTTTTTTTGTACACCCAAACTCATCCAACTTAGAACTGTATAGTTTTTGGGATGAATCGGTCGGACCGATTTTGAGAATCATCATCTCAAAGTTTCTAAAAACCCCATAAGATTTGGCTGGGCGGAAAATGTTGAAAAATAAAATCTTTCCAAATGGGATGGAATTTTCTCTAAATGTGTATACATGGATTTTACACATTATTACGATTTTTTAAGCAATTCTGATCAGTCGTTTTGGAGAAAAAAAATAAAATGACTGATAATATTCATAAAATATATCATAAAAATTATGACAGAATTAAGTTGTCGAGATTCACTGCTTTCTAGATTCAAGAGTTGACCAACAATGAAGTATTTTTTATATGCGTCAAGGTGTGTAGAATACCAGAGTCAATGAAGTGGCAAGAGTAGAACTTCTTTAACGACTTTTATAGCTTATTCAGATATCAAGGTGTGTAGAATACCAAAGTCGATAAAGTAGCAAGGGTAAAACTATTTCAAGGACTTTTATACCTTATTGAGATATCTCGCTCATCTTACAACGCATATTTCGCGTTTGACTAGTTATAAAACATTACGTTATGGTGGGTAGAGTTTTTCTGTATAAAGTATGTTTTTTGTGTATCAATGTGAAGTTGATTTTTTTGTCGTGTGTTATGTGAATGTAACGAAGAGTTTGCGATATGACTCTTTAAATTCCTTCTCATTGCCATTGACGCCTCTAGAATGTATAAGCAGGGAAACGTTAATATGTTGTGCTTGACGAAATGGGATTTACAACAATGTTTAACAAATCCTTGTTTTTGCCTTAAACCAAATATGGCACGTATTGCCTTTTTTTGCAATATAAACATTTTGTATGCATTTGTGGATAAGCCCCAGAAATCTATTCCATATCGTAAAATAGATTCAAAATTGGCATAATAAGCAATTTTTGCAATTTTGTAATTTGTTACTTTCTTGACTGATCTGAGTGAATAAATTGCCGAACTAAGCTTACTTGCAAGAAGCCGGCAATGTGAATTCCAATTCAAGTTTTCATCTACCGTTATTCCTAAAAATTGTATTTCTTTTACATTTTGAACCTCAGTTTTGTTGAATACATTTTGTATTGTTTTTATTTGGTTAATAACACTTATTAGTAATTGTACTGGAGGACTAGGGCTCAAAAAATATAATGACATTCAGAACTTACACACATATCATAATTTTGAAGAGAGAAAGGAGAGAAGTGAACAGATAAGCAACAAGCTATCAAATAATCAAAAGAAAAGAAAACAGAAAATACATGATTCGTTAACATTTCCCCCCATTGACTTGAGGATCATGAATTTCTTGGCAGTGTTAAGCACGTGCACAGTGGGTATAACAGAGTGATATATTGACAGATGATGCTGACTGGGTTTGGCAAGATCGACAGACACTTGGTGGAGAAATCCCTCAATATGCAGATTGCCGAGTCCAAGAATAAACCAGAAGGTAAGAGTATTGGTCGTTTTTATACCCCTGGACGATACATTATAGACTACCTGCTCAACAGATATGTTGTGTGGGCTGCCTAAATAAACAATAAACACAAGTGAATATTATCAATGTAACAACTTTGAATGCCTACTTGTGAATGTTCCCAATAGCCCACAGTTGCATAATTTTTAAGGCTCAGCACAGGTAATCGAACTCGATTAACTGTGGTCACAGTCCAGTAAGTCTAAATACCCAAGTATGGTTTTAAAAATTATATATAAAATCAAACTAATATTTGTCAGAAGGTTAATTATTCTGATCTGTTGTTTTATATTTACATTCCGTTTCATGCATGTTTGTGGTGGATACTGGCATTGAATTTGTAGTGGTTGATACTGGATACTTCTGAATGATCAGAAATTTTAACCCCTCCAAATAGGTGTGGGACTGATCCAACTCAACAGAGATAAATAACTAGACCATGTTTTTGTTCTACAGGTAAGGAAATGTTGGCCATACTGCAAGCAACCAAGTGGAAGCTGGACAAAGAAACCCGTATCGTAAGTACAAGTGACGTTCCTTTACTTGAAAACTTACTTTATTTTTTATAAGCCACTTTCCATGAACAAGTTCCAATTATTTCACGTAACTTGTCATTCAAAATATCTTTATCAATTATGCTTCTATTTTCTTTTCCTAGCCGGAGCCGGTTACAGTCTCAATAGACACGTTGCTTGATAACGTTGTTTACGAATACACAAAGAAAAATATTGAGAAAATCATTATCGACGTCGCAGAGAAAGCAATCAATGTAAGTTTGATGATATAAACTGAATACAGTACAGTTATGAGGCATAAAATCATACTATTATTCAAATGTAAGGTGGCCATTTGGTAGATTGATTGCAAACAATTTCAACATTTTAATATCAAGAATTGATTGAAGTATGGCAAATTGGCGATATTAATTTTCAACCAATATCAAATCGAATCGAGTAAAATTGAAAATGACAATATGGTGTCAGGTGTAAGAACGTAACTAGTTGCACAGTGACTGCGCTTTTGAGCTAGAGCTCCGACTGAGTTGCTAAAGAACTGAGTTTCTTGCATGCAATAGCAGCTGCTGCTCCAGCAGCAGGGTAACTATGTACTATTTTATTTAAATAACATTTTAAAATGAATATCAATGATTTTTTCAAAATCAAACTGATTAAGTGTTGAATCTACTGAACTGATATTGAATTGGATCCGAGAATATCCAAATCGTACGGCGATCTCAATCAAGTGTTATTCAAGGTAAGCTGCTGGTTATGTATCAACGTGTTTTATTCGTGCTCAGTGTAGCAGTCAGCTGGAACAAATAGCATATGACGAGGAGCAGAAGAAATTTGGCTTTGTATGCAGCCACACACCCAACACCCGGCGTCATTCAGCAAACCGTCGGCTGGGGCCTGACCTTACGGGCAGACGGGTCAGCATCATGGTCGGACCTCACGAGACGGTACATCTGTCAAGGAGAAGCTCTTTGGACATTCCGTCCACCAAAACGTCACGTTCAGCGTCCAAGGGCGGCGACCACAGCAGACAGGTCCGTTGAGCGTGAAGTAACGCAATATTTTCAAGAGACTCGTTATTCATAAATAATGGTAGATGAGAAGAATTTATCTGAAATAAAAGTACTACTAGTGTCACATGATATAATATAATGATAATACAGATATTATAATATAATGATCAATACTGGTATACACATATTAACAAAAAAAAGAGTCAAGACAGTATAGATACTGATTTGGGGTGGTAAGATCGCCCTTGTGGTGCCCCGTCCAAACGATCCTATCTTTCATCCATAGCTTTAATTGGGGAACAATGATTTTGTATCAAGTTTCGATGATATTGAAAAAAAAAAGTATAGATAGGCCTATAATATTTACTCTAGGCTGACATGAAAAATGTAGCCATCAATATCAAACAAACATAGCTCCTTAGTCTTACTCTTAAACCAAACCAAGGCTGAAATGATATTCTTAATGATTGATGATAGGTGATAGCTAAGATTTGAACATTTGATAGGCTCATGAATAAACGTTGATATCCATTTTTTGTAACATAGATTGAATTTCTTGTTTCAATTCCAGGGCAGTGTTCAAGTTCAACGCATAGTAAGGTAAGAAAATATGAACAACACTGAACTGTTTTTTTAACCTACATATACCGGTAATGTTGAACTATTAATTACCTAGGGCCTACTAGGAAAACGCGGGATAAAATTTGTAAAATTAGCAAGATCTTAAATGAAATCTACTGGACCATACACCGTGATTGCAAATGTATGAACTCACTGCCCTCCAAATTTACCTATTGATAATTTCAATCCTCTAAAGTTCTAATTAGTTTTACCAGTTGATCATGTTGATAGCTTTCGTAATAGTTATATTCAATTGTTGTAAAAATAGAATGTGAATAATTTTTATCTTCAAAACGGCTCGTCCGATTAATATAAACTCTGGAGTAAGGTGTATCATCAGTGTGCTTAAATTTCACGGTAATTTGAATTTATTCTGAACAAGTATTTTTCCCATATTTTTCCATCTGGAATAATTGTATGGGGGGTTTACAAAATTTCAAATTTATTTTTCAATTGGTTCAACCGATTGCGCTTGGAAATCATACTGTGTTGAGTTAGGTGATGAAATACATGTAATGCCAAGTTTCATGGAAAAAATCTTCCGTTTGACCTATAGAGCGCGAAAAGAAATAATTGGTATTTACAAGTAACCCCACTGAATGCTTGTTCCACTATTCCACAGCTTCGGCTCTGTTTCAACGATTGAACTTCCCCTCATGCAGGGAGTCACAGAAAACGCTACGTATCACAGAACAAGAGACCGACCACCGACGCCAGTGGTAAGCTTTTGTAACACGATTCACGTTGAAAACAGATAAAATATTACAGTACATCATGAAAGAAAATATATTCTTTGAAAGACATTATCCAACAGTTTCGTAGCATAAGCAAATTTCTAGCTATTCAAAGTGAAAGAAATGAAAGGTCTGTTGACCGAAGGGGAAAATCATTTCTTTCTTCTGAAAGGTACATCTAAACTGGTAAACTGGTAAGTGTTTTTGTTTGTACAATGTAGGCCTAACAATGGTGGCTCGTGTGTGTGTACTGTAAAATGGCAGCACTCCATTTGATTTCCCAATTCATGCCATCCTTTATATTCAATTCATTTTGGATGAATCATTTCTTTCATGTCATATAATGTTTTTATTCTAGCATTATTACTGTCAAGAAAAATATAGCTTTGTGAGAGAGTATTGACAAAAAATGTAATTATTAATTGTTGAACATCCGTGGCTTCGAATGCATCATTAAATCTACACACTGCTGAGCGCCTGTAAGAACGCAACTTGATATACTCGTCTTGGAGCTGCATGCTATGGTTGCTCATAACTGACCAAAGGATATGGGTGAAAAGGGTACGCGTTAGCCTGTCCAATGTGCTGCACGGGGTATCGCACGGTAGCTTGAACTTGTTCGAACACTGCAAGACACCGTGCACTCTTTGCTCTCGCGGCATTCTCTTACTACTAACAGCTGGGTGTTTCGAGCCGATTGTCAAGCTTATTTAATAGTTGTGATAGTTCTGCCCTGAGCTTTCGGTGGGTGGGATTAGATAGTGTCATGCTGAAAACTCATGGGAGAGCAATTTAGAATCACTAATCATGTGACTCAATTGAATTATAGCTAGAACATTCAACTGTATAGAAAAGTAATTTTCAAATTATACTTTTTGAACAAATACATCAAAATATTTGCATTGTGGCAGCACTAAATTCAAGATGAATATTTTTCATAAATCCAAGCAGACAGGATTAACAGATTCCAGTTGAGTTATGTAGAAAATGAATGTTCAGAGATGAAAGTGAATGTTAAAAGAAGAAATTGTGTGTTTTTTATGTGTGTAAATCATTCTGCCTTTACTGTGGGTGAGTGGTCAATAAACTGAACCATCATTCAGGAGACCGGGGTTTGATTCCCGCCATGGTCGACGGCCATGTATCGCCATGGGTCGATACTGACGGGATTTCGTGATTTCCCTCTGTCGTTCAGGTCAATACTGGGATGATTCCTTAACAACAGGCCACAAACAAGTCCTTCCCACTATCCAAAAACACCTGATAAAATAACCTTTCACCTTATCATCCCATCATCTCATATAACACTCATTAACACCAATTTATGGTAGTCATTAATACAGGGTGTCGTTGAACCTAATATTAATAAATAATTACATTTTTTCCTTCGTTGCTACTTGCGAGACTATAGACACTCTTTGTTGTTCTGTGGTTTCATACCTCTGTATATTTGTTTTATGAACTGCAGTACTCACTATTGTTAAAGTCACCAGACACCACCGCATTGTAAATGATGAGATTGTTTTACTTCAAGCCATCGATGACAGAACTGGTGAATGCTGTTTTCGTCGAACCTATCGAGCTCGATCGAGATGCGGCTAACGAGGACATGGAAAAAAAGAACCTCGAGAAGTTGTTCCACAGCCTCGGCAAGAATCTTCTCATATCCGTGCTGACCAAGGCAGAAAAAGGTGTGTAGAGTTACAGATCACACAATTGACCACTAGTGATAGGCGTTGCTAATCGCCGGGCCTTTTTGATCTATACTTCATGTGGGAATTTAGAGATACTCTAATAGGTAAATGTGAAATTTCCCACATAACAAAGCCCATTTGATTGGATGTTCTGTTTTGTGACGTTTATGAGCGGGTCAATCACTAGTCGTCAATTGTTCAGTTCTGTATGGAACTCATTCAAGCTAGGAATAACAAGACTCAATAATTTAAGACATTTCGATATGCAATAAACTCAGCATATCACTGGTTATCATCATTGGATTTAATCATGATTAATTGGTGATGATTAATCAAAATCAACTTGATCATGAAATATCAATAAAATCACAAGTAATATTTAACTGTATGACATTTCCGATATCATGTAATAATATGATCAAAATTGAAAGAAAAACAAATTGATTATTATTATTATACGTGATTTCATTCTGGAAGTCGGGAGACATTTCTAATTGCTCACACTCACCATTCATTTGGCTGCTTTAAATGAAATGTATCATTTGGTTATATGCCTCAACATGGTTTCAAGACTTCTACAGTATGTCAGTATAGGCCACACTTTAATTTCTAATTCCTAACTGATGCAACATAAATTACGACTTGTTTCTCAAAATTAAAAACATGATGATTTTTCAGTGTCACATTATAAATTTTGATCAGGTATGTAACAATTAGGAGCCCTCATATTTTGGGGAAATAAATTCTTTTGGGCCTATTGACATTGTATGTCCATTGAAATGTTGTATTGACATACTTTCACATGGAAGATGAAAAATGAAGTCTCGTTAAGTAATTCATGAACTTTGCTGAGAAACAGCCGTAATCTGTAGGTCAACATTACGTTGTTTGCCTCCAATCAGGTATGGAGTGCACCCGTAAGAGACTCAGCCAAGACCACGCTTTAGCCGACATACCCGAGGTTGATTTACACGTACTCATTGAAAAAATCACGGACCTGATTCTAAGCAACGAGAACGTATGCCTCATGGAAAGTTGCGAGATACATCAAGTGCGTGACATCTTGGTCAAAGACTTGCTGCAGAAGCGGAGAGCAGATATAAACAACACAATTGCAGAGGTGTGCTACCGAAGAAAAGGAACGGATCAAAAATTAGAGGAACAGAATAAAGAGGTGAAACAGAAAGCAGAATCGCAACCAAAAGTAGACAAACAGCATAGCAGTGTGAAGGACCAGAAGAGAAAAGTTTCAAAGTAATTTGTTGTAACGAACAAACAATTTTATTTTCCAATTCAACCTGGATATTCTGAGAGCTGAATGGGTATAAACATGAGTTTGAAAACCTTTTTCTAAAATTCTTTACAAGTGAATAGAAGCAGTCTTGTCTCATGCTGAAGCAGTTTTAAATTGACTAGAAACAATATTTCACCTTGAATGTGTATGGTAGTGCAATACGTAAAAACAATATTTGACTCATTTGTCCAGTTTGTATAGTCAATAAAGTCTTTGAAATAATATAGAGCTGTGAATCTCTGACCTGTTTGTTTCATTGGATAGGGTGAGTTTTATTAATGTATTATGTAAATATTTTCAAAAAAAAAAAAATTATAATTAAAAAACAATAATCCACAATAAATACATACAATAAATACAGTAATCAAAAAACAAATACAAATTGTAAAAATACACTAGAACCCAATTTTAAAACTCATCAACATTTTTAAATGAGTTTTATTTGAATAAATTAAATCATATTGACATCTACATATGCATATTCCATCTAAAACAATTTCTGATGACAAGCCCGATTATTTCTTATTCTCACATGAAAGAGGTATATACAGGCTGGGAACTCTTGGGACACGGAATTTACAACAATGCTCTTCACTTGTTCAAATGAAAAAATATTTCCAATTCAATGTTCAGAACAAATAGAAGTTTGTTCTGTATTTTGCTTTTCATAATGTTGGCGTGATCTTTGTTTTATTACATATTTTTTTAAACACATATTTTTAGATAAAGTTGAATTGAAATATGTAGCCTATCTGAATTTAAAACATCAATGAATGTGTCAACCTTCAGCAAACCTTGAAAAAAAATTCACTGCCACTTAGTTTTGCTTCCATATATTTATAGTTTCTACTTTCCAATATGCAGAGAAAAAAACAACAGGTGTATAGATTTGAATTTTTTTATCTCGAGTGATAAAAATGTCACTGAATACTTTTATGGAATAAATGTAGTGACATTGGTTAGGAAAGCATCATAAAAGTGGAACATTTCTGTGATGCCCAAATTATTCAAGTGCTAAACTGCAATGTTGACAGATGAGGAATCTTTATTAATAAGGAATACCATATCTAGACCGAGAACATTCGTGAATAATACCAACCAAGTTCAGCGCTACAAAATAAAAACACAGGTAAAACACATGATAAAATGTCAAGCAATTAGTGTGAATTTAGTAACTTTGTCCTAGCCCCTGAGGAATGAATAATAATTAAATTTTGCAAACTTGAATCAATAATATATCAGATTTATAATACCGGTACAGTATACTAAACTCATTATATTAGAGTGGCCATTAGATTTCAGGATTTCGATTCAATATCAAATTAAATATTTGACAAATTCAAAATCAAAACAATGATAGTTATCAGCCTATTGAATACAGAAATTGTAAGCAGGCCAAAATAAAGGCAGAATAATACACGTTTAAACAGTGATATATGATAGCGGTACCGGTAGATCTGACATTAATATGCAGTTCAGGCACTGCTTGAGCGCTGGTTTACACTTTACACCATCACCACTTCGTTTGATAATAGTTTCGATTAGCGTTCTGCCGTATTCCTCTAGCTATGGGTTAGCATCAAAAAATAATGTGCTGTTGCCAGGAATTTCATATTCATTAGATAAGAGAGTGGTGAATGTCCTAAGGAGCTACCAGTACAGTGCATAGCTACATCCGTTGAACCTTTATTGTTAATTTTTTCAATTTTATATTTTCAAAGTCAATATTGATTGTAAATTTTGATATATTACGCCAAATTTTCGATATTAAAATCAGTAGATCCCATGTTGTAAATTTTTTGTCAAACAGCAACTTTAATATAGGCCCTATAATAATTATTATGGGCCTATATTAAAGATATACCCATGAGATATACCAACTACAAATGCACTTTGGATTTTGACTTTACATAGTGCATCATAATTAAATGGGTTAGCAATTAGCATGTTATTGTAATATGAAAAAGTAATATATCTTGCACCACCAGATGGACATGGTGAACAACCCACCCATAATTCCATGTATCCATGGCAAGGAGCTTGATATAAACACCGAGTTGGTTGGGTCATGTCTATCGGCAATATCAATCAAAGTCCAACGCAAGAACCAATGCAACGTTTGCTACGCGCAAGACGATCTACAACCGGCAAACAAGTTTGAGCGTCGTAATTCGTTCTTCAATCTTCATCGACCAGAAATCACGATGCTTAACTTTGCTCTAACTTCACCACACAAGATCGAGCAATTCTTTCATGAGCACGCCACCGATCATGGCTCGTATTGTGCTTCACTTCATACTGGGTACAATCCCGAGGAACCAAGGGAAACTAATCAGTTGAAGTGTTTACATCCACCAACCAACTTTGCTAACGATGAGGAGGAAATGAGCCGTGAGTTCAGTGTACAGTACTAGAATACTCATTTAATTTTCTTTGCAAGATAAGGGTTATGAATTTTTATTTTAATACAGTGAAACCTCTATATCCAAACAATCCACACAGGAGAATGATCCATCCAGGAAAATGTAATGTTTATATGGGAGTGTGGTGAGAAAAAATGAATGATACAAGTAGGAAAACGATGGATCCGGGAACAATGCATAGAGGTTTCACTGTACATTGTATAACAGATCATTGTTGACAATCACTTACCCGTTACCGGTATATTCTATCATGCACAAATAAATAGTACTAGAGAAACTTGAGAAGTACGGTATATTGCACAAATAATTTGCGATAACCAATCTTTACAAAATACTGAAAATAGCTATAATTACTGATTAAATGCAAATTCAGGTTTGTAAAGGTATGAGTACCTATTAAATTCCACTTTGAGCTTATATCAGAGTGCATGAAAACAAAATATACCTTCAGAATCACAGAAAATACAAAAGCAGTTTATGATTCAATATATAGCTCAATATATCCCATGTCTCTTTTAGATGAGCTCAGAGAATCTGGTTCATTGGAAAGCAAAATCGGCCCAAATCATGCTATTCCTCTGACAGATGAAGATCTAGAACCAATCAAAATCTGCCATCGAAATCGGGCTCAGTTTTGTTTCATGATAAGAAACATTGGTACAGTGACTCGGCCACGATTGGAAGACGCAAACGAGCGGGCAATACCCCTCGAGAATAAATTAGACGAGCAGACCATAAAGATGAAAGAATTGCCTTCTCTATCAAGATCGGAGTTTGTATCTCAAGTAGACATGGCTTCAGAGAAGGTGAGTAACTTGGAACAGTGGGGCTATTTAGTACTATTTAGGCCTACTATCATCATGTGCTACAAAAGCATAAGCAGGCATATATCACATAAAACGAGTGCAGAATGTTGCTCAGTTTTTTTGAAAGGCTTGCCAATAATAATTGACGACTAGTGATTGACCTGCTCACAAACGTCACGAAACAAAACATCCAATCAAATGGGCTGTTTGTTAAATGAAAATTGACAAGGCCTATCAGAGTATCTCTAAATGCCCACATGAAGTATGGTATGGATCAAGGTGGCCTGCCGATAAGCCACGCCTATCACTAGTGGTCAATTGTGTACGAAAAGATGTATAAATAGGCAATACCTTTTTTTCAATGAGTAGCCTAGTTTGAATCGTAATGACCGTATGTAACGCAAAAAAAATGTCACAGAAGGCTCGAGTGATCCAAACTCAGCCGAAGCAGTGCGATATACAATCATGTAACAAATAAACGAAGTAAATGAAACAACAATTCTAATCGGTCACTTGGAAATAGATTGTCCGATAATCCAGGCCAAATACATGTAGGGCCTAAATACTTTTGGAATACAAAAAGTAGCCAGGGGCAGTTGCAAACTCTGACGCCTTTCCTGGAAGTCGAGCTCATTAACCACTAGGCCACAGCTTGCTTGGTAGAACCTGTTTCGGAAATCATTTGACAGGCATTCGTTATAGCATCACTCGCATTCTATTGACTAGTCACTGTGATGCAATGTTTAGTCGTTCACATCACACCTCACACATGGTCGAGACTTTGATACCTATTTTCAATATCGACCCCCACTATAGCCAGGTCTACTCGAGTTGCGAGGACAGACAAACTTTTAGGATATTATTCTCTGGTAACATTTATTTGACGATTATTGACGAATATTTAAACTCTCAACATAAATTGAACATGAAGTATTCCATCTTTAGTTTTATAATTTTTGTATCTTGACCTGATTTATACAATGTATTTGTCTCCTATGAAAATCGAGAACCAACAATAAACAATTTAAAAACTACTGTAAGTCGACTTCAATATGTAATCCATTTTTGTCTGGGTAGGGCACTGACGATGATGAGCTCTCACTTTCCTCCGCCACTTCTGTTCCACACGTCGAAAACGTCCTGGGATCACAGGAGTTGGTGTTGGTAATAGACGAGTCTGCGGCATTGGGACAGGCGAAATCTACTTCGGCATTCGTTGGCATCACTCCTGCGCCATCTGCAGTAATCATTGATGAGACAAACTCAAAAGAAGCCAACTGAACTCTCCAGTCACTTATAAAATACCATTATAACAAGTGAAAATAAATTACACAATACACCAATATTACATAACCCTGCTGACTAGTGCTGGGCACCATTGTTTTCCTGCTTCCATCATTTGTTTTACTCTTTTCCCACTCTACACCTATAGAAGGAACCATCGTGTGATTTTCCTGAATAGATTGTTTTTCCTGGTCTCGAGAAATTATAGCGGTTTCACTGTAACAGCTGTTAACGGTCTGGAGGCTGAAAATATGTTCTCTGCGCAATACCGATGATCATGTGGTGAGGAACGGGGCACCACAAGGGTGATGTTAACGATCAGGAGGGTGGAAATATGTTCTCTGCACAATGCTGATGATCACGTGGTGGTCTGGAGGGCACAACCAGGGTGATGTTGATGTGAGTTATCAGTTACGAGGGTGGAATATGATCTCTGCGCAATGCCGATGATCATGTGGTGGAGTACAGGGCACCACAAGGGCGATGTTAACGGTATGAAGGTCGGAAATATGTTCTTCGCGCAATGCCGATGATCACGTGGTGGAGTGAAGGGCACCACACGGGTGATGTTAAGTGCCTGGAGGGTCGAAATATGTTCTCTGCGCAATGCCGATGATCACGTGGTGGAGCAAAGGGCACCACAAGGGCGACGTTACCGGTCTGGAGGGTGGAAATATGTTCTCTGCGCAATGCCGATGATCACGTGGTGGAGTACAGGGCACCACATGAGTGATATTAACGCCCTGGTGGGTGGAAATATGTTCTCTGCGCCATGCCGATGATCACGTGGTGAAGTACAGGGCATCACCAGGGTGATGGTAACGGTCCGGAGGGTATATATATGTATCTGCGCAATGCCGATGATCACGTGGTGGAGTACAGGCAACCACTAGGGTGATGTCAACGGTCTGGAAGGTGGAAAAATGTTCTCTGCGCAATGCCGATGATCGCGCGGTGGAGTACAGGGTACCACAAGAGTGATGTTAACGGCCTGGAGGGTGGAAATAAGTTCTCTGCACAATGTCAATGATCACGTGGTGGAGTACAGGGCACCGAAAGGGTGATGTTAACGGTCTGGAGGATGATAATATGTTATTTGCGCAATGTCGATGATCACGTGGTGGAGTACGGGGCACCACAAGGGTGATGTTAACGGCCTGGAGGGTGAAAATATGTTCTCTGCATAATGTTGATGATCACGTGGTGAAGTACAGGGCACCACAAGAGTAATGTTGAGGGTCTGGAGAGTGAAATTATGTTCTCTGCGCAATGCCGATGATCACGTGGTGGTGTACAGGGCACCACAAAGGCGATGTTATCGGCCTGTAGGGTGGAAATATGTACTCTGCGCAATGCCGATGATCACGTGATGGAGCACAAGGCATCACAGGGGTGATTTCAATGCCATGGTGGGTGGAAATATGTTCTCTGCGCAAAGCCAATGATCTTGTTGTGGAGTACAGGGCACCACATGGGTGATGTTACCAGTCTGGAGGGTGGAAATATGTTCTCCGCGCAATGCCGATGATCACGTGGTGGAGTACGGGGCACGACAAGGGTGATGTTAACGGCCTGGCGGGTGGAGATATGTTGTCAGCGCAATGTCGATGATCACGTGGTGATACAGGGCACCACAAGGGTGATGGTAATGGTCTGGAGGGTGGAAATATGTTCTCTGCGCAATGTCGATGATCACGTGGTGAAGTACAGGGCACCAAACGCGTGATGTTATCAGCCTGGGGGGGGAAAAGTATGTGTTCTGCGCAATGCCGATGATCACGTGGTGGAGTACAGGGCACCACAAGGGTGATGGTAACGAACTGGAGGGTGGAAATATGTTCTCTGCGCAATGCCGATGATCACGTGGTGGAGTACAGGGCACAACAAGGGTGATGTTATCAGTCTGGATGGTGGAAATATGTTCTCTGCGCGATACTAATGATCACGTGGTGGAGTACAGGGCACCACAAGGGTGATGGTAATGGTCTGGAGGGTGGAAATATGTTCTCTGCGCGATGTCGATGATCACGTGGTGAAGTACAGGGCACCACAAGTGTGATGTTATCGGACTAGAGGGTGAAAATATGTTCTCTGTGTAATGCTGATGATCACGTGGTGGAGTACAGGGCACCACGTGGGTGTTGTTAACGGCCTGGAGGGTGGAAATATGTTCTCTTCGCATTGCCGATGATCACGTGGTGGAGTACGGGGCACCACAAGTGTGATGTCAACGGCCTGGAAGGTGGAAATATGTTCTCTGCGCGATACTAATGATTACGTGGTGGAGTACAGGGCCCCACAAGGGTGATGTTAACGGTCTGGAGGATGGAAATATGTTCTCTGCGCAATGCTCATGATCATGTGGAGGAGTACAGCACACCACAAGGGTGATGTTAAAGGTCTGGAGGTTGGAAATATGTTCTCTGCGCAATGCTGATGATCATGTGGTGGAGTACAGGGCACCACAAGGGCGATGTCAACGGTCTAGAGGGTGGAAATATGTTCTCTGCGCAATGTCGATGATCACGTGGTGAAGTACAGGGCACCAAACGCGTGATGTTATCAGCCTGGGGGGGGGGGGAAAGTATGTGTTCTGCGCAATGCCGATGATCACGTGGTGGAGTACAGGGCACCACAAGGGTGATGGTAACGAACTGGAAGGTGGAAATATGTTCTCTGCGCAATGCCGATGATCACGTGGTGGAGTACAGGGCACAACAAGGGTGATGTTATCGGTCTGGATGGTGGAAATATGTTCTCTGCGCGATACTAATGATCACGTGGTGGAGTACAGGGCACCACAAGGGTGATGGTAATGGTCTGGAGGGTGGAAATATGTTCTCTGCGCGATGTCGATGATCACGTGGTGAAGTACAGGGCACCACAAGTGTGATGTTATCGGACTAGAGGGTGAAAATATGTTCTCTGTGTAATGCTGATGATCACGTGGTGGAGTACAGGGCACCACGTGGGTGTTGTTAACGGCCTGGAGGGTGGAAATATGTTCTCTTCGCATTGCCGATGATCACGTGGTGGAGTACGGGGCACCACAAGTGTGATGTCAACGGCCTGGAAGGTGGAAATATGTTCTCTGCGCGATACTAATGATCACGTGGTGGAGTACAGGGCCCCACAAGGGTGATGTTAACGGTCTGGAGGATGGAAATATGTTCTCTGCGCAATGCTCATGATCATGTGGAGGAGTACAGCACACCACAAGGGTGATGTTAAAGGTCTGGAGGTTGGAAATATGTTCTCTGCGCAATGCTGATGATCATGTGGTGGAGTACAGGGCACCACAAGGGCGATGTCAACGGTCTAGAGGGTGGAAATATGTTCTCTGCGCAATGTCGATGATCACGTGGTGGAGTACAGGGCACCACAATGGCGATGTTAACAGTCTGGAGCTTGAAAATGTGTTCTCTGCGCAATCTCAATGATCACGTGGTGAAGTACAGAGCACCACAAGGGCGATGGGAACGGTGTGGATGTTGAAAACATGTTCTCTGTGCAATGTTGATGATTACGTGGTGAAGTACAGGGCATCACAAGGGCGATGTTAACGGTCTGGAAATATGATCTCTGCGCAATGCCGATGATCACGTGGTGGAGTACAGGGCACCTCAAAGGCGATGTTGACGGTCTGGAGGGTGGAAATATGTTCTCTGCCAAATGTCGATGATCACGTGGTGGGGTATAGGGCACCACAAGGGCGCTCATAATCAGCAGTCATTACACATTTCTTCAAACAGTCGCTATTCTCTGAGCATTCTCTCATTTTAAAGGGTAAACAATAGAATAAAAACAATGGACATCTCATAATTGAATGTGTTTGGTAGGTTGGCCTTTAAGAGCCGATTATTGTTCGTTCAACGACCCCACCAACAGCTAGGTTATACAGGTGTTGAACTGGCAGTAGTACCAATAGAATGCTTGCAGCCCTGTACTATACTACTGAAGCAGATAGTCCGACATAAACGGGGCAAAAGCCCTCCTTCTTGATGGATGTATCGAGCCGAAATTTTCCATGTATCGTTAGCTCCTTCAGTTTTATAGCAATTCAATTCGTACACCAATGGGTGGCAAGTCTGTGAATAAAAACTTGTTACACTTTTCTTTTTCAAATTGAATTGAATGTACCGGTATATAAATAAAACTTCGTACTTGATCAACAAGTTTATTGCATAGATGTTTACTGTTTACAAACCAAAATACCAAATCTATCGCAAACAGAAATTATTCCACGTAGTCCGACATTACACGATCGCCATCCAGACAATTGATGCCAGACTTTCTCGTGTTTGGCCAAAGTGACCCATTCCATAGGCCTATGGCACAAATTACCTAGCTGCTGTGATGTCGTACATACTACACAATTCATTCAACCTATTCCATGGTTTGTGAAAATCCTTGGTAACATCGTAGAATCTGTAGATACAAGTTGGTTCGCAACTGTTCATGCGACTACTGAACGTGCTTATACATCTATAATTTGATTCTTCTGTTCAAATTACACAAGGAATGAAGCACGAATTTATGAATACGTACATTGCTCAGAATACTTCTTCATGGTTTGAGGTTGGCGTGGCCAGCATTTATTTATATAATCTTTTGTTAATGGAAGTGCAGCTAATAAAATAGGTATGTGAAATGATGTGGTGAGCAATAATAATAATAACACGTTCCCAATAGTGGTTTTTATAAATATGGATATTTATAGTAGTAATAATAACGACATAACATAGATTTGAACTCGTTTAAGAATCAACCCTCTAGAATGTTCGGAATCATCCAGCATCGAGTGACTGTAAAATGTTTTTCTATTATTTATACAGTACATTTGGACAATTTCCTCATCTAGAGTTAATATTGCCATTTTGTGGAAATAATAAATTACTAATCAACGTTAGGTCAGAACAAAGAATGTTAACAACTAGTATAGCTTGCAGCTTGGCTCAGTAAAGTTTATACCTTTACGTACAATCCTATATTAGTTGGCGCTGGAGAGAAAAAATATATTTTCAACGTACATTATTACGATCCACAAGGGAAACAAAGCTTTGTTTCCACGGCAGTGCCTGGATCCTCATTAGATTTTTACTTCACGAAGTCAAATGTAATGCTAGTTACACAACACAATATATAAGGGAGGGTCGAGTGGTGGCGACTGGATCATCAATGCAAGATATAGTCAAATCCAAGGCAAACACCACTTCACATTTTGACTGATACTATAACAAATATGCATACAATATATAGGCTGAAGAGGGCAAGGCATTTTTACTGTTCATTAACTTGGAATAATCTACAATAGTTACAATAGGTAAACAAGTTTTCAGTATTCAGTGAAGGCATACAAATTTTTAATAGGTGCACACCAACTTCATTAACTGGTATTAGATGCCTACTAATCGAGTAGACCTTGCATTGAGAAAGTACAGGCAATAAATAGTGCATAACTTTAGATGGAATGTTTCAAGTGGTTACAGAAAGGTCAGGGGTCAAGGCAAGTTTCTATGAAGGGTCAAAAGGAATGTCAAGAGTATACGAAAAAGTATTACAAAAGTAACAGTTAAATAACTAATTTTGAAATAAACAACATATTCTATGAATATGTCACATTAACATTTTAATATTATATAATAATATATAATATGAGACAAAGCTCAATATTGACTCGCTTACACATTTTAATAATAATTTCAAACAATTTGTTTGGAAGAAATTTTTCATCTTCCTTCTTGCCCAAGACAAATTCATCGAAGTGGGCAGTATTATTTGATTATTTTTCCAACGCTCTACGGAACAGTATTCAACAGTTAGTTAGGCTATATATCAAACTGGTACCCAAAGAACCCAACATGAAACTGTTGTGTCAACACAGATGGGAATTAAAGCAACTCTCTTTGTATGCAAGCAGTTTGTTATTGCAAGCAGTTTGTACAATGACCATTATAAGCACTTTGAATTAAACATCTGTAGTTAACGTATGAACTACGAAATGCGACGCTGCAATTGTCTAAAAACAATACCGTCGGCTTGAACTATATTGATGAATGCCTTACTTTGTTAATCGATTAATTTGTTTGATTACCTATCAGAGAAACAGTGTTTTAATATCTTCTAAATCTTTTCAACTTGCCACTAGCAAGTTGAAGTGATACAGGGGGATAAAATAACAAGCATACAAAATGTAGCTCAAGTTCATCACAACAAATCCTCAAACACCTCAAAAAAATACTCGATTGCATGAACGGTTTCTTTTTACACCTTTATATGGCATCAGTCATTAAGGGTGTAACCTAGATATCATTTCCCACTATAAGTATTCCATGTTTCTCCTACACTCACTTCATTACGGCTACTAATTCACTCGGGAAGATGACAACGATAAAAGCATCCAATAAAAAATAGGCCACTTCTACGAAAACCCTCAACTTGTGTGTTTAAATGTCTTCAGGAATAAACTTGCGCAATCTTCTCACTTATAAAACGACAAAACCCAGGGAGGTTTCAAAAAATGTTTCCAATAAAAAAAATATTCGTCGAAAAGTGTCTCTCTCGTGTCCCCCGTTTGTTTGTTGGCGTGCCGAAGTGTCCGATTATCACGGGGCTGCCGCGGAATCGAACGGCGCCGCGGCTCATAACTTGTGATTGGACGTGAGCCAAGTTAGACCCTCGTACAATCCGTCCCCTGTCGTGGCACACGCCGGCTGGACGTACCAGTTACGGTCGCGGATCCGTGTCAGACCGAGCTTCTCTTGGATCTCGTGCGGCTTCATGGCTGGAAAATAACAATACAAAACTAGTCAGACAAGGAGAGAGGTGATAATTTTGGACACTCTCTAGAGTAGGCCTATTATATATTTTCAAAGATATCTTTGAAAATCTTTGGAGTATATCTTTTCAAGTAGATGATATATAGTTTCTCAACAAATATCATAAAGTATTTTACTTTCCCTACAGGAACGCAATCCAGAAAAAGTTTTAAATAGTCAGAATAGAGCAGTTAAAGCGAAGAAGAATAATGTACCGTGAAGATATAGTTGAAAAGCGTACTGTTGGACTAGCACGGTACTTGCCATCAAAAATAAAAATGATTCATTTTTATTTTAGATTTTATTTTTTCATCAAAAATAAAAATAATTCATTTTTATTTTTGGTGACAAGTACCGTGCTAGTCCAACAGTACGCTTTAAAACCAGAATAGAGTAGTCCTACTGTAACTTTTAGGTGGCATGAATTAGCATTAATAAAAAGTTGATCTCATCTTCACACTCGTACATTGGTTCAATATTACTGTGGTGTCAACACGTCACCGCAATGATTGTGGTTCGTGCACCAATCTCACCAACAGTCAGATTATAGGGGAGGTAGATTGAAAAACAAAATTGCCGATGTGGAGCCCAGACCCATGCCTAACTTGACGGCAGTTTTTAAGGCAACGCCTTAACTGACTGAGCGTGGCAGGGGGCTACACTACATATCACTGCCATATAGCAATTACATGTGCAAGGTTGTGTTGCAAGCTCACCATCTGGTAGGTCTTGCTTATTGGCAAAGATAAGAATGATGGCGTCTCTCATCTCACGGTCGTTGATTATCCTATGTAGTTCTTGTCGC
Source organism: Brachyptera risi (assembly GCA_964007535.1). Taxonomy (NCBI): domain Eukaryota; kingdom Metazoa; phylum Arthropoda; class Insecta; order Plecoptera; family Taeniopterygidae; genus Brachyptera; species Brachyptera risi. The sequence goes on along the minus strand of OZ023326.1, from coordinate 38,437,752 downwards.
GCCTCGTCAATACGATCTCGGTCGGCGCAGTCCACGACGAAGATTAGTCCCTGCGTCCCAGTGTAGTAGTGTCGCCAGAGGGGGCGGATCTTATCCTGCCCCCCCACGTCCTACAACATAAAGCGAGGTGTTTAAGTAAAAACTCAATTGATTCAATCAAAACAGGCCTGGATGACCGTCGTTACCTTGAAATGCAGATCAACAAATGTTTTGAATTCATTCAACAAAAACTGAATGCATATATTTCTAGTCAACTGTTTCAACTATTGTCTCAATTGATTAGTTGAGAAATTCTTTATATAGGCCATAAGGATATTTGACACAAATTCACTCCTCCACTTTACAGAAGTATAATATAATACAAACATTCCAGAATCTATTAAGCCATACTTCACAAGTTCATAAAATTGAAATAAATAAAATAAAAGCTCTATAACTTGTGATTAGCATAGGTGGGCCTATTCTTATTTAAAGTGGACATATTATTCATATATAATGTATACACGGTTACAAATTACACAAATAAATTAGTTTTTTTTGTTTTTAGTTACACATTTACTGTATTATTTATATTAGGTAAAAACTGCCTCAAAGTCTTGAAACAGCCAAGAGGTAGCCTACTGCTTCTAATCAGTCAATTAATTCAACTTTGCCTCAATTGGGAAAAAATGATTCTATATGTATGAAGATTTCAATGTTGACAAAATAATACAGTAAACATCTGACATGTTAATGGATTTCATTCAGCAAGTCAGTAAAGTTTAAAAATGTCAAACCAGTTACTCCTTCAAGTGAGGCCAGGACTTGACAAAAGACTAATTCTTTCTTAAGCACTTGGATCCTATTACATGGCACTTTACACTAAGCACACACTATTGACAGCCTCAACTAGCAGGATGTGATTACACTGTATTATGTGAATGAGAACCATCCTATATAAACACAGGTGGTAGTACATTGCCTCTAAATCCAGATAAAACTTTTGGTGAATATTTGTCCTGCTGTTTCCTCAATCAACACAACACTTTCCTTTCTGCTCATGATCAAGACCTAGTTTATGCAATCATACAACTAGGCCTAGTCAGAAAAGCACTGTTTTGGGGAAATCTCAAAGAGAAATAGTTCACCGCTTCCTACGAGTGTAGTGTTCGGATTGATTTATTATTTAAGGCAAAAAGAAATCAAAGACCCCAGATTAGCACACAGTCGGTTAATACTTAATATGACAATATAATAAACTTTTCAACAATTAAAAACCTTTAGGTGATTACTATAGAAGTTTTGGTGGAATAATAAAACCCACAAATGAAGGGATTTGTCTATACTTCTTAATATGGTGCTTTGTTTCTGTTTCAATATGTGTCAATTACTCTCATTTGATTCACCCCCTATTTAGTGATAGTAACAGATTGTACTAATTGGCAGTTCAACTAATTGTATAAAAGCATAATCAAGTTCAGTACACATCTAGAGCAGGTATCTAAAGAGTGTTGCAACTTTCAACAAATTACAACAACTATAATCTTAAATCTACGTACAATGAAAACGGAAAATACTTTCGTAGTACGTTAGTACATTGGCTTATGATTACGATAATAATAAATTTAATAAAGATGAAGTTACTTACCCATACATTGAATTTTACGTTTTTGTATGTGACTGTTTCTACATTAAATCCTACGGTTGGTATTGTCGTTACTGATTGGCCTAATTTAAGTTTGTACAAAATGGCTGGAAAAATGAGTTGAGGAATTGATTTTAATCAGCATGTATTAGTATTGGTTGTCATTCACTTTCCACACAATTAATCTAAATATGCAAGACCTGACTGTCAGTAGACCCACCACATATACAAAATAACTGCCGTCAGCAATTATTTGTATTGAATATCAAACAGCCAGGGAGACAAAGGCTATGTAGCACCATTGAGTTTGTAGTACCAGCTACTACTACTATCAGTGACCCAATCAAAATTATACAATCTTCTAGATTCTAATTATAATAAATTGATTATTTTAATACTGGGCAAACACAGAAAAATGAGTTGCAAGATGAGCGAGATATCTAAATAGAGTATACACTTAGTCAAAAACTCTACACACCTTGACTAATATACAATATAGGCTTCTGTCAAGTGACATCAACCATTGTTCAAAGAAACAGGCAACAATGTCCACCAGCTGACATCAACCAATCACAATATTTGGTAATTCACCAGTTTGCTGTATTGCTATGCCGATAACGATTGTTAGTCGTTTGTTACTTGACAGAAGCCTATACTTCATTCAGTAATCGAATCTAGAAAGCCATGAATCTTGCCAACATAATTCTGCTAAAATTTCTGTCTATTAGATGAATGAAAAACATTCAATCATTAAATTATTTTCCTCGAATAATTTTCCTCGAATTGAATTGCATACAAATTTGTAATAGTGTGTAGGCCTATAATTTGAGTATGATTAATCAGGAATAATTGGAATTTTTTTGGAGACTTTATTTTTCAAATTTACTCGCCCAGCCTAATCTTATGGTTTTTTTTTAGAAACTTTGAGATGGGGTTTCTCAAAAATGGTCCAGCTGATTTAACCCAAAAACTATCGAGTTTCAAGTTGGATAAGTCTGCGTGTACATAAAAAGTTTTCTGCGACCTGCGAAACCCTGCGACCCGTGCAGTGGGTACAAACAAAAAGAAGAAAGAACACAAAGCTCCATTTAAGAGTGGGATGGAGGTCTTCCCTACCGCTCATCCAATTGAAACTGGTCAAACACAGCATACATTGCAAGATGAGTGATACATCTATAGGCCCTATGAGGTATAATCGAAAACTCTACACATCTTGACTGCTATAAAATATAGGCTACTCCATTTGGTAAATATCGAATCTAGAAAGCCGTGAATCTCAGCAATGGTTCTGATATTATTTCTATCCACGTATTTGTTGTATAAAAAACATTTATTAAATTATTTTTCTCATAATTGTCATTATGTGTATCATTAATGTGTTCACATTCAGAGAAAATTCTATTTTTTTGGGAAAGATTTCATTTTTCAAATTTTTCTACCTGGCCAAATCTTATGGAGTTTAAAAAACACACAGACACAAGTTCCATAAGAGTAGGATAGAGGTCTTAACTGTTGCTCAATCAAATTATTCTCTATCCACATGGTAGCTGTGATTAGCAGCAGAATTGTTATTAATTAAAATGACAAGTTTCTCCTAAAACTTGCCAAGATTTATGAAGAGAAATACATTTTCAATACCAAAGTTACAGTTGGCCTTTATTTATTTCGACTTTTATTTGAAATAAAATGCTGAATAACATGGCAGTTTGGTAGCTACTCTACAGCTGATTGGTGAAAAGGATACTGGTTTTGCCAGCCGCGTCTAGTCCTAACATCAATATCCTCATCTCCTTGTTGCCAAAGATCTTAGACAGCAGTTTGCCCATCGCGACGTCGAGAGCTTTGCACCTAAAACACACAAATGAACATTGCTATTACAGAGAGAAATTTATAGCATGTATGGAAACAGCATACTGGTAATTGAAGCACAATTATGCAATTATGGATAGACATTGTCTCAATTATGTCTCGTATGTGCTGTGTGTCCTGTGATAAGATTTACAAGCATAGAAAAGAAGGTCTTGTCAAGTCCATTGGCAGTTAAGCTATCAAAAACAATCTCACAATTTAGGCTTATAGGCCTGCTATAGGTCAATTTCAATTTCCATAAGAAAAAAAATACTGTCAGAAGGTATATCAAGTTCCCTCATCATTCCCATATCAAATATATAGGAGAATGAAAGTTAAAACCAAATACAGGCCAGAAGGCTCATTCCATTGCTATACATAATTGCTATATATAATTAAATTAATATTGATGGTAGGCCTATATCCAACTAATTAGGACCTATGATAGTTTAATCATGAGTTGAATATATATATTAACAATTTGTTGGGAAATATATATTTTTTAGTTTCTGTCCATTTTTTAGTATGGAATGTGTAGTTGGCCTTACATTGGAGTAAATGATTTATTTCCCATGAACATTTATATTAACTGTACTGAGAGATTATTTAGGCCTAGGATACTTGATTTGGTAATTGGTTATGGCATATTTGTTGAAAGGTACTATTCGGATTGATACCTTGTAAAATATTGTATCAATGAATGGGAAAGTTGACATATTAGTAGGGCTAGGCCTACATAACAAACATAATCAACATTCACAGATGGCATAGATACAATGCATATATAAGTCTAGTAGTTTAGATATAAAATATGAAATTTCAAGTATTTACTAGTAGGCCTCCTTTAGTTAGGTACAAAATGGACCTAAAAGTGACTGAACGATTTGAACGAGATGTATGCAATCCCTGAACCTCAATTTTAATCTATAGTTCCTGAGGCAAGCTTTCAGCCTCGAGTGCTACTGACAAACCTACCCCCAGGCGCCTGTTTAATTAGAGCCACAGTAAATCATCGCAAGACCCTCCATTCCATTCCACTTCCCTATCCCACCTGACATACCTATTTATCCCCCTCAAGTCATCTTGAAAGAGCTTCAAGACCCCCTTTCCCCTACATCCACTTGCGAGATTATTTTCATTCACTTCATCCTTGCTACCGAATGGGGTGGATCTGGCGTTCCATCTCTCCTTTCCCTTCACCCAACCCTATGTTACCCTCAAGCATCTCATTACAAGATATTAATGACTTCAGGAATTAAAATCAACTTGACGATGTTGGAAGCTTATTCAAGTTAACTCGACTCCAATCTTGGGACAGATTAACGAATATAAATTATTAATTCAAGTTAAAGAGACACTTTTTCGAGTTTCATCAGGGAATGTAGAATCACACCAAGTAACCTCTAGAGACTACCCCCCTCTTATTGAAACTGTCTGGTGGAAGTTCACATGAGTTGAAAGATATTTCAACTTGATGAGCAAGCCTGACTAACTTTGAAACCGCTCTTATAGGTAGACATTAATTAATGTACCATTTAGAGACAATTCTAATGAGACGTGTTTTTGCTGAGAGTTGGTAAGCTGTTTTGTTGAAAGTTGGTAAGCTGAAGATCTAAGATGATATGGATGAAGGTCAAAATAAATAGCTTAGTTCTGAATGCTTTCATATGAATCTGGTTGCGGTAATTGATTATAAATTAGTAGGCCTTCATATGTTATGAAATAAGTGATATTTAACACAGGAATTTATATATACATTTTCAGTTGTTATAGGGGACAACACCAAAAATTCATCATTCATCGTAAAAAAAGGAGTTCTAATTTTATTATCTCCATAGTTCACTTCATCCTATTACGAACATTGAGCGTGTTTCTAATTCATGGGAAAGTAATGAGGCTAATTACACCCGCGTACTCAGCACGTGGACTTATTTGTGTGCACCCCGCTCCCCACACATACACATGCTCTCCAGTAATTCCCACGTCCCGCCGTCGCCACCGTGTTTACACTCTCCACTCCTTCGGAGAGCAACTGAATGGCACGTCCAGCTGATGGCTCGAGGGGTACGGAGAGTGGAGGGGAGAGATGACCATCACATCACGTGTGTAGGTCAACGGTCTGTCTAGGAAGTAAGCGCATTATTCATTCACATTGGAGTGCACTCCGAAGATATGGCAGGGAGAGCACGAGATTCAAATAGGTGCACCACCTCGGTTAGATAGATCGCAACATACACCAACACACTTGCCAATGCGATAGTTGTATTGTATCACAGATAATTGTATTGCTACGAGTTCCGCTGAGAAAGGAATGTGCAACGTTTGTTGGAGAGAGGCCAGCAGCATGGAAGGATATCCCTCATAAGTTGGGTCGATTGCATTATCATGACGATGTTTTTTAAAGACCTTAGCTAAGCGTTAAATTGTCTGTTTCCAGTAATAGGGCTTGCACATTCAGTCATTCACGAGTGATGATTGGAATTTACGACGACTGCAGTTGCTGTGTTAGTTTGTTGTGACACGCCACTGGGTCTCCCATGAGACTAAATCGGAGGATGAACTGGCGACACACCGCCACATCCGCGTATTCGCGGAAGTGTTCCGTCAAATGTGATCAAATACTAATCAATAACAATAATAACGACAGTACGCCGAATACATGCAGGATTTAGATTTTTGGTTAAAAATTGTTCTATAACAGTACTAAAGAATATACACGAGAATAACACTTCCTAGATATAAGACCGAAAAATACAATGGTATCCGATCATGTCGCATAACTTACAACTATAGCGAGTCGTCTTAAATGTATAGCAGTCGAACTCAAGGCCATTTTGAGCTCAGTTTCCAACGCAGGACAGACGGGGGGAGTCTACAATGATTTAATGTTTGTATACTAATTAAAGAATGACATTAATTATTAGCTGAAATTTTGAAACACAACAAGCTGATGAATTACATAATGAACGCCAAGTTCTCAAAAGTTCATGCCGATTTTGATTTTATCCAATTGTTCAGCTACTTCCAAACAGTGATTTCCGTGCTCATGAAAAGTTGAACACTACCATTTAAAGCACCCACCCTCCAATGCAAACAAACACGTCAGTGAGGCACCACAATGGCCAAAACATTGGTCTAATAACAGAGTTCACTGCGGCATCCTCGTAGTCTTCTTTTTTCTATTTTTTTTCTACCTACCCAATCCATTAATTGTATTCTAGGGGGCTAGACAATAGACATTAGAATTATACTCATACACTCCACACGGCGAATAAAACGCTCGCGCTTTTGTCCCGTGACAATGCAACCTACCGAGTTGGCTGGAAGAGGGTCGTCAAGTGTTACGTATAAGAAAATGACGGAGAAATGTCAGGTCTCCCGACTGCGCTACCGCGCGTCACGCTTGCATGCTTGTATGACAAAAAAGAGGCGGTTGGGGGCGCCGTGTAAAAACTTCGTCTATAAATCACAATGCCCCGCACCCGCCACCCCACACATGCCAGCTACGATGTAAAAAATCCTACATGTAAACAACTACATGATTATTTTGGCGACATTATAAATCAATATTCTCGATTCTTTAGCACTACTTGTGTGATGGTTAAAATTACGCCACTCGCGGACTCCATGATGTATGAACCTCCATCTGCAGTTCGTTGCTGAGAATGCTTCTCATTTTTCACTTGTTCCTCCTTAACGTTCGTTTACATGGCGTATTTCGGTGGTTTCGAGTCGTGTGGTAAAGGGTACACTCACGGTCTGGGTACAATCGAAGGAGTAAAGGGTGCTTGGGCACAGGTCGAGGGGAACCATCAAGGTGGTGGCCACGTTGGAGACGTTTGTGAAGGAGGGAGGGGGCGTGGTGATGTAACGCCTCACCTGTGTCGAGACGAGCAAGACGACCAGCACTCGACACTGACACAGAATCGCTGTGGGAGACGAAACAACGCAGTGTTCACGGGGATCGACACGACCTTATAGGGACAAGCTGATCACGATGAGAGCGATATAATGGAAAGGCCGGACGGGCGTTTGGGAGGATGAACTTCTTTCCAAAATATTCGGCAGTTTAGATTGACATTATTCACTCCAACATTGCAGATCGGTAGATTGGACCCTCCATATCAATACTTAATAGTATCTCATTTCCGTTTATTCATATGGATCATCATTCGTGAACAAACAATCTCCAGTTCAACAAAAAGTTTTCCTTCCGTATCAAACAGCTGTTATAACCAGTGCAGAATAAGCTCGACATTAACCCAAGAACCTGTTAAACCCAATAATGCATTCGAAGATAGGCCTATACAGAACTGAAGTGAGTTTCATGAACCAATTAGTTTTAGTTCATGGTAGATGTGCACTATCCATCATAATTAACTGAAAGTGAATCAGGGGTTAACGCCTCTCCATCCCAGGAGACAGTCTCCTCCATCATCCCGGTAATACCAGGCTCACAAACCCACACACTCGACGCGATCTTTCCACCACAACAATTAATTAGAACCAATTAGGCCAATAAGCCCCCCCCCCCCCTCCTCTCAGGCCAACGAGGTGACAACTTAACTTGACTAATAGCTCGTTGGTGACGACAGAGGGTGGCAGATAAACAGCTGACAAGGTCGTGCTACTGAGTCGACACACACACAACTTCGCAAGGTATTCAAGCTTCCAGGAATCGTCTGCAACGTTTCCCGGAAGATATGTGTCGAGTGAAAGATCATAAAAACATATGACTTGATCACGTTTTTAATCATTTCTATTGTCTATTCTACCGGCCAGCCTCCGTTTGTATAAAATATTGAACGTTTCATTCATAGCCGAGATTGATATTCCAAATTGGCTGAAATGTCCGCATTTGCGCCTACCTTGTAATAGAATGCAGGCAATGTCACGAGTTCAAATCGATCTGTTGCCAACGCGTTACTAATTCACAACAGACAGCAGCCGAATCGTACAGATTATATTACACAACGTGTCTGCATACTGCACTTGCAAGTTTTCCAAGGGTAATCAAGTAAGTGAAAACGTCGACACTTCTGTCTGCGTGCTATTGTCATTCATCAGCATCATCGTTAACTCGCACATTCCATGCAATGTTACGCACAATGCGACTTGTTCAAAGACAGCTGACTGCGATTCATACTAGACTATCAGCGCTCTAGCTTGTGCACATTGTGTACATGTGACATCCTCTCAAGCAATATTCCAACCAGTCCTTCCCTCCCCATACAGCACTTCCTGCATAGTTACCATGCCAAAATCAAGTACTGCTCCATATATATGTATGTATGTATATATGTATATATATATATATATATATATATATATATATATATATATATATATATATATATATATATATATATATATATATATATATATATATATATATATATATATATATATATATATATATATATATATATATATATATATATACATATCACTCACGCTCGGGTGCGAGTTGACGGGTCGAATCTCATGAACGCTAGTGTGGAAGCATACAGGGGAGACCGGAACGACAGTCAACACGTGAAGGCATTTGTGAAAGATAGAAACCCACGTTAGAATGGAACTGGAGCTGTTTATGCGTGAACGTGGCGAGAAGGCGAGAACAAGCAAGGTAAATCGCCCACCTACCGGTGTGTTGGGAGGGGGGTTCTGATGGGGAGAACACACTAATAAAAGGCTTCGTCTAGAGAACACGAGATCCAGTCATTTGTGACGAGAATATACGTGGGTGTTTTTTTGTTGGAGGGTAGGTGGACGATTTGGATCAATGATCAGAATCTGAAGAGTATTGCAGAGAACACGGTCAAGCATGTTTTCCCATGCACATGTTTCAATCTTGCAAGCCGTCTCACGTTGCCTGATGATCTTCGTATCGTACATTCAAGGAACGGTGGAGAACGTGCATTCCGATTCCGACATTGGTCGAAATTAAATTTCAAATTATGATTTTTGGGATGACATTAGAAATTACTAGGAAAACGCGGGATGCGCGTTGTGAGATGAGCTTAGAAGTATGGAAATGTAGAATGAAAAATTACTCAAGTCAGCTCCATTTACATCTACGGACCTTGGATTACTTCAAACGTTCAAATACCTTACCTGCAACTTGTTGATATTTATAGTGCTGCAACCTGTCGCATATACCTTTCGCAAATCCAATTGATCCAAATATTCAATAAAATGTACACTTTTATTGCGTTTTCTCTATCATTTCTCACCTGATTGTTACAAAAATCTCTGAAAAGGTGTATAATAGTATTGTTCATATTCGGTGAAAATTTGAGAGCTTTTGAAAAATCCTTGTTTTTCAAGTATTTTTCCTTCGGGTTATTGTTATGGGGATTTTTCAAACATAACGATTTTTTTCCGGAAAAACCTTTTTCCGAATAACCCCGACCGATTTTTTCGAATAACAGTCCCAGCCTATTCTGGTATGACAGAAATATGCAGAAAAAATTTCAAGTCGATTGTTATTTTTTCCTGACCTGTATGCCGCGTACAAACTTACAAAAAAAAAGAAAAGAAAAGAAAAAAAAAACATAAAACGAAGCCCATTTTTTCAGCATGTGAAATGGAATCTTCGCTACGCTCATCTAATCAAGATCGACTCTCTGACTATAGTAGACAATTACGAAACGGAAGCCAACAAGGGATCAAACGTTGCCTAATCTGTCGCACACCTCAGAATGAAATTTAAATTCCTTCCTTGAGGAGTAAAATTAAAATTCATCTCATAAGCCTATAGGATGTATAAACTATTACATCATACATCAACATTCCTAGAGCAAATAGACTTACAAAAATGGTATAAGTAGAAGAGTTTCGATGCATTTCTACGTTCTGGCATTAAAAAAATAATGAGACCGAAAATATCTCTCTTCACAAGCAAGGCCTCATTAACGTGGTGACAGAGGTGGTGACGTATACGGATATACCGATTGACCGTCTCTCGAATCCACAACGACCTGCGTGCGGCAGTGTCGACCCGCCAACAACGGCAAAGTGTGAACTTGACGAGGTGTCGCGGAGGCCAGGGGACATGAATGATCGAGTACTGCACCGAATGCCTAGACGTGAGTACAAAAGACGACTACGCGATGACAAGAACATTTCGACGACGTATATGTGAGGAGACAATTTTCATTCTAATCAAGCTGAGTTGAGGTATCGAGATAACCGGACACGCATGCGTGCAAGAATGTCGCGTGTGGTGCTAAGAGCATCATGAGGAGGGTGGGGTAGGGGGTGTAGGCCTAGTTACACAAACACATGTGTGAGGTGGAGGGGAGGGAAGCACCAAGAGACGAACAAAATAATGATGATTGTACACATATAACAAAAATTCCCGAGTGATGGAAGTGATGCTACGAGTACATGTACTCTTCCCCCACTGAGACAAGTGGTCGAGGATGGTATCAACACTGAACTGTCATTCAGGAGACTGGGGTTTGATTCCCGCCATGGCAACCATCCTGACAAGGGTTTTTAGTGGTTTCCTCTGTCCTTCAGGTCAATACTGGGATGGTTCCTTATTAACAGGCCACGACCGACTCCTTCCCACTATCCAAAAAATACATAATAAAATAACCTCTCATCTCATAATCCCATCATCTCATCATTCACCGACGCCAATAGATATCAGTGTACAGTACGTCGTAAAATCCAATACAAATAAATGAACTCTTCCCCCTGACAAACGGTATGTCTGTCCTTTGGGTTCATATATCAGAGCATTTGATCAGGCGGAAGATCAGGCGGGATGTGAACGCTGGACCCTAGGGCCCAGGTCACCACACGTCATTCAACTCTCGGCTACTTCACACACACAAACACACACAAGTGTACATGCGACTTCACCTCGCCCGCTCCGGTAAAGCACAGGGGCGCGATGTAAAATCTATATTTCAGGCAGACTGGCAATACAGACAAACCCTCATCCCCTCAGAAACATGCCAACCTGTCTCAACGCTCTACAAAAACAATAGGCATTCTGTCAGGTAACAAAATGACAAACAATAATTACCATAGCAATACAGCGAACTGGTGAATTACGAAAAATTTTGATTGGTCATTTCTAACTGGTGGATATTGTTGTCAGTCTCTTTCAACAATGAGTGACGTCACTTGACAGAAGCCTATAACGTCCAGAGGATTTTAAATAATTGGCATGTACCGGTACCAGTTCCAGTTCCCATTACGACTTTCAAAGTATAAACGAGGCATATACCAACCTAACCGTCAGCGAGATTTTTTTTGGCGATTTAAAAAAAATACTCCCGACCCGCGACAGTGAAGCGTTAATTAGTTTCGACGTGCCATTTTCTTAGTCTACCGATATGCAAATTTACGTCCAATGCGATTATTAAATATACGCACACTTTAATGTCAAAGCTGCCATTAACTTTTGGGTAGGTCCGAATATAGGTGGATTTATCGACAAATTCCAAGTCTATTTCAACAAAATGCAAGTACGGCCTTGGCCACGGCCGAATCCAATAAAATATTTATAATAAAACAATAAACTACCGCCGAAGCGAATATTTTTACCGTCCCGCTTCTCAGAATTTGCAACTTGGGAAACAGATGAAGTTAGGAGATTTTGAGGTTCCTTATTTTGACGGATTTCTCAGAACTGAAATGAGTGAATTGTGGGTGTTGTGTATAGTGGTGAGGGTGAGTGAGGACTGAGGATATTTCTCCCATCACAAATAATGTATAGAGAATGGTGATTATTGTTTGCTCAACGTCAACGACCCCAGCAGCAGTTGAATTGTTTTGGTGTGACACGAATGAGTGGACGATAGACGAACGATATTTACAAACACACATGCCTTATAAATGTTGGAGTCGAACCCGACTTCAGTTTCTAAAGCAGTGCCTTAGCTGAATGAGCAACGGAGGGCGGCTATAATTCATGGATATTTCAATTGATGTTCATTTCTCAGCAACCTCATCCAGTCCGCACACAGTCGCCAACCCGCCTACAAGGTGTACGGACAATTTGCCAGCGGACAATTTGCCAGGCACCTGTTTTAGGAGGAGGACAATTTGCCAGGATTGACTGTGGGGGGACGACAATTTGCCAGCCAAAGTTTGGGGGAGAGGACAATTTGCCAGACAAAGTTTGGGAGGAGGTCAATTTGTCAGGCTTGACTGTGTGGGGAGGACAATGTTTGGGGAGAGGACAATTTGCCAGGCGCGTGTTTTGGAACTATTACTATTCGCTTAAAGTTGTACGGAATTGATGAATAAAATATTCTTAGATGAGCGTAGCGAAGATTTCCATTCCATATGCGGAAAAAAAATTGGGCTTCGTTTTTATGTTGTTTTTTTTTCAATTTTGTACGTGGCATGTAGGCTACAAGTCAGGAAAACAATCTAATCAACTCGAAACTTTTCCCATATATTGATTTCATACCAAAATGGGTTAGGATTGTTTTTCAGAAGAATTGTTAGAACGGTTTTTCCGGAAAAAATCGGAAAGTTTGGAAAATCCCCATAAGAATAACCCGCATGGAAAATAGGCCTACTTGAAATATGAACATTTTTCAAAAGCTTCACAATTTTCACTGAATATGGAAAACGCCATCATGAATATTTTCAGTGACTCGCACAACAATCGAATAGAAAATAACAAAGGAAACGCAATGAAAGTATACATTTTATTGAATATTGAGGTCAATAGGTTTTGCAAAGTGTTTAATATGCGACAGGTTGCAGCTCTATAAATGTCAATAAGTTGCAGGTAACTTTGTTGAACATTTGAAGTAATCCAATGTCCGTCAGTACATGTGGATTGAGAAGAGAGAATATTTTCTATTCTAGATTTACATACTTCTAAGCTCATCTCAATCTCACAACGCATATCCCACGTTTTCCTTGATAGTCAAGATATGTGATCAAATTGTTCATTCACATAGCCTCACCAATTCGATCAGAACGTTACCAAATTATTGTTTGGTCATATAAAATTATTGTACAATTGTGTAGAGTATAAATTTTTCCCAAGGCGTTGAATGTAAGTTAAAATAATGCACATTGAATGTCAATATGCATTATTTGAACTTATATTCAACGCCTACATTGGGAAAAAGATTATATTCTACACAATCGTATAATTGTATATGATCAACAATTATTTGGTAACGTTTTAATCGAATTGGTGAGGCTATGTGAATAAACGTACCTATATAAGTATTGAAGAGCTTTAAACATGCTGCAAGCATACTAGATAATGTCTTTCGAAATAATCAAAATCTATGACCTTCATTTAATATTACAAACTGACACTTCAAACTATAACAATTGACCAATTCGATTTCATTTTTTATTTTTTACTTTAAATTAGGCCTATAACTTTCTGATTTTAATATTGTGATGTACTTTATATGTTTTTTTTATTGTTATAGTTGTTCTTCCAATACTACACTTAGTAGTTGCTATGGGTATTTATACAAAATAGCATCTAGGCCTACCATTTATATATCAATGCATGTTTATCTTCTTGTTTGTATGTTATTTGCATTTCATAATCTTTCATTTTATCTTTGACGGTCCATATAATTCACTCAGTAATTTTCCATTCTATAATGTACTCCACTTAGATGAAAATGAAAATGAATAAATAAATGAATCACATTTCCTGATTATCAGTGTGATGGGAAATATTTCATTCTTTCATTTCGCACAATTTTTAGCGAGTAGTAATAATAGTTCAATATCACGCGCCTGGCAAATTGTCCTTCTCCCTGCGATATATCGAACTGTGTCTGGCAAATTGTCCTCTCCCCCAAACTTTGACTGGCAAATTGTCCTCCCCACACAGTCAAGCCTGGCAAATTGTCCTCTCCCCCAAACTTTGACTGGCAAATTGTCCTCCCCACACAGTCAAGCCTGACAAATTGTCCTCTCCCCCAAACTTTGGCTGGCAAATTGTCCTCCCCCCATTGATCTAGCCTGGCAAATTGTCCTACTACCCTCCTACAATGTGAGATTGTCACGTTAACCGGACTCATAACTGCTGTAACGACATTGATGTACTAACTATAATCTCGCGCTATCATCGTCTATACATCAAATAAAATCATATTAAATTGGACGATCAACACACGTGAAGAATTTATAGCTATTGCATGTTTGTCGTGATAGGCGATACGAGCTGCTAATAAAACTGACAATTTATTTACAGCCTTGTACGAAGTCGAGGCTGATAATAGAGACGACCTTGAGAAGGTGTTGATTGTGTTGTCATCGCTGAGATAACGTGTGTAACTTGCCGATCCAAGATCATGATCGAAATAAGATATATTCGAAACCATGGATGTATCCACGCGTATCGCTATGAACGCGAACAGTTATGATTATTGATGACTGTGGATAAGGAGCATCCAAATTCTAGCAGCCAAACATGGCTCATTCAGCAAAGGCACGTACTGCTATAGAAACTGATTTCTAGTTGGCCGCGGGTTCGAGTCCCGCAAAAGGAATTGATTTTTCGCTTATTCATACCCTCAAATTGAATAAAATAGCCATTCTTGGGGTGGTTATAATTAAGCAAACAATAATCATAATCATCATTTAAATTCTGATCGAATACGTTCATTTTTTCAAAATTAAATAGGCTGAAACAGATGAATTCTGGTTATCACTGAGAGTAGGCCTTATTATTAATTGACTCCCGATTCTAATTTTTTTTTCAATTTAATTGAATTGATTTTCATTGGCTAACCAGTACACCGGTGTAACAAATATTATTACCCCCCGAGAAGTTTACTCCGTAGTTAATAGTATATTACAGGGCCTAAACACCCAGTTTACTCCCACAGTTATCGAGTTACAAAATATAACGACTCCCCGTGAAATTCGATTCCCGGTACCCTCATCATGAGTCTACTATAATGGTCCTCCAATTTATTAATTTTTATTGGGTTTAACGACGCACTGTACTGATGATGACTACGATCTATTGGCGTCGGAGAATGATATATGAAATGATGGGTTGAGATTAAAGGTTATTATATTGGGTGTTTTTGAATAGTGGGAAGGAGTCAATCGTTTAAGGAACCATCCCAGTTGAGTATAGACCTGAACGACAGAGGGAAGTCACGAAAAAATCCTACGGTCAGGATCGTCGACTATGGCGAGAATCGAAGCGCAGTCTCCTGAATGACGGTTCAGTGTATTCGGCCACTCGTCTTAGTAGAGATTCAATATCATATACAACAGACCTATACATTATGTTATGTAGGCCTACATTATACAAACATATTATGCAACATAATAACCATTTTGGAGGACTCGTATTATTATAGGCTTATTAGACGAGCTTTAGCGAGGATTCAATTTGACATACTGAAAAAAATTGGTGTTCGTTTTTATGTTGTTTTTTTTATGTTTTTTTGTCGGTTCTTCACAGGTCAAACGGCTACAGCTATCAACTTCAAACTTTTTTTCGTCATGGTTCCTCATCTAACTTAGATCTGTATAGTTTTGTGGCATTATCGGGTGGTAACTTTTTTTTTTATGAATTTTAGAAATTTCAAAAATCCCCATTAGAATAACCCGGAGGAAAATACTTGAAAAATCAAAATTTTTCAAGACCTCTCAAATTTTCGCCGAATATAAAGGAAACTATTAAGCACATTTTGAGAGATTTTTCGCATCAATCGGATGAGAAATAACGAAGAAAACGCATTTATAAAGCATTTTCCCATCAATTTAGGCTATTACGGGAACCAATTAAATCTATAGCAACAAGTGTCACTAATTAATTCAAAACGATTGAAATGAATGAAGAAGAAGGCCGTGACATAACTGATTCTCGTAAGGTTTTTGAACGTTTGGAGTGATCCAAGGTCTGTAGATGTAGATTGGGTTGACAAATTATTTTTCATTCTAGATTTCTATACCCCTAAGCTCGTCTAACAACGCGCATCCCGCGTTTTCCTAGTAATATTACATTGAGAGTAGGCTAGGGTATACTCCCTATACCTGATTCCTATTATTGAGATTAGTATGGGCCTATATAGGCTACATGTGAGTGACATGCCTAATATGTAGAATATTGGGGGGTAAATATCATTATATATATGGCCAACATATAATAGTACTCCCTAACTCGTTCTCATTGTTGGGACTAGTATATATATTGGCGTACCGGTAAAAGAAATGATTATTCATTATATAATATATTATATAATATGTTCTTGGGGGATTAATATGTAGTATGGGCCTATACATAACGAAAGCAATAATAGCATACATATATTATATAACATATAATTTATAAATATATTGACGGAGTGAACATCATTGGCTAAAATAATAGAACTCCCAAACGAACTTCGGCGAGTTGTTTCTTATCACCTACAATTTCGATTGTCAAAAACTAAGTCAATTATTTTAATTCTAGAACTGGGGGGGTATTCATGAAACGCATAACTCATTTACTCCCTTTTTTCTGCGTTTTCTTGGAGAGGTCTAGTATTGTATTTCAGGGCAATAATAATAGGCCTACTGCAGGGTATTATATTTCATTACTAGTTACTTTACACGGGGAGTAAACTCATTATATTACAATCATATTCCTGGGGAGTATACGGTTGGGAGTAAAGATATTTCTCTACACCGGTATCGAACATCAAAAATAATATACCGCATGAGAAGATATCCAACGTGGTGCAGAGTTCACGTACATGGATTATTAGCACATGCAGTTCCAACTTCACTCATCTGAATTACGGTAGGCCTACCGGTAGCGTGCAACAACTCACGATCATTTACAATACAATAATCGACCTCGACATCAACATCGACATGAATAAGTTAGAGTTTAGCCAAGGTATAAATATAATCAAGCAGAAGTCGTACATCTATTACGCAAACATCGAGTGCTTGAAAAAACAAAGCTATTAAATTTAATCCCATTTTAGATTAGCCGCCTTATCGATCCAAAAAGGGAAATATCCTATACCGATAGAAATAGCCTAATGTGCGTTCGTTCCATCATGCACAGCGACAGACGCAGTATAATTTAGAAAATAAGAGGAAAGCGTATAAGTGTCAAATCAATTCATTTGTTTCAAACTCAAAGCAGCGGGAGAAATGAAGGCATCGAATTACGAAATCGATTTGACGTATTTGCGTCGGTCAGAAAATGAATAATGAACATAAAGTATCCATTGGAAACAAGAATGTGATGACGTAATTTCCTCCTCGAGACACGAAATACCCACGTGGTAAATGACGTCGAGGTATTGATTCCGGTGGAATATCAGCGGCAGCGGGGTGGGCGTCAAGAGAGCGGCTCTTCTCGCCTCCCGCAACGGGATGGACCGCGACGAGCGCGTGTTTGCTTGTTAGGGAGGGGAGGGGAGGGGATATTCCCTGACCCACATTTCAGCGAGAATAATGATAGTCTTCTCTATCAATCTAAGTTCAAACATTAGTGGTATTCCGAGTCTTTGGAGAATGTGAATGGAAGATAAGCGTCTTGATAATTCAGTTTGATTGTGACGTTTTAGAAGTCAAGATAACATAAGCCACTGTCAAACGGAACGATGTGGTCACACAAGCTAAGAATGAATGAACACGTTACAATCATTAATGACATTTTACGAATGTTATTCATCATCTGGCGTCCTCAGTCATCAAAGTCTTGTAGTTTTATGTCTGCGATTGTGTATTTATATATATATATATATATATATATATATATATATATATATATATATATATATATATATATATATATATATATATATATATATATATATATATATATATATATATATATATATATATATATATATATATATATATATATATATATATATATATATATATATATATATATATATATATATATATATATATATATATATATATATATATATATATATATATATATATATATATATATACCGGTATATATATATTATATATATATATATATATATACATATGTGTGTATGTATTGTATATATATATATATATATATATATATATATTTATACATATGTATATATATATATATATATATATATATATATATATATATATATATATATATATATATATATATACATACATATGTATAAATACATAAATAAATATATATATATATATATATATATATATATATATATATATATATATATATATATATATATATATATATATATATATATACCGGTATGTGTGGTTTGTAGCCATGTGTTGAAACAAAACGTTGTCTCATAGGATTTTTTAGTGACGGTTAGGGTTAGGTAAGGTTGTGTTGAATGGACAAGATTGAAATTTTGGGGCTCAAGCCCTGCCCTATGTAACCATCATCCACCACCACCCAACATTATAGGGCCTACTAACGCAGATCGGTTCAGGAATCAGGATACGTCATATTTACCGAGAATGGTCTTTATTTAGGGTAGGCCTATAACTTCAGAGGTACCGGTAATGAACTCTTTTGCCTTTTTATAAGAGCTAAAACCAAACAACAACCATACTATTTCACAGGTCAGGGAATCAAGTTCTAACGATAAGTAGCTGTCTAACAAATGATTGATAAGGTGAGTATAAAATTAATTCATCCAACCTTGACACATTACCGTAACATTTGACCAAAGTGAGTGTTATCGTCTATTTGATCAAGTTCATTCTAGTACGGTATTACTGGACCTGGGCCTATTCCAATTTATCTCTTGTAGGGACTGAAACGGGAATTAGATTTTTTGAAAAACTGAAAAATTGAAAAAACATTAAATTGCAAAAATGAACGGTATTGGTTCTTTGACCCTGCCCATGTACAGAACTAGGCTTGCCTAGGCCTAGTCTGCCTAGCTAAATAAATATTCCTCATTCTGCCTTGATACAGTTCATGAGAATTGTTTTGTGGTACGGTACGGTAACCAAGTTGGTGAAAAAATTGAGCAATGCAGTGTGGTTTGAAATATTTGAAATTAGGCAGTGAAGCTTGACATCCCGTACCAGCATTGTAGAATCCTGTCAATTCATCCACTCCTAGTTGGCTATGACTGAGTTAGGCCTACATGTTATAGTACGGAATAGCTGTTACTGAGTATTTGGACAACACAAAACTAAAATGCTACGGGTCATAATTCATAAACAAAACATTTTAGATGCCATAAGCGGAGAAGCCTAAAATATAACTGTAGACGTTTAGGCTCAAGTCTGTCAGTCTGCTATGGAATGGACCTTTCATCCCAAGAACTTTCGCCAATTGCAATTCCAGTCTTGCCTACGACCAGATGGAAATGAAATGTACTTTTGCCAATTCCACATACAATTCAAACGATCTGTGTTCATAATGGTGCATCTAGGCCTACAGTAAATCAGCGAATGTCATGAAGTCCTTCCTAAGTCTGAATAACGCTCATAGTATGTAGGACTTGAGTAGAAGGCCTGCGCCTACTAATCTACAATCCCGCTATTAGTCATTAGGCCCATTCTCGGGCGGTCACCTAACGGAAAATGAATCAATGGTGGGTTTTCGGCTTGAACTCGAAATGTACGATACATATTGTAATTCAAATTTATGTATACCCACATCTGTAATTCAAGGAGACAAGTTGTAAGTAATGAAAAGATTCTTACCTCTAAACATTTACAAATAATGATGATTTTTAGACCACAAACACACTGACATCGAAGCTCTAAGCATCCATTACTGCGGAACTACGGACCTGCACTCTCGTGACGAATAAGCGAAACATTTGTACAGCGGTCGCAAAACACCGCGCTCATTTGAGATTACCATTACCGTCATCGTAGCATGGAGTTTTTACAAATAATAAATCTCCAGATCGTAGCATGAACTGCATGACTAATTATAATGTATTACAGTATTACATTTTCTGTTTGGTCTTCTTTCTCAAAGAACGGTTGGATGGTTAATTTTGAGGAATATTGAGTATGATATGGGAAATAATTGCTAGACCAGCAGTTGATAGAGGGTCTTAAGCTTTATTCTTAAATATCCTTTTATTGATTTACAGAAAACTCGTTATTTATTCATCGATTCCCACAGACATGAGGGACATGTAAATAGCCAATATTCATTTAACATTTCCCAGTTTTACTATAGGATTGTGTACAGTATTTTCAAGCACTAGAGTCTATACAATTCATAACAATACACTGAAGCTAACAACCTCTAAGACTTGATGCAAAACGTTGCAATAAATTCTTTTTTCACATAATCAATAATTAGACATTTTACACCTTGAAGACAACAAAAAACATTTTCTGAATTTCTCTAAATTACAATGAGACCAACTTTAAAAACTTGGTAAAGATATGGTTGGCATGACAAAGCTTATATTTCTTATATCCAAGTATAATAATACCAAAAAATAATTTATATTCAATAATAACTGTGACTTTCCGTGCCTACACTTCATTCCTCGACTATTGCTTTTCACTACGACTGTTTACTAGACTCTCAGTTTTTTATTATAGGTAATATATTATAATATGATACTTTCTTTAAATTATTATTTTTATAAATGGAAGACTTAAGCGTTTGCCGAATCCGCAAACTTCATTACCAGGCTTTATATTGGAATGAAACCCAAACATTCTCCAATTTAAGGCATCCAAACAATCTGTTTTACATCTTCCCGATTCTTTTGCGCGTCTCTAAACAAGACGACAAAAAGCTCGACATTGGCTGAAATCATGCTCAGAGCAGGAACTAAATTAGTATTACAAACACAGACTGAGTAAGTACATTTAACTTTTCTTTTTTTTTAGAAAAGATACAATATAACAAACCTAAATTGAATATTCACTCGCCCACTATGAATTAATCACTTGAGTTCATCCTGTATTGCTAGGCCTATTGTTGCATAGCTTTTCCTCCTCAATAACAGATTCTTACTATTTAAACGTTTGCTTTACACACCTGAATGTTTCAATTGTAGACATTGTCATCAAACTTGCGTATATAAGTAAAAGTCATGTTTCACTTTTTTTCTGAGTTTCAACGTAGCCCAAAGTTTGTTGCTTCCCAATTGAATCATCAGGTCACAATTTTGAACTTCCTTGGGGGCTTTTTGTATTCTTTTCTTTTAATAAATAAATTTTACACAACATATTTTGAGGTTACGAATAATCCGGAAGCAATTAAGAATGAGAACACACGCACACACACACACTCACATGAAATATTATGTACAATCATCAATTCAATTTTACACTAAGTAGATACCAAACATACAAACATAAAGTTGTAACAATATGATATTGCTGTATGAAACTTGCATCAATATCAGGATTAGTAATTCTGCTGTCGATAACACATACGCAATAGAACATTGAAAGCAACACAATATATATTATTATGAGGTCGAAATGCTGTGCTCCCCAAAACCCACCCACCCTTTACATGG
This sequence comes from Brachyptera risi, assembly GCA_964007535.1. Lineage (NCBI taxonomy): Eukaryota > Metazoa > Arthropoda > Insecta > Plecoptera > Taeniopterygidae > Brachyptera > Brachyptera risi. The sequence goes on along the minus strand of OZ023326.1, from coordinate 38,415,858 downwards.
TTTTATATTTTAATTATTATTCATTAATAATCATAAATGGTATTATTTTGTGAACTGTATTTGTTTTTTGTCTATTTATTAGGTTTACAATTTACTTTAATCTCATTTGATTAATATATGTCAAACCCTCATTTTACAAGTTTTTGAAACATTTAAATTATTAATTTACTTGTTCAATTATTTACACAATTAATTTTACATCTGAATCGCATTTTGTATTGTTATTCCGTGTCTCCATTCAGCAGAACCCCTGTTGTTTAGTTGAAAATATTCTTACTTTCAAGAGATTCAAAACAATGAAAATAAACTACAAGTTGGTCATTTGTGACATCATTAAAATATCTCACACATACACTCTCACTTTGAGCTGCCCCCTAAATGCTAAAATCCACAAATCAATGAATAAATATAAAGCAATGGTTACACCAAATATCAAACTATTGAACAAAACAAAAATCAGTGGCGTATTATGTTAATAAACACTCTCGATATCTTCTCTTTTAAAATATCATTCAAACATCACACCTGTCATGGCCATTATATCATTTTTATGATTCATCATGCTATTCTTATCATGATAGCTGTTGTCGAACCACCATGATTCTAGGCCATGACATTATCTCGATATTAAACTTAGTTATTGTCACAATCATTTGTCTGGATATTGCATTAAAAATGTTAATTATTATTCTAATTATTTTCTCGTCTTTAGTATTTATATTTGTCTGGACATAAATGATGCTATTTCATAGATTTAGAGTAACTTGCCCGGCTCTGTAGTCAAGAATTTTTTACGATAAGAAAATGTTGATTTGCTAAATTTTTAAACAGATTAATCTTACTTAACGTTAGACGTTTGACATCAAACTGTGCAACAAAACAGCTCACTACACTTGATACTAGTCTAAAAACTCATTTATCATGATTTACCAGTACAACAATATAATATCTAAGAAACATTCTAATATTTAAATTGATAATCTCTTTTTCAAAACGTCTTTATATTATAATTCTTTCCTAGTTCTCTTTCGAGAGTTTATATTTGATATTCTGTTATGGATGTAACTCATTTTTTAACATGTCCATAATATTGTTGTGCCACTGTTAGGATATGTAAATGTGAATTTCCTCTTAAGTGATATACGTTGGCATTTCGTCTTAGATCTTTTGAAAATTTGCTCACGAGAAACCATACGGTAATCTAAATCTGCGAACTATTCGCTACCTATTGTCATTTTGTCAGTCTCGACTGGATACTCAAAAACTTGGCGTATACCTTTGATAATATTTTTTCTTGAAATGTTCTTACTGGATCAATATCAATCTCTGTACGAGACGAATATAATGATTATGAAATGTGTCAGGAGACATTAGGCCTAGCTGTATTTTAATTTTCACAAACCATTTAATGTTGTAACTTGAACGTATCAAAATATGGGTAAATTTAAATGAACACCAGCAACTAAGAATATTCTTTGTCATTGGCTAATACATTTATAAAACCAAAAACTATTCTACCTTCTCCAAATTTTCAACTCCACCAAGTTTTGTTTGAACTTTGAACTTTCAATGAAGATTTATTTTTTAAAACTGGTTTGTCAGTTTCCAATTTGACTTCCTGAATTTTTTCCAGTAATTTCGACATGTTCAATGTGACTATATTGAATCATATGAAAATAACAATGACTAACTTATAAAAAATGATATAATCCAGAAATTCAATCACATGGACACATAGTTTCAAGAAGAATTATAATTTCTCTCGTACAGCTCTTTGTTTGTACAAACTATTTTACCGCTGATATTCACTCAATAATGCCTTTCGGTTTCTCCCAAAGCTTATCATGTTAGTGACACTGATATGACTAATTAGTTCCTAGATGTTTGGTGACGAGACTTATGAACACTCTTCGATATGATGTAGTAATTAACAATTGAATTAACACGCCTAATCTATCTCATCATGAGGAAGGGGCGGAGCTTATGAGCCACGTCGCTATGCTCAACAGGAAGACCCAGGGGCAGAGAGAAGCAACACTGCAGGCTCCACACACTTTGATCTCACTCTCCTGATGAGGAACAAATACAAAAACTGTATTAATATTGTATTCAGTTGTAGACGAAGAACAGAACAACTGACATTGTTACAAATATAATGAGTTACATGCAAATGTGTTGACATAATATTATTCTTTATTTGATTTGTGTATTTATTATTTAACCCTGTCAAGTGGATTGCAATGGTCATAAATAAATTAAATGAAGCAGTAGTGTTTTTCTGTCATTTAAGTCGCCCAAAGGGTCAATGCCTAACAGATGTAGCATATACAATTTACAGTCAATATATATAATATAAAATATTTCTGTACATATGAATAATAGAGAAACACCATCACAGTGATGATAAAATTTTTCTCTTTTATCCAACGATATTGTCAGGTCATGAGGTGATATCCACTATCACATTAATATTATAGTGGAAAATTTATCCTAGAATTGAATTCAGGTTAAAGGCTACAATATTTTGAGAAGCTGGTCTACTGTTGCTATAATGATAGAGGATACACCTCTTATCACTTGATTTTTCCTCAGCTGTGCATGAAGATGAGCAATTATGAAAAAACATATATACTGGTATAGGGTGACCATCCGTCCCGGCAAACTGGGATTGTCTCGGTTTTCTACTTCTTGTCCAATTGTTCCGAAAGAATCTTTCGGGACACCCAAATGTCCCGGTTTCGTCACAAGAGTAAAGTTCTATTTTTGGCGACAATAAATGTATTTTCATTATTTACGATGTCGTGAAGAATTTGTTTCTTTGAGTGCAAGTGCCGTTCTCTTTCAAAAATTACCGCGCGTTCGGCGAGCTATAATAATTCCCCACCCACTCCTTCTGACATGTGACGACCTTTTTTTACTGCCTACTGTTTACACGTGGTATTGCGTATTACTATATTTTATTAGTTAGTCTGGCTCTGAGAGAGCAACAGTTTACCTATGTGTTGTGTTACAATGCCGAAACGAAAATGCTTCTATCAGGAGAAGTATTCTGCTGCGTGAAATTTTATTAAAAAAGGAAGATATGAGGATTAACTACTGGTACCAACTACAAATTTTCCTGCACCAAGTTTTACAATTATGTACCATAGAAAATAAAACAACACCATTTCCCTTATCAAGGTCTCGTCCGACAAATACAAGGCAAGGAATCAAGATCAAGAAACTGCCTCAAAAGCAATTATTACATTAATGTACAAACGACAAAAGTTTATAATGCGGTAATGAATAATTATTATTCCTAATTGAAACATTATAGTAAGACACATAAAGATCTCTACATAAGAAAATAATAATGTATTCATTTTTTATTCACACCGTGCTCCAAAGCAACTAAATCTCATTGGAACATTGTTCCCAAGAAAATTCTCTGCGGGGCTGGAGTTGAGGGGCCTTGCCCCTCAAACCCCCCACGGGTCACCGGCTTCACGAATCTTGACTCTCGAATGTTTCTTTGTCCCGGGTTTCATTTCCCACAACAATCTGGTCACCCAACACTGGTAGAGAGCACCCAGAGGGCAAACAGTTCCTGCAAGAATCTAAGAAATCGAGTTTATATATATAGACCTATTCATCTAGATATTAAATGACGTGCTGTAGCATTGCTACACAACTCTTGGTAGTCAATAACGGTCATTTCTCACTGAATATTTTATCCCAAATGGTCGGAAATGAAAACCTGCCGATACTAATCGAAAATTGAAAAGTTCGATAACAGAGCAATCTTAAGAGGCCGCAGGCGCTCGTATTTCACGCCGCAAACTCTCACGGCTGTAATTTTTGTGATATCAGTATGAGTGTTTTTGCATTCTGTTAGTAATTGAAAAACGAAGGCTACCGTAAATACAGAATTTTGAACCAAAAATTTGTGATTTTTCAAATTCTTCAAATGGAAAATGGAAAAAATTTTAATTTACGAAAACCTAGATACATATTTTTTAATACCGAAAAAAACATAGAATGTGGAATATATCGGAAGTGTGAGCTAGGGAATTAATGGCGTTTATGTGAATCTGAGTTTGGCGGGCTAGTCTATGGGTGGCGCCTAGCACACGATGCATGTTAAACTCGAGTCTGAAGCGAACGAACAACGAGCCCGTGTAGAGCGCCTGCGGCCTCTCAAGCAAGACAGTAATCTAGGGTGACCATATATTCTGAAAACGAAAATCCAGGTCAATTCTAAGAATTTCGAGGTCGAAATCATTCCGTACCAAATTGTAAGATGGAGATCGGAAGGCACACCCGCCTCGTAGGGATTTTGTTTGGATTTCATATTGGATCATGAATATATTTTTCTCTATATATATGTAGTGATCACAAAAAACTCCATACTGTAGCATAGAATGCATACAAGATGATGATAAAATGAAAGTATTTATTTGAATGTGATGTAAAATTTAAAAACGGATTTAACAAATATTGCAACCTTTCTGAGTAGTATTAGTTACTAATTTATTCTCTTCTGAACATTGAAAACAAACTTTCATGTCCTCATACCTAAATGCTCACTCACACTGTACACACATTGCTAAATGGATGCAAGGCAGACGCAATTGTAAGACTAAGATGCATTAGGGTTTGCCTTGGTTTGCCAGTTTGAGATTTGTCCTCACTTCCTATCCCTCCAATGTTAAAAATGTGCTCCAATTTACCAGCCACATCTTCAGAACTGAAGATCACGCGTAGTGTAGTACCCGTAGTGATAAAAGGAACTAACTTTACATTCACGACACTTCAGCTAAGAACAGCTGTCATCAAGTTTGTCAGCCAGTCAGCTATTTCTACAAAACAGCACTAGATAGAGCAGCGATCTTTGGTTTTGAGAAAAGTACTAAGGAAACAAAACGTGTTTCAGTGTTTCCCAACATCCCCCCCAATGCATCTTGGGTTGCACTTTGGATGAGATAGAAATGCAATGAAAGCCTGTGTTGCGCAATGAATCAACAAACAACATTTCCAACAACTCCCTGAAAGTTTACCAAATGACTTGTGTGGTGTCAATAGCAGTTTTTAAAATTTGAAATAGTAATGCATTTTTAAAAGAAAATTAATATCTGAACAATCTACCCAGCTATATACATTTCTTCTGTTTTTTGAAACCAGGACGTTTTATGGTCTCGAGAATATTTCACGGGGCACCAGAACAGGAATCTCAAAACAAGGACAATCACGGGAAAACTGGACACCTGGTCACCCTACAGTAACCTTACCTCTGGATGGTAGTTCATACATTTGGCTGGTCGGCGTCGATACATTGCCTCCTGGGATTTACTCCGACAGTTGGCGTTTGCCTCGTAGCTGACCTCTTGTGGCGTTATACTCAACTGTTTACTGCCACACGGGCACAGTGTATCCACCACGAGTAGAATCAAGTTACTACGAGGTATCTTCTGAACACTGAACGGTCTGCAAGACAGATTACCATAATTTTATAACTACCCTATGTGTCAAGTTTTATTTGTTCATGAATTATGAACAATTGTCCATTAAGTTGTACAAATGTTACATTTCTATTATGAAAAACTAGTTGTACAACTAGTTTTTGTTCCATGCAATGAGATAATTAGCATGTAATTATGTCGAGCCAACGAACGCAACACCGCGCCACGAACCACGTTGGCGCAACGAGCCAACGAGCATTATGAACGGAAACGACAGAGCCAAATGCAAAATTTGACCAACAAAAGCGAATCAGTAACAAGAACTGACTGGAAGTATTAAAAATATGCTATATTATGCAATTCAAAAAGCAGATGTTTGCTGAGGGATTTTGTGATTATTTTGTTATTTTAGTTATGTATTGTAGTTATGTAGCTCATTGTATGAGCCTAACAGATACAGAACAGAATTGTATATATTTCATACTTTCAGTATAACCCTAAGTGGCTTAAAGAAAACAAAATTGTATAACTATATAGAATAATTAAAATGTATTGTAAAAAATTAAGACGCTCACCTTTCACACCCGGTGACATGACAATTGGTAAGCTTGCCCTTGAGCGGATTGAAATTTCCGCTTGTATTCAGCCTATCGGCTTGCAGTGAGTAGAGATCGACTCGCTTATCGCAAGGTCTTGGCTGAGTCTTGTTGAACGTATAAGATGTTGTTCCTGCAGGACTCTTGTATGTTGGATAAAGCTTTGGTACTGGAGGAACACTTTCTTCTTGAGTCCACGTAGGAGGTTCCTCTTTTGTTACAGGACCGTAACTGTCATAATTCTTTGTATCGGCATCATAGTCTGCGTCAGTCAGATCTGTTAGGTCAGAAGGTCAGAACATACAAGTTCACTTACATCAACATTGTACACTACCCAGGTCTATGGACAAATACAACAGGGTAGTCTATGGTAGTAAGTGAGCATAACCAACTCAATGGTGTAGCTAGCAAATTTGATTATTGATGATCAAGGATTAACAACATGAATCTTTTTACTATGATCTACCTCAATATTTCCATAAGTTTCTTTTCTATCACTGTTAACAACTTGAAGGCAGAACCTCTATCCAAACAGGCGTGCAGTCAGGGCTGGATAAGTATAAGCAGAGTTCACCAAGAGAAAAGTGCTTAATAATTGATTAGTGTATTTAATGTATTTACCGATAATAATGAATATTCTCTATAGACCCACGTATCATCTTATTAGTTATATGTAATACAAAGGCATACAAAGAAAATCACACTTTCGTTACATTTTCATATCATACTTTTGTTATAGCCATTATTCCAGTAGCGTAAATATGAACCAAGGTGCACTGAGGGTTGCGTTTGCCCGTTTGAGATGGTGTTGAGAGGGTGTATTGAGGAAAATTGTCCTCGTTGAATGGTACGTGTTTTGAAAAAAAGTGAAGGCACCATCTCCTGGCCGCAAACAAACCCTCAATGCATCTTGCTATGGGCCCTGGGGCAAAGAACTCACACGTCCCTTCCCCCTCCCCAGAAATAGAACGTAAAGTTTTGTATTACGGCAAAAAAAGGATTTTATGATACTGTGTTACATAGGCACACAGCAGTTACCACAGTCAAACTTCTTAATTATACCTTTCTGATTCCAAACAGACGGAGTTTAATGAGAGAATATTACTTTCATACAGTGGAACCTCATCAGTGAGTTTTTCAGGGAACCAGACTAAAAAATGTATTAATATAGAAGACTTGAAAATGAAACTTTTAGGTATGGGGAGCATACGAGAGTGATGAAAAATGAAGGTTATAAATGTGATACATGTATAAACGAGAAACTTATAAATGAGGTGTGATTGCACATATTATTTTTCATAGCTAGACTTGGTTATTAGCTTCAATTGTTTTAATGATGAATATAGTGAATTATTTTTTAATATACCTTCATCGTTAGCAAGAACTGCAGCTAGATTTGGATTCCACAGTTGGTACAAGTGAGTCTGAACCGCAATCCAGAGAATCTTCCCGAAGGCCCATTGAAGCAACCATTTGACTGACTCAAGAGGCTTGAAGGATGATAAGAAACACATACATAAATACATATCATCTCATTTTTTCATATATATGCATATGCTTTTCTACATGCTTCATGAGGTAAGCTGCTGGTGAACTATATTACATTATTTTTATAATCATTTCATTATTGTGTAGTCTAGCAAACACTAAAGCACCGATGAATAAGATGGTGAACACAAAACCATTACCCTTGATACAATTTTTTCTGATTGATTAATAGATAAATCTATTTTTGACTCACTGTTGCGATACGAGAACCAACATCGCTGTGAGGATTCCTCTGCTGAAAGCAAGCACCCTGGTAATCATACACCGCCACCTTCTTGTAGATCCTATCCTGCACGAGCGAGTCCATGATTGTACCATCTATCTGTCCGAAGAACTTGCCCGTGTGATCGGACGTCTCCGATATGATGATGAAACCATTGTCATCAAGTACGTAGCAATCTAGTTCTTCTGATGCACACGTCTTCTTACAGCCAGAACACTGAGGCAAAGATAGAGGATTCGTCAGAGTTTGATGTGTAAAAGATAGATAGAGAAAGTCAGAGAGGGAGAGAGAGAGAATAGTATATATATATATATATATATATATATATATATATATATATATATATATATATATATATATATATATATATATATATATATATATATATATATATATATATATATATATATATATATATATATATATATATATATATATATATATATATATATATATATATATATATATATATATATATATATATATAAACAGAGAAAGATGGGGGGGGGGGGGTGGTAATGTTTTTTTGTAAGTGAATTGAATTGTATTATTGGCTAAAATAGAAATACATTTTCTAAAATATAACTTTTTTTGCAATACACTAGTAGGCCTATGTGTGTGTGCCATATCTTGACTCACCCACCATTTCCTCTATTAATGGAACATTATCCTCACTTACCGAAGATGTGATATTGAGAAAGTGTGACGCCAGCGTCGAGTGGAGAAATTGCAGGCCTACCACCCCAGCGGGTGCCCGATGACCTTGATGCTCTAGGAATACTGCATGAGTGGCAGTCACTAGGGGTTTCACGCTGGTCGCCGCGTCAAACGGAACGGTAAAGACGAAACTGTCATGTTCAATGTTGTATTGATCCACAGCACGCTTGTACCACGTCTCGTCTGTGGCACGTCGGTTACGTTCGCTGAAGTGCCTGGGATACCCAAAATAAACAGTTTGATGCAAATAACAATCGATCATATGAACATTGTTATTAATTATAGTTGAATAATGACTGAGGCACCAATTACCCACCAAAATAACAAGAGCAATACCAGTGTGATATTGAAAAAAAATGAGTAGTAGCTGTCTAATTCTTTTGAAGCAAACAGACATGCGTACGATCCAAGATGCATTGAGGGCTGCGTTGGATTGCCGCTTCTTCATGGTGACTTCACTCGTCTCTAAAACTCATTCTATCTCCTGAGTACTTTCCTTAGAACTAACAATCGCTGCTCTACCTAGTTTTGATTTGTAGAAGCTGGATGTCATGCCTTCTTTTCTATATACTGTACTTAAAATATTTGCATCTAAGATGCACTGTATGTAGGTATATATCATCTACTAATATATATACACTGTATATTGGCATCCAAGATACGTTGGAAGGAAACAAATGCTAAGCTCATGGAAAAGGATATATTTACTGATAATGCAATGCAATAAAATATGAATACTCATTTGTTTGTGGCATGCAGACTTCTCACACGATTTCAATTACATATAAAACTTGTCTAGTTGTAAGTTACTTGCATTATAACTTGCGCTATTATGGATTACTTCAGAATTCAAATAATGCACAATTTAACCTCACCATCTACGATTCAATTCTTAAGAGACTGTTTCAAGCAACAGTAAAAGTAAACATCATTTTGCGTGTATTCATGAACAAAGTTAGTTCCTCTCATCACTACTACACTGTGCACAATCGGTATTTATGAAGATTTGGTCGAGATATTAGTACATATTTTCAACATAGAAGGGATGAGAAGTGAAGACAATATGTCAAATTGGCCAACACCCAATGCATCTCGTTACGATCCAATAAAATTGACAAAGAACAACAAATTGAAAAGATATACTA
>OZ023326.1:38146191-38403691 GCA_964007535.1 Brachyptera risi | reverse complement strand
ACCAGTCACCAGATCAAAGGTAGGCCTATTAGAGAGAGAAAGATGTATATATTTCTGAAATGATAATGTTGTGCTGAGATTGCATCAGAAGCATATGAATATATTTTCAATCCCTGCGATAACGCTAATGCTTATAGAATGAGCGTGGATATATAATTTTAATATATAAACAATTATGTTCTCGATAACAAAACAATACAGAAAACTGTGCCAACAATTGAAATCACTTCTGTGAAACAAAGTCTTCACTTGAGCACTTATAGCACCATTTCAACGAAAAACATTTCTCTCCAATTCATATTCATATTGATGCAGGCCTACCAAATTGACTATCGAATTTAATATGATCACATTATGAATGTTTCAATCATTATTTACTTTGAAAGTAGTTCTCTATAGTCTATATTCCAAAATTCTCTGTGACTGGTTCTGAGATGGGTACACATAATGAATGAAGATTAGTCTGCTCCTAAAATAAAACAATAAGAATACATTTAGATGAAAGAATTAGTGTTAATTCAAATTTGCATTTTTTTAAATGTGATTCCATCGTCCTGTGTCACCAATCTGGGAAATAAAATAGAGCTCACCTAGGTGATAAGTTAAACACCAGGAGCAAACTGATATGAGTAGTAGTGCAACAAATTTATATTGATATAAGCGGGTAAAAAAGAGTGAGTCAACAATGACGAACCCTTGTTCGAAGACAGAAATAATTATCATCTCATTTGTACACGTAAATTTTATATTTTCAATTTTATGTATCCTGGACATAACCTGGATAGTGATTATCAATTGGTTTGCCTTAATTATACAAGACTAGTAGTTTACTGAAATCTTGAATTGCTCCTGATTTTTTACTTTTTATTATTGAAGAATAAATAATCTTTCATGTCCCAGTGAGCTAAGAAATGGATAATTTGATTAATTGAACAGATTCGATATAGTTACTTACGTCCCTCCTGAATGCTATCACAAAATGTCGACAGAATATTTCACAACAGTGAGTACATCGAGTGTAGAATAAAAACATCGGCTGTGTGAAGTCTTCCTACGATGTTAATAGATGGTGTCGTGTCCAGATATTTTCTCCGGTTGATCAGGTGACGAGTATTATTTCATATTAAATATTTCATTGTTATAGAGAAAATGTTATGTCAGCCCTCTTATTTATTACAAACTTTTCATTACGATAAGGCAAGTTTTCATATTTTAGTAAATCCTATTCGCCTACATATTTATTTTACTACCAGCATTACTATATCATTTGTTAACATTGTTGACAACAGAATTTTCTTGATACTTGTAATAGAATTGCATGATACTTTTTTGGACACATTCTAAAAACCCCAAATTAAATGGATTACAGATTGTATGTTCATCTATAAAGAGACAATGTAGAGGACAGATCTAATTCTCAAGATCATTTGATCAAATAAATGCATGAAATGAATTAAAAGCAGGTTTATAACATTCAATTGGAATTAAACCTCCTACATTATGACAAGACTGGCTTACGTTATGGAATAGTGTGTTATTTTCTAGGTAAGCTGTTGGTAAGATTGAGCTGCAACTTTTTCTTTTGCTAGATTTCATACAAAAGTTTCTAAAGGGAGCAGTTTTCTCTTACTACACTCAAAACTATCCTGACAAATTGATTGATTGATCCAATCAATTCAGATCAAGTGACGATGAGCATGACTGAAATCAATACAAACGTATAGCTGACATTGTCATTTTGTGACAGAATAATTCTGTAGCAGAATACCGGTAGTGAGAGAATATTTTCATCTCAATTTTGCCTTCAGTATTTCTATTTCCTCCATTTAAAATGAGAGTTTGCCGTTCAACACCAAAATAATAATTATATTTGAATCAATTCTGAAAAAGTGGTTCTTCAACTAATAAAATATGACATTTGAAATGCAATATTCGAAACCCGTAGGTCTAAGCTACATTTACATTGAGCAAGAATAAAAATAAACACTTGACTGAATCAATTGAGTCAAGTATCAAGAATCAATCAAATAATTGTATTAATACCAATATTGTGTTATTGTAATCTGATAAATCCATAGTATAGTGCAAGGTCTGACAAGAAGGAACGCCTACCGCTACAAAAAAAGGGTCTATGTGTACATTCGCTATACTTTACCTGTGCAGGAGCGCCATCAGCATTGCTAACGGGCTTAATTGGGCCAAAACAGGAGGTACAACAGTTAGTGCAGAACAGAAACAAATGCAAGAAAAGTTCATTGTGAGAAAGAATAAAAGTAAGTGGTTAGTGCATATTGATTATCATGTTGTATTGGTAGCACTGGTCTCTTTTAGCAAGTATTGATGTCAAGGACTACAAAAGTGTGAGTTTGATGAAAAATGCAAAGAACTCAAAGTATACAGTAGTTGTGAAGTAGTGTGTTTGAGTTTTCCAGAAAATTAGATTCATTTTTATTTATACCCAATTGATTCTCTTTTTGTTGTAAAATATTCAAATGTGAGGATTCGTTCTTCTACATTGGAATAGAATCATAATTGGTCCGATGGTAATACAAGGACGTTGGTTTATATTAGTGATGCCTTTGGGTAACAAATTAGGAACCGGTTGGCAGTTACCCATAGAACTAATGTGGTAATTTGGACAAAAAACAAGGAATAGGCATAGAGAACTTCAAGAATCATTTTTTTCTGTATTTACTTCATCCCTCTTAGTTCTGGCTTTTCTTTCCTGATTGTGAACAATGAGAGTTTGTTGTGATTGTTGTTGCCACCAGTGAGGGGAGGGGAAGGGGTTACTTGGATTCCCAAAGAAAATATAATGACATTGACAATAGAAACACATGGAAAGGATTATCTCATCACATTTTGATTCATAGTTGGTAAATGGTTATTAACTAATTATAAACATTGAGTAAATTGAAATGAAGGATTCGATCAAATGTCCAACCTATTGTTGTCGCCCCCAACAATATCAGAAATCGTCTTTTATGAAATGCCTGGTGATTCTCAGTGAAGAGTAGTTTACAACTGTTCACTGTTAGTGTAAATGGCATATCAACTGAAGAGTGGGTGACGAGAGGAAAATTCTGTACAAATTCATACACGTTCAATTGGGAAAAAAATTAAAAACAACAATAATTCTTGTCGAAACGGCTTCCATTAACAAGATTTATGAATGTTATTTTCTAAATTGCATGTATTCGGGTAACAGAATTATATCCGAGTAATACAGATACTCAACCTGGGCACCCTGGTATTTGGGAATTAGCATCACCAGTTTGTATTAAAATATAAGTACCTCGGTGACAGACAAATAATTTATACAATACGCCTAAAAGAAATCAGTGTAACTAAACAGAAGGTTTGAGAGTGATGAAGGAAAGCTGATGTGAATAAATGCTAGGAGACCAGCCTAAATGTAATAGTGTGAATGAAAAATAAATACAATTAATTGCATCGTACGTGCAATGTTGCCTTGTTGAACAGTGCGAGTTAATCTACAACACTGTGAGCTGTGCACTTGAACAGAAAAACAGGTGATTGTTGTTGTTTTCTTGAAGTTGAATCATATGCTATCAACCAGTCATTCAATGTCGCACCCTGAACCGTAAATTTCCAAGTTATAAGAATCACGAGAACTTAGGAAAAGTAATTAATAAACACGGATTTCTGAACAAAATTTTGTAATATATTCAATGGTTGAAGGGAAATTTGTTGAAATTAATTTTGTTATACTTGTATTGGTAAAAGCTCAGTAAGTAGCGTAGTAACATATAATTCTTAAGCCATAGTGAATACATTACTGTAATTTCAAAACTGGCCCAAAATGCAAAACATTATAGTTATAGATTTTGATCCAGTATAATTATATTCAGTTGGTTGGTTACAAGTTGAATTCAAAGGATGATGTGATATTATACACTATTTTCAATTATTCATCAATTTGAAGATTTTTGGAAACGATTGAATTGAAAAGTGATTTGACTTGCTTGTATTTCCTAGCAATGTGAAGTATGTTTTAGTGCTGAAGTTTCAAGCCCAGTTAAATGTGCAACTAAAGTGCAGTTCGCGACTCACTTTTGTCCATCTTTGACTGTTCCGTTCTTGCCGAGACTTTCCGTAACGGCTGCGTCGAACACCAATGACTGCATCAACGTCTTGTCACCTGACGACAAAAAAATAACAAGTCAATTGACAACAACCACAATATTGTTCTTCTATTTTACCTATGACTTCAACTTTGAAAGCCAATGCTATAAATAAAAATTTACATTGAGCGTTATTTCTTCAAGTTTTTAATTTAACTCCATGGGTCAAATGTAGAAATAATTAATAATAAATTGGATTTCTTTAAGTTTGTAATTTATGAGCCTACATTACTTTGGTGAATGCAGCTGCGAAGTCTATAATAATAAACAGCGTGACAATAAATATGGAGTCTGCATGAGGCTAGTACATAGCCTAATTGAAAGAATGTTTGAAGAAAAGTGTTGGACAATACTCTCACACATGTTTTTAGAAGAACAATGTGATCTTTTACATTACGTTGATTGAAATGGAAAAAATCAAATGTCACCATTTGTTTTCAGAGAACAAAGATATAATTCACTTCTGATTTATAAAATACGAGTTTCTGGGATTGGTTTGCTGTCATCTCGAAGTCTCGTGAATATGATATTCAAAGTTCGATAATTCTGGACATCACACTTGAAAAAATTAAAACTGTCCATCTCGCTTGAAAATCAACGAGCCATACTAGTTCACCTTGATAATATCTGAAGGTTTCAAGAGACCGTCTCTCTTATTCCATCGACACCACTGAAGTACGAGAGGCATACGAATTATTCTTCATGATTGCAAGTACAGTAGGTCAAGTGAATATACTCACAGAAGTATGAGTCTTTTTCTAGTTTTTTCATATTCTGCTGTCCGGCGTCTTTCAACGGAGATCTTGGTCTCAGAGACATCCACTTCCAGCCGGGTTTACTTGTCTTTATCAAGAAGTGTAACATTTGTTCCTCGGGCGTACGGAATCTGTGCTCGGTAGCGTAGTTGTACTCGCAGTAAACCCTGCAGCCAAGACAAGAAACAGTTAAGTATTTAAAGGTATAGAATACAAATATATATTAATTATGCTCACATGATCATTCTTCGAGTAATTACATAGTATTTGAATATATCAAATATATATCAAATATTACTCATAAATACATGTATATAACATGCTATATTAACTATTGAGTAAGATTGATAATTGAGAGCAGATTGAGATTTGATTGAGATTGAATATTAGGTATGATATTAAGATCTTCTCAATGGAATAATAATGATCATAAATTAATTATGAACCTGTCATAATAATTGACATCTATAAAATGCAATATGATTTTATAGGAGAGACACCATTTTAAACTTTAAAACCACTTATTTCATGTAAATATAGGCCCCTAACATTAACATGGCTATTCAATTATACCACCGCTATCAGTCAATTAACCTAGGTCTTTCCAACAATTACCAATCCATAATATTTTTAATCATCATAATAAAGTGAAGAGTTTGACAAACCAAGTTTAATAAGATAATCAAATAATATTATCAATAATTTACAATTTACTGGATTTGTAATTATCATAATGAAGTCAAAAATTTGACTGAAAATGTCAAGTGTAAAAAAATAATAATTCTTAGTTGGCAATTAGTGATAACTTACCAATTAGGGTGTATTTTCCAATTAGCACCCTTGAAAAAGTTTGAGACTGTGAAGAAGAAAATTACAATTGATGGTAAGTGCATATTTTCTCTGATTATATGATATGAATGAATGTTTCACTTAATCAAAGCATTCTGAATCAATGATGTTTTAATTGTAGGTATTATTATTAGAAAAACGAATATGCTTACATGGACATATCTACCTA
Source organism: Brachyptera risi (assembly GCA_964007535.1). Classification (NCBI taxonomy): domain Eukaryota; kingdom Metazoa; phylum Arthropoda; class Insecta; order Plecoptera; family Taeniopterygidae; genus Brachyptera; species Brachyptera risi. The sequence continues at coordinate 38,397,773 of OZ023326.1, read as the reverse complement.
CTACTACACTGTAGTTATCATTTGATGCTTCAAAAGTACGTAGAATGTTTTGGCTGTTTTAAGAACAATACAATTCACTAAAGAGATTAATCATAGCTCTGATCATCATCAATATCAATGTTTCATTAATAATTACATAGTTTACAAATACAATTACATGATACAATTACATACCATTTTGTGCACTATGTTTGATCTCCATCTCTCCCAGCACTTCATGCATTCCATAACCTTCTGGTATTGCTAGGCCCAGTGAGAAAGGAGTGCCATCTATTGGATTGTAGAAGTACTTGTGGTGACGAGTAGTCACTCGTTTCTGAAAACACAATCATGTCCTCAATATTTTTTCATCAACATCAAAACTTGACACAAAATTATCACTCCCTGATTGAGGCTAAGGATCAAAGGTGAAATCATTCGTACAGGCCACCACAAGGGTGTGATCTTACCACCCTAAACAATTAATAACACATAATGAATTTGATCTGACTTAGATCTGAGGATGCACATGGTCAGGTGTTACGTCTTTCCTATATTGTTGTATGGAATGGAAGGTTGAACCCTAAGCAAATTGCTATGCCAAAGACTGGAAGCTTTCGAGATGTGGGTTTATCGTCGAATGCTCCATATTCCATGGGTGGACAAAGTCAGAAATGTCCGAGTGATGGAGCGAATGAATAAGAACTTGGAAGTGTTATTTACAATCAAGAGATGAAAGCTGAAGTACTTTGGGCATATAATGAGAAGCAATAAATACAGGCTCTTGCAATTAGTTTTACAAGGGAGGATTGAAGGGAAGCGTAGGCGTGGCAGGAGGAGGACTTCGTGGCTCAAGAATCTTAGGAACTGGTTCGGGTAGAGCACGGGGTCCTTGTTCAGAGCTGCAGCATCTAGAGATGACATAGCTATGATGATCGCCAACCTTCGTTAGAAGAAGGCACATGAAAAAGAAGAAGAATGAATTTGATTCAACTTTTTGTTTCTAGCTGCTTACCATGTCATCATAGTGCATCTTCATGCTGAGCTCCGTTTCACCCTCTTTCTGGTCGATCATGTCGTGACGCAACTACGCAACACAAAAACACAACAAATCATTAGAGGAAACCAAAGATATGAAGACATTGGAAAATTATACAAATACACAGTGATGAAAAATAGTGGGAAGATTCAGAATGATGTGGAAATAACATTTTTCCAAGACAAATTGATAGCATCAACAATACAAAATGATGAAAATTGCAAAATTCGAGGAAAATTAGGAAAAATTGAAAACATACAGTAATAAATTCCAGAAATTGAAAATTGAAAAATTGATAAAAAAGGAGATATGTTGAAAATGAATGCTATGATCAGAGTAATCAATGCAAAAAACCAAATGGATAGATGAAGATAGATACAAAACTTCTAAAATTAGAAAAAAATAAAATTAAACAAAAATCCACAAAATACAAAATGATGAAACTGAAAAAAATATGATATTAGACTGAATCACAGAACCTTTCTTCCAAATATGATATTGAATGAGTAAAAAAAATCATGTGTGTCTGAATAATCTTTCTAGCGGGTATGTCCTCATTTTGACTTTTGAGAGATTTGAACTTAAAATCTATCTTTGTGACTTACACATGCCTACATCACTGGTTTCGTCCCGAAAAATGTTATAAGTAACTCTGTAAGAGAATAATGCCACCTGCAAGCAATCTGTGTGGCAAAGACCTCCCCTCGAATATTTTGGAAATAACCTATTTTCAAAGTTGTTTTGATGAGTTAAGGAGTAATGTGTGGTAACTATCAGGTAGACATAGCTACACAATTATACTACAGTGTATATCAATTTCAATTTCTGTGTCATAAACATAATACATATCTTCAATTTATATCAGTAATCAGTATATTATTATTCATCACTGACACCATTATCAATTGTCATGAATTCGAATTTTACTCCTCCAATTGAATTGTTATATTGAATGGATACAGTTATATATTATTGCTGCCTATATTCACGTATTTTAGTGAAAGTACAAACTGGGCCTCATTCTCTTTGAAAGATGTGGTGTAGACCATGCACTTCATCATCTTATGGACTGCATTGTTCTACACTTACTTCAAAATCCATGCATGCCACACTGCCTTTACTGCTATCGCTTGTTTAATATATATTTCATATATTTCATGTTAAGAGAGCAAATTCACATGCTGATGCTTCATCATCATTACTCAGACTCATACCATTATATTAATCTTTTGGTAATATGCCAATTAATTTTTAATTGTAACATATTCAACTAATTCCTGAAGATGAATGGGTATAGGACACGGCATAAATCTGCTTATATTCCATTCATACAAAATTGGGTCCCACGAGGTTGTGATAAAATAAGTGCGTTTCCAGTTTCCACCATTTTCCCGCGTACCAGTCGACACTACTGACCTACCTTAGTTGTTTGTCATTTACTTCATAGTGCAATAACCACATTGTCGTAATTGAAATTTGTTATTTGTTTTTTAAAAATTCCATTATCAACCAAAAATAATAATCTTTGCAGAGGAAAATGTTGTAATTCACTCAACGATCTCGGATAATAGCGTATATAATGAGATTTAGTTAATTGGTAGATAGACCTCAAATTTGATCAATGATAAATTGGTCAGATTCTTTGATCCACCAATATCTTGTATGAAACATTTTAGGGAACTTACATCGAGTAGGAGGGTATTATTTTCTCTCGGACCTCCTTCACTGTCAACAAGTTCCACTTCCGTCAGATCAACACTGTTGTACGTTGGTTTAAGTGTGTCCTGGAACTGTGAATAAGCAGATACGTGAGTGAAACCAGCAATTGTAAAAAGTTGACATATTATCACTTTTTTATTTAGCTTTTTATTCAATCAGTTAGTACATATTTCAGAAAAACTCAATGATTTTGCTAACCTGTCCATATCCGTTGTTGATCTGTTACCAAGAAAGAAGCAGCGTAAAGAAATAGAAATAACACATTAAATCTTGTTCGATACAAGTCTGAAACTTATACAACAATAGTCCATACAATAATATAAGTCTCAACAATAGTTTACCAGGGGTCGGAGGTCCGGGTGATACAGGACGTGGCCGTTGTTGTTCACGATGAATGAGTATCCATTTACACCCAACTGGAGAGAGAGAGACACAAGAATTAGACACGTGGAAATAAAATATTCAATAGCTGGTATAAATATTTTTCAAAAAGTTTTTCCATATCCCATCTCTCTATCAAGTGATTAGCGACTTTCATTTCCTTGCCTGTTGGACGTCACAAAACATAGCACCCAATCAAGGGCACTATTTAAACTGTGGCAAATTTGATATACACAATTAGGGTATCTCTGAATGACCACATATGATATCAACAGTGGCGAGAGGCCAGGATTATATTGGGGAGGGAGGGAAGGGGGGGGGGGGGTCGATAGTCGTATTTGAAAATATGCTCTATAGAGGAACACAGCCCACTCCCAATATCTATCACATACACATTCCAATTATTGACTTCATAAAATAATATATATTTTATTTTATTTTAGTTATCATAAACTTTATTCTTTTTATTCTAATAATGCAATTTATTTCAGTCCAGCTTCGGTTAAGTTTCAAGCCCCACCCTGTATACGCTATTGGATATAGATCTAACTGGCTGTCTGATAGCAATGCATGTATTTAGTTATCAGCCATCACAAATGAGGTATAAAATGAATATTATCATTATCTAGGTAAGCTGGAGGTTCAAGGGGATCTATCTCAAACTTTTTTAAGAGTTCTTACAGGTTGTAAAATGTATAAGCCTTACATGGAAAATTAGGATGATTATTGGCTGGTAATATATTATCTTTCCATGCACGGTACAACTATTAGTTCGGCTATCAATAATTATTAGTCCATTCCATACTTAGGCCTACATTAAATTTCTGAAATATTTCTGTTCAGGGTCTCGAAAAATATTTCGGAACATCTATCTGTCCTGGTTTTGGTAAGAAAGAAATCCAATCTCGGGCAAATTATTCGAGTGAAATGGTGAATTTTATATTGTGCCACAAATAAATGTACTTGCTGTAGCTGTATGAATATGATATCTCATATAGTTTCCACAGCTGTTCCACTCTCTCTGATAAGTTACCGCACGAGCATGGCTGGTCATTGCGAGCATGGCCTTGTTAGTTCCAGAAAAATCATATTGATGACTCATAGAGTCATATACCATATCAAGACTACCCGACGCCTCATTTCTGACACGTCTCGACATGTGACATACAAGCTACACTGTGTGTAGGCCTACACAGAAATCAACACATTTATTTGGTAATTTAGTTCTTTGATCTTATGCAGTCTTGTTCTGATGTAGCTACTGTTTGTGTGTATTTTGGTAAGCAGACTGTTATTATTTATTAATGTAGTATTATACCAAAATTGAAATGCAAGTTTTTGTTCCAGGCTACAAAGCATACAAGTGAATGGAATTTTATCAAGAAAGAGCAAAGATTTAATAATGAAATTGAATGCAAGATCTGTAAGTTGAATTTGGATGATGATTATGAAAGTTGATCAAACATTAATGATAATATCAAATAGAATAAACTTAATCCCATATGAGTTTTTACGTTGATGGTAGTGCACCATCGTGCAGTATGAAGAGTCACATTGTTAAGAAAAGAAGTGCAGAGGTGCAGATTTATTATTTGATGTTACTGTAACATTACCAATTCACAAGTTTTCATATCCTTCAACCAAAATTATAATTAAAATGATGTATATTTGTATAAATATGACTGTTTCATATTTTGTATTTTTCATGTACTGCCAAAGCACACTACAAACCCATTACACACCCAAACTCATTACAACATATCTAAAGCATGTTTAAAATAGAATCCCTGAAGGATATCATGAGGAAAGTCTGCCCCCCTCACCCCTTGCAGGTCTGGCCCAAGGTCTGATCCATTTGTACCAGATTTTTTTCTTTGAATTATGGTCACCCCATTTCTGTATAATGAACGCTGATTCACTTCGATACGAATAGAAATAAGTTTTCATGTTTAGATCACTCTCAATAGGTCACCTTGTATGGCTGCACTAATTTCTTGATCTGGTCAACTGGGACATCGGTACCAACCACGCCAAGCAAATTAGCAACTCTCTCCTGAAAAACAAGAAAAATTATCGATTAATTTGTAGTCCATAAGAAACATTGCTATATAGCGACGGGGATAGTTACAAAAAATTCAGCAAATCATAAGTATTGAATGATTAGACCTATCACTATCAGACATATGGCTGATTTCCCATTTGCATTGAAAATATTTACCACATGCTTCAGAGGCTATCATTTCATTTCAGTGGTTCTTTAATTCATTGATTGTTCTGGAAATTAATTCACTTGTTTTCAAAGATTATTTGAGTTAGCTAATCATACAATTTTTGTAGTAATTCAAGTGGTGACAACTGATCTGTAAACTTATGCATTGTTGCAAATTAAGAAATTGATTTTTCAAGTCGATTTCTACTGCGTTTTGTATGTTATTTGTTGTTATGTTTTGTATGTTTATATATGTTTGTTCAAATTTGTGTTAATTCCAACTATGAAATCATGATTCCTACTAGGTCCTACTAGGTGAACCAAAAATCATGAGCTAGTGATTGAAGTAATGCCAAACATATTTTTGTTGATCTCTCTGTTACCCTATTCTGGTTGTTTATTCTACTAGATATATATTTACAGAAAGAAGGCTTGAAATTTGAAGTAATCATGATAAATGGCACTGTTTGACTTACGTCAACATTGGATGACCGCGACGAATAGTTCCGTCTGTCAAATATCGGTGTGGAAACGGATGTCATCAGTTGGCTATCTTGGATGTGGTCGCTCTGAATACTGTCACCCTGCAACAACGATGATCACGTTATCAGAAAAAGTTTATTGAGTATAATAGACATGCAGAATCTGTCATTTATATTATTGAACACTGAATATCAACTTTTTAGCGGATTGAGTACATCGTCATGATTTATGACTTATGATTCATGATGTATTTGAGCAAAGCCTGATGTAAAATCATGTACTGCATTTAGGTTTCTGTTAAAAGTAACAAATGACCAGTAATTTGGTTATAGGGGGTGTAGCAGCAAACCTGGTGAACTATCTAAGATTTTGATTGGTTTATATCAACATGTAAACACTGCAATTGTCTCTGAATTAACAATGAGTAAAACTTGACAGAATTTTGTTATCGCAAAAAAGATGATGTTGCTCACATCCCCTAGTTGTGCATAGTAAATAGTTGTTTACCTTTCCTCCTGAATACACGGCTGTCCACTGAATCGGATGATCGTTCTGGTACATGATCATCGGCCTTGCCATCACCGTCACGTAATTCAGCACGCGCGATCTTACATCCGTCAGACTCATTACGCGGGTGTAGAAACCTGAAAAATCAGCAATGCGTATTTTTTGTTTACACTGAATAACAATGAATTACATTTGACCTTGATGTTTGGGTGAGTGGATCCCACACATCCTCAAAAAGGAAATGGATAAATACTTCATTGATGTATTTATTTTATTTTCCCATTTTCATCAGTTTGTAGCTTAAACACAATTGAATGTTGGAACCAAATTAATAACTGTCAATCAATAACTGAATCATCCCATATGCACTGAATGAATGCATTTGAGATTCAGAGGCGCGTCGACAAGGAGGTCATATGCACTCAGACATTTTTAAAATTTTGGCTATCTAATTAGCTTATTCCAAGTTGAAAAACATTATGTAAGCAAATAGAAGCAATAATGATGGACTCTCTGTTTGCTATCACAAACTTATAGCGTACCTTTATTATTGCAAGCCATCCAGTTCATGTTGGCAGCATTGGCGCCGTCCTTTCCCACGAGATAGGTGAATACTCTGACAGGCATGTGTGGCCAGTTGTATTGCTTGAATATATGTTGGTAACTATCCGGGGGACCATCAGTAATAAGCATGATGGCCTGGTTACATTGGCAGCCTTGACCAGTTCGGTTATACTGTAATCATAATTAAGAAAGAAATGAAAGATCATGCCTGGTACATTTAATAAAGAAAATAATATACGAGTTGAAAATATTTTTTGTTTTTCCCAAAAATAAATAACTGAAGAGATATTGATACTAGCACCTCAACTGGATGATTTTTAAAATGTATTCCAGGTTGTATGTATTTGATACCAATTAACACCCGACATTCTCCTTGATTGAAATAATATGGATATGTAAATAAGGTAAGCTATTGGTATTCATGTAATGAATTATATGATATTTTCTCTCACACAGGTAACAGCCGGGGAAACAGTTACATCATCGTTATATTCATATGAATTTTCAGAACTATTTTGCATTCTGAACTGCAGAAAGCAATTTCAACTTTGGTAGTGTTGCAAATAGGCAATATCTTAAAAAGTCAAGGAGACTCGTGTTATTTAACTCAAAAATTTACTCCAAAGAAATTATTGTGATTCAATGACATTTTGGGGATTTTTATAGTTTGACGTAGTTTGATAGTTTATCATAGGCCCTACTACGAAGTATGTAAAGGAGTGTGTTTATAGTAAACCCAAATGTAATATCTAATACATTACCCTGTGCAGAATCTCGAATGCCGTGACGAGTGCGGAAGTGAAGTTGGCGATGTTCTCTGCTTTCATGTTGTCAAGTGAGTTCGTCAATTCTCTCACATTGTCGGAGTTGGCCTGGCAAGTGTCAATATAGAGTAAGTTTTTATTTCTCTATGACATTTACATAGAAAAAGATATCCTAACAAATTAGTTTACATATACATTACAACGAGAATACTTTTCCTGTACACACCTTCAATCCCCTGGCTTACATCTGCAGTCAGTGTGACTTTCCAGTAATTACTCACAACTCAAGCATCAGCGCTAGGAGTATAGAAGCTGTCTTTAGTCAAGTTGGCCAATACGGTTTCTCAACTGTAAACGGTAGCGCTCGAGTTGCGAGTACCGGCTGGAAAGTTACATCAACTGCAGAGGTAGGTGAGGAGATTGAAGGTGTGTACGGGAAATTTATTCTTGTTCTGCCATAAGCTTGGTAGTACAGCTTCTGTAGGCTTGGTAGACAGCTGGTAGCTGTCTTGCCAGTATATCTCTTGTCTGTACTATTTATTAAGACACATATTGTTATTTACACACAAAAAATTGTCCGTAGGATCGAAGCCCAATCCTTATATAGTTAAAGATACTCGACTCTGCCTTGCATACAAGAATGCATGAATGAAATGAATAAAAATGAATAAATATATATTGGATAATAATAACATTACAATTGACGACGTTATTTGGTGAGGTATAGCCTTGTGGCCGTTTTTACATCTAGTCTCTATATCTACATCCAACATGACTATTGAAGTGATAAATTAAAAAAATTAGACTCATTATTCGTGAATTCAAATTCAAATTCAAATTCAAATTGATTTATTTCTGTGAAGAGTCACATTAATAAATAGTAATATAAATATAAATGATAATATATAATATATAATAATATATATATATATATATATATATATATATATATATATATATATATATATATATATATATATATATATATATATATATATATATATATATATATATATATATATATATATATATATATAACAATAAAAATATGATAACATAATAATAAATTAATAATATAATCATATTATAAAAAAATACGAACATCGCAATACAGTATATCAATTATCAAATCTAAGAATCACAATAACAATATAGAGACTTGACTTCTCTGACTAGAAGTAAATGAATCAACAATGAATACACAACTGCATTTTGGACATATTTGAACCCAATAATATTGTTTACTGTAACCAAACGAGAGAAATACAGTATAATGTAATGCAAGGTCAGACCTTGAAGGTCTTATTAAAGGGCTAAGAGCGCATGCGAGCGGATATACTGAAATATCAGTTTTTAGTGATAACTTCTGAATGGTATGAGATATCAAAATTTTGAAATGAGAGAAACACATATATTTTCAATATCTTAAAAACAATGTGAAATGAAATTAATAATCATGGATTAAAAATTATAATATTCACACTGGAATACAGCTAAAAAAATTTTTTCACAGCTGTATACCTGTGAAAATTGAACTGTATGAATTGAATAGCTTTCACCTCAACTGCCTTGAAGGAATTGAAAATATCTGTACTTCTAATCTACTAGAATTTTGATATTTCATGCCGCTCAAAAGTTATCACTCGAAATCTGATATTTTGCTAAATCAAGTTCGATGCACTCTTGATTCAAAACTCCATCCTGACCTGCCATGTCACCCTCCCTCACCTGCACAAGCATATCCTTGAAGCAAGGAACTAGCTCCTCAGTCGTGTCGGAGAACTTGAACACATTAACGAAATCATTGTTCCCGAGCGTGTCCAAGATGGCGGTGACAACTGCGCGTGCTATATCGCGTCGTTGGCCCGTCATCGAGCCTGACGTGTCAACGAGGATCAAGATGTCTTTGGGACTGGTAGCAGCGTCGATATACCAGGAGCTGGTCCGAATGTCATGGAGATCCTGGCTAGATTTCCGGGAATCGTCCGGAGGCCATTTCACAGCTGGGAAAGACAGTCACTCAGTCAGGACTCATACAGTCATTTATGACATTTTAGATAACATTCTGGATACATTAAAAAAATCACATACATTTGTCTCTAACCCGTTGATAATTTGAATAAGTTCATACTGATTGAGAACATAAATTAACATTCTAAAGCTGGATTTCCATGCAAGCGATTCTCATATCGCGCTATACCATGTCGCGCGTCATGGCTGCGCGCTCGAATGTTGAACAAACCTCAACTTTCGTGAAGCGATTCGTGACTTGTCCCTGATTGGTCAGTGGTCTGCTGCCTCGCGACTTTGAGCTGCCATGACGCGCGACATGCTATCGTGCGATATGAGAATCGCATGCATGGAAATCCAGCATAATATTAATTACTATTAATAATTTCTATTTACAATATCTTACTCAGCCTATGAGAGAAAATGTATAATTGTGATTTACAATTAATAATACTGTTCAGTGTTCAACAAACTCAAGATTTGTATTGTAGGCTTGATAATAAGTTCATATTTGGCAATATTTTTTTAATTCATTTGATATATTTATAAATTTGTATAGATGAGTTGACTTGAATAGTTTGATATACCATGTTATAAAATACTAGGAAAACGCTATATACGCGTTGTTAGACGAGCGGAAAGTAATAGTATGTCGACTTCTTTGCCAAACTTTTGCCTAAATTCGCCAATTGAGTGACATTTAACTTATAAATGGGTAAAAACTGCTTCGAGTGGTACCAATTTAGCATATTTCATGTTTTTTCTTCAAAATTGCTGACCCGATCATGCTGAGAATTTCCAGAAATGTGTATCAAGATGTAATTCAACTGCACATAAAATTTCATTTTCTTTGAAAATAAAAATATATATATATTTTTTTTTTTTTGGGTTCTAACGACGCACTGTAATGATGACTAAGATCTATTGGCGTCGGATGAATGATTAATCAGATGACGGGATGATGAGATGAGGGTTTTTATGGGTAATGGGAAGGATAGTGGGAAGGAAGCGGTCGTGGCCTATATTGTGGGAACCATCCCGGCATTAGCCTAGACTACAGAGGGAAATACATTTTTTTTCCGCCGTGTTATTCTAATGGGTATTTTTAAAATTTCTAAAATTCATAAAAATAAAAGTTATCACTCGATAATACCACAAAACTATACAGATCTAAGTTAGATGAGGAACCATCATGAAAAAAAAGTTTGACATTGATAGCTTTAGCCGTTTGACCTGTGGAGAACCGACAAAAAAACATAAAAAACAACATAAAAACGAACACCAATTTTTTTAAGTATGTCAAATTGAATCATCGCTAAAGCTCGTCTAAAAAACCTGAATGAAAAGCTAATATAGATTATCATTATTCAACAGAAAAAGAAAGCCTTTTCAAGGGAAACTGGAATATTACGTATATTTCATAATTTGAATTTTCACAAAATGTTCACACGAATTTTGACAAAACACACACATCATATTTTAATTATGATTCACAAAATGTTCAACTCAATTGAATATACCTGTTGATACAAACAAGATCAAATATTTTCCAAATAACCACTTTTGTACCTGGGTATCTCCTGAGAAAACCCGATGAGCTGCCGTAGTATTGCCATGACAACGACGGGTCCATCTCATAGTTGTTGACAAACAACGGGTTGAGGTACTCGGACCATTTGATGGCGTTTAGAACTTCAGGATCTGAAAATACATAATCGAACAAATAAACACACAATCGGTAGCACTGAAAAGACAATGATTAATTACAGTGATGGTGAAAGTCAAGTGAAAGTTATCTTGCTTCAAATTGACACTAATTCTGAGAGACAGAATCGAATTTTAATGCTTAACCAATTTGCGCCAATTTTTATATGAAAGAAATATATTTTCGAGAATTTAATTACCATTTTAAAACTTTTAAGACAAATTATTGGATTTCACAACCATCCTAATCTCCAGAAAACTTGACCATCAAATCATACAAATATGATTATTGATTGATAATTATATGAATTCTATTCACTTAATTACAAGATGGTTGTGAAAGATTTTGACATTCGATTTGAAAGCTCAACTCATCATTATCAGATTCCATCAATTTAGTTCACAATTTTGTTCTAAATATTTAACCATCTTATGTTTCCACCATCATGTTCATCATGAAAAAGCTCAGACTACATTCTTTCGCGACTTCTTTGTGACTTTCTAAAACTCTACGAAACTCTATTTTTGTACAAATTCTTTTGTTATTTGAAATGACAGCGACGTTTTCAGTTAAATAAAAAAGATTTGTAGATAAGAAAGCAGTTGTAATTATCTTGAAATATGGCACCTCGACCAGAAACTTTCCCAATTGTTTAATGAGCGCAAAAATTATACGTCCACTTGTTGCGTCTAAGTGAAATTTGTTAGATTTCACGGAAGACCAAGTTTCATGAGTTGAAAAGAAAAAACCTTGAAAACAATATGCAAGTTTCAGATGAATCATATAATATATCATGCTGAAATTTACGTTAGATTTATCCTGGTAAATTGGCCATTGTTGAGAAGAATCTGTAAGAATGAAATGTTACAGAATTGTTGATCAATGCTCATTGAATCCAAAAAAACGGTCGAATGTCTCTAAATATTGTTAACCACATAATCTGTCTTTCCAAATTATTCTTATGGTTTTATCCACATTTTAGAAATTCATTCACATTGAATGTTATCAAAAGCTGTATACAAATGTGACTTCGCATGTCTCCAAACTACGGTTGAATAATAGGCCTACTAATAATAATACCTCATAGAAAATTCTACTGTTAGGAATAATATTGGGCGAAATTTCGAGGTTATTGATTTTCCATTTGACACACAGTAACAACCTTTTTTTAGTTTGTGAAATTGTATCATTAGAAAACACCAAACGTTTCAAAGATCATACATCTATATAGCTCGTTTTATTGTGGCCCCGTAGTCTCAAGTCAAGTTTCCCTTATCTCAGAGTATTACGAAGTAATATATAGGCCTATATATATATATAAAGGTCTTTGTCTCAGAGTTTGTGCAAACAAATAGCGAGGATAACCATGGTGATAACAACTTGGAACTGCCAGTTAGAGCTACTCCCACCACGATGAACTGATCTGATACCAACCTATTTTATCATAATATAAAGAAGGTGACCCAACTCGGGTCACGAGAATGAAATATTTCCGGGGTCAGTAACCCAAGTCCAGGGTCCCGATTGCCTGTAGCGCAACTACCACTTTTATATCGAACTATATAACTATATAACAACATTACTCAACAATGCTTTACACGGTTCAGTAGAATTATAATAGTAGTTGCATTTGTTTTTTACGAAAATTATAGATTTTGTAAGTTCAACAATGCCACCGTTACCGTATAGCCACTCTTATCTACATCCAGTTTACAAGGGAATCCGCTAAATCGCGAGAGGCAGTCGGAACATCTGGCTCTGCACCGCAAAAAACCACAAATGCCTTCCATATTATTAGTATCGGAGTTGGAGCACCGCCTTTATATTATGATAAAATAGGTTGCTGTCACTACATCCTGGATTTTGTGAGTTCAACAATGCCACCGGTACCGTAGCCACTCTTATCTACATCTAGTTCACAAGGGAATCCGCTAAATCGCGAAAGGCATCGAGACTTTTGGCTCTGAACTGACCGCAAGAAACCTCAAATGCCTTCCATGTTATCAGCAGGCCATGTGAGTTGGGTCACCTTCTTTATATTATGATAAAATAGGTTGCAATCACTACAACGTGCACCCACGTTGGTATTTCAGGCCAAAAGTAAATTGAAATCAGTTGGCATACCTGCGTCCTCTACGTTGGCCGGCATGAGGACCGAACTAAGACTCGTGTTCACGAACAGCTGATCAAAGTGTCGGTTCTGCGACATCGCCATGTCGCGTGAACCGTCAACGACACGGCCGTCGGGGCCGAAGTTGTTCAAACGACGCGCGTTGTAATACCGCACCGACACCGACGCATCGAACTTGTGCGATAACGCGGCCTGTTCGGCAGAGTCCATGATGCGCTAGAAAACGAGACAGGAGGCAGTTGATGAATAAGAACACGGACACATTTTGTGGGAAATTACAGAAAGTTATATATATACACATCCGGACACATCTCTACAACAATTATATGATATTATAGTCTTGCATAATTGTATCCACGAAAGAAGAAGGCGCGAACCATCTACGCGCTAGTGACGTGAGAGATGGTGTGTTGGTCACTCGGAACCTTCTTGTTTCGTTGATATAAGTATATATACGAAAGAAGAATATTGTTTACCAACTCAATAACTGTAACAATTCAATAATTACATAATTTGCATGCTCACTCGAATCTTTTGATATAGAGGCCGAAGAAATCATGGGGTCTTACCACCCTAAAAGTCACATGTACTGTATAGGCCTACATGATGCCTAAAAGTGATGTGTTTGTATAATATGTTGGTAGACGACCCACTTCTTTTGTGGGAACAGTTATAGGAAACAATTCACTTTCATAAAGATATACTAAACTGCGTTTATTAACAATAGAAAAACTGAACATGTGTTGAAAACACGGCTCCTCCACCAAACAAGTCTAATAATCGCACCTCAGCGACTGAATGTATTGTATATACATTGTTCTGTAGCCATCCAATAGAAGAATACAAATGAGACTGACATATAAATTCGATAAAATGCTTTATACATACATACATACATATATTTTAGGTATAATAGTATACTCTTAATAAGCCTTTGTACCAATGGATATGTATAAGGTATAGAAATGAAATAGATATATATTATCCTCGTTCTCAGAACAATGCTACACAATTCCTCAAATTTCCGGTTCCCTGCAGTCATATCAATCTCTTCACCCTTCCATTTCCTCTTCCCTCAGGATCCCTGAATTATGAACTGTTTTCGTTGCCACCATACATCACGGGTAATCAAGAACTCTACCAAACATATTATACCGATTCACAAGGGATTCGTTTGAATGTGTAAAGGTCATCTTCGTTAAAGACCATCATAAAGGATGATACCATTTAATTTGGAAGATTCCTTCGTCGTCCTAAGCTCCCCAGACTCGCCCCCAATCCCCCCACCCGCCCCCGCTCTCTGGAGATATCCTATACTGAATACTAATTGAAACCGGCAGCTATATCTACATGATATTATACTTTGCTTGCCGCATTACGAAAACACCTCACGATTCCTTAAGCTTTTCCCAAGGCTTTCCCGAGGTGAAATAAACTCATCAAGTTTAATATTTGTATACAGTTTTTTCTCTCTATAACGTTGGTATATGTAACAACATTACCATGTAAATAATGTATGTTGGTGAGATGTAATCTAAATGCAAATATAGGTTTCGATTAATATTGACTCTCGGGGGTTTTAATTTTGTTGTTTTATAGTGATGGTGATTCGTGAATATGAACAGAAATAAAACTGTTACGATATTCATTACAGAGAATAATACAGAGATTATTCATTATATTAATTTGAAACTGAATCAAAGTATGAAATTGATCAGCTAATAAGCTTTAATAAAATGCTAATAATATGAATACAACAACAAATTGTTTGCAGAATTGTTTCTTCAGTTGAATGCAGTAATAATTAATGTCTTACTCAACGGAATTGAAAATGAAATTACTCGTTCCAGAATTCCAGATGGTCATTGAGATCAGAGGATTCCATTGATATTTCATGTTTGATAATTATATGTGATGACCTTATCATGTCATTATTTTTCATGACAAAAAAAGACAGTTTAATTAATATAAATTGATTCTATTCATAAGACTCATGTGTTGATAGGAACTTGAGACCAACGTCGTAATATTCTAATAATTATATATGTTATTGATAATATTTGTTGTACTTGAATGTTAAAAGACGTTATCAATTACAATATATTCATTCTTTTTAAAATAAGCGGATTGTTAATAGATTTATATTTATTTGTTGAATCAGATGAGCGTCAGTGCATGAAGACAAAATCCTATATCGTTCATTTTTTGAAAAAAAAATTTCCATTTGTTATAGAGCCCACATGCAAAAAAAAAAAAATATTGAGGGGCAACTTGGCACGAACAAATGTCATTACCTAAATTATAGTAATATAACAGTTTTGAAATAATGGGTGAACCACTTCTAAGAAATACAAGCAAGAATTTTTGGAACCCAACAAGAAAGTAGGCCTATCTAACCCACGTGTTGACAAATGTAGAATGACATCAAAAGAGTTTCAACTTCTAATGATACAGTTATTATTATACATTTTACATTAATAGGCCTACTTGATCATTAAACATTTTTGAAAAAATGTCCATATCTAACAATAAACATCATTCAACATCTTCAACAGGCACAATTATTATTAATTATTGGAGCTTCGTAACGAAGTCTAACGAAGTACTTCAAAACCAAGGGATGTAAATTTCCATTAGATTATAATATAATTCTCTCTTCTTATGCGACGCATGCGTTTGCAGCGTTTGCCCAGTAAGTTGCTACCACTTTTTAGACGAGCTTTAGCGAGGATTCAATTTGACATACTGAAAAAAATTGGTGTTCTTTTTTTGTTTTTTTTCATGTTTTTTTGTCGGTTCTCCACAGGTCAAACGGCTACAGCTATCAATTTTAAACTTTTTTTCATCATGGTTCCTCATCTAACTTAATCTGTATAGTTTTGTGGCATTATCGGATATCAACTTTTTTTTGATGAATTTTAGAAATTTCAAAAATACCCATTAGAATAACATGGTGGAAAAAAATTAAAACATTTTTATTTTCAAAGAAATTGAAATTTTGTGTGAAGTTGAATAACATTTTGATACACATTTCTGGAAATTCTCAGCTTGATCGGGTCAGTCATTTCGAAGAAAAAACATGAAATGTGCTGAATGGGTAGCACTCGAAGCAGTTTTTACCCATTTCTAACTCAAATGTCACCCACTTGGCGAATGTAGGCAAAAGTTTGGCAAAGAAGTCGACATACTATTACTTTCCGCTCGTCTAACAACGCGTATATAGCGTTTTCCTAGTTATATGTAATACAATGTTGAACGGATTCAAATATATTTATGCCAGTTCTTTTGTTAGACAAACACGATTATGAAATGCAGCATGCACTTTGATTTGATATCATGATTGTACTTGTATTCACAATAAATGAAGGAGCGAACCACCCATGCGCTAGTGCTGGAGCATACGGGAGACGGTCGATTGGAACGTTGATCTCCCGTGGATACAAGTCTGTTGTACGTTCATCCATTAGCCAACGAAACGATATTAAATTAAAATGTCTACGGTTTTTAGTCCCAGACTCTACGTGACCGTGACGACGACATTTTCTCGAGCAATTTGTTTCGTGCAGATCTTGTAAAACTGATATGAAACTATAAGACGACGACGAGACGTCTTTTCTTAACTGAAAAGTGATCTTCTCTTTCTCTCTTTTTTTAAATCTTGAATGTTCGACATCGAACACAAAATCGAGTCAAGTATAGTTGACCGTTATGTGACCTCTCTCTCTTTCTCTCTCTCTCACACTCATTCACGTGTGAGATCACGTTAATTGAGATGATTATAAATTGAGGCGTTGCCATAAGATCCATTTGAGGAAGAAAATGCTGAAAGAAAGTCAATAAATTATAATATTTGAGTGAAAATAGTATGGGAATGTTTTGTTTGCTTATCCACGACCCCACCAACAGATAGGTTACTTCAAGATACGAGTGAGCGTGGAATAGATAAATGATGTTTGAAAAATTCATGGCTTTTGAAGGACATGAACCCGCGTCCGACTTGACTTCAGGTTCCAATGCAATTAATGATTTTTGGTTGTTCGAGCCATACATGACAATTGATGTAGTTGCGAGGTGAAAAGTGAAAAGAGACAAGTGGCAAGTGAGAAGATTGCGATACTCTATACAGACTAATTTCAAGTCAACTGCATGATTTGATTGCAAATTAGCATTCTCATGATCATTCTGATCATCCCACTTTCAAATGCTGATCCATATATATCATATATATATATATATATATATATATATATATATATATATATATATATATATATATATATATATATATATATATATATTATATTATATTATTGTATATTATGTTATACGATATTTTATAGAATATTTCACTAGTTTTCAGTGATATAGGCCTATTTGGATGAGTGAAACTGAGTTCAGTTGAAACTTGATATTTAAAAAAATGGTTCAAAGTGACTTAATTTATATCGATTTTAATCTTGTTTACAACTTTTCATCGGAGTTTTTCATCATGTTGATACAATTTTTGAGATGCGTCAAAGTTTTTTTAACTTCGAAAACTTGACATGAAGCCATTGTTTCCCAACGAAGGCAAAGTTCAAGATCGTTTGAATTGTGCACCACAAGAGAGGTCTTACCACGCCAAAGAAATGGTTGAATAGTTGAATATGATACAGCTCATCCAGAAAATTGTAGGCCCATAGTGATGAGTTGCCTATTGAGGGATGAAGAATGATTCAAAAGTCGGGGGAATGTTCTTTCTGAATATATATTCTTTGATTTTCTTCACAATTTGTGCTTTTTTTCTTCCAAATCTTCCTTTCTTCTTCTCTTGTGAGAAGCAATTTCCTTCCTGTAAACCACATTTCAGATAATTGTTGTTTTCACTGGACCACCAGTCAGGGGAACGCCATAGTCGACTTCCCTGACCAAGGTTGTCTATAATATTTCCCACAGTTACTGTAGGCTGTCATCTCAAACGATACAATCCAGTAGGTCTATATCTGTACACATCCAGCTCAAATCTAATATCAGACGTCCGTTTGATTTTTCCAATTTCGTCACTATACACACACACACACACACACACACAGATATATATATATATATATATATATATATATTACATTGACCTAAAAAATTCATACATTCTTATATATCTCGTTTTTTATATCAATATTCTTCAACATATCGGATTGTTCTTCGGTTTCCCTCTACCATTCTTCTTCTCATCACCCAAGCTGACTTGGTTTCCTCAAGTTTCCTTGAGTTTCCACAGCCTTGCGTCACCAATATGGAGTGTATTACGGATGCCAGTGTGTATAGGCCTATGTGTGTGTGTGTGTGGGGGGGGGGGGTAGAATTAGACTCGCTTGGCGCAATCACTGACGAAGCGCCGCGGGGAGAGAGGGGGAAGGGGTTGAGAGGGATAGAGATTTGGCTTGGAGTAAAACGGGGTTGCAGGCATGGACGGCAAGCAGCATCCCTCATCGATCTCTCTTGGAGCCAGTTTCTGCTCGCCGTGTTTTGCTGCTACCGCTGGATTCAGACTCGAAACGTCGTGCCGGCGATGGTTAGAGGTGGGAGGAGACGTCCGAGCAATAGGCATGCGGGCGAGAAATGTGAGGAGTGAATACTACTCGAATAAACTCGCGTTATAATAAAACTAATGAAAATGTTTTCATGCGGTTTCGTTCAACTTTTGGTCTTTTACAGTACGAGTTTTTGAGGGATTTCATGACGGAATTAATTCTATATTACAGTACCAACTTCAACCGAATAAATATATAAACGAACTTTTGGAATATTCAACTGATGAACTGCTAACCGACCCCCACCTTCATTCTAACTTAGCAATTTGTAGAAAGAAATCATCATCTCTCATTTCTAAAGAAAATGTTCATTTTATATCGCCTTTTTTATATTACAATCTTTTCATACGCTGCGCCTTTTTTCTTCAAATTACCGCCACAGACACGACTCTCTCTCTCTCTCTCTCTCTCTCTCTCTCACACACATACACACACACTCTCTCATTTCTTTCTCTTTTCATCGTTAAAACTCATTTTTCTCACTTCCCCCTTCGACTCTTCACCTCCTCCCACCAAGAAACGTTTCTATTGTGTTCTCTAGTTCTCGATTTTCTTCTCGTTTTTATTTCTTTAACACTCGTCTGTACTTTATTTACCAGAATTCACCTCGTTTCTCTCGTTCCTATATATATCTCTTTATTTCTACAAGTTTATTTTCCTATCTCTTTCTCTCTCTTTCTCATTCATCTTCCATCCTCCTCCTCTATATTCAATCTCCTTCTTCTATTTCCACTTCTACTTCATCGTCTACGTCTCTTTCTTGTTCTCACCGCCCTCCTTATGACTCCAGCTATTGATTCGAGAAGACCGTGTGTGCGGTTCAACTTCCCTTAACCCCTTCCACGTGACCCCATCTTACTTGCGCGTTTCAAAAGTCTACTTGAAAGTTTTACCGAACGAAATCGTTCGTTCAGATCGGGCAACACTCAAAGTTTTGGTTGTTCCGAGTTGTGTTGGATATTAAAAACGTAAATATGATAACTGATTCACGGGCAACGCAACCGTGTGTGTGTGTGTGTGCCATTTTTTATTTTTATCGCTGGCAAACAGAAACCTATTTCCCGCTGTGAACGACTGTATTAAAGTTGCATGGCCCCAATTCTAGAGGTGATTTTTTTTTTCATGTTGCCTAATGTGATGTTGGTAGGTACGTGCGTTTATCGTTTGTTTACTCCATATCCACATCCTGATACCAGACTATTTAGAACTGTGTATTAAAAACACGCAGTTACAGATAAGCGTATAGCGAATTAACTTTCCATTCATCTGAAACTTTTTTTACCATCGTGCATCCGTTTATACATATTCAATTCGCGTATATGTATACTGACCGTTTAAAATATGAAATATAGTTATCTTACATTTTGAGGTGAGAACGCAGAACACCTTAACAATGGAATCAATTGACAAATAGAAGGCCTTCTTTGTTACTTTTATCTACAAAATAAGATAGAACTACGTACCACTCAGCTAACTTATAGATACTTATTTAAAAATTGAAAGCATCGGGTGGTGTTGTAATTGTTATGAATAAAGTGCGTGCCACACGGCGAGTATAGAGAGAGCTGAATACATCGAGACTAGCTCTGCAAGAAAGTTCCATATAAGGAATCAGAATATTCAGAATCTCTAAGAATGATCGTGTGAAAGGTTTCAAAATCTTTAGAAAAAGCAAGACATTTTGTATTTTCCCTTTTCAGTTATAGATGTAGGCCTAATAATATTTATACGAACATATAATTTGCATTAACAATTTTTCCTCATTGTGGATGAAAGCCATAAAATTGAAGTGAGCATTCAAAACCATTCCTGGAATACATTTTTATGGTTGAAAGAGCATGAAAAGAAGCTAATTATATTCACGAATAAAAAAGTAGAACTTCAAGGAATTTCATCTTTACATCAACGTACATGATGAAGAATACTTATAAAAACAACCATATAGGCCTGCATATATTTTCATTCCATGAATACACATTCAAACATTCAACATTTCAATGGAACAAATGCTTTGGAAATATTATTTTTGATAGTTATTCTTTCGTAATAAATATGAATAACTCAAGCTATCGAGCGAGATATTAATTATAGATAATTTCAGATGAAAAGAATCAAGAATTTCATGAGAATTTCATCTTTGCAGTCTGAACTATGACTTCAGAATGAGGAATACATCAATATTCTGAAATATGTCAATTCACAAAGAGGTATTTACTATCCATAATCCATAAGATATACATATATAATATAAATATATATATATATATATATATATATATATATATATATATATATATATATATATATATATATATATTCATCATGGAGATTATATAGAAACATAAATATGGCAAATACAGAAAAATATATAATATATAATATATTCAATAGAACTATATTGATTTCATAATCTCGACAAAATTCAAACTTCAAACTTCAGTTCATCAACTCTTTTAAACATCAGTTCAATAATTATTAATTATGTTAATTAGTTTAAATATGGTAATTTAGTATTATGTCTCACTATTCTTGCATCGAAGAAGCAGTTTTGAAACGTGTTGTGCATTGTTCCAATTGAAAGATTCCAATCGAAGATTACTGTCAACAACAGAAATGAAACTTATACATCTTATCCAATACTTTTTAGCAAACGTCAGTGTAATAATCTGTTCTGTTACCCAATTGTTAACTTTCTCGTGTATATTATCACTTCGATTTTCGTTAAGAGTAGACCCATACGCTCAAAAGTTAAAATAGCTATACCATGCACCTCCCATTTTATCAGATTATTTATATGTCTACGTCTGAGATCAATTCTTTCTTCTTAAGTACGGTCTATGTCAAGTACAGTCAGTCAGTTTAGTTTGAAAGAGAGATATAGAGTGAATGAGAGAGAGAGAGAGAGAGAGAGAGAGAGGGGGGAGGGGAGGGAGGATATGAAAAGAATGAACTTACCCCACTTCTTATTGTTAACCCGTGAATGGCCACGGCCATCTTAGCTCTAACCTCACGGTCTTCTAAAAGCAATTAATCAATTCGAGAAACACAAGTTCAACATCTTTGAACAAGATCTAGCTAGCTGCTTTATTCGCTCAGTTTGTGCTCGCCTTGCGTCCTAATGATAAATAGATACAAGAACACAGGGCTAATATCTTGTACATGCAACTACGACTTCCCCCCCCCCCTCCCTCACTAACTTCCCCGCTATAACGTTGCTAATTACGCGTTGAAAAATAACACTCGCGGTATTTATAGTGAAAATAACGGGCAAATGCTTATACATTAACCGCACGGTATATAGAACCGTATGAAAGAGAATACATTAGAAACTATCATGTCAAATACATGAGCAAAACATCAGAAACAAGGTTTGATTTAAACACTCATATATATTACTTGTATCCACGAAAGAATGAAGGCGTCTAGAAACAGAATAATTGTGAAAACGTAAGTTGATAATTTTGAAGAAACTCACTGCAGCTTCATCATCATTATTATTATTATTACAATGCAATTGCAAACTCGACCAACACACGCGTTGTAAGATGAGCGATATTTCTAGATATGAAGTTTGATCCATAACTCTACACCTAATTGACTCATAAAATATACTTCATTTGATAATTCATTAATCACCGAATCTAGGAAGATGTGAATCTTGGCAACATTTTTTTGGTATTATTTCCATCATTTGAATGATGAAAAAACATATTTTATTAAATTATTTTCTTCAGAACGGCTTATCCGAATTGCGCACAAATTTGTAATAATGTCTATCAACTATGTGTTCACATTCAATAAAAATTTCAATTTTTTTGAAAAAAGATTTTCCTTTTCAAATTTCCTCGCCCAGCCTGATCCATGTTTTTTTCAACTTCAAGATGGCGTTTTTCAGAAATAATGCAACCGATTCGACCCCAAAACTACACAGTCTGGGTTGAATAAGTTTGCGTGTACAAAAAAAGTTCCATGTCGATCTATCAAACCGTGCGATCTGTGTAGTGCCCACGTATAAACAAACACACAAAAACACACAGACAAAGCTCCATAAGAGAGGGATGAAGTCTTCGTTGTCGCTCATCCAATTATTATTATCATTGTTTTCTCCTTTTCTTCTTCTTCTTCTTCTTCTTCTTCTTCTTCTTCTTCTTCTTCTTCTTCTTCTTCTTCTTCTTCTTCTTCTTCTTCTTCTTCTTCTCCTTCTTCTTCTTCTTCTTCTTCTTCTTCCTCTTCTACAGTCTTTTGAAAGATGTTTTTGTGTTTCTAAAAATAAATCTCTACTGAAAAATCAGTAACCACAAAAATACTAAAGCTATACAAATAATTGTTTTTGGATTTGGTAGATTACCTTCTTCTTCAGTGGATAGGCCCACAAGTCTAATAAAAACTAGGATCCATTTTTCAAATCAATCAAACTTTCAGAAAGGCGTTTAAATGAATACTTCAAAGTTTAACGTTTCACTCCTCTCCTGTCTCGTCTAGACCAATCGCAGTATGTTCACAACACTCTCTCATTACTCCCGTTTTACCAGCATGAAATATAGCAAAATACTCATCATTTTAAAGCTGACATCTCAAACCACAATACGAATTGACTGAAATCATCTCGGCGTCCCTTTAAAAACATTTCACACCAACACGAGAGAGAAACAGAAAAATGATAGTTGGTCTGACTGAAAATGACGTAATTCCCCTACAAAGCCAGAGCGATATGTAGCCGAGATGAGAGCTAGTTTCGACAATAGTGATGTTACGGAATAAACCCTTAGAAATGAGGCGACGGACAAGAGAAACTTTTCTATCTTTTTCGAAGAGTTGGGGATTCAACAAGTAATCAGTGGGGTGGGCGGGGGTGGAAACTTAGAACATATTCAAATAAAATAGCGATGAATTATCAAGTTTTTGATGATTGTTATCAGATTTTTTTACAGGTCTTCAGGATCGTTATTCTACAACTCCAAAACGAAAACAAAAGCGGCCCAATCCCGTTTTACTCTGATGATTCCGTATATACATACTTCTCCATGAAATATCATGGATGAGCTTTGATATTTTCATCGGGCTCTCACATCGTTTGCAGTAATAGCCTAATAGGATAAGAATACGATCCCTCGGAGACATAAATAATGAAGATATAAGAGTTTTGAAAGCGAAAACCTTTATACAATTTGAGCTGGTAGATGAGAGTCAATTATTAAACACCTTATCATCCAATCAATCCACAGTTGAATTGGTGAAGGGTAAAGAAATGGGAGAAAATAAGTAGTTATTGAGTGTGTAATACGTCACAAATCGCCATGACGTAATCACAAATATGAGAGTACGCAATACAAGTTTCCATGGGACTCGAGCCTGACGTATTTTCAGTTCTTGTTAAAGAGAAATTACGTTAACACCACGTTTTAATAAAGGCTCATTCGGCATTCGATTAAAACGTCCTTTTCACGCAATAGCAATAAAATTGTCGGCGGTGGGGTTTTTGAGGAGGGAGTGGGAGAGAGGAAGGGAGGGGGGGGGGCACTAAAACGCGTGTGAAAGTCGATAATTGTCGAACAAGCGGGCAAGTTGGGCTAAACACATATTATCCATTGCGCTCTCCCCTTCCCCTTGCAGACCGGCCACACCATCCCACCCCTTATCACCCAACCTACTTCAGGTTGGCAAACCTCCAAAAACAATGGCAATATGTTACCGACTAAACCAATCAGCCAATCACTGCCTCCTATGCACTCTCTACACAGCCCCCACGCATTCATGGACTGCATGTTTACCGGCTGAATTCACTGCCACCTCTAGACTAGACGACACACACGTTTTACTAACACTCTGCAGAAGGCCGTGGTATGGGCAGTGAAATGAGGGATGTACAGAGACCGTGTTCTAGCCTATGATACATTCACAATCGAGAGCTTTTTGAATTACTCACGCATTCAAAGTATCTGCTGTTTACATTTTATGATAATTTTGTTATATATCACTATTGTGATCATATTATTATGAAATGCAAAATCTCCAAAGAAGTGTGCAGTGTGCTATATCACTTAGAAAATCATATTTCAAATGTATTACGAGAGTATATGAATGAGTATTGTATATATTGGACATCCCTGTTTGAGTGTCAATTCTCCATGCAAACCACGCATTGGACCTTGTGTTGCGTGTTGCCTACATAACTGTGAACTGTACGCTTCCAAAGACGTTATAGTACCTTGTTTTATCAAAGATCTTACACTCTTCCATGAATGAAGCTAACCTGTGCGTAACCACGACAGTGGGCCTACTATCCAACTCCATGCATGTTTAAACCTTGAACATCATAATAATCCTCAATTCAGTTTTCAAACTCATCCTTGTGAATATTTATACATATTTTCGCATGTATTTGAGGTCACATAAAATTCTTTGACCCGAAATCGAAATGATAATTAAAACTAGGTAAACGCAGCATATGCATTGTAAGATGAGCGAGTTATCTATATGAAGTATAATTGAAAACTCTACATTCCTTGACGCATATAAAATATACTTCTTATCAGAAGAGCGGATGCGAAGAACTCCATCCCACTCTTATAGAGCTTTGTCTGTCTGTGTATTCATTTTTTTCCTTGGTTTGTTTGTTTGTTTGTTTGTTTGTCTGTTTGTAAGCACTGCACAGGTCGCACAGTTTGACTGATCGATATGAAAATTTTTGTAATCACTTAATCTTATCTAACTTGGAATAGTATAGTTTTTGGGTCATATCATTTAACCATTTCTGAGAAATATCATCTCAAAGATTCTAAAAACTTCATAAGATTTGGCCGGACGCGAAAATTTGAAAAAATAGAATCTCTTACAAAAAAAACTCCCTCTGAATTGAACACAATAATTTTAGACCCTATAACAATTTTGTATGCAATTCGAACCGGCCGCTGTGAAGAAAATAATTTAATAAGTGCTTTTTTATTCAACAAATGAATAGAAACAATAGTAGAGCCATTGCTGAGATTCACGGCTTCTTAGATTCGATTGTTGACGAATGGAGTATATTTTATAGGAGTCAAGGTATGTAGAGTTTTCGATTATACTCTATATAGATATATCGCTCATCTTACAACGCATATGCTGCGTTCACCTATAGTTGAGCAAATATCGAACCTAGAAAGCAGTTAATCTCGGCAACATAATTTCTATCTAATAGATGAATAAAAACCATGTATCAAATTATTTTTTTTCAAAACGGCTGGTCCGAATTGCATAGGCCTATACAAGTTTGTTATAGTGTGGATCATTGTTTGTTCACATTCAGAAAAATGATTTTTTTTTAGAGAGATTTTATTTTTCAAATTTTCTTGTCCAGTCTAATCTCAGTTTTTTTTGTTGAAACTTTGAGTTAGTATTTCTCAAAACTGGTCTCCAACCGATTCAACCCCAAAACTACACAGTTCCAAGTTGGATAAGTCTGCGTGTAGGCCTACAGAGAACGTTTTATGTTGATCAGTCAAACCCTAGCTGCGACCTGTGCAGTGCTTACAAACAGAAAAAAACAGATAAAGCACAGTAAGAGTAGGATGGAGGTCTTGATCGCTATCACTCATCCAATAAAATCTTCCTGCTCATTTTTTCATAGACTATGCGTGTAGCGCGTATACGAACATTGCATTCTATAGTTTAAGAGCGCATAATATCAGTATTTTTTTCAGGATGCGTTACGATGTAGTCTGATTTATGTATATAAATGCATGTATAGGCATATGAATGATAAACTGACGAACTGACGCAACTGGAGAGCTGAGGTGGTTGGGCCAACCCGATGGTGGTGGGGGGGGGGGGTATTTCTCAAAAAGGAATGGTCATTCATACCATATTCATGGATTATATATATATATATATATATATATATATATATATATATATATATATATATATATACACATATATATCTTCATATATATATATATATATATATATATATATATATATATATATATATATATATATATATATATATATATATATATATATATATATATATACACATATATATCTTCATATATATATATATATATATATATATATATATATATATATATATATATGTAAAACATACTATATAGGCCTTCTGTCAAAGTGTTCTCTCTCATGATCTCACGATTTTTATTCAAATTCTCCAAAAATTCAGACACGCGTTTGAAATATCATGACAAAATTCCTCTGCTGATATTCACCCCCTTACCCCCTCCCTTCTCTACATTGGTTGGTTGTGCATATAGCCTAATTACTCTTGTAGCTACTCTTGTAGCCTCTTTGTGGCTATTACTTTGTAGCCATTCACTTATAATACTTTTTTCCAATTCAACCACTGACGCAACGCAAGCATGAATGATAGGCTGACGAACGAACCAATCGCAATCGAACGCAATGGTCGCAAAGTAGAGGTAAATTAAAGGATGACTATACATAAACTCACCATGACGGCGTTCATTTTGATGTCCATCATGTTTTTCACTTCTCCCGCCATTTCTCTTATCAACAACAGGCCGTCCTTGCGCGAAACTTCTGCGCCGAAGTTCTGATAACGCTGCAAACAAACAAATACATGGGTTAATAAACAAACGATCACAGTTCAACAGTCTCGAGTATAGTGTCAATAGTTTGATATAAACATGACGACCATGCAGGTTTCACTCAGAGTGGATCATTTCGCTTCGAGACTTTCGTATACTATCGTACCGGTGCCGCTGTGACACCGTCTTGCACATGGTTTTCATTCAGAATACAATAGTCAAACTGATTCAAACTACGTGAACTGAACGCGTTTTCGTGAACCATTAATGTCAATAGTATAAAGGATTCCATGAAATAGAAAAAAAAACAGTAGTGTGTGTTTTACTATATAGGTCTACACTTGAGACTCAATCGTCAATAACAAAATCACCCCTCTTGGGCCTCAACACATATTTTCATACGTCAAAAATCCACAGTAAATGATGATTATCCATTGATATTTACAATTAAATCCACTAGAAGTGAAGGTATAGTCTATCAACCAAAGATTCAAGGGATTTATTTCTGCTTTGTAACGCTTTTGAACTATAAATGTTTGTGTGACTATTAATAAATTTCGTCTTGAGAAATCATTGAATCCTTTAAAAACAACGCCTCCAGGATAATAAATTATAATATAACGGTGATATCAGTGAATTTTTTTCATCCTAGTGGGAAACCTTCAACTCTTGTGTGCTTACGACGACACGATTGTACCAAACTTTTAATCCCAGTCTCAAAATTGTTGATCAGCTTCGATATCATGCAATGTTATGTTTAACGCTTTTCTTCAGATTAAAGCTTCTGGCAAGACCAGCACTTTTGTCACGAATCAAGAACATAATCCTTCCAGGTCAAATCTAGATGGACTGATAAGCACAATTAATGAGCAAGACCTTTTTGACATGACCTACGGGGGATGCAAGAGCGATATCGGAGAAAATGTCAATACCCGGCACCTCCACCTGTATTCATTCAACACGTAACATTATCTCCCTAAGTGGCATTCCGATCGTTTCAATCATGCTTGACGACTGAATCAATATTATATTCGATTACTTATATAAATATTACATTCTATTTCCATTCTTTTAATAGGTGAAACATGTTATGACAGTACAAAGATTATTTTACTTTTAGTATGAGGCTTTTAGTATTTATACATGTTTGATAGACCATATTTCATTCAAAATAAAATTCAGCTCGCTAGCCAATGTTATTTCTCTGCCATTGCCTTCTAATCTGTAGGACAAGTGATTCTATACTTCTTCCATTAGAAATGTACGCGAACCGTTTTTTTTTCACCTTTTCTTTAC
Organism: Brachyptera risi; assembly: GCA_964007535.1. Classification (NCBI taxonomy): domain Eukaryota; kingdom Metazoa; phylum Arthropoda; class Insecta; order Plecoptera; family Taeniopterygidae; genus Brachyptera; species Brachyptera risi. The sequence continues at coordinate 38,368,870 of OZ023326.1, read as the reverse complement.
TCAGTAGGCCTATACCAAGCTGTAGTTCTTCTATCACCACATTTTTCTTTAATGGTCCTTATTCCCACCAAGAGGTCATTTGGGGTCACGAATGAGCGAATCATGATGAATAGATGGAGTTATGGCAGTTGGAAGAATATGTTTAAAAAAACATGCCTCCGAAGGAACTCGAATTCGTGCCTATCTGACTTCAGATTTCAAAGTAGTGACTCAACCGGCCTTGTTCATTATGATAAAACGTGTAAAGATTTATAATTCTTTTTTATTTATGATGATAATTGATCATCATCATATATATCATCATATATATATATATATATATATATATATATATATATATATATATATATATATATATATATATATACATATATATATATATATATATATATATATATATATATATATATATATATATATATATATATATATATATATAAGCCTACATAGTCCGAAAGGCAACAGTTTTGGCCGCGACAATGTCGAATACAATTCTCAAACAGCCGCCCTTCGTAGCTCAGTCAGCGAAGGCACCACTATACATAAACTGTCGACACGTTGGGTGTGGGTTCGAGTCCCACAACAAGCATGACATGGGTTCAAGTGCCGGAAAGGCATGGGTTTTTTAAACGTGCTTTCACTTCTCATTACTTCATATAGTTTTATTAGTACCTATACTCATTCGTATCTCCATATGACCTAGGTGTTGGTAGGGACTTCATAAGTACTATTAAAAAAGTACCAACATCGTCAATTATCCTTCCCATTTTTATTTCACATATCGAACATTGTAATTGTGTGCCTCCAGTTTGTAAATACTAAATGCGATCAAGTATTTTTCCGAATTCCATTGAGTCTATACTATATACATTAGCCACTTTGTAGTACCCTACTAAATCGTGTTGCGCATTTCACAAGTAGTTTCCGTTTTACCACCCGACATTCGGCAGCATTTACCGACACGCGCGCTATATTCTTCAACTGACGGCGACGGTGAGTACTAAAAGCAAACAGATGTAAAGCACACGACGAGTTACGTCTTCCGCATCTACTTCCGGTGCGGTTGCGACCGCCCGTCTCGACATATTTACACGTAATGACGAGTGGCGGTTTCGAGACGTTGTTTCGGGTGAATAACCCGCTCTTCTCTCAAACCCACCCCCTGTTGATAATCATGGGGTTTATCAAATCATATCACACGCTACCATCCCTCCCTTCCCCCCACCGGGGAACGGGGGAGTTGGGGAGGGAGGGGGAGAGGGAGGGAATACACACTAGCAATACAGAATAATAAGTTATTAGCATTACTGCGCGACAGGAACCTTAATTGATCTTTGATTATAGGGGTTTTGATTGTGTGATTTGTGAGCTCTCAAATGATGCATAGTTAAATAGCGTGGTGGAAACAGCGGGAAATGGGGAAATGTAAATGCAAGACGAATAAATTGATATTTGTAAACTAACACGTTTCTAATCTGATAATCTAGAGGAAGATTATTGTAGTGATGTAATTACAGGGTTATATATACAGCAATGAAACGAACTTCTATATATCACCAAGAAATTGCAAAGAGAATAATCATCAGATTAATGATGGCTTGTATATTTAGATCGTTTGAAATAAGAGTAAGCCTACATAAATAACTCTTTATACAGTTGAATATAGTAAATGAGAATGGTTGAACAATAAAAAAAAACGAAATCCCATGCTACAGGCCTACAATGCATAGATTAAGGTCATACTTCGTGCGGTATAAGGTCGTTATTCTTTGAAGGTCGTTATTCTATTATTTTTATGTTTTGAAATAACTTACCTATATTTTATTATATATTGTTTATATTTAGGTTGTATAGTCAATATTTAACATTCAACATGTTTTCAGATTTGAATACTTATTTGTTAAATACAATTTCATGTCCATTTCTCAGGGGCCGACATCAAGTAGAGCGGTCGCTCTACAAGCCAAGTGTCGTCCGTATATCTCATATACTCTATATATGCATTAAAGCGGGGTTTTCGTACTATTAGATCTCGCGGGGGCTCTTTATCGGATTCGCTATTTGAGTGTCTTTTTAACAAATCGTTTTTCACGCGACAACATTTTTCAAATTTGAAAACGATCGGTCCAGCCGTTGAAAAGATATTTATGAGGTAGTGAAATGGGATATTTTTCTGTTTTGTCTCCTGATTCTCTTTCTATCCTTCCGATTGGTTGTCAGGAACAAGCGTCTTCACCGCTCGACATCACACCTAATCTACAGCTTCGTTTGAGCTGCAATTTTCAGGGTTGGTTCATAAAAGTACGATTGTGAATTTTTCGTAATATGAAGTTGATGTGAATAATAGGAGACCACCGGCACAGTAGCTGAGTGGTTAGCGCACTTGCTTCGTGTGACCCGGGAGGTGAAGGGACATATCGTATACCTGGTTCGATTCCCGCCACCGTCCATCTTTAAAGGGGTTTTTCGTGGTTTCCCTCTGTAGTCTAGGCTAATGCCGGGATGGTTCCCACAATATAGGCCACGACCGCTTCCTTCCCACTATCCTTCCCATTACCCATAAAACCTTCATCTCATCATCCCACCATCTCATTAATCATTCATCCGACGCTAATAGATCTCAGTCATCATTACAGTGCGTCGTTAAAACCCAATATAAAAAAAATAGGAGACCGTCGATGGTATCACAAAAAAACACTTGAATTTAAAAAAATCCCATGATTAACGCGGAGCAAATCGAAAGTAAATAGATATCTCAAGTAGGTTGCGTAGGGCTTAAACTATACTCACTCTTTTGAGTTGAAAATTTCAGGACATATTCATGAAAGTACGAATGTTAAGTTTTTTTGTGTGATCTATAGGTGCGGACAGTAGGAGGCTATCGGTGATATAACAAATATACTGAATTTCTTCGAATTCCAAACATTTATTCAATGAATTATCAGAGGAAAATCACCGCTTCCCTGAACCAAAACTCACAAACATTTCGTGATTCAAAATCACGGCTACATTTGAAAAAAAAAATAGATTTTCAAACTATTTTGTAATATCTCAATAATGATATTGATAATGATGTTTACTCAGAAGCCATGTTTTTCACATTTCCATTTGAATTATACATAAATGACAATTTAAATTAACATGATTAATACAATAATATAGTATAAAAAAAGTATATTCAAACTTAAAAGTACATATAGAAGTACAGCTACGCTGTACCAATAAATTATAAGTATTCGTGCGTAGTCCTTAATCACTCGACGCACCTAGCCTTGAAACATCCAATATCTCCTAATAGTGTGAGGCACTGGCACATGCAGGGCAGTGGTTAACGCACTCGCTCCATGTGATCCGGGAGGTGAAGGAGCATATCGGACCTGGTTCGATCCCCGCCACCGTCCATCTTAACAGAGGTTTTTCATGGTTTCCCTCTGTAGTTTAGGCTAATGCTGGGATGGTTCCTACAATATAGGCCACGACCGCTTCCTTCCTACTTGAGAGAAAGTCTTTATTCAGACGGCTGTCCGCAAAGCGGCATACCAAAACGATACAGCGTAATAAAATCATAATCTATCATATCATCATATCATAACCATCATATCGTAATCTATACATGAATGTATAACTTTTTTTTTTTTGATAACATCGAAACTTGATACAAAATCATTGTTCCCCAATTAAGGCTGAGGATGAAAGATAGGATCGTTTGGACGGGGCACCACAAGGGCGATCTTATCACCCCCAAAAATATGTATAATGTAGATATGTGAATATGTAGGCCTATATGTACAATGTATAATGGTGAGAATCTTATAAAAATGTGGATGGTAAATAATTATGAAACAAAATCAAGAATGACAATATCAAACTATTCCCGATACCTAAGAAACCTTCATCTCATCATCCGATCATATTATCAATCATTCATCCGACACCGATAGATCTATAAGTTATCAGAATAGTGCGTCGTTAAACCCAATATGTATATATATATATATATATATATATATATATATATATATATATATATATATATATATATATATATATATATATATATATATATAAATTAGTGTGAAACAACTTATCCACCTCTTTCATTCCTGCACTGAGTACAGAATTGAAACTTTTGTTTCCTTCACAAATTCTTTTATATATCCCAACATTTTAACTGTACTTCTAGTATTAATGTTATGGATATTGTTAGCACATTCTATTTTGTCACCTGAATATTCAGACATGAAGCCTAACTTCATCTTGAATATGAAAACTCAAACTAATAATAATACATTGTCATTCATACTAAGCCACTCAATCATTTTTTACATTTGCACAATTGGTGTATTACTTCATCGAAGTACACACCGCATCACTTTATTTGGTAGTTTCTGTGATGTAACCCCATATCATTCTTGTATGCTTGGTATAGAATTGTCGCACCATATTCAAAATAGGGTTTAATTAAACTATTATAAATCATAATCCTAGTCCAGTATGTGATCTTACTCCCAATCATTCTAAGATACCTAATTCTTCTACCAATTATATTCACGATATAATCTATGCTGGATGTCCAAAGTTGATCTTGTTATTCTATAACTAAATTCCCGAATATTAAAAGCAGTTTACAACCTCAATCTCTTCGTCTTGCATCTTAGTATACTGATCATTACTATCATTGATTGATAAATCAATGTAGATCATCAATGCACTATACCGGATTTGAAGATTGGTTTTCGGCCCATTAATATAATACATAATAGAAGTGAACTAATGAATGGTGAAAATTTGGTGACATTTTTGTAAAAATGCATTATCGGTATATTCATTGACTCATTATTTTTTGGGGGAAGGGGGAAGTTGGTGTGAGTGGCAATTCGTCTTGGGGGGATTTTAAGTAGTAATTGGTATAAAACAATAAGAGGAAGCGTCACGTCTCTTGGTGTCTCATATTATGCTACTAGACCCATATCTTTTACTGCTGCTTAACAACGCCACAAACATTAGGTTATTTTAGGGTTCAACATTTTCCATTATCCTCTTTTGCATGATGAGATTGTGTCTTTTTTTATATTTTCTATAGATGAGACAGTTTGAGACCCCCCTAGGCTATATCCTAGTGAGCCTATATCTGTGTAAATCTGGCCTGCCATTTTTCACAGGAAAGTATCAAAATCATGATAATGATCGCAAGAATAATTGAATTTCAAGAGAGAGTGAGAGGTCGTATAGAGTACATTCTTCCATGGAGAGATATGTCAGAAAATCTTGTATTTAACTGAAATAGCGCTCTCTTTGAGGTATAAACACTCAATTTTACGTGCATGAATTGAGATTGATGTGTTTTCACCCTCTTTGAAAAGAAATTGATATATAGGTGTATAAAGGGCATATAAAGATAAAAAATAAGGGTTATGTATACAGTCATAATACTCTTATTACGGGTAAATATCGTAATAAGATTTGTGACACATTAAACGCGTATTATTAATGACACTTTCCTACTTGAAAAACACTTTTCTTCTAATGGCCATTATGGAGGGGTGAAGGGGGGGTTGTGTTAGTGTTCAGAGGGTTGCAAACAACCAGATGGTTATATTGATTGATATTTAACTAGGCTGCTTAGTTTATATCACTGTGAGAGCTAGAGACAGAGACAGAGAGAGAGAGAGAGAGTTGAGTTGTTGAGTTGTTTATTCGATCAATAAGGTATAACTAAAACAATTTTCTTATTCAATAAAATAAATAGTTTTCACATTTCATATTCCATAAGGATAAATCATTTAACATTTCTCTTCATTTTTGTATAAAATATTTAACTAAACATTGATTCCTCTTCAATATGAAACTAAACATTTTTTTTTTTTCACTGCTTTTCTGTGAATATTATAATTTTTTTTTCTTCTCCTTTTTTTCCAACTGTGCTTGACAAATAGCATTTCAAACATTTCTTAGCTTAAAATTCAACAGGCTTTCATTCATTTGGCCAAGTACATTCCTATGTAGCCAAAACTTTTCAAATTGGTTGATGTTGTTCTGATTTTTGCTTTTATAGTATTCTAGTTGCAATCTGTAATTAATTCTTGTTATAAATATTCTTCTATAATCTGGTGGTTCGTTATTTGTTTGCATACTTTTGACATAAGTTCTGTAAATAGTGCTTTTTGAAATTATTATCAAGTAATTTGACAATTTCTCTGAAACGCTGTTTGTAGTACTATATCCTAGTATTAATCTTTCAGCTGTTACAATATGATTTCCTAAAAGTAAACCCAAAAGTCTTGATACTAGAATCCATATAGATTGCACTAGATGGCATTCAAAAAACATATGTATTAGGTTGCCCATCTCACTGCACCAAGGGCATTTTGGTTCACTTCTGTATTTACACTTGTTTAAATAAATAGGTGTTACCCCGCGGTTATGGAGTAGTTTCCATGATATGTCACTGTCTGTGCCATCTATTGGATGTTGTTGTAGTACCACCCAATTGACGTTTTTTTCCGTAAATACGCTTTTACCCGTTATTTCAGGTTTTGAAGGTAAATTCGTTCGTAAACACTGTTTGTATAAAGCTTTATTATTGATTTGAGGATTTGTATTATATGACGATTTCAAGGCTTTCCATGATATTAATGCATTTTTATAAAAAAGTTGTAGGTTTGAAAGCTTGTCATTTCTGAGTTCTAATTGAAAAATGTTGTCAACATTTTGATGAGTTATATTATTGTATTGTTGAAAATTAAATAGCTGGAAGTAGTACGATGCATTTTTCTCAGTGATGTTTCTGTAGTTATGTATGAATCTGATTCGAAAAGTCATGACTCGGCTAGATAGGTGATTAACCCCTAGTCCGCCTTGTTCGATTGGACTGTAGATGTAGTTCGGGTGTAGCCAATGGTGACCGTTCCATATGTAAGACACAATCATTTTCGATATTTTTTGGACGAAATCTTTGCTTGGGTCCAAGATCATAAAAATATGAATAAATCTTGATCCGATTAGTTGATTTGTTACTATTCGTCTGCCTCTGTAACACGTGACTTTGTTGTATATTGACCAATTGTTCAGTTGTTTTTTTGCAGTGGCTTCTAGACTGTCCCAGTTTTTTTCTTCCCATTTTATGTTATTACCAAGATAAAGTCCTAGGTATTTGCTGCCTTCGTTTGACCAGATGAAATTGAGTGGATGATCACTTCTCTCACGCCATGAGCCAACAAATAAACCAGTTGATTTTTGATAATTCAGAGTAGCACCTGATTGTGCACTATATTGCATGAAGGTTGTGCAAAGTACAGGAAAACCATGTTCTTTAGTGATAAAGAAATTAAGATCATCGGCATATGCAGTAACACTTACTTTCTTATCAATTGTTCCAGGTATAAGTAAAGCGTGGGGGGACAATGTCTCAGTGCAAAGTCTGAGAAAAGGCTCAATTGAGAGTGCAAAAAGAGGACCTGATAAGGGATCTCCTTGCCTAATTCCTCTGCAAAAGGAGATTGGTGGTAGAAGATTGGGTCCCAGTTTTATGTGGCATTTAGCTTCTGTGTACATTGTTTTAATAAAATCACAGAATTCGTCTCCAAATCCAAAAACTTTCAAAGTATGGAACAGGTATTTATGATTTACTTGGTCAAAGGCTGCTTTTTGGTCAATTGAGACGATTCCAAGTGGGATATTCTTCTCATTTGCGTATCTTATAATGTCGCGGATTAAATGTAGGTTGTTGAAAATAGACCTGCCAGGGATGCAAAAGCTTTGATCTGATGTCAAAAGTCCTGAAATTACCTTGTTTAATCGGTTCGCAATTGCTTTGCTAATTATCTTGTAGTCAGTATTTGGTATTGCGATGGGCCTCCAGTTGCTAATATCTAGCCTGTCGCCTTTTTTCGGTATAAGAGTGATAAGAGATTTTTGAGTCGATTCAGGTAAACATTTTTGACGAAAAGATTCTGTAAATACTTTTGTAAATAATGGATGAATTATTTTCCAATATTTTATGTAGAATTCAACTGTTAGTCCATCCATTCCAGGCGATTTATCTTTGTTTAGTTGATTCAATGCTGTTGAGAACTCATTCACCGTCAATTGTTTGTTACATTCTTTTTTTTCATCTTCTGAAATGTTTTTAAGTTCATCATAAAGAGGTGAATTATGATCTATTATATTTGTTTGAGAAGAAAAATGTTCTGTGAAATGATTAAATATTTCACTTCTTATTTCTTCTTCCTTCATAGTTACCGTTCCTTGTATTCTTAGTTGGTTAATTTGTGTGAAAGTTCGTCTTTGCTTTACCAAATTGAGAAATAAGGGGGTGGGCCTGTTGAAGTCATTTTTTAAAGACAAATTATACATTTTTTCTCTTTCACTGGTTTTATTTTTATATATGGTTTTTAAATCTCTTTCACATTCTTTGAGTATTTCTTCTTCGTTATCGGATAGCATGTTCTTGGAATGATAATATTGAATGTTCTTTTCTAATAATATAGTGTTTTTTAAAGATTCGTGACGAGTGTGTGCTTCGTATCTCAAAGTTGCTATACGAATCTCAGTTTTAAGATCATCCCACGTGGATAAGGGATCTGTGCTTTGTAGCTTATCAAAATGTTGAATTATATTAGTAATAAAGGTAGAATATTCTTCATTTTTCAAATATTCGTTGTTGAGACGCCAAACCGGAGATTTTTTACTAGTCATTACTGGACGAAAGAAAAAAGTAACGCCAGCGTGGTCTGAAAACGAATGGCTGATTTTCGTATTTACTACGTAACTTAAATTTGGTTTTGTTATGTAAAATCGATCGAGTCTGGCCTTGGGGGCATTAGCGTGAACACCAGTATATGTGTACATTCTTTGATTTGGGTGAAAACTTCTCCAAATATCTTTCAGATCTAACAATCTTAGTGTTTTTTCAACCGATTGTCCTAATGGCTTACGAAGTTCGAAACAGTTGGCACGATCGTCAGGAGATAGCGTTACATTCCAGTCTCCGCCAATAATTGTGGTGTATTCATTCGGTATTGATATTAGATGATCATTTAAATGTTTCACTAAGTTAAAAGCACGAGTATTATCCTGTGGCATATAAACATTAAATAGAACACATTTCTTACCATATATGTTAACTTCAAGTTTATGTAGATATCCCGGCACTATAATATCGTGTGCTAAGACTTGTATATGTTGGTTGAATGATTTTTGGATTGCAAAAGCTGTACCTGAGTTGGGGGAAACAGCTTCATTTATTTGGAAATCAAATTCATTGAGGTTATTTGTTGACGAATCATGTAATAAATTTGTTTCTTGTAGGAAAAGTATATTAGCTTTCACACGTTGAATGTAAAATGACAATGCGATTTGTTTCACATCTTGAATTAATCCTCTCACATTGAGTGTGAGGAAATTAGCCATGATGATATATAAAAATAAAAAATTCATCTAATTTTCTAATAAATACTCTTGAATTGCTTTGGTGATTCTCATTAATCTTCTCCTTAGATTATAGTTTTTGGCGTATGGGGTGATTTCTACCGTCATTTTAAAAAGTCCTTCAAGATCTTCCGTATATTCTTTAGCAAAGATTATTGGCTGCTTTGATCCTCGCGCTTTTTTCAAAAACTCGGCATATTTTTTTACCGTCAATGGATAATAAGCTTTACTTCTCAAAATTGAAGTAAATTTGTCAATTATTATATTTTCTTTTGATATTAGTTTCTCTTGCGATTGTTGACTTCTGTTGGATATTTGGCTCACGGTGGAATCAATGGAGTCAACGGAGTTTAGTGAATCATTATCAGAGTCGTTATTATCGTCTTCCACTATTACCCGCTTGGCACTTTCTTCGTTTTCTTTTCTTATTTCATCTTCGCCGCCGCTTAGTTTTCTTTTCGTGTTGGTAATAGTTGGTAAAGAAGGTGTGTTTGATGATGGAGAATTTTGTTTCAAGTTTGGAAAAGTGTTTGCCATTGGTGTGGGATGTGTAAGAAATTGGCCCTGTGTAATGAAATACTCCATTGCAGGATTAGATTGGTTGACAGAGATTTGACTAGTTGGTTCATCTTCGTTTGCTTCAGGCACCTGGTTTTCTGCTTCATTATGTGATTGTTGAGTAGTGGACGTAAACTCCGTGTTTGGATCAGCTGACTGAGGAAGGTCAAGTTGGGTTGACATACCTGGTGAATCCGACGCAACGATGTTTTCCGGATTGATTGTATTTGCGTTACTGAGAGATGCATTATTGTTGAAGGATGGATAATGCATTTCTGATAGATCTTTATTTTGAGATTGTCTAGTACGAGGGGTACTGGTTATTTTTAGAACAGTTACTGGTGATGAATCTACATGCTTTGACATTGAGGGCATGTTTTGATTGTGAACAGGAGTCAGAGGATTGTTTCTGTTCGCTACTATGTCTGCAGTAGATCGAGTTTGTTGTTGTGAAATTGGTATGTTGGTATCTTGAGCTTCTTGTGTTGGCAACTTTTTGCAATTGCGGGCAATATGACCTTTGCCTTTGCACCTGTAACAGACGACGTCATCTCTCGAAATATATATTTGGTATTTATTATTGTCTTGTTCGATTATTATTGATTCTGGTAGAGCGTCTGGATTTGTTATGATCATGTAAATGACTCTTCTGAATGAAATCATATGGGATATATCTTGCCTCTTATAACCATTTGTAATGTGTCTAATTGTGCTGGCTACTTTTCCATATCGTGATAATTCACCGGCTAGTTTTTCATTCGGAATTATTGGCGAAACATTTGATAACACTAATTTAATTGCTTCCGTCACATACCGACGTATCTGAATGAACACGCCGCGAATGATTAGGCCTCCGTCTTGCATCAATCTGTCCACATATTCTTCAGATCGTAGGAAGACGCAGACTCTGCCACCGCTGAGTCGGGACGAAAAAAGCATGTCTTTTCCTGGAATTATGTCAGCGATGGCTTCACAGACCTGTTCGGCCGTTATATTTGTAGGGACATCTAGTACTATTGCGCACTTGTTTTGGGGGTTGTAGTTTAAATCTGTAAGTCTTTCGGGGGTGGCCCCATTGTTATTACTGTTACCAGGCATTTCAGCCCTTTTATTCAATTTTTGGCATAACAGCCACTTACCGAACACACTACACTCACATTTACTTGTTTACTGCACTTGTTGCACTTATTTATGTAACTTGTAGATCTTGTTCAGTATACTAGTATCGAAAAATGTATAGGTTATTACGGAGCACGATGTGAAACACGTCCACTCTACTCAGAAGATAGAGAGAGAGAGAGAGAGAGAGAGAGAGAGAGAGAGAGAGAGAGAGAGAGAATGAAGAGAGAAAGAGATTATATATTCTTCCTCATTTAAATAGGATGCGTAAACGTCAAGTCGAATCACAATCCTATTAGAACGAAGTGAAGATATCGAGGATGAAGATGAAACAAAATAGAAAACAGATATTTATGGAAACAGACGCAGTGTTTCACTTTCAGAATTATAACAGAAAATAGTTCCAACGTCAGGTACAGGAAACATTTGATCGCTTGATACTTTATTCACTTTCCTCTTTATAGTATCCGCTAAATATGTTGTAACTGTAGAATAGAAAGTGACAGATAATAGAAGTAATAGAGAAGCCAATGTAAAGGTTATGCAAAATCGTAAACTATCTATTGAAATATATTGTTTTGTGAACAATATTATCACCATGAATCAAATATTATTTCTTAGAGCCACAACATGTCTCTTCCATTTAGTCGCAGTGAATACATTCATATGATTCCACCGTATACGAAAGATGTACCAGGCCTATTATATCAAGACAGTTCACCCCAAGATGCATTGAGGGTTGCGTTTGTTTGCGTCCGGGTGATGGTGCCTTCACTTGTCTTGAAAACACGTACCATACCGTGAGGACATCTCTGTGTAATATGGATCGCTGCTCTATCTGATGGTGTTTTGTAGAAACGCCCGGCTGATTGGCTGGCAAACTTGATGCCAGCGAGCCGGCCTTGAACGCAACGTTAGTTCCTTTTATCACCAGTTATCTACGCACGGCCAATAGTACTTTAAACGTGGACCGTGAATCGGAACATATTTTTAACATGGGATGGATAGGAAGTGAGGGCACCATCTCCAACGGGCAAACGCAACCCTCAATGCATCTTGGTTCACTCTTACGACTAAACAAAAATATATCCCCTTGCACACCCCCATTCCCTTCGCCTGCGTCTGCAATTAGAACCTATGCTTTTGCCACTGAATTAAGGAACGGCCACTGTGACTGCTCGGTAGCAGAACAATCAATCGCGCTATCAAGCGTTCGGAACGTAATGCAGACACGGGCAAAGGGATAAGAGGTGTGAAAAAGGAATTAAATCTTTTTCTTCTATAAGCCTCAACTGTTTTAGTGCACTAAATCTACGAACTGCGGTATATCCTTCCACTTTTCGTCTGCTCACTAATTGTTCCGGACTAAAACTGTACCACTGTACCAACTGTATACACTGTACCAACATTGAAATACTATAAGCATCCTACAACACAATGTTCGAGTAACCATGTAAGGCGTCCATTAGGTTGGCCCCAAGACCTCTACTTTATTTCTCCTGTAAGTATTTTAGAGGGAATTTCTATCAATTAAATGTATTTGGTCAGCGTCTACGTGCTGGAAGTGCGACTAATGGTATTGACTAGCAGCCATTCATTAGTAATTTAGAATAACGAAGTGAGGAGTTTTGATCGGCCGTCCATCCATTCTATCCCAAACTACTTTAGAACATGCGGGTGGCTCGCTCTTTCATCTTTCGCGCGGATACCAGTGGAAATGTCTGAATAAGGCGGCCAGAGCTAATTAAACTGATCAAGGAAAGAAGGCGATTCAAATAACTAGAAGTGTAGCCTTCACAATTTAATATATTCAGGAGGATAATTTCTCAAGAGAGGTAATTTTTTATTTTTATTTACAGGTACTGTTTTATATTAGATGAACGTAAGTGAAGACTCAATCACTCCACCTTTATATAAACACGAAGCATTATACGTTCGTGTAACTCTTCTCTTTTTCTCTCTTTCTTTCTCTCTCTATTTGTCAGTAAAATTGAATGGAATTGATTGTTTTAGTCCGTGACGTGTTTTATCACAATAACGAATTCATATATTTGCATTTACATTTTTTACGGCTTCTGATTGGCTGGCATAGCATCGAAAAAGATGATCATGCAAAGCTATATTAGTGCTGGATTGGAAAAAATGATTATAAATATAAATGACCTTTAATTAATTCGATTTTGGTGTGTTCTAGTATATTGCTACACTTGAAACAGACATATGTCTTCCATTATCTGCTACTCTCTTATCGCTGTTGAATCTCAAATTTTTCAAATTAATATATGAAACTTTGTTGAATCAAAGCCAAATCAAAGTAATGAATCAAACAACTTTGTTGAATCAAAGTAATTTGAATTCTCAATCACCTTATTAGTTTGAGGGAATACTCAATTGACGATTTGTTTTTCTCCCTTCGACGTCACAAAAAAATGACATCAAAATCTTTAATCAGGACGTTTCTCAGTTTTCATAAATCCAGGTGGTCGATTAATAGGCCACACGTATCAATGGCGTTGTTACTAAAATGTAGGCCTACCGTATTTAAAAAACGAAACAAAAATGTATTTTATCATTGTTGTTTTCGCTGTACTGATCAAACAAAAAACAAATTGTGACGAAACTTATGCACACATTATCTAGCTTGGACAAAATCGGTAGACCACTTCACGAAATTTAGAAAAAAAACTCTGTAAATTGATATAACTTAGAGGGAAGACAGATTGATGAATTCTCATGAAAACTGAAATAATCTCTGAATTCAAACACAAGAATGATAAACATTGTACCAGTTTATTCATCATTGGAGCTGCATTACGAGAGCAATAATCAACTCATCAAGTATGGCTCGATATTTTCAAAAACAAGAACTGTATAGCTTTTGCGAGCAGACAATACATATCATTCAAATATCTCACTCATCTCACAACTCATGCTACGTTTGGCTATTAATTATCCTAATTACTAGGAAAACGCGGGATGCGCGTTGTTAGACGAGCTTAGGGGTATAGAAATCTAGAATGAAAAATAATTTGTCAACCCAATCTACATCTACAGACCTTGGATCACTCCAAACGTTCAAAAACCTTACGAGAATCAGTTATGTCACGGCCTTCCTCTTCATTCATTTCAATCGTTTTGAATTAATTGCTGACACTTGTTGCTATAGATTTAATTGGTTCCCGTAATAGCCTAAATTGATGGGAAAATGCATTATAAATGCGTTTTCTTCGTTATTTCTCATCCGATTGATGCGAAAAATCTCTCAAAATGTGCTTAATAGTTTCCTTTATATTCGGCGAAAATTTGAGAGGTCTTGAAAAATTTTGATTTTTTAAGTATTTTCCTCCGGGTTATTCTAATGGGGATTTTTGAAATTTCTAAAATTCATAAAAAAAAAAGTTACCACCCGATAATGCCACAAAACTATACAGATCTAAGTTAGATGAGGAACCATGACGAAAAAAAGTTTGAAGTTGATAGCTGTAGCCGTTTGACCTGTGGAGAACCGACAAAAAAACATAAAAAAAAAAAAAAAAAAAAAAAAAAAAAAAAAAACATAAAAACGAACACCAATTTTTTTCAGTATGTCAAATTGAATCCTCGCTAAAGCTCGTCTAATTATATATATATATATATAAGTTATATATATATATATATATATATATATATATATATATATATATATATATATATATATATATATATATATATATATATGTATATTGATTATTATATAATTAATCCATAGCCCTAATTGGGGAACATAGATTTTGTATCAAGTTTCGATATTATAAAAAAAAAAAAAAAAAAAAACGTTCGGCTAGTAAAATCAAATTCATGTAGCCCAGTTATCTTGTGGAAACGTAAATGCCTATACTACATTCAAAGATTGCCGTTCGATCGAAAAATTGCAAATGATATCGAATAACAATCGAAATGTATCGAAATCTTCAATTTTCAACCGATATCTAATCAAATCAGAAATATCGAGTTGAATCAAAAATAGGGTGGGCCTATCGATTGTGAAAAAAATTGAGATTGAAAGTCATGACTCGAAGTCATGGATTGATGATTCTGTCATGACTCATGACGAGTTATGACGTAATGCTGTTTCATTTTCAGTTTATTTTCATCTATTTTACAATAATATGCACAATTATATCAGGCCTATATTCACTTCTAGTTGGGTAGGCCTATTCACCTTTTTTGTCACTTGAGTATTTGACTTATAACTTATTTTGGCTATTTCTCTTCGATTTTTGAAATTTGATATCGATCACCGTTTGAATATCAAATTAATCGAGTATGGAATATCCCAATTCTATATTGAATCGAAATCCTAAAATATCGAGTCGATCGAGAATATCGAAATCGAACGGCAACCCTAATTTTTCAATAAAACAGTTTATATAGTAAATATTACGTAAAATATATCGATATTTTCACTATTTTCGTGTCATCTTGCATAAACAACTGTGCGTGAACAACCGTGCATAAACAATCTATTGGAACGGAATAAAACAAGCCGTAAACAATCGTGTAGACCTATACGACTGCGGTCACATATCGATCAAGTCACATCAAAATGTATCATTCACTAAAATCCACAGAATTTATACGCACTGAAACTAGCATTCAACATACATTATGTGTGGGCCCAATCCACATATTCATATAGCTATATGAACAAATTGACCGTAAATTATGCGTAATTGTTTTTTAAATATATATTTCGGAATAAACCATTTTATGTGACCGCACGTGTACGTATATGGTCACGCATACGTGTTGCACTCTATTCATTCATCATTTTTATTGAACTATTGTGAATACCTGTATTATAATCTGAGTGGATCTATCGTCTTTTAGAACTATGAGAATGAGACGGTCGTGGCCTTATATCAAGGAACCGTCCCAGTGTTCACTTGAACTAATAATTGAAACAACGATTTGAACTGTAGTTAGAATGGTAGACTATGACCATAGTCAGTGGACTATGTCCATAGACTATGTACCACGACGGCTATCTAATCTCGTTCTTCTGAAGGACTGTTCAGCACACTCGTAACTAATCCTCCCCTCTTCAGTGAGTGTCCGACATTACGTTTCTATATGACTGGAAGTGTCACTGTTAAACGTATGCAAGTATAGCGTTTCCAAGTAATTGAAAGACAAGAATGATCCATCTCATCGCTCACGTAGGTGACACGTTATTAATTATTAAACGACGTCTGTTCGACTTGTAAACGACGCAATCGAGCCAACCACATAGACACATAAAAACTCGAAATCACTGCAATCATAAGAAGTTATAGTACACAAAAAACATTCTTTCGGGATATTCGATTTTACAGCCTGTCTATACCCCCTCCCCCCTCAGCTAACTTGCGTGACCTGAATGACCTGTACTATTGGCCGTGCACTATATATACGAGTGGTGAGGAAAGGGTGGAGTGGGTTGGGGGCGGGCAAGTTACGAACAAGGACTCGAGGATAAAGAAAAGAGTGAGGGAGCAAGAAAGACAAAAGGCAGTGCGAGACCAAAGAGAAAGACGATCGATGGTTTGGTACAGAAGAGTTGGGCTGCCCCCCATCCCTATTCCCCACCAACCAACCCCCATATCATCGTGTGGAATCTGGAATGCGGGGAAACTTTCCAAGTGGAGTATTTCGTGGTTGAAACTGCTGGGGCTATTGTACGGTTCCCGCAAGTTGACCCCCACAATATCCCCGCCTCCACCCACACCGCCTGCTCACCTATGTGAACGAGGTCGACTATTGGTAAATAGAACCTAAATGTGATAATCTGATTCAGGAGCTGAGTCTGTGCGTGTGTGACAAAGTGTGTGACAGAATACCTTGTGCATGTTTGGAAGTGAATTGTAATGAGAAATACAAATACTCAATGAAACAAGTACGAAATGAGAATAAAATTGTTTGCGAAAAATTCAAGTTCCGTCAGCTGAGTTAATTCAGGTTATCAACTCAATTTTAGACAAGAAGATTTTTTTTCAAAATGTATTCAAATAGATGATATGCGCTGATTTGATTTAAAATATTTCATATGACTAATAGTGCGTAGATAACGTCAAGTTAATTGTAAACAAAGGAAATTGTGTGAAGAAAACATAACGAATAGAATATATGAAACATCCGTTTTATATTTATGACAATTGTTTCCACTTTTCCGGTTCATTTGTGTTTGAAAATACAATCGAGTAGCTCTGCTAGGATTATTACCGTGACGACACTGTATATAGTCTTCAATTCTCAATTTCCTCTCCAGTACTGCCAACATACAAAAGAGGAGACGTATTTCCTCATGGTTATTCAAGCAAATGAATAATATTCAAAGTTGTTGTAGGTTCCATCGTGAAATCTATATAATATTCAGATGAGCGATAGCGAAGAAAACTTCATATCCCACTCTTATAGATCTTTGTCTTTTTTTGTTTCGTTTGTTTGTTTGTTTATTTGTTTCTTTGTTAGTTTGTAAGCACTCCACAGGTCGCAAAGTTTGACTGAACGACATGAAACTTTTTTTGTACACGCAAACTTATCATTAGACTGTATGGTTTTTAGAGTGAATCGGTTAAATCGCAAGTTTCGAAAAAACCGATAAGATCAGCCTGGGCAGCAAATATTTGAAAAATAAAATCTCTACAGAAAAATAAAATTTTCTCTCAATGTTTATACATGGATGATACACATTATTGAAATTTTGTATGCAATTCGGACCAGCCGTTTTGAAGAAATTAATTGAATAAACGGTTTTTATTCATCAAATATTTGAAAATAATAGCAGAACTATGTGGCCAACATTCACTGCTTTCTAGATTCGGCCTAACAATGGAGTATATTTTATATGCGTCAAGGTGTGTAGAGATTTCGAATATACCATAGTCGATCAAGTGGCAAGGGTAGAAAGAACTACTTTAACGACTCTGATTACAAACTTATTCAGATATCTCGCACATCAAACAACGCATGCTGCGTTTGACTAGTTTATTCTTTGACCCGGTACTATCAAGTCCAGATAGCCTCATTCTCCTAGTTAGTGGAACAAACAACAAGGGTAACAATATAGTAATAAGAGCTCAGCAACTCTGACGTTGGTAATTTCCCCCTCCCCCCTCAGCCCCCTGGCTCGATCAATCAGTTAAGATGCTCTACTTTGGAAATTGAAACTAGTCGGGCGTGGGTTCGAGTCCCTTATTAGGTATGGGTTTTTGTGAACGCTATTCCACTTAACGTCATTTCATAACTTCAACATCACCCGCTCATCCGTACCCCCATATAACCTAGCTGTAGGTGGGGTCGTTAAGAAGAAGACAAAATAATAATATATTTAGGGCTACGTGAATAAATAAAAGAATGATGGATGTTTAATAGAGATGTAATAGATCCAAGTAATAGATGTAAGAATGGGCAACAGGATAAATCCCGCCAAATGAAGCCGTTAATATATATATATTTTTATAAAGGTTCATCAAGAAAACAAAAGATACATTCATGTTGACTTATAATAATGATAATAAATTAGAAACGAAGTATCTTTGACGAAAACTGCCAAGAAATTCATATACACGCCAGAAGTGTTTTCCTCGTTAAACTGAATATTCCCGTGACGTAGTTAAATGTAGCATTAACGACCATTGCATCTGCAACGTGGCAGAATTAATAATGCAACAACAAGGATCCACTATACTGTATATTATTAGTGTGCAGTGAAGCTATGTTCATGACGTATTATAGCCTCCAACCCCCATGTCACCAACTTGACGTTGTTTTTTTCAACCTCATCTCCATAATAATTGCTATGCTTGTTTCCACTAAAGAAGAACTGAACTAAATGATGGTAAAAACTTTGGTGACTGTATGAGAAACTGGCAACAGATTTATACATATTATACTTTCATAAGATGTAGTTATGTTTCTAATTGTAAAGCTCGTCCTGAAAAATCATTGAACCTATAAATATACCACTGACATTTGTGTTTGTTATGTTGGTGAACGACCTACTTCTTTCGTGACTATAAGTATATACAGCCGCATGGTGACCCAGCGACATCACACGATGTAGCTACAAGCTCCGTATCCGCGAGTACTATATTGTTAACTAGGGCAAAGTAGGGTGGAAAAACCACCGATGTCCTAGCCAGGGCTCGAACCTGGGTATAATTCCGCAAGCACACACGGCTCTCAGCATCTTATCCCGCACGTAGTACTATATAGGCAAGACGGAAACGGGAATAAGGCAACTATGAACGCTTTTAAAAAGTTTTCACACTACATGTTCTGGATTATAAGTTTTGTCAACTGTTTTTCTTTTGAATTCGTTCTATTCTATATATTTTCTATTCTATAGTTCTATATTTCACTTTACTTTGTTTGTTTGTGAAAACTTGCGGTTACATAGATGAATTAATTTTAATTGAAAAGTGGTGACCTGGGCTTGAATACTGCTGGCAGTTTTATCCAGAAATATGTTGGGATTATGTTATATGTTTTTGATCGTTATTCGTTGCCACCGACCACCTTTTTCATGGTACCCCTCTGTAGCCCAAGGGAATGATGGGATGGCACCTACAATGTATAGACAACGATCGCTTCCCTCCCACTGTCCTTCATATACCCATCACCCCATCTTCCAATCAGGCATTCATCCGACGTCAATAGATCTGAGTAATCATCACAGTGAGTCCTAAATACAATATAAACTGAATAAAATCACTTGTGATGGCTATAAGTTTGATCAAGTTATCGGCATTTACACCAATCTTAGTTGACTTGGGAAACTGAATATATATATATATATATATATATATTTATATATATATATATATATATATATATATATATATATATATATATATATATATATAGGCCTATATATATATTTCTCTCTCTCTCTCTCTCTCTCTCTCTCTCTCTCTACATATATATATATATATATATATATATATATATATATATATATATATATATATATATATATATGATCACGCTCCAAGTCAACTTTGAGTATAATATAATACCAACAAATAGTTGTAGAAACATAGAAATTTGTGTCTAAAAGTCGAGGACACGAAGTCAGGAATTTGTATCTCACGTAGCATTTCTTGAAATATTATGGTAGTCTCCGAAGAGGCTGGGATTGATCTAGAATGCATTTCAGTAAAACAAAGTGTACACGGGGTTTTAACACGCTCATCAAGGAGTAGCAATGATAAAATCTATACGACTGACAGTTCTAGTGCTATTGAATTTTCCCTCGTGTTAGTCGTGTATCGTCTGGAGCAATATGCATTGAGGGTTGCTTTGGTCTGCCGCCAACGAGCAAACGCAACCCCCAATGCATCTTGGTCTGGATATCTAAAAGTCCAAAGAACTTCGCTGTTCACATAACATCTCTATACTTAACATCTTGTTTGATTTTTATCATCATCGCTGCTAAGAAGATATCGATTCCACACGATAATTCGATCACGTGTTCGATGTCATTAGAGGTAATCGATTGTAGGGGTGGAGGCGTCGCGACGCCATGCATACGTCACGTAATGTCACATGTCGACGTCAACAACATACAGCCGACGTTCCAACCAACGTGACAAAAAGCTGCTTGTCAAGCTCACAAACAAAGCGAATCGGTATAAAATCTATCAATAACTTATGGAGTTTAAAACAGTTTTTAGGAAATCAATCTTCAATATCTTTTCTCTGATAAGTTTTTTTCATTTGACTTGAGTTTGACCTAGTGGTGTTGGTACAGTTTGAAAACATGCTGCATTCTCGAAAATAATCTCACAAACCAATCTGAAATTGCTGTGTCACAAAATAAGTTATAAGATTTTGAAATAATCAAGATATTTGCATTTTTTCAGTTTCTATCAATTCATTTTCCATTACTCTACCGTTAGTGAAATGCACATTTCATGAGTAATTCATTATTATTATTATTTAAAAAAAACATTTTTTTTTTATAATAACATCTAAACTTGATACGGAATCATTTTTCCTCAATTGACGACTAGTGATTGACCCGCGCCCACAAACGTCACAAAACAAACAATCAAATGGGCTTTATGTGGGAAATTTGACATTTACCTATCAGAGTATCTCTAAATGCCCATATGAAGTATAGATCTAGGTGGCCTGGCGTTTAGCCACGCCTATCACTAGTGGTCAATTAGGGCTATATGGATGAAAAGAAAAATCGTTTGAACGGGGTGCCACAATGGCAATCTCACCACCACATTTTAATTATTCAAAACCAATCAACTTCAACGCCAGCTAGGACTGCGTTGTCTGTGACCAACATTTTTCGCCGCAGATAAAAGTCTTTCAGTTTCCAAAAGTCCGGAACACAATATGTGTACACACCGTTTCTAGGATATATCAGGACATAACCAGCATTGGTAATGAGAGTAGGGCTACACAAAACACGAATGTTGATATCTTCCACTTTGAACCAAGTCTCTTGAGCAATGTTCTCTTCTTTCCATTAACAGCAGATGTAAACTTCATCATTAACAAAAGAGGAAAAAAATGAGTGATAGGCCTAAATTGGTATAATTAAGCCCATCACTCTATACTAATCAAAGGTAGCTGCTAGCTGGCCAATTGTTACAATTAATTCAAGCATTTGCTTCCGAGTTATTTTATGGCTATGATTACAAAAAATTCTCGGAAAAATTAGAAAAAAGTATTTTAAATAACCAAACATCTTCACCCTAATCCCTATATGCCGTGTACACCTTGAGACTGATATAGAAGTTAGTAAACATCGTGAACTTCGAAGAATTTCGTATATTTTATTATATTGTTTTGATTTTACTAACGAATACGAAATTTTTCAACTTAGATTTCAATTTCTATTAATCTATTAATTATTTATTTACCAATCATCATTATTTTCGATACAATATAAATTAGGCTTAAATTATCACTATAATCATAAATATCAATATTGATAGGGCCTATTACACAATTAGTTTTATGAATGGTTTGCAAAAGAGAGGTGATCAATTTTACATGTACAAAGTAATTTAGTATGGTAATTAATTAATTAATTGATGGAGTTGAAAAGCACATAATATTGAAAATAATGAAACCCACATAAGCCAAGGCTTGTGTGATGGAAAGGAGCGATCGAAAAAATACATCAATTATTGCAAGATGGGTTAGTTAGGCTTAGGCTTAGTGCATAATGATACAAATACTTAAATAATGAAGGTTTTATATATACAATTTTCCTCCAGGGCAATTGAATAATGGCGAAAGTAAGATTTGGAAAATAATAATAGCAATTTTATGAAGAAAAGATCCATGGACATTGATTCTGATTTCAAACAAATCGCGATAACCATCAACTATTAATTACGCTGGTAGTAATAGTATAGGCCTATAAATGAGACTAAATGATGTAAAATAGATGAAATGAGGTGTGTGATTGCTGTCCGGTCATGACAACAAATCTATTTGACTATAATATTGATGATTCCAACCTAGCTGTTGGTGGGGTCGTTGGGCAAACACTAATCAACTACGTCAAAAAAGTCCAATATAACAGCTATAGTTGAATTTGAATAAGTTGAAGAAATATTGAAAGATGGTATTCAGAAGTGCCGATTTGAAAATGGAAAAGGTCATTCAAATGAAGCTAAATAAGCATTTCTATATGTAAGAAGAGGATCCACAGATCACATGGCCCAATGTTCAGAGAATCTAAAGATAATAATTGGGAAATACTTTAAATCTGCTCAAGCAGTTACGGATGTAACTAATTCAATAGTCTGTACCCCCTCCCAACCCCCCCCCCCCCCTTCAAATAACCCAAGTCACTGGTGTCACTGAACAACATTGGATAAATACAAGGATGCAAACAACGTTTTTTCAATATTATCTTTTCACCTTTATTAAACTTATGTATTGGACATTAACTTTGGTAACAATTACAGTTAACTCACCTACAATCATCTTGAATTATTCATATTATCATATTTTAACATTAAATGCTGACAAATTACTCGACCAAATATAAAAAAAAACGCTCAAGGGTTGAGCAAATTCAAAATATGATTAGGCCTACATTCATTTCAACAAAATGGTGCGAGTACAAACTGTCACATCTAATTTGCACTGGCGAACATATAAAAAAAGATTCAATGGTTCTGACATATTTACCATTTAGTATGTTCCAGGTAATTGAAAGATAATTTTTACTGTATGGTATTTGAATTTTGATATCAGGATCATTAAAATATTCATAATGAATACCAAAAGTTGAAAACTATCCACCAGATCAACTTCCGAGCACCGTAATTGAAACCAGCTCAATGTTGCAAGACTAATGAAATGATTGAAATCAATGCCAATAGTAGGCCTACATATCAAATAATCAAAAATAGAACAAAGCCATGATACTACATTTTTTAAACAACGCACTATTTTCACTAATATTAATTAGTATGCAATTTATTACTAATGGTCATTTTTATGGCTCACCTGAAGGTATAAAAGTAATGAGGCATCAAATTAACATAAAAATGAGAACATATTTTTTGGTATATCCATATGGTGTATCAATTCAATCACAAGTGAGTTTACATAATACATAATAATTGTGGTGCAACTAGTCACTAGTCACTATTCACTGGTATAACTATTTCACTATTAAACACTATTCATCTACTTGATTAATTCTTAATACTTGGACATTACAGTCCATTACTGTGATCAACATTAAAGTTTATCAAGTACCTTGCAGTATTCATTGATCTAGCTAAAGCCTTCGATACTGTTGACCATCAGTTACTTTTGAATAAACTCGAACATATTGGAGTGCGTGGATTACCACTGAGATTACTAAAAAGTTACCTTAGCGATAGAGAACAAATTACTAAGATCGGGAACTCAAAAAGTGGAAAACGAATGATTATCTATGGTGTACCACAAGGTACTGTCCTGGGGCCAATTTTATTTATAATTTATATCAATAATTTATGTAATCTGAATTTCATCGGAGATATAATAACATATGCCGATGATTCTGTGATCTTTTTTCAAGACGTTAGTTGGGAGAAAGTCTTCCAAACAGCTAACGAATCAATTAAATCCGTGTAAGCATGGCTAAACGATAACATGCTGACCCTTAACAAAACTAAAACCGTATATATACCTTTCACAATAAATTCAAAAACTCATCCAGGCCCTAACTATACATTGAAACTACATTATTCTGATTGTATCATAAATAATCAGATCTGTAATTGCTACGAGATGAAGCCAGCTGATACTGTAAAATATCTAGGTGTAATTATTGATAGACACATGAAATGGCATGCACACATCACAGACACGGTCACTAAATTGAGAACAGTTCTATATATATTTTATAGACTAAGAAATATTTTATCAAAAAAATTACTACTCATGGTCTATTCTGCGATTGCTCAAAGTATTATCCAGAATGGAATTATTGGATGGGGGGGTGCAAGTAAGCAAAATATTTCTTCTATTTTGTTAATGCAAAGAACCATACTTAAGGTAATACTAAACAAAAGTCATCAGCATTCCACCTTTCTTACATACCATAGTACTAAAGTAATGGATGTACGACAGCTGTATATAAAAACCATTTTATTATTTTTACATAAATATTCACATAGATTCAAACCACCTCTCTCTATTTCTGGAATACAGAACACTAGATCTAAACAAGTTAGCTCCAATAATCTATTAACAATCCGTAGGAAAAAGCAGAGAGGTCAACAACATTTAGATTTCATAGGCCCAAGGGTATACAATTCTTTGCCCTCACAAATAAAATCGATTCCACCACCGAATATAAATATTTTCCAATTCAGAATTAAAGAATGGATTTCTGAACAAGGCCGTGACGTTTGCAAGAGCTATCTCTACTTTTAATTCTATTCATCTCTGCTAGTTTCATTGGGTCTTTGTCATCTTTGTCATGTGTTTATGTATATGAACAAGCATGAGTATCATGGTTTTGCAATTATTTAAAAGTCGTGTTGGTATTCATTATAATATGTATTCAATTGTAGATTCCGATATGATAGTTTTGTTTTGTATATCTCAATATTGCTTTGATTTCTCTCTTTGGGTTTATACTTTATTCATATTCTGAATTTAAATTGATCAATATATTATTAACATTAACTGTACATTATAACACTTATTATTATTTTGTTCGTGTGTGTTTTTGTTTATTTGTGTTATTTGTATAGTGCGGAAAAACACCGCCAAACGCTTATTTTTTCGAGGTAGCCCGCACACAAGAGCCAATTACTCTTATGCGGGCTTCTCTCTATTTATCAATATTTTCTATATTTTGTCTGTGTGTTCAGGATGTATAGTTATGAGAGAGAATAAAAATGTGTTCAAATTGAAATTGAAATTGAAATATTATGAAGTTGACAAGAAAAAGTTCAGTGTACAGCACCAACTCATTCAACAAGCATCTACCTATTCATAATAATAAATTAATAATCCTAGTACATCAATTAAAAAATCTCACAGATAAGTTTCACAAAAGATAAGATAAGGTATGGTAATCAGTAATCACAAATAAATTCCATTTATAATTCATATATATATGCGTGATCAAAATATTGTACAATCTTCAAAGTCCTACTTAGTGTGCGCATTCAACACATAGGAAAAATATTAAAAATCATTTTACATAGACCTACATAGAGGTGGCCTGTACAATTGAAAAATTATAAAATTGAACTGAAAATTCAACTTGAGCTGCATACATCTCTAAAGCTACAGCTCAAAGTTTATAAATACTCATTAGTTTGCGTATATGTTCTTACTGTTGTCACCATTAATCACAATTAAGTGAATAACAAAATTAAGAAAAACATAATTTTTTTTACATCAAACCAATTAGGTCTACTCGGTATACTCTCCTGCCATGTCTATAATAGTTCACTCACATATACCATTTTCTCCTCAATATTGCTACTGATCACAACAACACGATCGGGCAGATTGTGATCCATAATGACAACCAATGTCAACAGATTATCGCAGTAGTTGATCGCAGAGTTATACTTGTTAGCTTCGACACCAGTCAACATTTGCGCGATTTCGTAATATTCGTCTTCAGTCAGAAGACCAGCAACGCTGAAATCGCGGTCCATTTCTAATTCGTTACGTTCAATGGCTCGCGTCTCGGGGCACATTTTCTCTGGCATTGATATATTACTGGACTTACTTACAGGTTCAGGTATGGAACTTTTCCTCATTCGCTTGTGGGACTTGAAGTTTTGAAGGTCATCGAGGGATTTAGCTTGTGATTCTGTCAGACGATTCCAGATTCTGGAGAAAACAGAGTTGGAGTTTTCAGGAGCGAGGTCTTGTTCTGGTATCTCCGTATTATGAGAGAATCTAGACAGGTTTTGGTCAGCTTGATACAAGCTTGCAGATGGGTTTCCATCAGGGTTTTTTTGCAAGACAGAGAATTCCATATCACTCCAGGCATTAGTGAGATTATTATGTATACATTCGGGTTCAGACTGACTGGAGGTTCCTGGGTGATTCAGATTGTTGACGTAGTTTGAGGGAGCACTAGGGATAGGATGCTCAAGTTGACTCCAATTTTGAGGGGTGTTTTCAGTATGGTTTGTTCCACCGGTAAGATTCTCGCTGTTCCTGTAACGATCGTATGCATCTCTCAATTCGATAATCTTCTTACCAATTGAGTATGTTTTGGCAATTACATTGAGGAAGTGTTGCTGTCTATCTCCGTTAATGCCGTAATCCGTGTCAAAATGAGACTGTTCAAAATTGTTATTAAATTTCGCTGTACTTAAAAGCTCTTGGTACGCATATTCCATCTCGTCCAAGATCTGCATGATGAAGCCTCGAGAGAACTCAAGGAATTTAAGGACATTTTGCGTTCCATGTAATCCAAGAGCCCCGGCTAGTTCTACCGCTACCGCAAGAACGTTTGGTTGGAAAGTGTTACGAACCAAACTGATAATTCGTGCCATGTCACATGGCTTCAAGTTAGAGAAGACTTTATTTCCACCAATGTCAATATCTGTCAAACTGCTTGTACCAAAAGCGTTGCATATTTTAGACATAGATTCGATTCCTTGATGACTCGATTCCAAACCAAACTCTTTATAAATCGGTTGCACTGTTTTATCGAACTGTGCTCGGTTCATCGTGCCCTCGTTGAGCTGTTTTGATGCGTCTAAAATAATTAGACGTTGTGGTTTATCAATCGAGGCAAACTTTAAGGGATCGACAATTATTTTGTTATTAATCTCCACGTGACCAGTTTCGGTGAAGCTAAGTTTAGCCTCACTTCGGGTGTGGTGCTTTTCAACCCTGACTACCCCAGCAAAGAAGTCATCAACATTTTTGATCTTGGTTATACTTTTGATGAGCTGAGCATCATCTTTCATCGGATCCAGTCCTTGCCGAGTATTTCTTACCATTCTCTTATATGCACTCTTGTGACGACCGCTTCTCAAACTAGTTTCGAACTCTTGAATAACATTTTGTTGAGTTTCTCTAATAATTGTATCAGCCAATTTCAAATTAACAACAGAATTTGTAAAAAAGAGAATAGATGAAGAGAATTGAAATATCTCCAAGCATGTAATACCTCCATTATTGGATTTCTCATGCAAAACGAAGAGTCCGTTAACAATACCGATACCGTTTGCTGCGATAGAACTGAACTGAGTGGCGTTGACAATGATGCGCCCAGCTCGTCCTATGGTGCTGCCACGACTTGCCATAATAGCGGCGGTTTTACTTGCACCAGCCGCCGCTATTCCGAGTGTGTTTGCTCCTATGGCAATCCAATTATTACGCGACTCGGCGTCTGTCAGGCCGATATTTTGGTGATGGCGTTTCCGGTCTACGAAATTCTCTGCACTTCGTCCGAGACCCCATACTCCAACAGCTGCACCACCAACAATTGATGCCATCATAATAGGAGCTGCAACAGGAACTGCAAATGCTGCCAGCGCAACAACTGTACTACCAATTGAAACAGCGCTGCCAATATTATCAACGCCATTCAGAATCTTACGGGACATTTTACTGGCTGGGGTTACAGAGAAGTCTACAATGACTTGATCGTCTTGATCACCGTAATAAACGCCATTACGAGGATAGCAATATGTGCATTTGGGTAGCATGTTATTGTCAAGATAATTAGCCCATCCCATATAAACACGGCAGTGCGAATCTATAAAGATGTTGGAATCTGATTCCTTTCCCATACCAGTACCAAGTTTTGGAACACGAAATATAGGGACTGGTATATGAGAATAGCTATCAATGTCAATTTTCATAAAGGCGAATACTATAGCTACTCGAATGTCATTTTTATGAATTTTATCAACATGCTGATCATGTTTTATTATCGTTGCACAGATTTGTTCAATATTTTTTAGTTTGTCTTTGCTGTATCCTGTACCGTGATTGGTTGAATCGTCAGGTTCCTCGGTTGGCGCACCATAGAGTGCATGACCAATGTTCCGTTGTAGGTACTGAAGCTCGGACGTTTTATAGCAGTCCCAATCTCGATCAGCAAAACTCTCGTATAAATCCTGCTGCTTTTTCTTCGCAACATCTTCCCAAGACATAACGTAATCCATTTCCATTATGTTCTAGTTGCTAAAGCTGTATGCTGCAAAAGCAAAATTGCAAACTTGTTTTAAAATGCCACAATAGGCCTTACAACACAGACAAGTGATTTTAAATCTAAGACTTTGGTGATATAGGCTTAGTAAGTGAAAGCAATGATTTATTTACATCCAACAGGGTAAGATCTAGGCCTACTTACCGAAAAATGAGTCAATACAAATGTTTCAATGTTTCTAAAAATAAACTAGACCCCTACATGCTTTTGTATTCACCCACAACAGTTAATAGTAGCTTGGATAGCTTGACCAATCATCAAACTAGGCCTACGATAACGTTTTCGTGAGGAACTCCCTTCTATATGGGAGTCCCTGTACTCCCATAGATTAGTAGGATACTTAAAGCCTAGGGACTAGACAATAAGGCACCGATACGCCCTCGATCTTATGTCATAATCAAAGTGCATTAGCGAATATTGAACATAACCTCAAATAATGTTTTTTTCTCATTTTTTCTGCATTCTATCCTTAATAAAACATATTGCAGATGTCAGTTGTCACTAGATGAACATATAATATATCAACTTACCATTTCAACAGCTATGACATGTTGAATGTGTACTCTTTAAGTCAAAATTAACGTTTTAATTTAAGATGTATCTATCAGAACAGCCAACTAAACAACAGATTGGAACCGGACAGCTGACAGTGGAACTAGTTTACCCTCTCACCTTGCATTCAGCAGTGCCGCAACCAGGAATACACGTGACGTCAATATGAGAAAGTCCAAGACTACTAGCGTTCTTGGCATTTATAGAGTCGGTTATTGCGCCGTCTCAAACTAGTGAAATTGACCTTCATTTACAAATAGTTACGCGATGATGACGTTAGATCAATAAAGGAACTACTCAGGTGTACTGCTTGTTCCGAAATCCTAATGGGAAAAATAGAAGACAACGACGATACATTCCATTTCAGTTGTCTTCAACGACTTGACTCTACTTTTTCTAGTTCGTGAATACATGGAGAGTAAATGT
This sequence comes from Brachyptera risi, assembly GCA_964007535.1. NCBI lineage: Eukaryota > Metazoa > Arthropoda > Insecta > Plecoptera > Taeniopterygidae > Brachyptera > Brachyptera risi. The sequence continues at coordinate 38,339,091 of OZ023326.1, read as the reverse complement.
CCAATTCGTCATTCACTCAAATCAATTTGTATTCGTGAATATGAACGTTAATAATTTTCTAATCTTTTTTATATAGGCCCACTAGTGAAATTCGACAAATGATTGTTGTCACGTATATGAAGGATATTGCAATTTGCAAGGTGAAGCCATTTATTTTCCTCCACATATTTTCGCGACCATTTTCGTAGATTACGTCAAAAACAATCACATTCTCCAAAATTTAATATGTATCCATGTATTTTCATCATAGTTAAAACATATTTCAAAGAGCAAGATAAAATCATTTTCAAGCAACGAATTTATTTTTCTCTATTTATTTTGTTTTTCAGTTCTATCTCGTTTGAATAGTAATTACGCTATTGATTGTTGTACTGTGGCCTTTTCATTGCGGTCTGCTGACATGCGACCGACTAATCATTCGGACACGTCACAAGGGTTGTGGGAGGGGGTAGTGTGTGGGGGTGACTGTGGAGGGGGTGCGGTTAATGAATTTCACAATAACCCATCTAGACGTCAAATTACCATCACTCTCGTAACAAACAAAACCATGCAGTAACAGAAAACACAGCAACTAACCGACCTATCAGCTGAATTACTACGCTCAAATAATGTGTGGGGGTTGATTTGATTTCTATTCTCTAGTATATTATATGGCTATATTAAATATAAAAATTCACATGAGTTTATAGTTGAAAAGTGTATTTATCGGAGGAACCTAAAATATTAAAGAATTGAAGTTTGATTTGGCTGTTTTTCCAAAATATTATGAACATAAAAAACTGTGACAAGTATACATGATGAGCACTTCTGTTAACACATCAATTGATAATTTCATCAAAATGATAATTAAAATGATAATTCGTCCCTCTCAGTTTCTACACGAGCGGATCGAGAATAAATTCCGGATGTGATCGGCCGTGCTTCGTCTATAATTGATGTGGATTGTTCCTGTCGGGATATATCACGCCAAGTTTACTGTGGCACATTGCGGGTAGCCACTTGTGGTTCGTACTTCGTAGCCACAAGCAACAACGATTGCGTTGGTTTGCCGGTTTCTTATGGTGATTCAACTCCCTATCCCGCCAATGTTGAAAATATGTTCCAATCAACTGGCCAAATTCTATGGACATACCGATAGTGATCGAGTATTTTAGTAGTGATATAAGGAACTAACTTTGCTCAACAAAATTACTTATACATTTATAAGCTATATTGTAAAATATGTGAATTGTGTACCGATTTCCTCGAAAGAGGGTTAAAGGAATGGACACTATACTACGTATAAATTCCTGTAGCAACTGTCACCTGAAATGGCAATATTTGAGGGTCGCAAAAGGCATGACGCATAGCACCAAATTTCTCACTAGGGATCACAGTGATCAGTTTTTTCAAGGACAGCACTCATAAAATAGAACAAGATTAAGAGCCGAGTTTAGACACCATAAGAGATCGGCAAACCAACGCAACCCACGATGCATCTTGGTTCGTATACGCTCATATCTTGTTGTATACGTAACTTTTTTCTATTCGAATTTAGTGTATGAAAATGGTGTTTGGTCGAGATGTATTTTGGAATAGATTTTTTTTTCTTCACAAACCAAAAAGCCGAAATTATTTCAAAAAGCTCATTTTGCATAAGCCGAATGACACGTACGTTCATCATCAAGGCAATTGTATCCCGACCCGTTCATGTTTCTAGCTTTGCTGTGTTTTCCTGTAATGATAATATAATTGATTGCATGTAATTTATTCAATAGCGTGTTTCGGCGACACGATAAGACATTTCTATTGAGCCGGAAGTAATTATAGTAACATGTAGGCATAACTATAGACGATTTACTTGGCCAGAACATAAACCTCCTTGATCCTATTTGAGTGAGTGAGTGTTGGGGTTCAAAGGCGCGTCGACAGCGAGGTCATTTTGCGCCTATTTGATCCTGTGGTAGTACGTACATGAAAAACCATTTCGAATATTCGAGAACCTCTGTTCGAGAACAAGACTCTATTCGAGAACCCATTGAAAAAAATTGGGAAAATATTTTTTTTTCGAATAAATTGAAAATCTCATGAACTTACAGAACACAAAATTTCAACACATCATTTCAAAGTTTGAAATAGATAGGATCAGTCGTTTCAAAGGAAAAAAATATCATCCAATTATTTTACATCAATTGAAAAGCTATATGATTGAAGATCAACAATAAAGCCAATATGGACGTTAATCTGATTGAAATAAACAACAGGTACAATAGAAGGTATAAAGACTCAATAATTTCAAAATCAAGTGGTGTGATGGTTGAATGAGCGTAGTGAAAATTCAATTTTTCCGCGTATACTTAAAAAACCGAGTGTATTTTTGCAGGTCAAACTGAAGCACGTATTTCAATCAAACTTGGCATGCATGTGATTAATTCATCATATGATTTGATACTGTATAATATTCTTGATGTGCAATCGCTTGAATTGTTTAAAAGAAAAAACATAACGGAATTTTGAAAATTCCCATGAAAATGACCCAAAGAGAAAGGATTGGAAAAAATATTGCCCTCAAATATTATGCAAATTTTCACGGAATTTAAGCACACGAATGATACACATTATTCCAAAGTTTTACATGAATCGAGAATTCGCGTTTGAAAAATATATGATGTAAAGTTTTCACATCAATTGAAGTGCAACAAGTGAGACTAATTTAATCGTTGAACGATTAGAATGAGCAAAGATAAAACATGAAGGCATTGATACGATAGGTATAGAATCAAGGTGTATGTATAGCTTTCCATTAGATTCTTTTAAATATGCCTATACCATTAAAGTCTACTACCCGTTTGGTCAGCAGAGTCAAAAAGTAATTTTGAAATTAATTCTACATTGGGGAAATTTCAGTAAAGCTTTATTGAACATGTATATTCTTGAATTGGAATTACATCAGAAACATAGTCATATTTTTTTGGCCGAAGTTACAGCGCTTTAATGAAATATTAAGTTGCTATTTTGACTTCGTTTTGGTGAAAAATCCCAACTATTTTTCCTCTTAAAATGAGTGTGATTCATAAATGAGAGCGGGTACCTATATTTATTCATGCATAATTCTATTCGTTACATCTTCATCTACAATAAAACAAGTTTTTTGATTGAATGTCATGCCTTTCAGTATATTTTAACGATCTGTTCAATGATAAAAACGCATGGAATTTGAAGGTTGCGTGTTAAATGATAGGGAAACATCCAGTATTTGAAGTGATATAACTCAAAATTTATCCCGGTTAGCCTATCATCTGTTTGGATATTATTATCGAGCACATCAAAGCGAATCGACTGACAAAAAATCATAATTTTTTCATGACCATGAGGTAATGGAGGTTAGACCTTAAGTATAGAGGTTTCTCTATACTTAATGCCTATTCCGCTCATCATAAAACGCATGTGTTACGTTTTCCTATAGTTAATTAGACGAGCTTTAGCGAGGATTCAATTTGACATACTGAAAAAAATTGGTGTTCGTTTTTATGTTTTTTTTTTTTTTTTTTTTTTTCATGTTTTTTTGTCGGTTCTCCACAGGTCAAACGGCTACAGCTATCAACTTCAAACTTTTTTTCGTCATGGTTCCTCATCTAACTTAGATCTGTATAGTTTTGTGGCATTATCGGGTGGTAACTTTTTTTTTATGAATTTTAGAAATTTCAAAAATCCCCATTAGAATAACCCGGAGGAAAATACTTGAAAAATCAAAATTTTTCAAGACCTCTCAAATTTTAGCCGAATATAAAGGAAACTATTAAGCACATTTTGAGAGATTTTTCGCATCAATCGGATGAGAAATAACGAAGAAAACGCATTTATAAAGCATTTCCCCATCAATTCAGGCTATTACGGGAACCAATTAAATCTATAGCAACAAGTGTCACCAATTAATTCAAAACGATTGAAATGAATGAAGAGGAAGGCCGTGACATAACTGATTCTCGTAAGGTTTTTGAACGTTTGGAGTGATCCAAGGTCTGTAGATGTAGATTGGGTTGACAAATTATTTTTCATTCTAGATTTCTATACCCCTAAGCTCGTCTAACAACGCGCATCCAGCGTTTTCCTAGTACACATAAATAGGCCTGTACAAGCCTGTAGTGCTCACCTCACAACGCATATGTGCTTAGTTTTCCCAGTAATAGGACAACTTTACCGTATAAGAAACGTTTATTGTTCGCGCCCCAGTGAAACCAAGGCACATATTTTGATGAAACCTAGCATGCCCAATCATCATCTAACTCGATACATAGTTTTGAGTGTCAACCGGTTCAACCAATTTAAAGAAAAAACATTCCAAAAATTTGAAAACCCTCCTTGAGCTCCCTGACGAGGAGATGTGATAAGAAAACCTTTTCGGAATGGATTCAAATTTTTTACGGAATTTGAGCTCATTAGTGTGATACGTATTATTTCAAATAATTCCATGAATCGGATCAGCAGTTTTGAAGAAAATATTTCAATACCATCAAGCTATCAAGAAGATCAAGAGGTAAAACCAATTATATATCGGAATGATTAAAATCATCCAAGGGTAAAGCATGAAGACAATAACCTATTTTTTTAAATTTTTATATTGGGTTTTAACTACGCACTGTAGGCCTAATGATTACTACGATCTATTGGCGTCGGATAAATGAATAATGAGATGATGGGATGATGAGATGAAGGTTTTTATGGGTAGTGGGAAGGATAGTGGGAAGGATAGTGGGAAGGAAGCGGTCGTGGTCTATATTGTGGGAACCATCCCGGCATTAGCCTAGACCACAGAGGGAAACCACGAAAAACTCCTGTAAAGATGGACGGTGGCGGGGATCGAACCGGGTCCGATATGTCCCCCTTCACCTCCCGGATCACACGAAGCAAGTGAGCTATAACCACTCAGCTACTGTGCCGGTACAATAACCTAATAATAGCTTTCCAATGCATGTCATAGCCTATACACCGCTCATCTATCAACGCATATACTGCGTTTTCTTTTTTATTGTCATATCAGTCGACTATGATATAACGAAGACTATAACGAACTATTGAAATCCAGAGCCTTGACAGTTTCAAAACCAAGGTGTGTAGATCTCGAGTACATTTCATGCACATGCCTTGCTCATCATACATGATACAGTTCATGAAACTTATGAAGTGGGTATAGGTGATATAAAATACGACTGCTTGGCCTGATAAGCAAAAATATATGATAAGTCAGCTAAATCTAAAAAAATAGAGTAAACATGCGAGCCATCTACTATTGATTATATATAGGTATACCCAATGGTATTGTGGTAGTAGTATGGTCAGTACATACGATTCTTTTCTGTAGACCCTATATAGTACAATATACTATGTGTTTTGAGTCTCTCATGTTTTTATGTTTGTTTTGTTGCAGAGATGTAATATATTTAACTGAATATATGGTAACAATTCCATTTAGACTATATAGACGAGTAAGATTTTAGTTTTTTGCTCAAATTATAGGTATAACTAATAGATAGAGGATCATAGAAAGAATTAAATCATTTTCATTGCATGGACACGATCAATTATACATCAATTATAGACCGGGTATGAATATTCGGATATTTTCTAGCTATTATTATACATTCATTTTGGACCATTTGAATTTGTTTGTTTGATGTTCTCAAAATGCTTCAAGAGGGGGCTACGCACGACAAGATCGTATTACATTCTTATCCAAAGATAAGTTTGTTCTATTCTTTTTTCTATGGAACATTGAGTTAACACAGATACATGTAAGCAGGCTCACTAAATCTTAGTATTGATGATTTTTTGTTGTTTTTTTACGATTTTTTTTTATTATCATAAATATATATGGACATATAATATGAGGACATATATGAGTGAATTTTATAGATCAGCAAAGTTGTAGTGTTGACTTTTTTGACTTGTCGTTAATGTATTAGTAATAATAATAGATGCATTTTATTCTCAAACAAACATATTGAGTCACATACATGATACATACATGAACAGTACATTCAGGAGATATAATATAAGAGTATGAATACAATTTGAAATGAAATTATATTGCTTTGCATGGAAAAGTAAGAGAACTAAGTCTGCGTGAGAGCGTGGTGCTCTTGCGAGCGGACAAACATGTTGTAAATGAATATATGGTGATTTTCCAAGATGACAAAGAAAATGAAAACTTGAGTTGAAAAACTATTATTTCATGCATGTATATATCTATGACTATATATATATATATATATATATATATATATATATATATATATATATATATATATATATATATATATATATATATATAGATAGATTTGTATATATATATATAGATCTATATATATATATATATATATATATATATATATATATATATATATATATATATATATATATACATATCTATCTATATATATATATATACATATCTATCCATATATATATATATATATATATATATATATATATATATATATATATATATATATATATATGAGAATGAATTATTTCTTGGTGTTTTCAGTCGTTTCTTCAAAATATGTTTATTCAACCTCAAGAAGGCAGCCATAGAATGAAACTTTTGAATCTTGTGTACCTTCGTATTATGGTCATCAGTTAAAATAATTTCCTCTTGAGGAAGACAGCCATGTAGTTACTGAAATATCGAGCATTCAAATAGATATAATTTGAATAAACGACTGAAAACACCCAGAAATAATTTACTCTCGTAATATGAGTCGTTCAAGCCCACGTGAAACCATACATATATAATATATATATATATATATATATATATATATATATATATATATATATATATATATATATATACATATATATATATATATATATATATATATATATATATATATATATATATAAATATATATATATATATATATATATATATATATATATATATATATATATATATATATATATATACACACACACATATATATATATATATATATATATATATATATATATATATATATATATATATATATATATTTATTTATATATATATATATACATATAATGTATGAACATAATTTGAGCAAATTCAACTTGGATGCTGATTGTACTATTATTATTGACAATTAGGCTCGCACTTTGGTAAACGTGAACTGAAATAATAGAAATAAAAGATAATAATAATGGAATAAAAATCAAATAAGCCTACACATGTAATTTGCTTCTACAATTATAGTAGTCAGACACTTATACTTTCTATGATGGACAGGGTGAACAGCAGATAATATTGTTCCATATCATTCGAAAGATTAATATTCAATAGTTTCTCGCTTAAAAAAAAAACGAAAAAATTAAGTATGAATTTGATTTTCACAAAATTCACGACTCTGGTCCAGTAGTCACACTTCGATATTATATTTATCGATACTGTATGATACTGTAATATTTTCGTGTAATAAAAGAATACATTTAGCTACAAGCGGGTCAGTTCGTAACTCTCTGAAACGTACTCAAGAGACAGGGGTTCGATTCTCGCCGGAATTCCACCCTGACTGCACAATAAGTTCACAATAAAATAAATGAGATAAATAATATAAATACGAAAGTTTGAACATAACTGATGATGTAAATCACTCTACTTTCGGCCAGATTGAATGTTAAACAATAAACGCGAATAAAGTGAATATTTCTGTTAATCATGTAATTTAAACTCATGATATCTCGATAAAATTTGATATACAAATATCTCTTCGTGTTGGAGGTATGGAGTTTATACTCCTTACACGCTCACTATATTTATTCTCTCCGAACAAAACCGCACGTATTACTATATAACAACTTTTTTACGGTTTGCACCGCATTAAAACCCTCGATTGATTGTGATTTGGTATAGAAAAACGTTCAATCGTAACCGTCAAATGTATTATATAAATCTACTTTTCCATGAATCGTGAGATATAATCTCCTTGAATCTTTGAATAGGGTTTATGGTGTGGGTCTTTATATTATCTCTCTCTCTCTCTCTCTCTCTCTCTCTTTCTCTCTCTCTCTCTATCTCTCTCTCTCTCTCTCCCTCTTTCTCTCTCTCTCTCTCTCTCTCTCTCTCTCTCTCTCTCTCTCTCTCTATCTCTCTCTCTCTCTCTCTCTCTCTCTCTCTCTCTCTCTCTCTCTCTCTCTCTATATATATATATATATATATATATATATATATATATATATATATACATATGAGGAATATAAAGGGAACTGTATTAACAGGGACATTTCTCTCTGTGAGGTGAATGCATGCCTCAGGGGGTGACGGGAGGGGGTGGGGATCGGGGAAGGAGAAAAGGGGGACGCTCTTATCTGGACAGGATTTGGCGCGTGTTGTGTCGCACCTGGTCGGGAGACGATACGCGACGAAGAAACACGTTGATTTTGTCAGTCAGGAGGACCCGGGTTCGATATCTCATCATGGTAGGGGTTTTTTGTATAACTGAATACTGCATGAGTATTATGGGCAGCATGTTCAATACCTTTACATTGCATCAATACATTTAAATATATATATATATATATATATATATATATATATATATATATATATATATATATATATATATATATGTAGCGATTACGATCAATTTGCTTTTCACATTGATATAGCTAAAAACATTAAAAACCAGTATGCTCACGATCGAGATGGCTATACGGAACAATATGGTACATTATTCGTAGTCTGAGAGGCTGTAAAATTGTCATTATCTTGGATTGTTGTAGTAACCAACTTTTCATTCAACATTAACAAAACAAAGTTCTTACCCTAGTGAGCAACAGAGGTCTATTGATATTGTCAAGTAGATCATTTCGATTGGCTATATTGTTTCAAAAGAGCCATAGTCACTATGGCATCAGGCATAGAATTAAGTTAGTGATTATTCGCTAGGCATTTGTATTTCATATTTTAGTAACTATAATTTAATAATTTACTATTGCTTCACGAGTATATAATAATTATCATACATATAGTGATGATGTTGCATCAATTATCAATTGTATTATCAATTGCATATAATGAATGTTGACGAGGCTTTAGACTCTTTCACCACTAAATTTAAAAATAGCATAGTTAAAGCTCCAGACACAATCCTCTTGAAAAACAATTCTAAATTTCGTAAAATTAAATCTTGGATCACTCCTGGTCCAGTAGTTTCTATTCGCAAGCGTGACGCACTGCACAGGCAACTGGCTAAATTGCGAGCGCGCTCCTCTAAGTATGGTATTAATTATGATAATGAGGTGTCAATACTAAAACAAAGATATACATTGTATAGAAATTTTCTAAATAAATTGATTTACAAAACAAAACTTTTATATTATAAAAAAAAAATTGAATCTAGTCGAGACGATCCTAAAAAAACTTGGGCAACAATTAATGATAGGAAAAATTGTAGTTCTCGTCCTATCGAAGAAATATCGATTATTGGTACACTAATCAACGCCTCGGATCACCCAAAAATTGTAGCTGACGCTTTCGCAAATTATTTTTCCAATGTTGGCAAAAATTTGGCATCTAACATTAGAAACGCGATTTCAACTAATCCTAGTCACGACCAATCTTCTTTTAGACACTATAGTGACCAACACGGACAAAGTCTCGCCAACTCAAACTCTATGTTTTTATCTCCAGTTACTTGCATTGAAATAATTTCTCATATTTCAAGCCTAAAAGATAATTCAGCGAATGGTGTCGACGATATAAGTGTTATATCAATCAAATCAGCTAGTCAACATATTGCTCCTTCACTTGCCCATATCTTTAATCTATGTTTCGAATCGGGTGTTTTCCCACAAAATTTCAAAATTGCAATAATTATCCCAATACATAAAGCGAATGACCAATCTAAACCTGAAAATTACAGACCCATTTCTCTTTTAACTCATTTTTCTAAATTACTTGAAAAATGCATCAAAAGTAGACTAATGAACTTTTTGGACAAATTCCAAATTTTATCCCCTAATCAATTCGGTTTTAGACCAAAACTCAGTACCAATGACGCTATTTTTAGATTAACTAGTGAACTTTATGAATCTATGGACGATGGTTATAAATCATTAGCAATCTACCTCGACTTAGCAAAAGCTTTTGACACCGTTGATCATCAATTGCTATTGCAAAAACTCTACGACATTGGAATACGAGGCCTTCCTTTAACTTTATTTGAAAATTATCTTTTAAATAGACAACAATCCGTTAAAATCAATAAGACTCTAAGTGACCTAAATTTAATTGTGTGTGGTGTACCACAAGGGACTGTGTTGGGGCCTATCCTTTTCAATATTTATATCAATGAACTGTGTAATTTAAATTCAACTGGTAGTGTCGTAACATATGCAGATGATTCGGTTCTTCTGTTCAAAGGTGATAACTGGCACCAAGTTTTCCAAAATGCGAATAATTCTCTGCAAATTGTTTATAACTGGTTAAATAAAAACCTTTTGACCCTTAATAAATCCAAAACTATCTACACAGCTCACACAATTAATTCAAAAACTCAACCCAGTTCGGATTTCTGTTTAAAACTTCACTCACCTAATTGCTTTTTAAACATTGATTGTAACTGCTACAAAATTCAGTCGCGTGAAAATACTAAATATTTAGGCATTATTATTGACAGACACCTTAAGTGGAATGCACATATATCATCTATTATCACTAAAACTCGTAATATTCTGTATATCTTCTACAGGCTGAGGCACGTCCTTAACCGAAAGTTGATTCTCACTGTTTACAAATCTTTAGCGATGGCCGTAATACAATATGGCATTACTTCCTGGGGTGGGGCATATTACTCTGCCATGGAACGTATTACTTTGATGCAGAAATTATTATTGAAAATTATTCTAAATAAACCCAAACATTTCTCAACTGATAAAACATATGAAATCGCTAATGTGCTTGATGTAAGACAAATCTATATTAAAAACGTCTTAATTTACTTCAAAATTCATTTCGAAAAATATAAACAATCAATTTGCACATCAGCTAATGATAGTAACATACTACTAACAAGGAGCATGAATAAACTTACTTTGGCTATACCTATGAAAAAGAAACAGATTGGTCAACAAAGTGCAGAGTTCATTGGTCCCCACTTATTCAATAGGATTCCGTTGCACATACGAAATATTACAAGTATTTATATCTACAAAAAACAGTTACACGATTGGCTGAAATTATCTGGCAGGCAGTTTTGTTCTAAACTAGTATACAGGAATTAATTTTCAGTTGTTTACGCATTTTTCATATAGCCCTTATCCTTATATTATTAGATTCATCGTAATTAAAGTCGTTCAGTTTCTTTCATTTATATCAATAATCAATTAATCACTCAATAAAAACCTCTACGTAACTTGTTTTTCTGTTATTTTAACTAGAGAGAGATATTTCAAAATGTTTAATTTATTTAGGGGTGATACCTACACTATTCGCAATTTTTTTTTTCTATGTTAATATACTAACATCTATTTATTAATGTCCTTGGTTCATAATTCCATAATCGTTCACTACAATTATATAATTAACACCTATTTGTTCATTTCATGTCTTTGTTTCCTAAATTTTCAGCTACTAAAAATCTATTATTGTATTATAACTTACTGTCAGCCCGCACACAAGAATATTAGATTCTTAAGCGGGCTTCTGTTCTATATTATTTTTGTTTCGTTTTTGTTTTGTATACCAATCCATGTACAATGTAATTCTTGGAACAGAATAAAATGAATTTTGAATTTGAATTTGAATTTGATGCATGTGCTGTTACGGGCTCTTGCTCTTCAATTCTCACCATACCTGTACATTCAATTTTCACTTACATTCACTTCATTGAAAATCATAATAATTGGATGAATGAATGAAAACAACATCTTGAACAGCATATAATGAACTAACATAACTCTTAGTTATATTGAGATTAATTATTCTTTAGGGTGGTCATTCCTTTTGGGGTACAATGATTCTGTAACAAGTATCGATGTTGAAAATAGGAAAAAATCGTAGTCTATCCAGTCTACTTCATGAGTAGGGAGATTTGATAATACAGCAATGAAAATATACGTTAACTAGATTTGCCGCCATTGTAACTAGAGGTACGTTAATAGATCATAGCTATCAGTATAGTGCGTCGTTAAAACCCAATATAAAATACTCTCGTGCTTTGTGCTACGTACATGTTTTGAGCAACGGGCGACGTGCGCTGACCAATCAGAGAGTGAGTTTCTCCCGGATGCATGGACACTTGATACGTGCGCCAAAAGATGGTCTATGTTTATCTTTTCTAGAGGCAACATGCGCTGAGACCCACAATGCAACAGGAAGTTTTGTTTACTTGTCTGAATTGTCGGACCCAATTTGTCAACTTCTATTTATAAATCGATCTGCACAATTTATTATGTCAGTTTTCGGCACTGATATTTGGGTAATTAATGGTCCAATCAGTATAGGAAGCTCATATAGTTTGATTGGATATATTTGGTGGTAGTTTGAAGAATTTTTCGTTGTAACATAAAGACAATTTGAAGTCTAACTATGACGTAGTCACAGCGCTCAACAGTAAACGTATTTGTAGGCTGAGCGCATGGTGCCGGTTGGTTCCTCAAAGCATGTTGCACCTAGCACAAAGCAGTAGAGTAAGCGTACCTTCACTCCTTCATTAAACACAGACCATTTAAGTCCATAACCTCTCTGAGCTGCTGAGTCTGATTATTATGATGATTATTGTTTGTTAAACGACCCCACCAACAGGTAGGTTATACCTATGACTATCAATAACGTAACGGGATATGCAACATGGCGGTTTCCTTTCGCATCATGCGTATATCAAAGGGATGCGCAAATGTTGTGATAATTTGCTGGTATTATTGTATGTTGATCTATACAAGTAATAGATGTAATGCAATCTGTGAATCCAGCTCTTCTCAACTGCATCAAGCAATATTGGAATAAATTGCATTTGAATTGGCCAATCTAAATAAAAAATATGTCTGTGAAAGCATTCAGACCCCTAGTCAAGAGCCCTACTGCTATATTCACCATTTGATAACTGGATAATTACTCATCATCTACGAGAAAGGTCAGAAACAATGCAAGTATACAACTATGTACTATACATTAAAATACGAGCCTAATACGTAGATCTAATTTTAAATTGCGAATCTCAGAAATGTACACGAAAGCGCTGATTCCATCATGGTGAAAACGGTCTAATGTTAAAAGGATAGATCTTATGCCATGTTGCTTATCCCGTTACGTTATTGATAGTCATAGGTTATACGGGGTACGAATGAGCAGGTGATTATGAAACTATGAGTGATGATAAGTGAAGAAACTTTCACAAAAACCTATGTCTTATGCAGAACTCGAACCCATGCCCAACGGTAACTTCAGTTTCAGTAGCGGTGCCTCAGCTGACCGAGCTACCGAGAACGGCACCTAGAAAGTGTTTTGAAGTCTTGAAAGTGAAATATTTCCGGGGCCAGTTCCCGAGTCCAGAGTTCCGATTGCTTTTAGCGCAACTATCACTTTTATGTCGGAAACAACAATCATATACAATGCTATACACGGCTCAGTAGAATTATAATATTAGTAGTTACCGGCACAAGCAGCGCACGCTCGCTTCGTGTGATCCGGGAGGTGAAGGGGCATATGGACCTGGTTCGATCCCCACCACAGTCCATCTTTACAGGGGTTTTTCGTGGTTCACCTCTGTAGTCTAGACTAATGCCGGGATGGTTCCTAGTTCCTACAATATAGCCCACGACCGCTTCCTTCCCACTATCCTTCCAAATACCCAATGGAACCTTCATCTCATCATCCCATCATCTCATTAATAATTCATTAGACGCCAATATATTTTAGTTATCATTATATTGCGTCGTTAAACCCGATATGAAAGAAGTTGGTAGTTGCATTTGTTTTTTAAAAAAATTATAGATTTTGTGAGTTCAACAATGCCACCTGTAACTTGGCCACTCTTATCTACATATAGTTCACAAGGGAATCCGCTAAATCGTGACAGGCAATCGGGACCTTTGGCTTTGAACTGACCGCAAGAAACCACAAATGCATTCCGTGTTATTGATATGTGAGTTAAAGCACCTTCTATATATCATGATACAATAGATTGGTGTCACTACATCGTGGTTCTGGAATGAACTAGATTATATTTTTACACATGAGCATATCCAGCATGTTTATTTGTACCTAGTGTAGTACAGCATAGATATAGGTCTACGTAGTATAGCACCTAACATAGTCACATAGTATAGTATTGAAAATGGTGTGTACAGCACCATTGTCCTGGTTTTGAAACTGAAATGAAGTCTGATTCATGGTGACACAGTTGCGCGGGTTTTCCGTCCAAAAAAGTCACCTGAACCAGTAAGAAACTTCATGAAACGTTTCTGACTGCTTTATATGTGAATTACCGGGACGGAAAAACCGTCCAACCATGTTGATATTTATGAATAAAGGCTTTATTTTGGAATCAAAACCAGTATAAGCAAATTTCAGTTTTCAGTAAGCCTATATAACTTTCATGTTGGAAAATTCTGACACATCTTTCTCTAACAATATACGGTAATGAAGGAAATCAATAAGCTCTTAAATGTTGAAGTCCTTAATATTACTTGATGTTTAGTAGCCGAAAGAGCCACTTTCAGTAGCAGTCGCGGTATAAGCAAAGTGTCCAGAGGCCCATTGTTTTTCTGAAAATGCGTGTACTATTCCAGTCTGAGTCGAACGGTTCACTTCCCTCGATTACGAGTTTACGAGTGTACATTATAATAATACATATATATATATATATATATATATATATATATATATATATATATATATATATATATATATATATATACATATATATATATATATATATATATATATATATATATATATATATATATATATATATATATAAATATATATATATATATATATATATATATATATATATATATATATATATATATAAATATATATATATATATATATATATATATATATATATATATATATATACATATATATATATATATATATATATATATATATATATATATATATATATATATATATATATATATATATATATATATATATATATATATATATATATATATACCTATATATAGGAAAGTCGAGGTAAGGCAGAACTAACCAATGGCAACTCGGGTTTAATGGGGGAGGATATATTTCACTTCCGAAAAATTACACCCTTTATAAGAGAATTTTGATTAAAATCATGGTCCCATGCACATACAGGCACACATTTCCCGACGAAGAAAATATAGTTATATTATTTTCAAAATCCGGTTGTAAAAATGTAAACGACGGTGAAAAACGTGAAATTTATCAAAACTGGATGAAATAAAAACGTTTATCGATTTTCAATCACTTCTTATCTTTTAACACGTATGTGAGTTTGATTTTATTCTGTATGTTGTAGGATTGAGAGAACAGTGAAAAGTATGGATAGCTCATGAGCGTTGTATTATTCACGTATTTCCCCTTTAAAAGTGTTGAAACAAAATTAAGATATTGAAGAAAAATAAACAACAAAGGTCTTCAACTGAGAAATAAGATCAAGAAACGAATAAATTTGCGTGTTCATGCGAATAATTGCGTATGTACGAATACCTCGACTGAATGCGACCTCTGAAAAAAACTATAAAAAGGAATGCACGTTCGAATTTAGACGAGGATTCAGATACACGTCATATAAGTTGATTCCATAATTGAGTAGGCCTAATGAAGTCGTGAGAAATTTTTCTTTCCGGGAAATGCTTTTTCTGACACGTATGTTTTTCTTTTGAGTATTATGACTGCATGTTTTCTTTCATCATATTGCCATTGTATGACCGTCGTTTAAAATTCAATATGACCTTTTCTCCTGGTTGTCAATGTTACATCAACGCTCAGTATTTACTCATAGCATAGCGTAGCTGTGCTATATATATATATATATATATATATATATATATATATATATATATATATATATATATATATATATATATATATATACTGTGATTTACTATCGACATCAAATCTCCCGTCCAACAATCATAAAATTCGTATAAAAACACACAAAATCACGGGCTGTTGTATATAACCCATCGTACATGCCGATCACCACCCTGACTAGACTATATACAGCGAGCAAATCACTGTCCCGTGGAAAGTACTTACATTCTTTATCTCGTCCATCTTGGTGAACTGGCGACCAAATTCCCATAGGTCCACTCCAAACTTGAGCGCCCAATTCTTCACTCTGTAGACAAGAAACAAGAGTCACGGTTACATTCGTACACTATGAGATTGGTCACAACATGTATGTCAAGGTACTACGTGGTTCAGATTAGAGGTATACAGCAGTTCCTATAAGTATAACGATAAAATACACGCAGTCAACGTTTATATTAGTTTTGTGCTCTTTTATGATTTTGCTATTTGTGTGAGTTCAAAAGCTATACATACCATGTGAATTGTCTAAAAATCAAATAATCGAAATTATGACCAAACGATCATTCGACAACAAGGGTTTTCGATACCTCGATGTTTCGACAATTATTTTAAATTCTGATTTCTAAATTCCTACAATTCATAATTCCGATGCAGAGATGTTTAGAAAATTCAATTCATCTCCAACGAAACAGCTTTTCTTAAAAACCGGACTTTCGAATATTTTTCGACGAAACATGTTTTGTTACAAACCAAACTTCCAACAATTTGTTCTTCGATAATTCAGCTTCTCAAAAAATTGTATTCACTCCTTAGTTCTTATGATTTCAAAGCCCAACCCAACTTTACCTACGACGCAATCTTTCGAAAGAACGACCTTGCGACAATTTGATATCTCAACAATCCCGTTTTTTTCTATACTGATTATAATTTCGATCATTTGATGTACAAATTCGACTATGCATTTTGTATTTCATTTTTAATCTCCGAATATGTAATACCATAGATCACGGACGATACTTGTGGTCATACCTTCATAATTATTAGGAAACAATGTTAGCTTTCAGCTGTTTATATAGGTTCGAGCTCCGTCATTTGACCAAGATTACCGCAATCGTTGAAGATATTATGGAAAGTTATCGTCTTAACGCTCTAAATGTAGATTTCAAAGCGGTAAACTCGAATCAATAAATCAAAATACAGATTCTACTTTTTTTGCTTGAGTTTCGAATGAATTTTTGAAATAACTGACTGATGGGTCCGTCATGTCCCAGCCAATGCCGACGACCCTTTGAAAATTCAACGGTCAAAATGAGTGGAATGAAATTATTCTGACGATTACATTTTTAGGAGACATAAGAGGCATAAGAGACATATCTTGGTGATATAAGTTGAACAGTCATTCTTTTATCACACACCAAGCCGGTTCATTTTCGGGGATGGAATATTCAATTCCCAAATTGTTAGTATTCAATTTTCTACAAATATTATTATTATTATTTCATTCCAAAGTACATACACATTTGATGATTCATAATGTAACATATATGAAACGACAATCGGTGAATAAAGAAACAGTCACACAGATGAAAAACAAATACAATTCTTCAATTTCACAGAGACAATCATTCATTCTGTTTCATATAATTCACATTCATACTTACATTATCACATAGTCAGTTTATTATAAAAAAAGTATAACAGACGGCATAATACAAATATAGATGGATAAATTGAAAAAATAATATTCACTTATGTCATGGATGCTCATTAGCTGAGTAAGATGTGAGCCTAAGAATAGGCCTATATTGGTTTCTGAAATCATTCCGAACCAACACTATGAGTATTTTCACTTTGCTGAAAGGAAAATACACTTTTCTACAGTAAATCAAATTATCTATACCATTTCTGAGAGCGAGGGTGAAAGAACTTGTAAAACCATCCCCCAGAGAGCTCTGCGTAACTGCCTTCGACTGTCCATAGTATTCTACACCCGTTTCAATACCTTGTAAAGCGTATAAAAACGTAAAAACTCCATCTGCGATAATTAAGTTTTAAATTGAAGGCGTACGTGGGTTGAATTGAATTATAATTATTTTCTTACTTCATTGCCAACTGTTCAACTCAAGTTACCCCTTCCATACCTCCTCCCTCATCATCATCCCTTAAATAAAGTTCATAACTCAATTAAACGTTTACAGACGAAAAGACTCAAACTAAAATGGTGGCTTTCTTTTAAAATACGTAGTTGCTAACTTGACTACGGTCGTTATTATTGGCTCAGCTTCTGACTTGAAGCGCTGTACAGTAGCCAATTGAATGATCGTTAACCCCAATACGGTACACCAAACTGCATCTAGTACAGTGATTGAAGACCTTATGAGTTATGACAAGGAAACGAAAAATACTATCATTATGGAAAAGCTGTTTATAAACGTCCATTATACTGTTTGATGTGGCACCCCGTCACTATGGTTACAAGTTCGCAAAACGACTATAAAGTCACGTTTAGTGTTTCGATGTATTTAACTGATAGTAGGTTATAGATTCATAACAAATGTGAATATTATTAAAGTGCTATTATCAGATGCAAGAAATCGATGAAATGCATGGCAATGTGGACGGGAAATAGTAGGCCTATACGAGTCTACAACGTACGTTTTAATTTATATTTTCAGAAATCACATGCACAATATTGAATAATATTTTGTCCGAATAGCTGATGCCTACATCTTCCTTTCTCAATATATCGAACTATTCCTAATCAAATACGCTACATGCACTATATCAATAGTGTAAATAACCTCAATTTTCATCAGTTCTGTTCACGTATTCAATATATGTGGCTAGTTTAGCAACCCGGCACCTCCACTATTGTTATAAGTTCCCCATGAACTTGAATTAACGTACATCCAACCTACTGGAACAGAAGGCCATTCAAATAAGTCGGAATATGGCTATATGCATATCATTTAAATACATGTGTATATTTTTCTCTCCATAAATGCACTGACGCCAATAGATCTGTGATCAGATAGTGCTCAGTACAGTGTGTCATTCAAACCCAATATGAATAAATTATACTATAGTGATAGATAATAAATGCACTATCAATATTCACACTATATTTCAATTAGTTCTTATATTCAATACTTATGGTCCGTGAAGCTATCCGGCACCACCACTAATATTATTAATTTTCATGAACTCAAATATATACTTATCAAACATACTCCAAAACCGAAAGCAATCTAATCACATCGGAGTATGACCAAGATGAGTTATATAAATATACATTCATTTGCGTTTACTCAAATAATATAATTCCGTCCGAAAGACGTGACGTTCTGGGCAAACATTTCGCGTGGCTAATGGCGAGTACTGAATCAACACTACGGACCTAGTGTTGATTATTCAAAGAGGGGTTGATTTTCATCCCTTTACGTCGACCTGATACTCAAGAGAATATGAAGTTCGAAGTTTACGAACTCGAAATTCGAATGGAAAGAGGGCACTGCCACCTCGTTTAAGTGGCACGGCCTGTCTCTTGTGTACATGAGCGATAGACGACCCCACTTTGGAAGGCGGTGCGTTATAGAGAACGTTATTCAGAATGTGGTAAAGTGAACTTCAGCTAAGAAAGCCTCAATGGTGCGTATACTAAAGAGGTAACTATATGTATTGATTCTCTGCATGTGTAGGTTTATGTTCAGGCATACCAACTGAGAACAAACTTGCTAGTGCGACGGTTATTCTGAGAGACAAACAAGACAAACGCAACTTTGGAAGAAATGTTGATTCACAGTGAAAAAAGAAGTAGTGCAATCCAGAGAGTTATGCAAGGTGCTATATACACTGTTATCTTCAATGAATACTATGAAATGATTTAATTCAAACTATAACTAGGCAAACGCAGCATATGCTTTGTAAGATAAGCGAAATATCTGAAAAAGGTATAATTTGAGTCGTTAAAGTAGTTTTATCTATGCTACTTTATAGACTTCGGTATAATTGAAAACTCCACACACCTTGACTCAGATAACAAATTCAGTGAATATCGAATCCAGCAAGCAGTGAATCACAGCAATAGGCTTCTGTCAAGTGACGTCACTAATTCGTGATCAAAAGCTAACCAGGCGGCAGCACTGTCGAAGTGAGCGATTGGCCGTCAGGAGGCAGTTAGGCCTAGATGTCATATTGTTGTATGCTTACACGCATCATATTTGTAATCAATATTGTAATTTTGATAATCAATAATTTTAGTAATTTTAATATTGTATTCAATATTGTAATTACACATCAATTGATTTGTATATAATTTGGAAGTATCTGCCTCCGCCCAGTTCACCAAAACGTCACCAGATGTCAGCCACTTTGCTTTTAATCACGAATTGTTGAAAGAGGCAGACAACAATGATCATCAGTTGGAATGAACCAATCAGAATATTTGGTAGTCCACCAGTTCGCTGTGTTGCTATGGTAATGATTGTTAGCCATTTTTTACTTGACAGAAGCCCATGGCTGCTATCATTTTTATCTGTTTGTTGAATAAAAAAGATTTGTTGAATTATTTTCTTTAAAACGGCTGATCCGAATTGCATACAGAATTTTGCTATTGTGTATTATTATTGTGTTCATATTTGAGAAATATTTACATTTTTTTTGGTGAGATTTTATTTTTCAAAATTTTCCGCCCAGTTAAATCTTTCGGAGTTTTCAAAAACTTTGAGAGGATAATCCTGTATAACTTGTTTCTCAGAAATGGTTCAACCGATCTAGTAACCTAAAAACTCTACAGTTCTAAGCTGGATAGGTCTACGTGCTGTACAGAAAAAGTTTCATGTCGATCAGTCAAACCGTACGACCTGTGCAGTGCTCATATACAGGCCTATGTATATATATATATATATATATATATATATATATATATATATATATATATATATATATATATATATATATATTTATAAAAACACAGAAGAAGGTCCATAAGAGTGGGATGGAGTCTTCGCTTTCGCTCATCTAATGAATACTGGAATACTATATCACCACAAAATAAATAATAACTTGACCTGAAAAGTACCAATTATAAATTGATTTTTCAGAATTTGTCAAGTGTTATATATAACACTATCTGACGACTCCATGATCTGACTACCCTGAGGGAACAAATATATATATATATATATATATATATATATATATATATATATATATATATATATATTTATATATATATATATATATATATATATATATATATATATATATATATATATATATATATATATATATATATATATATAT
This sequence comes from Brachyptera risi, assembly GCA_964007535.1. Taxonomy (NCBI): domain Eukaryota; kingdom Metazoa; phylum Arthropoda; class Insecta; order Plecoptera; family Taeniopterygidae; genus Brachyptera; species Brachyptera risi. The sequence goes on along the minus strand of OZ023326.1, from coordinate 38,317,799 downwards.
ATATATAAATATATATATAATTGTTTCCTCAGGGTGGTCAGATCATGGAGTTATCAGATCGCCCTTGTATTCCCTGTTCTCACGATACCACTTCGTCACCTATCCTTTAGTCGGAAAACAATAGGTTTCTGTCAGATTTTTGAAGTTGATCAAAAATATATTGTTCGAGTTCAGTTCACCACCAGCTTTCAGAACCAGCAGAAGTGGGTGCTCTCATTATTAAAAACTATGCTTGGAAACTAAAAGAATCATCTAAGCAATATGTAAGAGTGAAGAAATGACGTTTTCAAGAAACCAATTCAGAAAAATGATTTTCACAACAATCATTCACAGTATAATAAAACACATTTCAATAATCAACATTGATTGTATCTAGATTGTACGATAAATCTGTTATCACGGCCACCTCACAACGTCTGTGTTTTGTGTGGATACAGAAGGCAGTGAGTTATACATCGAACGTTATTCAAATCGCCCCAGCTGATTAATATACACAGCCCGCGTCAGACTGGTGTGATTAAATGCGACAAGTACTATAATCAAGTCGTCTCTCTCGGCCAAGTAGAATGTGTTTGCGGCGGCGATATGGCTGGACATATACGTCTTGTTTTGGCAATGGCCTGGTGAGCCTACTTGTGATATTGATTCCTCATAACACTGGTGTATGTGGGTACACTGTAATTCATGATTTAAGAGGCACACTGCATCGATATCATCCGACTTTCCTGTGTTTGTCGAAACGGAAGTAGAGCTTGAGCCAAAAACTAAAAGTTCACTTTCTGTTCGTCTGATAGATGTTAAATCCAACGCCATATTGCAAGGTTGAATGGTTTGCATACAGAGTTGCATACTTTTTGTTATATTGGACCATTGTTGTGTTACGTATTGTTATTGTTCACAGTAACGTTCTTTGTATTTCACTTTTTTCCAGTCGCTTAGGCCTGAGAAGACAGTGATATGAAATTATGCATTCGGTATGTTTCAAATTGGAAGCAACAATGTGAAATTGTTGTTTATCTTTGTTGCCATGCATTTTAAAACCACGGTTGAACCATCTCAAATATTTGGTTCGAAACTTTTGACTAACGGAGACATTAATATCTTATATAAATATTAATATCTTCTTGTGGAGAATAGGATGCATGGTGGTTGAAGCAATGAACTTGTTCAATAGAATTTAATATTTACACAAAACTTTGGATACAACCCATCACAATTTGTGCCTCTAGATTTTGCAGAGGAGACCTATTAGAATCCTTGTTAGTTTACCACAATGACTCTCCCATACAATACATTTCTAAATATGACCACTAATAATTGCAAATATACATTCAATCATTCCTCAGATTTATCATTAAGTAGGACGGTATAAATCTGTTTGTTGGCAACATAAGTCTGAGCAACATCCGTGAATCTCACTGTAGCATGGTCCGTTTCGGTCCCCTCCTTGCCCTATGACCCCTCAAAAGATGTCCGACTGAGGTTTAACGGAAACTGGCCCGCATCGGACTACCCCCACACCCACCCCCACCGCGCCCACCGACATTTTGAGATATACTTCGTCCTATACGACCGAGATACTAAAAGATGTCATCGAACGGTATGAGTTTATGTATCGGATAAGTTTCTCTCCACACTCATGCTTGCATGTATATGTGTGTTTGTGTGTGTGTGTGTGTTTGTGTGAGTTTATATAGAAACCGTTTCTAAGATTTGGTGTGAAAGTTTTCTCTGTACAACGTGGTTGGTTGGTTTCTTGGAACTTTTGTTATGTAGTGAAAGAAACATATTCGAATACAAGCTTTATACTAGTCATTGCCACTACACAGAGCCATTCATTGTCAAAATGCAGTATTCCTCAGGGAAAAAATATATTACAAAGTTTAATATTTTAATATATGGATACAAATTTTATTTATTCATACACGACATTCTCGCTCCTGTAAAATTGAGGTCTGACAATAACACTACTCGCAAGAAATAATTAAACAAGAAACAATGAAGAAATACATGATTATAGAAAGTCAATCTTCACAACTATAATTTAATATGGACTGAAAACTTATTTGGATCTCATCAAATTTCCGTACAACAAAAACGAATTATTAAACAAGTTGTTTGATGAGTTTTTCATAGAGAACAGCTCCAATTGAATAATCACTAATTAGTTGATTATACTAATCACTGAATCTTCACAATAATTTGCACTACCTCAAGTTGTGACTTTTCCCCGGTAATTAAATTGACGTACAATTAATATTGAATCAGACAATTGACGACTTGCAGTCTCCGTCCCCTTGACGTCACAAATCATACTACCATCCAATCAACAGTGCTGTTAGAACTGTAGTGAAATTCAAATATCCAATCGGGGTACCTTCAAATGACCACAAATTATATGGATCCAACTAGCCTACTAGTGAAGCCACGCCTATTTCGAGCCGTCAATTCTCATGCTTCATACTCAACATTTCACTGACTACAGTATAATTTGATGTTGAACAAGAACTTTATAATTATCGTTGTTTAAAACTATTTCTCAATAATCATAATGGTTTTAGTTTTACGTGTAAACGAGAACTTCAAGCATTGGAGTTGGACTATAAACAAGTTACTCCCTTCACAAATGTATTAATGTATTTCTATGGATTTAACCATAACGTAATTGTACATGTAAAAACAAAGAAAATAAAACCTTCAGTTTTGTGTAGAAACAGTTTCACGTAATAAAAGCTATCTAGGAAGATCAACAGATCTGATTATAGTTGCATTATATAAACTCCATAACAGAGTGCATCACCATCAATGGACGGTTTATTTGCCTCATCTAATGTTAAAATAAACAATATGAACGCATAGCACTTTACAAAAGTTTCTCTACAACTTCTATGGAACAAAAAGTTGTTTGTGCGATTTTTCCTTGGAGAGAATGATTCCCAGGATGCACTTTTCTTACGTTAGTATTGATTAAACTGCATCGCTCGCGTCTTGCAGTCTTGCGAGGAAAATTGCATCGGGGAGCAAGACCGGAGAGACCAATAAAACTTCTGTATCGACAATACTACTATCAATTGAATTTGTGGTGAAAATAAAGGGATTTGGAAGGCAGTGATGAATGCAAATTTTTAATAATGAATGTCTCATTGTTGATGACTTGTAAATAAGGGTGGGCCTCATTTCACAGGCGGTGAAGTCATCTGGGCGTGGCTTATAAAAATCTGTAGACCACTCGAAAGTCAGTGATTCAGAAAACGGGAGTAAAAATTGAGTAAAAATCAGTTGTAGTTTTGAGGGTGAAAAAAATTAATCAAAATCATAACTTGAAGGCCAAAAGCATTTATATGATATTTGAGAAAGAACGAGCATATGCGAACGTATACGAACACAATAAACACAAATATAAACGTTATATTTGTACAACACGTGTTCGATGTACATTGAGGGTCAATTGAGGGTGCATTGAGGATCGATGATTTTCCAGGATGTGATTAAACCATGATGTGAACCAGTCGGAAATTGTACGTGACGTTTTTGACTGGTTCACATGACTTACCGTGACGGAAAAACCACCGTGTTACTCATGAACGAAGCATGAACGTGTTACTCATCTTCATAATTAAATAGTCGCGAGTTGCGTCGTTAAAGCTCTATCTCATATTGCATACTTTCATGGTATACGAGATTATAGAGACTGCTAGAAAAACATTATGACCGTCGAGATCGAGACTATAGATGTAATAATAATATCACTTTCAAAAATCGATAATGGTTGATCAATAAACTGAATATTTCGAACATTCGATATAGCCACCATTTCTTGAGATAGGCCTATGCCCATATATAGGCCTACACACATACAACAGAAAACAAAATCGATGAAAATGCAAGATTTCTATTGATTCAATTTCAATTGTGAAATCTCTAAGGGATTTTTTTTCTATTCTCTATTCTGTCGTGTGTTAATTCTCGTGAACGTAAACCAGAGCTTGCACCAAAATTCTCTGCTCGTAGCTGAGTTAATAGCCAATGTCGGTCTGGCACGACTTAATACCAGGACATGTTTAGTCTAGTTATAATTAGGATCGTATCTCAGCCAGGAGAGTCGACCAGGAGAATATAATGTAGAAACAGGTCCAACAAATCCATTAACTTCAATTCAAAGTGTGCTGCGATTTGCTCTCTCTCTCTCTCTCTCTCTTTCTCTTCTTCGTTGTCTCTTTTATTGCGGCTCCAAACTGACGGTTGTTTGTGGTAGGAGATAGGGAGGGACAGGCGATCGGTCATAGGTGGTATTTGTAATAACGAGAATGGACTTGTGGAGATATCCCTCCTCTTCATACCTTCCTCCTCGCTCCTACTCCATATGTCCGACGAAGTCCATTAAAGAGTCACAGTCAAGTTTTACGACAGATTGGTTATTTGTTTATGTTTGCTATTAAAAGGCTTTTTCTCTTAGCGTTTGCTTAGTGAATAAATGTCACATAATAATTAAACATTATGTTATGTAACAAATTAGTTTCAATTAGACGTAACATAAATAACATGGAGGGAAGGTAGAATATACGGGTGTATACTAAATAGTGTATACTGTATCTAATAATTTTGTCACATCGGATAATTCTCTAACTATTCAACCACGAGGTCAAATTGGTTTCATTTGAATGATTTTTCAAAACATTTTCTTTTTTAAACTGTTTTCGATCACAAGTTGACATCGTTTTTCTAAATATTGTTGAAAATTTTCTCGAAACTTTTATTTAAACAGTTCTCAAAATTCATTCCGACGAGTTAGTTTCGTGTGAAATTTGATCATAACACATTTTTTTTTTAATATATGGATTTTCATTCCAAATGTGAAAGTTATTATTGTTCAATATGGACGCTCCAAGGTTATGAAAGTTATGTATTCATTTCGAAAATAAATACTTCTGCATGAAAACTTGTCAATCGATATAAATACCTGCTTCGTCATCATATAGTTGAATTATACACAATTTCGATTTTTTTTATCCTTTGCATTGTAATAAAGTATCCTCATAGCTGAGAAAAATTCAATAATCACGATCTATAACGAGCTATGGAATACGTGAGGACCTAGAAGTTTATGTTGTATTTTCAAGAAGATTTTGATGGAGGTGCCGTACTCAGACTAGATCACTGAAACAATGTTAGTGTATGGGTGGAGGTGCCGAAAATGTTCTATCAATTACATTCAGTACGGTATACTTTCAGAGAATATTAAATTTCAATGCATATTCATCATAAGTACTTCAATGAAATATCTAATGATAAACGAAAGTCTACTCATCGACTCCATTGGAAGAGTTATGAGGAAAATTTAAAGGGTGAGACCTATATAATATATATATATATATATATATATATATATATATATATATATATATATATATATATATATATATATATAGCCTGTATGGTCATGGCAGCACGAATGGCTGTATATACGCCAATGAACAAGCTGTCGTATATGTGACGTCACTTCTCTCATGTGACGTCATAGCAATCAGTGACGTCGTTGAAGACGTGATAAATAACGCGACGATGATCAGACGCTTGATAAGAAAGTATTGAGACGCCTAGGTGAGACCGTCGCGACGCTTGGAAAGTACGTTGATCTTAGCGTCGCTTACGATAGGACCAACATATTTAATGATAAGACTACAATGTGATATGAGCGGAGAAGTATGAAAATGATGAACACAGTTAAAGTTACTCAAATAGAAAACTCATCAAAAATGTAGATGACCTTGAAAAATAATCCAAATTGAATTTTTCAGAATTGTTTTTCATCCACCTGTCCACGAAAGAAGAATCTGGGTCGTCCAACCATGGAGTTGTATTGACTCCATGGTCCAACAACCTGACACATACAAACATCACCGCCATATTCTATATCTGTGGCATTTTTAGAGTCAACTAATTTTTCAGGACAAGAATAACGATTGAAAAACATCTGGATCTTTGAAGAGCGTTAATTGTTTGAAGCAGAAGTTAGTTCATTTAATCTCCAAAATTTTCACAATGATTCCGTTGGTATAGACAAGATACATGTATACATATATAAATATATATATATATATATATATATATATATATATATATATATATATATATATATATATATATATATATATACCGGCACAGTAACTGAGTGGTTAGCGCACTTGCTTCATGTGACCCGGGAGGCAGTGGGCATATCGCACCCGGTTCGATCCCCGCCACAGTCCGACTTTACAGGGGTTTTTCGTGGTTTTCCTCTGTAGTCTAGGCTAATGCCGGGATGATTCCCACAATATAGGCCACGACCACTTCCTTCCCACTATCCTTCCAATTACCCATAAAACCTTCATCTCATCATCCCATCATCTCATTATTCATTCATCCGACGCTAATAGATCTCAGTCATCATTATAGTGCGTCGTTGAAACCCGATATAAATATATATATATATATATATATATATATATATATATATATATATATATATATATACTCGAAATATAGTATATATGTATTATATACTCGAATAATATTCCTCGTCGAGACAAATGAAATAGAAGATAAAGAATAAACTTGACTATTGATGACACACGAATAAAAGCTATTAACTCAGAAGGTTCTGACTCAGAGAGACGCCCATTTATCAGCAGGAGTGCAAAGAAAACCAATCGAGAAACAATAATAATATGATTACAAAAGCAATTTAAAGAAGAAGAAAAAACTTGATGAATTGAATTTCGAAAAGATGAATCTATATACGTCTTATGTTTTCTTCTCTCTCTCATACCCGCTCACTCTCTCTCTCTCTCTCTCTCTCTCGCTCTCTCTCTCTCTCTCTCTCGCTCTCTCTCTCTCTCTCTCTCTCTCTTTCAACCTCTTTTGTATGCTCCTGTGTGTGGATGCTGGCTTTAGATCGATGGAAGGCAATCTTGTGCAGTCAACGTATAAGGATAGGGCAAAGAGGGCAACCTTTCTCTCTCCCATCACCCTTAACTCCACCAACTCCCCTCTCTCACGGCCATAGCTATGCACGCTAGAAGAATGTCATCTATCGTATTAAAAATTATTGCCATCAATTTTAATAACTGAACCCAAGCACCTGCCTTTAAAACCCTTGACGTGAAATAGTGTGTTTGCGTGAATTTACGTTCAAGTAAAAATTGGGTCATTCTTGAGAAATATGAAACTTCTCACGTGTTAAGACTCCATTTGTCTCTCTCGAACATTTTTGAGGTCACATCATCGAATAGCTTCGGAGATTACACAGATATGGGTTCATATCAAGATGCATAGAGGGCTTGTTTGCGGGCAACCGCAAACGGGCAAACGCAACCCTCAATGCATCTTGGTTCATATGATACTTTTCAATTATTTGCATCGGGTTCGTGGAAGTGGTACATTTTCAAAATGAATAATTTCTGTTTGTTTCTAATATCTCTTCTTGTTATCACCTTTGACCTTATAATGAATTAAATGGCAAGAATACCGTGGACATGAATCAGAATGAATTGACGATCAATCAGATGATAGATGTCTGAATTTCTAAGCAATTAAATTCGATAGTAAATAGACATGCACGATATGAATTATTTTAATTCACATTCTTTCTATTTTTTCTATTATCATTATTGTTTTTATGAGATCCAGTTGTAGCAATCGATGATTAAACATTAATTAATTGATTCAAACTCAAGGTACGAAAAGAGTGATAACAAGTTGATTTGCTAATATTTTGTTAGATTCACTAATCACCCTTCCGTAGAACCGGAGCCTCTGAACTATAATGAACTGGCTTCTATCGTTTGTTCATTAAAGTGCTAGTTACTATGACAATACAATATACTGAAAAAGTCACGGTCTTCTAGATTAGAGAGTATAATGACAGATTTCGTAGCCTACCTCTTGAAAAATGCTATGATTTTGTGTTTATACTATAAATGGAGATACTCAAAGATTATATACAAGTTTCCATTGTAAATAACTTGTTTGGTAATCATTAGCCGACCAAAGTTCCCGACTCTTTAGGAGACACCCAAGTCTAGAACGTTATTCCAAGTGATTTATAAGGTGAAAGTATTGATTTTCGACAACTTTTTCTGAAATTTATACGAAAACAAGTGTGTATATAGCATATTTTTCTCAACGACTCGTTTTAATTCAGGATATGAAAACTAAAATCAGCGATTGAACTCGAAAATGTCTAATGGGAAAATGGTCACTCGACTTACAAAAGAAAATATACAGTCAGTGAGGAGACGGAGCACATGGCCCCATGAGGAAACATTTGAAATTTTAGTTTGTAGTTATTGATTGTTTTGATAGGTTCTTGGTTATGGTCATTCAGTTCATTTGCTTATTAACTAGGAAAACGCGGGATGCGCGTTGTTAGACGAGCTTAGGGGTATAGAAATCTAGAAAGAAAAATAATTTGTCAACACAATCTACACCTACAGACCTTGGATCACTCCGAACGTTCAAAAACCTTACGAGAATCAGTTATGTCACGGCCTTCTTCTTCATTCATTTCAATCGTTTTGAATTAATTAGTGACACTTGTTGCTATAGATTTAATTGGTTCCCGTAATAGCCTAAATTGATGGGAGAATGCTTTATAAATGCGTTTTCTTCGTTATTTCTCATCCGATTGATGCGAAAAATCTCTCAAAATGTGCTTAATAGTTTCCTTTATATTCGGCGAAAATTTGAGAGGTCTTGAAAAATTTTGATTTTTTAAGTATTTTCCTCCGGGTTATTCTAATGGGGATTTTTGAAATTTCTAAAATTCATAAAAAAAAAAGTTACCACCCGATAATGCCACAAAACTATACAGATCTAAGTTAGATGAGGAACAATGACTAAAAAAAGTTTGAAGTTGATAGCTGTAGCCGTTTGACCTGTGGAGAACCGACAAAAAAACATAAAAAAAAAAAAAAAAAAAAAAAAAAAAAAAAAAAAAAACATAAAAACGAACACCAATTTTTTTCAGTATGTCAAATTGAATCCTCGCTAAAGCTCGTCTAATTATTAGTTCTGAAAATTACGCTGATCGATGGTATATGACTGTGTATACACAGACACACTACGCGAGTAACTTATCAAAATGAATCAGAGAATCTATAAATACTGTGGTAGATAGTTTTGTGAGAACACGTATCATATATTTCATGATATATTCTGGTACATTCCTCATGGAGAGATGAACACCCGAAATTTTCTTTTTGAGGATTAGTGTAAGTGACAATTTTTCTTTGTGGAATGGCACTTTCCACTCCCCAAATAATATCTAGTAATTAAAACATTCAAAATTACCCAAGTTGTGGAGTTTATAACCTGCACAATTATTTATATTGTATGAGAATATTTGGGAGCAATATTTTCCGCTCGAAAAGTCTCTTTCACCCTCTATTCCCGTTTCCCTCGACTGATATACGTCTTGCGGTAGACGCGTCAACCGATTTGTCTGAAATTAACCGCACGAGTTAAAGTTTCTAGACTTATCGGCTGAACCAGCGTGATTCTATTTAACACGGAAACGGAAACAAGAGAGGGGGAGGAAGGGGGACGAAAGGGAAGTTTTCAAAAGGGGGCACGTGAAAAGGAAACCATGATTTGCAGTTTCCTGGTAGAGTACGATTGTTTTAAAATCAAGGAAAACGTGGCATTGTGGTTATGTATAATTTAGGCATCTAGGAAAGATTCAATACTTCATCTATTTATGTAACTTGAGAAGAACGAAAGAATATATCAGGGGGTTACGTTTTTATGGCTTGTTTGTGATTAGTTGGTATCTATTCTATTCAATAAGAATCTATCCTAAAGTTTCCAAGCAGCCCAGTGGCGCGAATCATGAACGAAATTGGCCTCATCCAAGGCCTTCTATATTAATATATTTAGCGCATAACGCTTTCATGGAATCCAGCTTAACGGAGTCCTTCGAGTACTCTCCGGTACCTGGGACCTCACCTCTGTACGATATGACAGTAGCTGGGGACCTTTTTTTTTTGGGGGGGGGGGGGGGTTAACGACGCAATATAATGATAACCTTTCAAAGGACATTACCATTCTGGGTCTAGATTTTCCTCGTATTATTTTTCCCTCAATTTATTTCAATTTAATTTATTTAATTGATTAATTTCATCCGTTTTGTTCATTCGATTCATTCATTTTTTATTCACTCATTTATTTTAATTCATTCCATTTATTTCTCCAACTTATTTTTCCCCTTGATTCTAGAGAAAATTTCAAATCATCCATTGTAATTTCAGAAATTATAATTAATTATATTTCTATTCTATTATATTTCTATATATATTATTTCTATATTAATTATATCATATATTTCTATATTATTGGGCCTTTTATATATTAATATTTGAGGCCTTGCCTCATCCCCTTCAAGTCGTCAATTGCGAAATTCAACAATATATTTATATCAATGTAACTGCGTAGGTGTTCAGGTAGAAATTTTGTTTTATATGTATATAATGCATATCAAAACCCATTCACGTATATTAATTGAATTTCTGTTTCCTTACCACAATCGTTCTTGTTTTTTTTTGTTGTTGTTTATGTTTCATTCTCAGATGTTGCGTATATAATAGGCCTATATATGAATAATACTGAGCTGAATTGTAAATTGTAATACAGGACCGCCTGTACTCACTGATATTCTTTGTATTACGTCATTTGTTTCCTTCTTTTTCAACTGTATTTGATTAGATTACACAAAAAACAGTCAGCACACATGAACTTCTGTTCCTACGCCGGCTTCACATTATTATTTTATATTCTTCACGCTTTAATATTTAGTTCACATAGCCTAAATTACATAATAATAACTCTTTATTTGGCAAGGTAGCTATTACATTTCACAGTACAGTACAAACAAAAGTCCTTGAAGAAGTATGATACAGGTACATAAGATACATAAATTCAATCATTTTTATGAAGGCCTAAAATCATAAATACTGGAATTCTTCCTTAACAAATGTTACACACATTCTTCTATATATTTCTGAATGTTCATTACTTCTTTCACAGTATTATCCAACTTATTATAAAATCTAGCACCACACTGTAGAAGACAGATTTATTAGTGCTTGATTTGTTGTTACCATTTGAATGCAGGTTATTTGCTCCCCTTTTATTGTGATTGTGTACCTCCGCTACAGTATATATGTTGTCCTTGAACACATTTGATGCAGTGCTCTTGCGCATTTTCCCACTATCCATTTTATTACATCTTCACATTATTTATTTTATTAAAAAATCTTTACATGTATGTTATTATTGTATATATAGTATATATTATTGTATATATATATATATATATATATATATATATATATATATATATATATATATATATATATATATATGTATATATAGTATATATTATTGTATATATATATATATATATATATATATATATATATATATATATATATATATATATATATATATATGTATATATAGTATATATTATTGTATATATATATATATATATATATATATATATATATATATATATATATATATATATATATATATATATATGTTATTTGAATGAGACATATGAATGAACTGAATTGAAAATTGATAAATTGATTGAATGCACGTCACATAATTTTTATTTCCCCTGTAAAACCTAGCTGTTTGTGGGGTCATTAAGCAAATAATAATCATCATCAATTTTCACTTGAAATTTTCTCTAAGCTGAGAAACGTATTTCCACGGCCTTCCAGAACGGCTTCTGATGATAAGCAGTCCCGACGTGCGTGCTTGTATAACCACGTGTTGTTACCATCAATAAACATGCACAGCTGCGTCACGTGATATGCACGTCCCGATCGACCGTCTATCACATTTACTAGCATTAACCGTCGTCAGTCTCGACCGGGGAATCGTGAACATCTCCCGCATATTAAACTGTGAGGAATGTTTATATACAAAGTACCAGAACACCACATCACAGTTATAATCTGCTAATTACTGATACTTTTTAACTAGATTTGATAAGTAGGGTATTTAACGTCAGAATATGATAACAATTTATAGGTTATCAGTGTTCGTGTTGCTCATTGCAATTTTTGTGAATTAATTAATGTCACTGCTTATAGTAGAATGTGTGATTAAATGAAAGCTTCCGATTAAAAAAGTGAAGTTGCTGTCTATGACTTGAAAAAAAGACATGGATATAATATCAGACGCTTAGAATAACCTCATTATCTAAAATAATGAATACAATAATGAATATATGCTAATATATAGCTATGATTCATTTTTGTTATCTGAACCATTATTTAACCAAAATCATGTTGATGTATTTTATGGTCGTTACTATAGCAATGGTAACCATAATAGGAATCTAGCTATCTAATTTAAAACATTTCTAACGATACCGGCAGTGAAACATATTAGGCCTACATGCATATTCTTCACAAAAAATAAAATCTATAATACCATTCATAGACATATCGAGTTAATTGAGAGATGGTTTTCATTCGACTCAATACACCGACTATTATATTTACAACTATATTGATGGACGCGATTTAGAAGCCCTCTCATTGGTTCGTTCATAATTTTTTTATGGATTCATTAAACGTGAAATAACACCGGGACAGTAGCTGAGTGGTTAGCGCACTTGCTTCGTGTGACCCGGGAGGTGAAGGGACATATCGGACCCGGTTCGATCCCCGCCACCGTCCATCTTTACAGGGGTTTTTCGTGGTTTCCCTCTGTAGTCTAGGCTAATGCCGGGATGGTTCCCACAATATGGACCACGACCGCTTCCTTCCCACTATCCTTCCCACTACTCATAAAAACCTTCATCTCATCATCCCATCATCTCATTAATCATTCATCCGACGCCAATAGATCTTAGTAATCATTAAAGTGCGTCGTTAAAACCCAATATATAAAAAAAACGTGAGATAACATAGCTGTTCAAGGGGTAGTTTCTTTCTATTCCTTTATAAGCTTTAGTTATTAGTGTGAAATATACGAGGCCGGCTCGTTTATACAACATTGGTGGCCGCCGGTGGGATCGATCGTTTATTTTCAACTCCTCTCCTCCTACACGCACTTACCCCTAACCTATCCCATAACCTACCCCTACCTTCCCATCAACCATCCTCCCCGATGCCGAGTTACTAGCTCGTTACATGCCGCCTAACAATTATCGCACATACAGCCCCTGATTACGCATTATATACGTATTATATTGTATTGAGCACTGAATAATGACGAGCGAGTAACGAGGTATTGTGACGTCATGCAGATGCGTCGTTGACTCGTTAGATGTACACGTAATCATTATATAATTTCACCTTTGACTGATAACTTTGCAACTATAAATGAACGGGTGATAATGATGAATCGGAACACTCGTAATATGTGATAGTGGATGAGAGAGACCCTTGGTTGTTACCGTTATTACCGTGTGGTTAACAGCCATTCGTACATTTTGTACGTTTTGTTTGTACAAATGAAACAGATAATATGGCTTTCAGTCGTAAAATGGAGCGCTCAAGTTGGTAGATGAAATACTAGAATACGTTTTTGATTATGGCTTCTATAATATGACCAATATTAGCATTCACATTCAATTGTCTTTCAGTTTAATTCAACATGAACGTACTTCACCAAGTGTTTAGTTGAGATACTATATATCAATATCAAGCTTACTCGTTGGTTGAAATCGCATTCTGTAGGAAGTTTTTCCTTCTCATTAACTGTGAAGTGAAGGTTTCCTTTGTGTGACAATTTCATCAAACATTTTGGCATTGTAGTACAGACACGAATTAATATATTTTATTCAACGTATGTTGTAAGTTGAAGCAATTGACGCAAGTGCAACATGTCTGTCTAGACACTAGACAGTATACATGTTTCACGAGAACTACTATTGCATGCACGATATAAAGAGTTGGTCATTAACACAGTTGCGTTATGTAAAAGAATATCTGTACGATAATCTAGAGAAACGAGTACAAAAATATGAAGGAAAACGGGGCGTCAACATGAGAAATATTTAGTTCTATAATGTAATCTCTGACAATATTTCATTTCGTAGCTCTGTTCTTTCTTGTACGTGCAGTGAAGGTTTCATGTTCACGCAGCTTTCAATCACAAATCTGATGCTTGTTCACATCATGACGTATACCGCACGTGCGTGATGCACATATTGACGTACACACCGTAATACATTCACGAATAAGAGTATAAGTAAACGCAGAGAATGTTGTTGGTTGAGCAATCAAGGAATGTAAGTTATTAATTCATTTTCATGTTTTTTATGCTTCATTAAGTTCACATAGTATCAACTTTTCAAATTTGTTAATCAAAGTAAATGTTTTATGTTTCAATTTTTTCCCCATGAACACTGCTCTGTACAATACTATGTAATTACCATGGTTGATTGAACATAGAGCTTGTGGATGGAGGTACCACCACGATGGGAGGGGGTTGGGTGGGGGTGAAACGAGCATGCCGAGGGAAGAGAGTTAAAATGAGTAATTTGCTATCAATTATGACACCATTATCAATAATTGAATTGTAAATTTGTAACGATTACAACGGGAAATGTTGTAACTAGACAATTAGGGCAACGCTCTAATTACAGTTTTAATTGAGCTTGGGAACGTGGCGAATTGTCACGTTTTATAGTACGAGTTGCTAATAGTTGAATGGTTTTGTGAATTATTGTCACATTGTGTATTATTGGAGACATAATTAAAACAATTTAAATGCATAACAGTTCTGCATATTCCATTTCAGTGATCAATGTAGGCCTAGTAGGCCTACATCAATCAAAATGAATATAATCACAGCAAATCAATTTGAATTTTTCATTACATTGTGAATAGGCCTTTTCCATTGAAATGTTTGTATTGTAATCATGATCAAATAAGACTCATAGAAATATTCATATTCATAGAGTTGCAAAGATGAGTCTGAAAGTTGAAAAAATATCAACAATCGGGCACTTTGAATAAACCCTTGCACTTGCATTGTTGACAAAAGTGAATAAATACAATCCCTTCGGTCTTCGGCAACAATGAACGTTCATCAACCCCTACTGTTGGGAAGCGCAACAAATATCTAATTGGCAGTGAATCATGGAGTTTGAGTGCATGATCATCAGCTCTTTGACCATGGTTACTGAACAGAGAGAACACATAGCTAACTCCAAGCGTCAATTAAAAAACATTTTTTTCAAAATCAGAATCCAGAATGCGCTATTTGAGTACAGATACTCCAATATATGAAGTCACACAATTGAATAAATAATACAAATTGTGTTCCATTTCCACCCCCATTGTGCTAATAACTGCTTTCATAAACATTATACCCACAAGGCCGAGTAAATGTATGCAGACGGAAGTATTTAGCCGTACTGAGGGATGCCTATATGCACTTGTCACGTGAAAATCACGCTAGGCGTGAGGAGAAACGTGATAATGAGCCAACAGTAAAGCTCAAGTTTCACAATATACGCGATCTTTATCGATAAAAACTCACGACTTTCATATTATAGAGCTATTAACAAAAACGTAACTTCAAAAGTATATTGCCCGATATAAAATACAGATGGCAGTGCGATATGCTAGACGTGTATACGTGGAGTTTGGACAAGAAGTAAAAGACCATTTTCTCAACATCCGATACCTGTTAAATTCAATGCACGGTCGACGGTTGACAACGTTGACGGATCAAACCACGTAGAAAAAAATGTTATTCTTTTTTTTCGCTATCAAAAGTCAAGGGCCGTTTTATATTCATCTAATCATGTGGTACCACCAAGTTGGCTAGTTATGCCAGTTAGATACACGAATTTTGCTTTTGCTTCAATTTGTCAGTCATGGTAAGAATCATGGTAATCATGTGAGTCATGACCTTCTGATTCATTCTTGGCTGACCTGGTTTAGTCAGTTTATCTTTGAAAACTGCAGTCAAGTCGGGGGTAGGTTTGAGTCCCGCATGCGGCATGGGGTTTTACGAATATTATTCATTTATCACCCACTCATTCGTACCTTCCAAATAATCAGCTGTCGGTGCTCACGACAAAAAGACAACAATGACAATAAACTCAATATTTACCATCGGAAATGTATTATTGAATTAGAGATGTACTTTTAAAAAATGTCAGATTTTGGTAAGCGATGCATCCATTCTGTCCAGACCTGGTTTTTCTCTGTTTTTTTTTGCGCTACACACATCGCAAGGCAGAACTATTCCACAATAATCTTTTCCCAGGCGTCACTCATATCTCGCGTTGAAGCTGCACTGTTTTTGATAACATCAATGTGGTCTTTTATAACATTTTATGCAGATTTTGAGGAATTTATTGAAATCTGGACAATGCTCATGAACATAACGGGGTAAAATGAGGAACAAGTGTTCATATCCCATAGATATTACATTTTGATGTTGTACACAGATAAAAATGACGGCCATGTTGGAAAATTTTGATGATTATCAAGGTGTGTGGATTTCGATTTCATTTCATACAAATATCTCTCCCATCTTACAACGCATATACTGCGTTTTCATTCATAGTGATGGGAAGCTAACTATAATGGGTCATTCCATTTCAAATCAACCGAACTATTTCCATGTAGGCCTACCTCTTGGATTTTTATGAAATTTGCTATAGTTGTTAAAAAGCCAAGAAAATAACATACGTTTTATTTTTGTTCTGCTCTATCTCTAATAGTTTTTGAGTTGCGGCAAGTTGCGTTTCACCAAAAAACTCAAATTTGGGTACGCGTTCCTTTGACACATTTTTAAAAACTTTTCACCTGTTTGACCTAGAAGGCTAATTTTTTTTAAATAATGCTGTGTTTCTAGTATGTATAATTATGTGCAAAAAATCATTCATTTTTCACAAAGAACATAAAACATATCTTAATTTTAAACAATTACCCAAAATGGGGTATTTTTAAAAATCACAAAAAAAAAATCATTTTCGTCAGTTTGTTGGCTGTGTAATAAACTAAAATGTAGACTGTGGTCACCTTCGGTTTGGAATTATAAAATTATATGTGGCTTCATGCGTGGGAAATAGCTAGAATTTTTGTTTTTGTTCTCATAGTAGGTACTGTAGGACCTACAGGCCGAAGGTACCGGTACCTTCATTGAGTTTATTCTAGCCATTTTCTACGCATGAAGCCACATATAATTGTATAATTCCTAAATCAAAGGTGACCACAGTCTACATTTTAGTTTATTACACAGCCAACAAACTGAGGAAAATTATATTTTTTTGATGGGCTTTTTAAAAATACCCCAATTTGAGTAATGGTTTATTACAGTCAAAATTAAGATATATCTTATGTTCTTTGTGAAAAAAAATGATTTTTTTGGCACATAATTATACATACTAGAAACACAGTATTATTTTTCAAAAAAATTAGCCTTCTAGGTCGAACAGGTGAAAATTTTAAAAAATTTGGTCAAAGGAACGCTTACTCAAATTTGATTTTTTTGGTGAAACGCAACTTGCCGCAACTCAAAAACTATTAGAGCTAGAGCTGAACAAAAAAAAGTATGTTATTTTCTTGGCTTTTTAACAACTATAGCAAATTTCATAAAAATCCAAGAGGTAGGCCCACAAGTTTATTTCTCCAATATTTTGGTTGACTTCATGTGGAATAACCCTATTACAAACTAGTAGTAAATCAATACAATCTTGTCCCTAGACCTCTTAGCTGCTCTTTATACATACCCAAAAAGTGAATGGTATGGAATATATGGGCATAAAAGACGATCCAAAATTAGTAAAAAAAGAATAGCTTGGAATAAAAAGCGTGTATTGATCCAAGTTGAATGGAAATATCACTAAAATTTTCCATTGTAAGTAGTATTCACCTCATATTCTATTTCGAATCTTTTTCTGGTGTCATTTCTGATTGTGAACTTGTCGACTGCAATACAGTGGAGATGTGTTTCTGACATAGATCTGTCTAGACTTATACTCTGGAGAAATTTTGAGTACTATGTAGTAGAAGCAAGAGCTCGTTTTATGTTTTCTCCAAACCACTTTCTTTTTCCCTTTCTCCCCCTTCCACTCCAACAAACCACACACTGTCCTCCAACTTGAAACTTTATGTGAATATTGGTAAAATACTTATAGTGAAATATGTATTTATATGTTTTTCAAGGAAATCGATTTATAAGATGGGAGAACGATATAGTTGAGCTGGTTGAAGAAAATTTGAGGAAATGCTATGAGCTTATATCCAATTTGATTATTTGAAACAATATGTTACGTGGACCCACATAAATTTCGATAAATACAAATATATCAAATGTCACAATGGTATACCCTTTCATCGCACTTTTTATCACTCTTTTACTTGATAAATCTAACAAATGTTCGTTACACTAGTCTTATCGTTGTATATTTTAATTATCATATATTCATTATTCATAATTTATGAGTGAGTGATGAGTATTGAACAATCTATAACAAGTCCATTTTGCTCATTTGAGTTTGAGGCAATTCCACATTCTATTTTCCCCTGATGTTATCGTAGAAAAAAGCTCATCGAGTTTTCCGCCCTACAATCAGATATGATATATAATGCTAGTTTTACAAAACAAACAATCCCCGAATCGTCTCCACATTTCAACCCCCTCTCGTAATAATACGATCATTGAGATATTATCTGATCTAGAGGGATGATTTATACTCAGCTTAGACAAGCATTATGGTATTCGATATGTCGCTACTCGTTACGGCAACCAGACAGGCGATATATAGCAGGTGGTGGGAGAGTGGATGTTACTGAACGATCGCATGCCCCAAGAAGCTAGAAGGCAGTGACGCTGAGAAGGTTCGAACCGTTATGAAGAAGAGCGTGGTATCGTGGGAGCAGGGTATGCAGAAGAATCGAACGCGAGTCTGTATGCATGTGTTGGTATAGACAATGGAGAGGTTCGAGCCGTCAGGGGGGATGTATAGGTGTGAAAACGTAGTCAGTAAGGTGAGACATAAATTATACTGGAACACTAAATCGTTGTAAAAGAGGAGACTCGACTTCTTGATGTTAATGGTGTTTATGGAATGTGGCGGTGACATGAAGCTCTGTTGAAAGACAAACGAAACAAAATGACGATCATTATAATTGTTGTTAGGGATAATTCATGTAGATGAAGATGAAATCAGTTAATCGCGACTGAAGTTGAATAAGATACATTCGATTTGAGATTAATTTTGAAACGATTCATCGAAACTGAACAGACTGAACTTTCTCCCAAAATGAATGGAAATCGTTTATAATGTAGCAATACAACGAAATGAGTATTGACAGAGCTTTTGATTTTTTATTCCTTGAGGTATAAATATAAATATATATATATATATATATATATATATATATATATATATATATATATATATATGCAAATATATGTATATATATATATATATATATATATATATATTTATATATATATATATATATATATATATATATATATATATATACATATATATATATATTTATATATATATTTATATATATATATATATATATATATATATATATATATATTTATACATATATATATATATATATATATATATATATATATATATATATATATATATATATATATGTATATATATATATATATATATATATATATATATATATATATATATATATATATAAATATATATAATTGAGGTATAGCAAATTATATAATGTCCCAGATAAGTTTACATAACATGCCTGAACTTTCAGCTTGAGAAAATCAATTAATAATTTCACATCGTCAATGTCGAGCCAATCACAAGCAACCCCCCTTCCCACTCACCACCCACCCACTGATCTACCTGACATTTCTACGCGAAGACAACATTCCACAGCTTCTAATCCCGTCTTCTATCTCGCTCCCGCTCACCAACAATATCTATAACTCTTTCCGTCTTCTTATATATACACTTGCAAATCCTCCATCGTACTCGTTATTAAAACAGAATTCCTGCCAGCATCGTCCCCGTAGACGACGTGTTATTATTATAAAGAATCTTATTCCCGCTTCGTTGTCGTAGAATACGAACTTCTTCCATACATTGGTATTTGTCAGCACAGCCCGGGGAACAAGAAGAAAACTGCATCTCTCGACACATACAAGTGAAACTTTCCGTTGATAGTTGAATGGGTAATTTCTTCACAGAAGAGACGTTTTTTTTTGTGACACCATGAAAAATCTTTTTATTGAAATTGTATATCGTGAAGATAGAAACTTTAAGATGTGAAAAAACTGCATAATTTTGAATATTTTCAGTGTCTAGATTGTTTTGTCCTGCCGGGAGACTTGGAAAGGGGTTTGTGGTGTTGAGAAGAGATCGGGTGTGGGGGTTGGAGGAAAGAGAAAGTTATGGATAAGTAAGAACGAGGGATGAGAGAAGATGGGTTGTCAAAATGTACCATCTTCAAATACAAGGGTGTACAAATTATGCATTCTCACTTTTCAGAGATATATGTCTTTTAAAGTTATAATTGTCATCATTTAACCTATATAGACTATAATAACTATATATAGTAGGCCTACATGTTATATATGCAATTGAGAACAAGGAAATTGATTGATTCATATCAAAAAAATGCAACTTAATTTCTATCAAATTTCTTCCAACACAAAGCAATCAAGATTTTAATAACACGGCACCTCCACCAACGTTATTAGTATGGGACCGAAAGCAGCTTCTAGAAACCGCTGTACTGCTTTCAAACCAGTAATCAAATAACGATACCTGACTTATCTGTCAAATCAATCCAATGTGTATCTAGAAAAAATATGCGACAAAAATCTAATCTCATAATGAAATCTAATCCTAATCTTTTCACAACTATCACTGATAAAAATTGTCTGTTTTTTGTCTAGTCGATTAAGCAATTCAATATATTTCCATGTATCTCTATATTTTCCACTGACCGAATTGATTCACAGGAATTTAATGTATCGAAAGCTTTTTAAAGTCTATGAAGGGACTTGAAATGTTGTCTAGCGTTGAGTTTCACTTTTTTTTTAAATTGAGTTTTTTGACAAAGTCGAAAATAGTAGCGATAAATCAGATGTGCACTTGCCCTTCTAAGACCCGTACTGAGCGTCTGTCATCATATGGTGTTTTCAAGGTATAATCAACTATGTTAGGATCGACACATTTCCTCATTATCTTCTCTATGGTTGATAATATTGCTATAAGCCTGCGGCGTCTGCCTATAATTGAAAGCATTGAATGATTTCCTTTTCTTGTACACAGGTTCAAATATATATATATATATATATATATATATATATATATATATATATATATATATATATATATATATATATATATATATATATTTATATATATATATCGGAGAACATCACAAGCCCGCAACTAAACTTTGATGAATTATTACGATATTTATCTCCCTAATATCGGATGAAACTAGAAATCGTTATCTTAATTTCAGAAATGATTTCTTTTTGGTCCTCCAGAGACCCTGAATCACGACATAGGCATTTCCGATTCTGTATAGAAAGTAGACGTGAGTAGAGTGTTCCGAGTAGAAAGTAGAGTAAAACATGACGGGGAATAAATGAGAAGTTTCTTTTTGTTTGTTTGCAATTTTTTCACTTTTGGTTGATTCATGTGAAAACGTCATGTGAAACATGACATTGCATAGAGAAAAATGAATGTTGATATCTGACGTCAATGAGTCAATAAACACAATTATTACGTACTATTATTTTAACAACAAGCCCGCATTTAAGATTGCAAATAATTTATAAAGTAATTCGCAAAATCAGGAGAGTTAGGCCTACTTATAATGTCTAAAGTTTGAAATTGCCCAGTTCTGTGGGAATTATCCGAATTGTGAATTACCCGGTTCTGTCGGAAAAACCTGGTTCTATACTCAGCATTCTGTGGGAAAAACCTATTTCTGTTTTTTTTTCAAATTTGCGTGGGCCGGTGTTAGTGACACACGGACACACATACACACAGAACTGGATGATTCTATTCCTAATTAGGAATTGGCACAGGTAAATGAACCATCAAACCATTAAACCACAAACTTTAAACGAACCATTGGAAACCGGTGCTCATAAGTACAGACGAGATAATCATATGTACACACACTATACATTTTGAGCTCTGGTTACACGTACTGTGAAATCCAAGAGAACATAATATTTTGTGAACTTGATGATACGAAATCCTCGCTACTAACGCTTCTCCCATAACAAGCTATGACAAAGTCAAGTATACATAATAAGTATCTCCTCCCTCTCATCCCTCAGTGCTCCACCCGTATATGACGGAGATTAATTGCAGGGTTTCACTTTTCAGATGAGGATATAAAAAGCTTTCTTTTAATGTTCGAGGTCACACGTTCAGTTTCTGAACTTTCTTCTCATTTCTGACGAGATACAAACTTTTGTATTATACGAAACGAAATATTGTTAATTTTATATTGTTCAATTGCAGTCCAATTAGTCCATACCAACTCTCGAAACTGGTGGAGTCTCAGGACGCTACTTAATTAGACGGGGAAATTATTCTATATTAGGAGATTTAACTCTGCACTGTCAGCACAAAATACGAATCATTCTATCGTAAAAGTAATTGACGACTCGAAATAGGCGTGACTTCACTAGTGAGCCAGTTGGATCTGTATCATTTGTGGTCATTTAAAAATACCCCGATTGAATATTTGAATTTCACCACAGTTCAGCCCTGTTGGTTGGACGGTATGATTTGTGACGTCAGGGAGGCGGAGACTGCGAGTCGTCAATTGAATGAGAAATAGCAAAGACATCGATTTGATCCAAACCCGGTCTTTATCTGAAATCTGCATTTGTTTTGTGTGGGATATCCACAGGTCGTAAGTTCAAAGTTCGAGTCGTAAGTCTAAACCAATCCACACGAATCTCTCCAACTTGAAACTGTGGTCAAGAATCTGACAATAGAATTTTTATGAATTAATTATTGAAATTTTGAGAATAGCATCGCGAAAAGAAATCATAATAGGCTATCTGAGAAATGTTGATTTTAGATTTGGATGTTTTAAGTAGCTTGTGAGGACAATTGGACAGAAATGTTGATATAAGCTGTATGACAATCGGGTCAATGTCTGTAGATTTCTATTAAATGTCGTTTAAATATCTGGCTCAACCATGGTGACGTTCATGCTGAGTTTTAGTAGTGGGCTATATAACTAGGAAAACACGTTATGTGTTTCCACGTTGATGGATGAGCTAGAACATATCAACAAATCTTTGGATTGGTTATATCTACCTTGAGTTCCAAACAATTACATCACTGCCCTCCTATTTCCTGAACAATTTCTATAATAATAAAGAAGGCCTTGCTCGTTTCCAATTGATTGGTGACACTTGTTGCTTGGATTTAATTGGTATTTTGAGTGATTTAAAAAGCTTACATTATATTTTTTTTACATCAAAAGGGCTTATCCAATTCAAGTGAAAGTTCAGAATAATGTGTATCATTATTATATTGAAATTCCCTGAGAATTTGATTCCGTGAGAATTCGAATTCTCTCGTAGAAAATATTCTTCTCGAATTTTGGTTGTACGAATAATATTTCTGAATTAATATAATAATGATATATTTTAGTTATCCAGGCGATGATTATCAGGGGATCAACTTGTTATTGCCCTCGGTCATGAAATTTTTGTATACTAATTAATAATCAGCTTGAATAACACGTGGTTATATTTTTCATATAATATAAAGTTCAAAAGGTATCTTGAGGATCAATGATATTTACACGGCAATATTCACTATTAGAAACATAACTAAATCTTTCAGAAGCGTTCGATGTTTAATTGAAACTGAAACAAATTCCTCAACAATTACATTTTTTCATGATAATTTAGTCGAGTTTACCTTCCTCTTTCGTGAAATACTAGTGTATATTCAGACTGAATATAAACAAACCAGCATTTTGCCAACTGATTTCCTTGAAAAGTTATCACCTGAATACTGGTGTATCATCGGTATATTCATTCACTCCGGGTGCTTCAAAGAACTGTAAAGTTTATCACATCTATCTATACGATGAGTTGAGTAATTTCAGTTGACCTGAATCATTTGAACGTTTCGACTGTAATGACTATAAAACCGATCGGAAAATGGGAAAGGGTAATCGATGATGAACTTTTATCGTCGTGCTAGTAAACTAGAGAGAAGGAGAGATGAAATGAATAGAATTCAGCAGTTGAATCAAGTCTGGTTTAGTAATTTAATGACATTTTCCATCTCATCTGACACGACACAGTGCTGAACTAATTAAAGTTGCAGTCAAGATGACGGTGATGATTCAAGCACTGATGTTAATCAGATATTATGTTTGTATGATGTACTTGAATCTACTGCCAATTGAAATATGCATATGTTTTAGGGTTTCCTGATCAAGAAAGTCTGAATTTCATTTTGCATATAAATGTACGTATGTATACAGTACATTCCGTCGTTTTCTGTTGTTACGTCATATTTCGTCATATTTCAGTATAATTTGCCAATACGAAACTAAATTTCGGTTTTCAAAACTTATTTCACATCTTGTATCTACTCTGAAATGTACAAATGAAAAATTATCTCAAATATCTTTCAATTTTTCCCCATCAACATCTTGAAACTCAATTGATGCAAAATCACTGTGCTTCATTTGAGGCTATAAAGATATATAATAGGAGTCTAGGATCGTCCACACGGGAAACCAGGACCCAAGTACTTAATGAAATTTAACATATGCAAATGATTTGAGGTCTATTAATACATTTTTGATGGGAAGTATAAAATACTAACGTATAAAACCAGTGACGTTTCTATATTCAATGAATTTGCTATCTCTCTTCATTTTTTCCTGCTACAACTTAATACCAATATAACCTCGGTTGTATTTTATAGAACAGCAGAGTGTATCTATAAATGAACAGGAAGTTTTACTAACCCTGTTCTGGCACAATTCCGAGACTTTATCACCCCCCTGATCCCCCATCCTCATCTCCCTCCACCCCCACACTGCTTTACATTACACACGAGAGCGTCGCGACGCCCGAAAGAGAGAGAGAGAGGCGTTCAAATCGATCTCTCAGACAACAAACTAGTTTCCATAAATTATCCAATCGTCACGCACTGATGGTTTCCAGCGGAATCTGCTGTCAGATTTCGATCATTGGAATCGAGCAACTTGCTTATGTCGTTGTGCAGTGTTTGGTATTCATGTAGGCAAGGGGTGTCCAATATGTGACAACCAGTAGGTGTACCAAATTGAGGGATGCATGCATGCACGGTCCTTATACAAACAGAGAAATTCATCTTTGGGACTACCATTTTTTTGTCATGTTCACGAAACAGTGTAATTGAATGAAGAAGTAAATCAGCTCCGAAATAATTGTATGCTCTTCAATTGATACGACATTCTATTTCTGTAAATTCAGCCAGTTTCAAGATGATGCGTTGATAAATTTCGTCACATTCTTAGTATTCATTGACGTATCATCTTCAAACTGATTGAATTCATAATAATATTTTATTAATAATATTGATAATATTAGTAATATGTTATGATAATTATATTGTAACATATTGTTTGTGTGTATCGTATTATATCGAATGTCGTCGTATATCATGTATATGTGATCATAATGAAGACAATAAACTGATATTATTATTTTTATTATTATTATTATTACGATTTTGTTGGATATGTTATACTTTTTGTATGCTTATGACAGTGGTTTGTGAATATGGAAAAAATAGTAGAGATTAATTTCTTCATTCATATAAGCATCACGCATGCACGCCCTTAAGTATCACCGCAAATTAATACAAACACACACACATATATATATATATATATATATATATATATATATATATATATATATATATATATATGTATATATATATATATATATATATATATATATATATATATATATATATATATATACATATATATATATATATATATATATATATATATATATATATATATATATATATATATATATATATATATATATATATACATATATATTGTTGAGGGGGTCCGCAGCTTTGGTGTCAAACCACACGGTTCATAATTGAAACCAGTCAGACCCAAGATAGGGGACATACCCTAAAAGAAGACAAGCCTAGTACATAATATGGAAAAAGCTACGAGCCTAATATATACATATATATTGTTTTTTCATACTTTTCCTGGTTGCCCTGGGTCCCTGATATTGAGGTGTTCTTGACCATTCCAAAGTCCTGGACTCATGAAGTATTCCTGACTATTTCTACAACGGTTCTGGCTAGTAGAATGTCCGGACAGTGATATGACCATTTCAGTAACTGTCACAATTCATCTAAAAAAAATTTACTCAAATTAAATTAACTCCAAATTAACACTAATTTAATTTAATTAAATTTACTCAATTCACTCTCATGAGACCGTAGACGCCCACCGTAGCTCACTCACTTAACATTCAAGAAAAGTTACACCGTTTGACGTGGGTCGAGTCCCGCTTAAGGCATGGGTTTTTGTGAACGTCCTGTCACTCATCATCACTGCATATAGTTTCATTATCATCTTCTCATTCTTACCCTCAAAAAGACCAACTGTGAGTGGGGTCGTTAAGCAAACAATAGTCATAATCACCATAATAATCAAATCATGTCACCATTTCCATTTTGATATCTCTGACTATATCTATGCCCCTGACTCTATGCGACCGTTTCTATATAAATGACTATACAGCGTATTTGACAATATCAGACCATATATATATATATATATATATATATATATATATATATATATATATATATATATATATATATATATATATATATATATATATATATATATATATATATATATATGTCGATGACCCTACTATCTCAACGTCCTGGATCTCTCATGAGTTCCTGAAAAGTTTCAACTATTCTTGTGATCACACATTATTTCACTACTTATAATGAAGACCCTTGTAATGAAAAAGAGAATAAAAAAACGAAAAAACAGAAATTCAAATAAAAGAGGTCATCTGATGCCAGAGGTTTAATCTTAGCTCGACTGTTTCCCTCTCCCCCTCTTTTTCTCTCTCTTCTGATATACTCTTCTTATAATCGCCCTAGGGAGCCTCTTTCATGACTCGATTGCACTGAAACATAACTCTAGGAATATTATGGAAACTATCCTCACTGGCTTTCATAGAAGGAAGTTGTTTATCAACCAAACCTGCAGACAAATATTGTTGACCTACATTCTTTAAGATATTAATTGTTCGCGACAAAGTAACTCAAATGAAGCAATAATTAGTCATTGCCGGCGACTGACTGTGCTGATGTGAGGTGCTGCTGATACCGCTGATATACTGCACGCCCACTCACTTCATGAATCAGGAGTATCACAGCCTTCCAGATTATTGGAATCAGCTGATACAAACGGATACATATTGAAAATAAACAGAATAAGATCCAGTTTTTAGAAAATGTCATGCGTGACCAGCAACGGCGATAGTAGGTTAATCCGCTAAATATCGCTACATCCAATAATAGTCAGTTAGTTCGTAAAACTGAACCGTACGTATCAGTTCGTGAAATCGGACCTATGGATGATATTATAGGCCCATATCAAGGAAAAATGCAAGGAAATGTCAAGGAAACGCATGATTTAAAACAACTTATAGAGCAATGACTCACTCTCATAATATTTAGCTGTTATACAGTTTGTTGATAGTTTTCATATCTGATATAAGTTTGCCAGAGTAATAGCTAGTTTGATATTATTAAATTAGAAGGATGAAAAATTATTATGGGTTTAGATACTGTTGGGGTTTAATTATTCCAACAGATTACATTTTAATTTTCATACAGGCTCATTTCAACTCCACAACACATTGGCGTTTATCTCGAGTAAAAACCCTGTACAAAAAAGTTGAATACAAGTTTATATCTCACCCGGTTCACGCGACAAAATATAGTGTTTTCAAAGATAATTTCCTATATAGATAAGATACTGGTGAACAAGAACGAAGCTTTTATACATATTTAAGATATTCTTTCAAAATGTAAACAAACAATTAGTTGAGACAACATTGACTAAAGAACCACGTGTTGAGATGGGGCAACTTATAAGCGAGCACGCGTGTCGTGTGCAAATATTGAATCAGGCAAGAAGACGGTGAAAAACATTTCAATTCAGAAGGCCGTGAATACTTTCATCCCAGCTTTATTGTTGAACACGTGAGAAGAAATGGTTGTAAGATTCAGTAGAAAAAAAAGAAAGAGAGAGAGAGAAAGAAAGAGAGAGAGAGAGAGAGAGAGAGAGAAAGAGAGAGAGAGAGAGAGAGGGGGGAGGGAGAGAGATACACTATATAAACATATATGGCACCTCCACCCATTATATACCATGCAACATATTTCCATTTATTGTCGTATGAATTCTTGTAGACATGATATTATATATATATATATATATATATATATATATATATATATATATATATATATAAATATATATATATATATATATATATATATATATATGAATATATATATATATATATATATTTATATATATATATATATATATATATATATATATATATATATATATATATATTTATACATATATATATATATATATATATATATATATATATATATTTATATATATATATATATATATATATATATATATATATATATATATATATAAATATATATATATATATATATATATATATATATATATATATATATATATATATATATATGCATATATATATATATATATATATATATATATATATATATATATTTATATATATATATATATATATATATATATATATATATATATATATATATATATATAAAAAACTGTTTTATATTTGTATATATAGTTATATAGTATATATAGTATATATACTAGTATATATAGTATATAGTATATAGTATATATAGTATATATAGTATATATAGTATATATATAGTATATATAGTTATATATATAGTTATATAGTTTATATATAGTTTTATATTTAAAACTGTTCAAGAAGATCTTCCTCTCTGGCGTAATGGGTAGCGCGTCAGACCGGCAATCTGGAGATCCGGGTTCAAGTCCCGGGGGAGGTCGCAATTTTTAAACAGTTTTAAAAATCATTAATCATAATAAGCTACTGGTGGTCAACCAGGAAGCTATTGAAATCACATGACCCAACAGCTGGGATAGCTGGGAGATGTCGATCAGGCAGTACAATTTCCTGTCAATTTGGGGTGCGATCCACAAGTCTTGAAATGTGTGACTGTACGAAAGATATCAACAAATAAAACTGTTCAAGAAGATCTTCCTCTCTGGCGTAATGGGTAGCGCGTCAGACCGGCAATCTGGAGATCCGGGTTCAAGTCCCGGGGGAGGTCGCAATTTTTAAACAGTTTTAAAAATCATTAATCATAATAACCTACTGGTGGTCAACCAGGAAGCTATTGAAATCACATGACCCAACAGCTGGGATAGCTGGGAGATGTCGATCAGGCAGTACAATTTCCTGTCAATTTGGGGTGCGATCCACAAGTCTTGAAATGTGTGACTGTACGAAAGATATCAACAAATAAAACTGTTCAAGAAGATCTTCCTCTCTGGCGTAATGGGTAGCGCGTCAGACCGGCAATCTGGAGATCCGGGTTCAAGTCCCGGGGGAGGTCGCAATTTTTAAACAGTTTCAAAAATCATTAATCATAATAACCTACTGGTGGTCAACCAGGAAGCTATTGAAATCATATATATATATATATATATAAATATGAGATCTTTCGAGAACATCAAGGTCTGCAATATAATGTATCTATAAATACATATATATATATTCATATATATATATATATATATATATATATATATATATATATATATATATTATATCATATATAAATATATATATTTTTTAATAACATCGAAACTTGATACAAAATCATTGTTTCCCAATTAAGGCTATGGATGAAAGATGAGATCGTTTGGACGGGGCACCAGAAGGGCGATCTTACAACCCCATTTTGATTATTTAAGACTAATGAACTTCAACACCAAGACTGCGCTGTCTGTGACCATAATTTTTCGCCGTAGATGAGAGTCTTTCAGTATAAACACACGAATGTTGATATTTTCCACTTTGAACTATATATATATATATATATATATCATGTATATCATATATATGAATTTATAATGTGTGGACGTGTATCAAAGTGTCCGTGAATCAATCAATTTTTAATTTTAACTGAAATATCCCATCTTCATTGTTCAATTGCAAGTATTAACGTGTACTAACTGAGTAAATGGTATTCATTCTTCTACTATATAGTTTTGAGATAAGCAAGGAGAGGTTAAAGGTGAAATGTGGGTCGAAGTGATGGACGGTATTATTGGTGATATGGGAGATATAAAGAGAGTGATGGGAAAAACTTGTGAGACAGAAGGAAGAGAACAAAGCAGGCAAAACATGGCTCGTAGCTGGCAGAAGTTGAATAGTAAGAATTTTGCCTTTGAAGTTGGAGAAATTCATCTCATGATTCAATATAATTTGATTATCTGAGGAAGATATAAAAGACTATTCATATATATTATATATATATATATATATATATATATATATATATATATATATATATATATATATATATATATATTCATATATATATATATATATATATATATATATATATATATATATATATATATGAAGATATATATATATATACATATATATATATATATATATATATATATATATATATATATATATATATATACAGATATATATATATATATATATATATATATATATATATTTATATATATATATATATATATATATATATATATATATCTTTATATATGGGCTATGTCTAAATATGCGTCCTTTCATATAGAAGACTGTCTATATATAGTAAATGTCTCCATTACAGACTATAAGCTAGATCATTGATAGAAATATAACCGTGCCGTGCGTGTTTGCAAGTGATTGTACGGAACACGTCTCGAGTCAAGAGGCAAGTCTAATGCCATTACCCGATGCCGTGCTGTTCACGCGTTAAACACCACGTGAAAACTCCGGCTCTGTGGTGTAGCCCTATATCTAGGTCGCGCCTAATGGTTCCATACTACCTAGATATGTTTCCATTATTATTTCACATGAAATATTTATCCTCGTGAAAGTGAAAATGTTGATGTATAGGAATTAAACTGTTCGTATGGGTTAATCACCTTAAATAATTGATGATGCCGGTCAAATTTGAAAGATAATTCCTTTGGTATAAGGGAATATTGAGTGAGTTGGGGATTATTACAGGTGGAAATTAGGGTGGGTTTTTAAAATAATTGGAGTGATATCATGGGCTATCAGTAATTTCTCAGCTGCCTGTACATGATATTTGATTGTGTTTATCTATGGAAAACCTTTTTAATAAAGGTGATGAATGTGTAATATAAAAGTCTCTCAACTCTATAATTTTGTCTGCGGAAGCAGATATTTCCATTCATGTTTGTTTGATTTTTGTATCAATCAAGAGAGCATCAAGACAAATTCGATTCAGATCTATATTTATATTAGTTTTGAAAAACGCATGTACGCGTATGATGAATGCTATTTGAAGAAAATGAAGGAATGTAAGCAAGAAATGAAGAAACGTTTTGTATGATACTTATTCTACGAAAGAAGATCGTATACCCATGGAATCAACATATATAAATATCACCCTTAAGCTGGATTTCCATGCACGCGATTCTCATATCGCGCGATACCATGTCGCGCGTCATGGCGGCGCGCTCGAATGTTGAACAAACCTCAACTTTCGTGAAGCGATTCGCGACTTGTCCCTGATTGGTCAGTGGTCTGCCACCTCGCGACTTTGAGCCGCCATGACGCGCGACATGGTATCGCGCGATATGAGAATCGCTCGCATGGAAATCCAGCATTACATTTATTCAGGCAGCCTTTGTAGTTTTGAGAGCCAATGATTTTCCAGGTTATCATTTACAGTCCGAACGACCACTATATGATTCAAATTTCAAAGTTTCGAATGTACGAAACTGCAACAAATTTCTCGATCCACAATAATACTGAAGTGTTCACAACAATTTTGTTGAGTGTTCACATGAATTCATCTTTCGTGAAGATTAAGTACACACTATCAATTATATTTGTAAATCAGCAGCTTCATATTGTGCTTTGCTGAGGACAGATGATAATGAATACATCATAATAGAGTTCACTTTTATCCACCAAAGTGAACGATATGCCCACCATCAACCAATCGAAAGCAGCAATCAAGTTTAAAATTGACACAATAAATTGGTAAAGGAAGGACGTTGTGAGATGATTGTGTAAAAATGGATGGAAAATCAATATTTTTCTCGAAACAGAACTGATGATCTGCAATTTTTAAAATACGATCATATAAACTTGTGGGCCGGTCTTCACAAAGGAAGAAGGTTATGTACCAACATAACGTAGGCCTACATGAATATCACTGAAATATTACAATATACCTAACCTATTGAGAGTATTTAAGAGTATTATGATTATCGAGGACACAATTTAGGCCTACGAATAGAAACCCAACTGAATCTCTCGAATGTGTTCAATTCAATCTCCAAAGTTACAGCAATATTATGTGCTTATACTGAGACTCTTGCAATTATTATTTCTGTTGGAAAACGATCCTCTTCTTTCTTGGATATAGAATTGAGTAGCGGTATAGTGTTGTAATTTTTTGTACAGTTCTCATAATTTGGTAATCATTTTACCTAAAATTTTTAATCTAATTTTGCTCCAACTTTTCTCAAATCGATTTACAGTACTTGTGAAATAAGAGTCATCATCTAATATAACTTCGATTTTGACGAATCAAAAAACTATTCTTTTTTATGTTAAATTCAATTGGTTGAGCAACTCATTGTAACAATACATAAGATCTATTGCTGGCGGAGAATGATGAATTCAAGTTGATGAGAAAATGAGATGAACATTTATTTCATCAGACGTTCTGTAGAGTGTGAAGAACACGCGGTCGTGGCACGTTCTTATAGGTAACCACATTAGTATTCACATTAAAAATAGGTAAACTAAGAAAAACCTCTGTTATGATGGCCGACCACAACAGCTAATCGAATCCTGGTCACCTGAATGACGGTTCAGTGCGCTTAGTCACATTTCACATAATTTAATCGAGAAGTAATATATAAAATCCGTGAGTGAAATCCACCAAAATTTATGAACATATATATGTGTGAGGTACCGTGAATATAGTTGAATGGAAAATTCGTATACTGCCTTTAGTCGCGAGTCGAATAGGGTGCTAATAACAGTGCTATTATTTACAGTCACTATTACTGCCATATAATCGTTTCAATTTTCGATCGACCGTCTCTCGTATCAGTTCACCATGTCGGTCAGGTGTGTCGACCCGCCAACACTACAGTTGGTAACGTGGAGGGGTGTTTCCCAACACATAACTTACAGACTTGAATCATATTAGAGGGACTGTGAGGGTGGGGGAGAGGGTAATTATTAGTGTCGAGAATGCCATTGGATAAGGGCTGAGCGACGCGGAGGCAATACCTATTATAATCGAGAAAAAAGTATGAAACATGGGGTTTAGTTGATCTATTGTCGATGCAAAGGATTTATAATGTGCAAATGTTAGAATATCCTCTGGGTGTGAGTTCTTTCGGAATGTATCACATTAGCAACTGGGAATACCCATTATTAAAAAAGATGTGATTTTGAAAAACATATTGTAACAGATATTCACAAATGAAAGGTAAAGGAAGGCAAGGTAAGGGGCGGTAAGATCGCCCTTGTGTGATGTACCGTCCAAACAATCCCATCTTTCATACATAGCTCTAATTGGGAAACAATGATTTTGTATCTAGTTCCGATGTTATCAAAAAAAGAAAAAAAAGAAATATATATATATATTACCGACGATGAATGCAACTCTGACTTTGTTCGAATAAAAGGAAGGGACTATGAACTGAAATCTTGACCTGCCAAACAGATCAGAAGTTGAACAAAACTTTTATCAAAATGAATGTTTTCTATCATCCTTCACGCGTCAGTCAAGAACTCAGATTACGGAACAAACTTCTGACAGAAAGACATCATGTACTAAATCAAATTGAACCTCATGTGGAGACATTTTAGGGAAAGTCTTCATTCCAACTTCTGTCATCTTTGGTATACGCTTCCATATCATTCGATGAATTATTTTATCTATTATTCATGTCCCTATACTCATGTTTTATATCATACATTCTCTCATTGGAGCTCACATAACACACACATATGTATATATATATATATATATATATATATATATATATATATATATATATATATATGTATATATATATATATATATATATATATATATATATATATATATATATATATATATATTTATATATATATACATATATATATATATATATATATATATATATATATATATATATATATATATATATATATATACACACATATATATATATATATATATATATATACACACATATATATATATATATATATATATATATATATATATATATATATATATATATATATATGTATATACAAATATAATAATATATATATACATAATATATATATATATATATATATATATATATATATATATATATATATATATATATATATATATATATATATATATACATATTTGTATATACCTTCATTTATTCATAACTTATTTATGAGTAATTATGAATTTCCAGATCAAAAACCATTTTAGATACACTGACAAACCTATATGTATATGTTAGCAAAGGTATCGTAACATATTCAACTTTTTGGAGTATAAAATATAAAATGAACTTTCATTTATTCATAGTGGGGTTAGCGACGCAATATGAGATGATGGGATGGTGAGAATGAAAGGTTATCTTATTGGGTGTTTTTGGATAGTGGGAAGGTGTCGGTCGTGGCCTGTTAAGTAACCATCCCAGGATCGCCCTGAACGACAGAGGAAAACCACTAAAAAACCTGTCAGGATGGTCGACCATGGCGGGAATCGAGCCCCAGTCTTCTGAATGACGGTTCAGTGTATTTATCACTTGGCCACACGTTTCAGTTTGAATGTACTATTCTGATAATACTCGATATAGGTGGAAACAAAATTACTGTCAAAATGTTATCAATACGTTCCACAAAGTATCCTGAATAGTGTTATAACATATATATTACAGAATCCTTCTACAAGAAATAAGCATCGAGTCATGTACATGTGATGATTTGAGTTCGAAAGATCTTATTCTACTTTCAGATATGTATAGGTCTTGAACTGTCGTGGCTTAGGGATTTAAATTATATATTTCAATTTGCTTTCGAATGAGTTGACAGGTTTCTGCAACCTTTTTGCTGAACATAACGAAAAGTAGGCCTACCAAGTACACTTATATACAGTGGGGCCTATAGCAACAAATAATTCGGATGATGAATTGTAACAAAATGTAAACTCCACTTACTCATTGTGTGGTATGTCCTCATCTTGCTCCATCGAGAGGGGTATGAAGGTCATCACAACTATCGCCAGTAACACCCAAGAGTACCTAAACAACACCATAACGGTACGTCGTGTTCTCTTCCGCGTCATAGTCGTCATCGTCAGATCATCAAACACCACCACACGACACCATTGCAACACCACTCGGTTAGGAGATCACCGCGAACAACACCATTTAGGCGAGAAAAAAGGAAACGAAAAAAATCGCGCGCGACCAAAACGTTCGAAAGAAAAGAAAAACTATTCGGCAAGAAACCGTTCGATATTTGAAAATCCGAAGAAAAAAATTCTTTCTAAAAAAAGAACGAACACGTTTTTTTTTTTAACTTGAGTAATGTATATTTGTGTGATCACTAACTATATAACTTGACTTGAAAGAATTATATATTTTTCTCCAATTGATTTGAACACTCACGTTTTTTTATTACCCCGTATACATATATATATATATATTATAAATTAATTCCGAGTAAATAAGCTTAGAATGTAGTGTGTCAGTATATTGCCGACCGTGTGCTGACGGTTGTAACACACCCCACTCGATTCACCATGCACCCCGTGCGCCCGGGCGAGTGGTGTTGCGCATGCGTACACGCGACACCCGTCGGTAAGACACCTTGTTATTGATTTCGATGGCCAATCGGCAACGCGCGGCGTCGTTTACGTCAAGATGGCGCCGCTAAATATGAAGCGCCACGACGCCGAGGGTATACGCACGCTACACGCCGGGTGCTAAGGGTGTAATTACCGAGTCCACGTGTGAATGTATGTACCATACGGTTGCCGGGTGATTTATTGCTTGTCAATAGGGGTGAGAAGGGAATAATATGTTATGTATTCACTTGAGACTTTCAGACTCTAGGCCTAGTGTTCAAGACCGTTGTCCGAAATTTTTCAATATGAATATGAATGAAATTGAAAAATGCTCAAATTCTATATCGTGTGTCAGAAAAATAGTATTATTCAATGGAATTGAATTTCTCAATACAACCAAAAAATCCATAGCAATGACAGGCTGAGACCACGACCGTCTCCTTCTATCCATATCATATGATTATTACGGTGGAAAGTATGCTCTATATATTGACACCATAGGCGCAGCGTATAGGTCTATATCGATGCGTATGAGTTTGAAATTACACCGAACTCAAGTTTCAAAGTAATTACCGTCGTAAAAAAACACACTTTCTGAGTATACTATGACTCTCATTTTTGAATAGCCTATATTGCTTGAACAAAGTTATAATAACATTGAATCCACTCCAGAGACTTCCTTGTAGGCATCGATCTCCAAAAATACATTCCTCAATTGGAAATATCATAAGGTTTGGAATAATACCCGACCAATGTGATATATATATATATATATATATATATATATACATATATATATATATATATATATATATATATATATATATATATATATATATATATATATATATACACATATATATATATATATATATATATATATATATATATATATATATATATATATATATATATATATATATATATATATATATATATATGACACGCGAGTATTTTTTCAGCGATTAGCTTTTAAATTGGTTATGTTGTGAAAGTAGGCCTATGGAAAAGTCCATGCTTCATGACGCCGACAATTAATTGAACAGCGAAAAAGACATAGCTCAACGTAACCAACGAACCTAACTCACCATTATTCATTCTGTTTCAGAAATATTCCATATTTCCACATCGTGTGACGAGGAAAAGTTAGAGTAGGGGTCTACCATAATGAATCTATTTGCCAAAAAATTCAACCCACCGATAATTGGGGTTTCCCAACTGGTTTGAAAAATGTATGGAAAATGTTTATCAAGAAAACAAAAATCACCCTTATTTGAACTTCTCTTTACATGCTTAACCATAAACGACGACAACGTGTAATTGAAAGAGTGTATCGAGTTCGATGACCGGTTAGGAAATATAGTTTCATACGTGACGCTAGTGATGCGGCGTGGTGCCGTGGAGACAGCGACGTGAGCGCCGCGGCGTGAAAATGCGTTGTTACGCGCCTGCGACACCGCCATCACTTTACGTTACGTTACGAGTACCGTGCGCGTGCGTAGTAACGCAGATTAATGTGATGACGTCACTCAAGCTAGAAGGATTACCGGTGTTGGAAAGTAGCGTTCTACTTGTATTTTGGTATAGTACATGCTTTAGTCGCTGCGGGCGCTGAAGTAATGACCGGTGGCGCTCTGCAAATAATTATTGTCTCATGGAAAGAATATTAGTGAAACATTTGGTTTCTGGGCTGAATTGAACGATTTGAGACACTGATTATAACAAAAGGAAAGTGTTGATCTCTTCATAATAACTTGAAGAATAGTATTCATTACAAATTGTTATTCTTTTTCAGGATATCTATAAGTATTTTTGAAAAAGATAGAAGTAATATAGTGCAGTCAGTTAGGGTGGAAATATTGCATTTCCGGTAACTAGCATAAAATTTGGTACAGGGCTAGATAAACCATGTCAATTCAAAATCGACTGGGGAGCAAGCCGCCACTGACCTCAGTCACATTTTTTTCAAAATGGCTGTCAAAGATTGGCCTACAAATTTTCGAAATGACTTTGGGTGGTGAAAGAATGGGTATAACGCAGTATAGTCTAGGCCTACTTTTCAATTACATGACCATTTTTTCGAACAAACAAAAAACAAAATGCGTTTTTTTAGCTGTATGGTCTATAGGCCTAGGCTTGACAGCTATGCGACATGACTTGAATAGTTATAACTTATAACATCTTGAAGCTATTATAAATATCTGTCTTTCTCGCGTATTAAAATTTTGATATCCCAATCGACTTCTATGGACTCTCAACAACTTGAGGTAGGTTTGACTTATTATTGGCATGTCATTTGAGGTCATTCAGTGAATGGAAATCTCAAATTTATTGCAGTTATTTGCCTACACTCTATTCCGATGGATGTTATGTTTTGTCACATCAAAAATGGCAGTTTAACGAAAATGATCATAGTTACTATACTTAGGCCTATCAGTGATGTGGATTTTATAGCAACTAACAAATTGCCCAATTTCTAAATCAATTTTTTTCAAGATGGCGTCGATCGTCAAGTAACCTCCAAGTTAGCTCTTGGATTAAATTCTATTATTAGTGAAAATAATTAGTGAAATTAATAACCGAGTGGCGTCTAGATTTGTGTTCTCCCCGCTTTTGTGTGTATATAATTATTGTGAAAATTTTAAAATAGCAACAAGAAACAAACCATCTCATAATCCAGGTCACACTAGGCCTACAAATGGACGCTTGGAAGCAATCAACCACGTGCTGGTGGAGGGTGTAAACGCTCTCACAGTCACCACAAGGGATTTGATGGCAGATGTAAGTTGTCTGAAGGATGACAATAAATCTCTAAGATCGTTGATGAATAAAATGTGTGCAAATAATCCAACGATAAATGAGGAAATCAATGCAAATAGTGACGTTGATGTAGATCTGCTTTCACGGACCATAATCGCTCATACTTGTCCTGAGACACCGTCGTGCTGAGATAGAGAGAGGCACCTAGGCCTATCAAATAATACAAAAGTTACCCCTGATCTGAATAACCACATTTATCCCGAAGCGTCACCACCTATACGTGCTACATATTCAAGTCTCCATCCTTGCATAAACAAATCAACGTGAAGATTCACGGTGACAGTCATGAGCGAGGTATTATAGCGCCATACTAAAGAAAAAGATACAATTATAAGGTCATAAGAACCTGCACGTTGAGTGCCTCTTCAAACCCAATGCACCCTTTGAAGAGGTAGCTAACATGGCTACCTATGTAAAAAGTACCCTGACTGAAAAATACCACATAATTCTAAATTGGAGGGTCCAATAATGTACTCAATAAGACCTTGAATAATATTCAACTGTCTATGATGAATTTGGGCGAGGCAAATCCTAAGCCCAGCATCACACTGGTTAATGTTCTGCAAAGGTATGATACTAATAACTATGTTAATATCGATAAAAAAATTAACTTTGTAAATGAAAAAATAAGTCAAATCGTAAGAGTAAAATGTGAGAAAACCAACATCCAGTTCTTGACTACAAATACCATTGAAAGAACAGATTATTCAAGCCATGGTTTGCATCTAAACAAACAAGGAAATGAGAAGCTAGGAAGTGAATTACTGAACCACGTTCTGGAATAGGCCTACACTTGCAATTCTCAAATCGAAGTCTCAAAACCCAGTCAATACTCCATAATACCTAAAGAACAATCGGGTTTTAGGAAAGGCTATAGCACTACGACCTCACTTAGGCTATAGACATGGCAGATACGATAAAAAATACCACGTCTAATACAGGTCTATCATTTATCATCCTGTTAGATTATTCAAAAGCTTTTGATAGTGTTAACCATGAATTACTACTCGCCAAATTAAGCGATTTGGGTTCTCTAATTTAGCCATAAAGTATTTCCATAGCTACCTGACAACAAGGACACAATATGTCCAATTGAAAAATAACAATCATGTCTTCATTTCCAGTCCGCTCATTGTTAAGAATAGAGTACCACAGGGTTCAATACTTGGTCCACTATTATTTAATATTTATATGTACGATATTCCTGAAGTAGTGAAAAATTGCAAAACAGGCATTATATGCAGATGACATTCAATTAGAAGTGCACTGCTCAAAACTAGAAGACTGAGAGACAATAATAATAGGAGTCAATAACGACCTGAATGCTATTGTGAATTACTTATCTAGTCATGGTCTTAAACTAAACCCCCCAGAATCTGTATTTTTACCCTTAGGCAGAATAGATCAAATTTCTCTGTTCCACGGATCACCATATAAAATTAAAATTATAAACACACATATAGAAGAGGTATCAACTGTTGAGAATTTGGGTCTTTGGTTTAGTCTAACCTAGGTTGGAGTACCCACATAAACAAACAATGTGCCAAAGCCTACGGCTCACTCTAATATCAATATAACTTCAAAAGATTTCTAGGTAAAGAAATTGAGATTATATTGTGTGAAACTTTGATTCTGTCATTATTCGACTACTAGGATTGCGCATATACAGGAATAAATAAGGACACTGAATAAGGACACGGGATGCAAAATAGTTGTGTGAGATATGTTTGCAATACTAAATATCGGGCACAAATTTCCCCTATACACATTAAATTAAATTGGCTTAATATGGCCAACAGAAGGAAATTGCACATGGCAACATTCATTCATAAATTATTAGATTCAAAGAGCCCCCTCTACTTATATAATAAATTAGCATTAACTAAAGATCTACATTCTCACAATACTAGACAAAGAAACAAGTTGGTGTACAAACATCACAACTCAAATAATTCCTCGTCATTCTCAATCCTTGGACCCCAGACATGGAGCAGTTTACCTAATGAGCTCAAAATCATCAAGAGTGAGTCTTCTTTCAAAAAAGAGTATAAGAATTACTTGCTTGTACAGCAGAAGGAAGATACAATAATAAAGTCCCAATCGTCCACTAAAATAACTACAACTCACATATGTACTATTTTCAATCTGTTGATCGGTGTGATGATTATAGTAGTTATTATCAAAAGACTGAATATGTAAGTCCCAAATCATTGAGTAGCTGAATCCAAATCTGATTATTCAGCTAATATCATGCCATACTCATTGTGTCTTTGTAGAGTGAAAAATACAATGTTTCCTTATCCGTATTTATCAGTATTATTTATGTACTGATCATACCCCATTCTTACTACTAATAAGTTAATTGTTTCATCTTGATCTCTATTAAGATATTCTCATCTTAGCACGTAGAATATATCTTAATCATGATAATATCATCTACTTTACATTATATCCAACCAAATAAAAGTGCTATTTTATTTTATTTCTCTCTTATATATGTAAAGGTTAGGTGGAAGAACGATCATGTGATCGAACCTCGCCCTTTTCGATTGTTATGACGGAATTGTTATGTACATTAAAAATAAAGACTTTCTATTCCATGCAACGAATCAGAATTCACTCTTTTGAGTTCATCCTGTCTGAGATTCATTTTCAAGCTCAAAGTTTATCAAGTTTTTTTCTAGATAACAGGCCTATCAGTACTTTAAATGTGGCTCAATAGTCAATTTAACTTATTATATTTCAATAGTCAACTTTAATAAAAAATGGGATGAAGCTAATTAGGAATTTTGAATACAAGCTCATTTCTCATTTTCAAGAAACAATTGAATACAATGACAAAAAAATGCGTTCACCCAAGGCCTTCTATATTATGACAATAAATATAGAAGGCCTTGGTTCACCTTATCTAACAGAGTTTCTTGATGGTACTGAAGATGGTTTCGTCTACTTCAGCCTTGGTTCAAATGAGAAGTCTAATGAGCTATTTACTATTAGAACACATTATATATATATATGTATCTTTATTCAAGACTCTGTCTTACATTATAAGATTGCAAAAACACAGAATAAAAAGCAATTAATTAAAATATTTAAAAAATTATACTAGGCAAACGCGTTATGTGTTGCCGCGTTGATGGATGAGCTGGAACATATCAACTTATCTTTGGGTTGGTTATTATATATATATATATATATATATATATATATATATATATATATATATATATATATATATATATATATATATATATACACCTTGAGATCCCTACCATTACATCATTGCCATCTTATTTTTCATTATTAATTTCTATGATAATAAAGAAGGCTTTGTTTTAATCGTTCACAATTAAGTGGTGTTACCTGTAGCTTGGATTTGATTGGATGAGCGAAGCGAAGACTCAATTTCACCATACCCGAAAAAAAGTGACTTTTTTTTTTGTTCGCGCTCTACAGATCGAACGAAATTTCAAAATCAGTTGAAACTTGGCATACACAAGTGTCATTATCTAATTCGATACTGTATAGTTTTGAGGTGCAATCGGTTGAACCACTTGTGAGAAAACTCATTCTAAAGTTTTCAAAAATCCTATTAAAATAACCCAGAGCAAAAAATTCGTGAAACAAATTTCACCCGAGACATTCCAAATTCTCAGGGAATTCTAATTTAATGATGATACACATTATTCCGAACTTTCACTCAAATCGGGTCAGTCGTTTCGATGTAAAAAAATATATAATGTAATTTTTGTGAATCAATCAAAGCTATTGAGATACCAACTAGTCAAACGCGAAATATGCGTTGTAAGATGAGCGAGATATCTCAATAAGGTATAAAAGTCCTTGAAATAGTTTTACCCTTGCTACTTTATCGACTTAGGTATTCTACACACCTTGATATCTGAATAAGCTATAAAAGTCGTTAAAGAAGTTCTACTCTTGCCACTTCATTGACTCTGGTATTCTACACACCTTGACGCATATAAAAAATACTTCATTGTTGGTCAACTCTTGAATCTAGAAAGCAGTGAATCTCGACAACTTAATTCTGTCATAATTTTTATGATATATTTTATCTATGACTATCAATTACGTAACGGGATAAGCAACACGGCATAAGTCCTATCCTTTTAACATTAGGCCGTTTTCACCATGATGGAATCAGCGCGCTTTCGTTTACATTTGTGAGATTCGCAATTTCAAATCAAATCGTACGTATTAGGCTCGTATTTCAATATATAGTACATAGTTGTACAATTGCATTGATTTCGATCTTTCTCGTAGATGATGAGTAATTATCCAGTTATCAAATGGTAAATATAGCAGTAGGGCTCTTGCTAGGGGACTAAATGCTTTTACAGACGTATTTTAAATTTAGATTGGCCAATTCAAATGAAATTTATCCCAATATTGTTTAATGCAGTTGGAAAGAGCTGGATTCACAGATTGCATTACATCTATCACTTATATAGATCAACACACAATAATATCAGCAAATCATCATAACATTTGTGAGGCGGCATCCCTTTGATATACGCATGGTGCGAAAGGAAACCGCCATGTTGCTTATCCCGTTACGTTATTGATAGTCATAGATTTTATGAATATTATCAGTCATTTTATTTTTTTTTCTCCAAAACGACTGATCAGAATTGCTTAAAAAATCGTAATAATGTGAAAAATCCATGTATACACATTTAGAGAAAATTTCATCCCATTTGGAGAGATTTTATTTTTCAACATTTTCCGCCCAGCCAAATCTTATGGGGTTTTTAGAAACTTTGAGATGATGATTCTCAAAATCGGTCCGACCGATTCATCCCAAAAACTATACAGTTCTAAGTTGGATGAGTTTGCGTGTAGAAAAAAAGTTTCATGTTGATCAGTCAACCCTTGCGACCTGTGGAGTGCTTACAAAAAAAAAAAAAAAAAAAAAAAAAAAAAAAACATACAGACAAAGCCCTATAAGAGTGGGATGGAGACTTCGCTACGCTCATCAATTAGATCCAAGCCACAGGTGTCACCTCTCAACTGTAAACGATTAACAAAGCAAAGCCTTTTTTATTATCATAGAAATCAATAATGAAAAATGAGATGGCAGTGAAGTAATGGATTGGATCTCAAGGTGTATATATATATACATAATAACCAATCCAAAGATAAGTCGATATGTTCCAGC
Source organism: Brachyptera risi (assembly GCA_964007535.1). Taxonomy (NCBI): domain Eukaryota; kingdom Metazoa; phylum Arthropoda; class Insecta; order Plecoptera; family Taeniopterygidae; genus Brachyptera; species Brachyptera risi. The sequence goes on along the minus strand of OZ023326.1, from coordinate 38,273,571 downwards.
ACATCCATCAACGCGGCAACACATAACGCGTTTGCCTAGTAGGTATCTTAATTGGATGAGCGAAGTGAAGACTCAATTTCACCATACCCGAAAAAAAAGTGACCATTTATTTTTTTATTCACGCTCCACAGGCAGGTTAAACGAAAATTCAAAATCAGTTGAAACTTGGCATGCACAAGTGTCATTATCTAGTTCGATACTGTATAGTTTTGATCTGCAATCGGTTGAACCACAAAACTTTTTTCAAAGTTTTTAAAAATCCCATTGGAATAACCCAGAGGAGAATATTCGTGAGGTAATTTTCATCCGAGACATCTCAAATTCTCAGGGAATTTTGATATAATAATGGTACACATTATTCCGAACTTTCGCTCAAATCGGATCAGTCGTTTTGATGTAAAAAAATATATAATGTGATTTTTTAAATCACTCAAAGCTATTAATTAAGATACCAATCAAATCCAAGCCACAGGTGTCACCTCTTAACTGTAAGCGATCAAAACAAAGCCTTCTTTATTATCATAGAAATCAATAATGAAAAACAAGATGGCAGTGAAGTAATGGTTTGGATCTCAAGGTGTATATATTTAATATATATATATATATATATATATATATATATATATATATATATATATATATATATATATATATATATATATATATATAAAACCAATCCAAAGATAAGTCGATATGTTCCAGCTCATCCATCAACGCGGCAACACATTACGCGTTTGCCTATATAGTAGCTTTGAATGATTCATAAAAATTACATTATATATTTTTTATATCAAAACGGCTGATTCGATTTGACTGGAAGTTCGGAATAATGTGTATCATTATCGGATTAAAATTCCCTGAGAATTTGAATCCTCTCGGATGAAATATTCTTCCTGAATTTTTTTCTCTGGGTCACTTATTCTCATAGGATTTTTGAAAACTTTGAAATGAGTTTACTCAGAAGTGGTTCAACCGATCGCGCCTCAAAACTATACAGTATCGAATTAGATAATGACACTTGTGTGTGCCAAGTTTCAACTAATTTTGAATTTTCGTCTGACCTGTGGAGCGCGAACAGAAAAAAAAAGTATTTTTTCGGGTATGGTTAAATTGAAGTCTTCGCTTCGCTCATCCAATAACATTATATACATAAGTTTGTATTACTACAAGAGGTATTGAAGGCATTTGCCCGTACTTGGACAACCCAGCAACGTTAAATTGGTCGAATGGCTGCCACAACAGGACATATTTGGTAGAAGACAAATACGAAGCACAATACATATTGAAATCTGAAGAAAAATTGAAGCATTCAAGACTAAGACCAAAAGAGGTAGAAAACTGAAAAATTAAATTAAATCTAGAGAGAAGCCCTCCCCCCCCCTATCCCTTCCATGGAATATTCAGCTGGAGCCCTGCTAAATTGAAGTCATGTAATTACAATGAGAGCCAAAATTGGCTCATATTTTGTACCCCCAAATAACCTATTTGGTGGTGGGTTCATTAAGCAAGCTATCAATCAATCAACACAGAAAATAAAAAAATTCTGACAAAGATGAAAATATTATAAACACCACCAGAACCCAAATTGAGAAAAATCATTTAAAAAAATCAAAGCATTGTGAAAGTAATTCTCCAATATAGTACCTTCAGTACTCATATCATATGTTTTGTATAAGAAATGAAGTGATCTATCCAAATGATACTTTTTAGGTTTTCGTTTTTACGCTGTTTCCCTTCTAGTGCATCCCGACATCCGCTTGTTTGTAACGCAAGGTGGAGAGCAGGCAGAGGTGGGTTGCAGTTTCCAAGAGGCAATGCATCATGCAGTGTTGTTAGTGGTGATACCGTTCATTAGAGATTAGAAATACAATGCGAAGAAGGTAGTTTGTTCTGAAGTCGGACTGGAACTAAATATTGATACTGCATCGATGGGGTAATGTTCTGGGGTTCAGCTGTTCAGAATATCAGAGTTTTCTGCGCTCAAAAGCGAATCATGAGATCTATCCTAGGTATCAGAACTAGAGATTCTTGCAGACCAGGCTTTAAGCAGCTCAACATACTTCCACTCCCTTGTTTATACATGAAAGCCATCTGCGTGTTCACCAAAAACCATCTCAACTCGGAACTCTTCAAGGACAACAGCCACCATGGCCACAACACCAGGGAATCGTCAAATCTGTCACACGAATACTGCTGACTAACATCTACTGCCAGGGGAATCGTTCAGTCGGGAAGAAGATGCTTCAACCAGCTACCCACTGAAATCAAGCTCCTAGGAAAAGAATTTAACGGTGGACTTCACAAATTTCTTATGACGCGCTGTTTTTATAGTATTGATGAGTTTTTATATTAACATTAAATTCAATCCATTATTAAACACTATATCTCATCTGAATTATCTAGTACTAAACCTGGTTCACCCATATTCATGTTTTTATATAAAAAAAAAACATGAAAAATGAAAATGAAAAAAAATGAAATGGAGGACCAGTTGGACTGCTTTATAATATTATAAGGCTTATAATGAAAGAGTAAATCAATCTTCAATTTGTTGGAAAAAAAACAGGTTGAAAAATTATAGAATCTTATTCTATGATTTCAGTTATTGTAAAACTATGAAAAACATTTCTGCCATCAATAAGGATCAACCAGAAACTCCTATTGATCGTGCTGTCTTATGGAAGAATACAAACTAAGACATAATGGTACCAAACATTTACGATCAGCAGCGCTAGATCTCACCTGGTATCAATATCTACTACTAGAGGTCACTGCAGTCATTGTTACTGCTTTCAATATTTGCTTCTGCTATTTACATTGATTTGAAGAAAGTATTCAAACTTTTCTTAAATGCTATCAATCTCAAACCCTAACAGAACAATAGCAAGAAATGTAAATAAGTTACCAGGAGTAGAGTATACAGTGGGCCTACTTACTGGTACTGTGTTTGATTAAAAAAAGGAGAACATATTAATTTTAACAACATTCCACATCAATCTCTGATGGCAATTACTAATTCTGTACTTGGCCCTTAAAAACAAACAACCAACCAATGGTTTGACCAACACCTCCTTTATACGGAAAGTAGAAATGAGTTCGATCAGAAATCTTCTCCATTCGTCATGGCAAGAATGTGACGATGATTATTGGATGAGCGTAAGCGTCGACTCAATTTAACTGTTGAAAACCTTGAAAAAAATCTTGAAAATCCTTTTTTTGGGGGTTTATACTTTATACTTGTTCTCACTTCACTTGGCACGCTGCCATTAATCAACTCATTATTCAGCTTGGTATCACCACAGATAATCGAGCTAAATACAGATGCCCAACGCAATGCTAAAAAAGTCTGTGGCTAATTTTGTGATAGACTGAGCCGCTGTGATCGAACGGAAGAAACGCACATCATCGACCGCAGCAAGCCTGATTTCGTTATTTGAAAAAAAAACTCCCCACGAAATGTGTAAAACTACCTGTTCCAAGGTTAGCTCTGCATTCGTATCTAATCTGCTCCCGGATCACATGAAGCGAGCGCATTAACCACTGCGCTGTACGTGCCGGTAATATATATATATATATATATATATATATATATATATATATATATATATATATATATATATATATATATATATATATATATATATATATATATATATATATATATATATATATATATATATATATATATATATATATATATATATATATATATATATATATATATATATATATATATATATATATATATATATATACACCCTATATATATATATGAATATATATGTATGTATATATATTACCGGCACGTACAGCGCAATGGTTAACGCGCTCGCTTCATGTGATCCGGGAGCGGATATATATATATATATATATAATGGGTTTAACGACGCACTATACTGATGTCCACGATCTATCGGCGTCGGTGGATGATGGATGAGATGATGAGATGAAAGGTTATTGTATTAGGTGTGTTTCTGGATGGTGGGAAGGAGTCGGGGTCGGTCGTGGCTTGTTGTTAAGGAACCATCCCAGTATATACCTGAACAAAAGAGGGAAACCACGAAAAACCCCTGTCAGGATGGTCGACCATGGCGGGAATAACGGTCTCTGGAATGACGGTTCAGTGTGCTACCACTCGGCCACGCGTCTCGGTATTTATATATTATATATATATATATATATATAATTACCGGCAAGTACAGCGCAGTGGTCAACGCGCTCGCTTCATGTGATCCGGGAGCGGGGCATATGGACCTGGTTCAATTTCCGCCACCGTCCATCTCAACAGGTTTTTTTTCGTGGTTTTCCTCTGTACTTCATGCTAATGCTGGGATGGTTCCTACAATATAGACCACGACAGCTCCTTTCCCACCACCTTTCCCATCACCTATGAAACCATCATCTCATCATCTCATCAGTCATTAATCACTTATCCGACGCCAATAGATCTTAGTTATCATTAAAATGCGTCGTTAAACCCAATATATAGAATAGTACCATCATAGATCAACACGGAATATAATTAAATCTATTGCATAATTTAATTTTTTCATATACGGTTTCGTTTTATTTCTGTACCAGTAATTTCACTTTGATTTCAAAAGATTCTTTCAAGAACCACCGAGACTCGAGAAAAGAATGTATTGGGGTAGTCTCACGTGTTCACAGGTTGCCGATGTGTTCGACGGCCGAACCTCAGTAGTCTATTTATAACAATGAGCTCTCCCAACAGGGTACACGTCTATCTCTTGGACATGAATACAAAGCTAGCCTCGAAACAGGTAGTTTCACATCTTCCCTCGAGAAGTTTTACAAAAACTGGAAGAGCAGCGCTCGCTGCGGTCGATGACGTGCATTTCTTCCATTCGATCGCGGCGGCTCAAACTATCACAAAATTAGCCACAGACTATTTTAGCATTGCCTTGGGCATCTGTATTTAGCTCGATTATCTGTGGTATCACATAGTTTACCACTTCTGAGTAGACTCAGTAGTCAAACAAATGTTGTGAAACCCAAAGAGGCAATAAGACAACAGTGAAACCTCTATGCATCGTTCCCGGATCTATTGTTTTCCTGGATGTATCAATCATTTTTTCTAGCCCCACTTCCATATAATCAATGTTAAATTTTCCTTGATGGATAGTTTTCCTGGATGGATGGTTTTATTTTCGTGGTGCCTTGAAAAACGATGGATAGAGGTTTTACTGTAACTGAATAACCCAAGTGCAAGAAAATTGGAAAAAGTTCCATATTTTCACCCAATTTATCCAACACAAGAATAATGGGCCTACACATTATTCCAAAGTTATACATCAATCAGATCAGCTGTTGTGGAGAAAAGAAAAGTAATTTTTCAGACCAATCAACAGCCGGCTGTGGCAACTGATAATAAAATATCAATTACCGCAGTTGCAGTACGCAAATAACATGTAATCAAAGGATAACAAGGCTCAAGTTGATTCACTAATTAATTATTGCTCAATTAACTAATCAGATGATACATCTGGCTCTTGAGCTATTAATTGAGCAACCGGTGAAACCAATAAGAGCTTCATAAGTCATAACAATTAAAATGAGCAAATGGAGCTGCTTCATGAAGGCAGTAACTTGATTGTTCAAAATCAAGGTGTGTGTAAAGCTATCGATTGGACTTCATACTGCGTTCATCCTGTAAGTAACCCATATGCTGCGTTTTCCCAGTTTGAGAGTGACCACGAGTGAATATTAGAATCTCAACTAGTAACTAGGCTAAAAGGCGAGAATCGAGAAAAATGTTCAGCAATAGAGAAAGACCCAGCTCAAGAATTGATTTGGTCTGCTAAAACACTTGGGGTGTGGGTTCGAGTCCTGCACAATAGGCTGCACAGTTTGTGAACACAATCATTGAACACAAATTATCAAGTTGGTTTTTACTTTTTATTACATCATTGTTAATTCATCATACAGTGAAACCTCAATGCGTCATTCCTGGATCCATCATTTTCTACTCCATTTTCCACCCCACTCCTATACGACCTACCGGTATGTTGAATTTTATGGATGGATTGTTTTCCTATATGGATGGTTTTATTTTCATGTTTCCATAAAAAACGATTGAGACTTCACTTTATTTCGTTAAAATGTGTTACACATCAATGACATCATACTACAAAGGGCAAGTAAGAAAGAAATTGAATATAAACAAAATTAATTAAATTTCCTAAAAGATCGATATATTACATTTGGTAGATGGTGTACAACTGGAGTGCCTGTCTCTGTAACTTCATTCATGTAAACCTAACAACAAAACTGATTCGTCCAGATTATAGATATAAACTTGCTGCAAACACAATGTCTCTTTTTAACAACTTGATTCCTTCGCTGAACTTATTCTCAAGCTCCGCGTTGCCAATGTTCTTGGCAGCTTGACACATCTGACGTAGCACCTGAAATGACAAAGAGAAACCATAAACAAGCAGAACCACTATCTCCTCTACTTGCATCCTCGAAAGAAGGTCAACTAGCAACATAACAAACACAACATTGCCGTTCCATCTGCATAGTAGTGATACTTTTAGAAAATCATTTTTCATTAGGAGGTTCATGATAATAAATGCAACTGCATCTTTCAAAAGCATTAAATCCTTGAGATTCATAATTATTGAAGTGTTTACAATTACAGTGAACCTCCATCCATTATTTTTCAAGAGACCAGAAAAAATGAGCCACCCATGCAGGAAAGCGATCAAACCAAGAGAAATTAGCATTGGCCATCTGGAAATAGGGACGTACTTGAATGATAGAAGCAGGGAAACAATGGATCCGGGAACGGTGCATAGTGGTTTCACTGTATTTAGTTGTAGACAACCTTCTTCTTTCATGGATACAAGTATTCCTACCTATACTCGTGCCCTGGGGTTTTTACCGAGACGGGTAAATCAGTCACTGGCTCCCTGAACCATCATTCAGAAGGCCTGAGCTCGATTTCTACCATAGTCGCCAATCACAAGGTTTTTCATAGTTTTCTTTATATGTTGATGTGAATACATACTGGGATAGTTCCTTAACATCAGGCCATGACTGTGTCCTCCCTAACAGTCCGAACAAATGAAGACTAAGCTCAAGAAGAAAAAAATCCCCGAAAAATGATACACAAAATTATGGTTTCCAATGACTTTCAATTACATCGCACTTACATGTCTAATGCAAAAATGTCATGCCTCTAACTGTGAATAAAAAAATGTGATGGACAATAAAATTACAATATCCATGCAATCATCTGCATAATCAATTAAAGTGCTGAAGTGAGGCCAGTCAATCCACCAACCATGTTGAAGGCAAAATTGTTACTACAGTGACTTACCTCTTCTAGCCGGCGCATGCATCGAATGATGGAACCCTCGAATATGTCGGTCATCTCGCACAGCTGCAAGAAGGAAGAACCCGTACACCACGAGTACACGACGTCCATCATGAATGGCTTGAACTGATCCACATATTTGTCTTCGTCTACCTCTAGCTTCGCCTCTGTGCTGACCTTGGCGATACGTCTGGCGAGGTCCTGGTGAGGGAGAAGTTAAATTCATTCGTTAGTTATCAGGCTACATGATAGGAGGTCAAGGCCTATGACCGACAAAGTTATTTCCACTTCATGATTAGAGTTGCTGTTTGATGTTAAAAAGAAAGTGACATTGATTAATCGAATTTTTCTTGATTGTCAACTGAACGATCCAATCGATTATTGTATTTGTACAGTAGGGTTGGGCAAACCGATTCGAATTCGAACCGAACCTTAAAATGAGGTTCAAATTTCGAACCGGCTAGGTTCAAAAACAAACTTTTTTCAAACTTCTGAGGAATTTTTTTTTTTTTTTCACCAATTTCTTTTCTTTATTAATGGTATCTTCATCAAGCCAAGTTGAAATACATAAATGTTATACATTGTTGTTTATACCCCAATGAGATAACAGATAAGATATAATTCAATAAGATATAAAAATAATCTGCAAAAGTATCAAAAGCTGTCAGTGAAGTGCGCAGGAAAATCAGCTGTTTGCTTTTATCGATTCGATAGGTCATATCGCTATTCGCGCGAATAGGTCGTGATCGGTGTATCATCGAACAGACCAGAACTTTAGTTTAAGTGGCTGTGTGACGTAGTTTGGAAATTTGTAATGGAGTCGACCAAACTGTGATGTATTAAATATGAAATCGTTTTCATAATTTTGCATTAATCGACGTGATATTGCTCTTGAAACCAGGACTTTTATTAATCACCTGTTTATATCACCTGTTCTAGGATTCTATACTTGCTTCTGAACTAAAACAAACCCTGAATTCCTTTACTGAAAAACTGAAATTATGTCAAATGGCACAATTTTGTACTGACCCAGCCTATCTTACGAATCTACGGCGCAGTTTTACTTTAGGCCTACTACTGAAACTACCGGTCTAGCACTTTGGTTGGATGTGCTTGGCTTGTATTCTTGGCGGATCTGTACCCTATTATGACTGAGTTACATTTCTGTTCCATACAGGTTTGACACCGAATCTGTCTGTTATATTTACGGTAGGTCTGAAAAAAAATAAAAAAAGGTTCGGTTCGAGGTTCGAAAAAACGAACCTTTTTGAAAGGTTCGGTTTGAGGTTTGGTTCGTGGTAAAAATCAAGGTTTGCCCAACCCTATTGTACAGCTATATAAAATAAAATAATAATTGATTACACTTATCTGACTATTTGAAGTGATAATTGGCAAAGACAAAAGGAAAATCTAATAAACATATGGTAGGCCTACATTTATGTATTATTTATCAATAACATACGTCCGAACGATAATATAAAATGAAAAGATGAGTAGACAACTACGTGTAGGCATATATGTAACTAGGCAAACGCGTTATGTGTTTCTGCGTTGATGGATGAGCTGGAACAATATATCAACATATCTTTGGTAGGGATGTGAGCGGAAATGGAAATATTTCCGAACATAATTTCCGGAAATTTCAACATATAATGAGTTTTTAGTGTCCAAAATGAGAAAAAAAATGAATTGATTGATTATAGATTTGAATATAAGGTAGTTAATACTACATAAGCTATGTATCTCTCAATGATATTCCCTTAAAATACCATTTTGAATTTCTCTCAGAAATGTTGAGAGGCTCTGGGTCTCCCTGCTTACCTAACCTCACTTCCGAGATTTACTACTATTATGTGCACACTTCTTTGCCTTGTGCAATTTTTATTTTGAATAAGTTATCACTTGGTTTGACAATTTTGTTTTCCATCCTAACTGTATGGGTAAGCAGAAGACAGTGATGTTCGAAAGTATTTCACCAAAAAAATTCACCTATGGGGGCTCAAAAATCTTCCTTTTGGCTGCCAATTTTGGATCAAAATTATGTAATGAATGTAAAATTTATATAATGAATGTAAAAATTATATAATGAATGTAACGAGAATGCAGTTGAATTTGGGAGGTTGTATAAAATGTCCAGCACTATAAGAAGCCAATTTAAGACCAAAAGGCCCACGCCAATTCGCACCAGTAGGCCTACACTGTTCGAGTGTAGGTCTCGTAGGCCACAGGCTTCGTCAACATCGTCGCAGTCAGATGAGGAGCATCTCTTTACTAGTATGGATCTCGAGAACTGTTCTATTATATCAGCTGACAGTGAAAACAATACCGTCAAAACAACTAAGCCGAGATGACAAAATAATTGAACTTTTGAAAAATATTATTTTCATTATATTTGGTTCCGAAGCCACAATAGCCCGTTGCTGAAGAAAAAATCATTTGGTATGAAAATTAATCATTAGTGGGCCTAATAATGTATTGAAAATCATCAAAAGCTATATAGAAATGTAATATCTAGGCCTACTGCAAACTTCGTGAATGTTTCCGGAAATTTCCGAAATTTATCTCTCCGGAAATTTTACATCCCTCATCTTTGGATTGGTTATTATAGTATATTATATATATCCACCTTGAGATCCAAACCATTACGTCACTGCCCTACTATTTTCTAAATGATTTCTATGATAATAATGAAGGCTTTGTTCTAATCGTTACCGTTTAAATGGTGACACTTGTTGCTTGGATTCAATTGGTATCTTAATAGCTTTGAGTGATTTAAAAAAATTGGATTATATAATTTTTTACATCAGAACGGCTGATCTGATTAGACTGAGAGTTTGGAATAATGTGTATAATAATTTTTATATTAAAATTCCCTGAATATTTGAATTTTCTTGAAGAAATATTTTTCACAAATTTTTTCCTCTGGGTTTTTGTTATGGGATTTTTGAAAACTTTGAAATGAGTTTTCTCAGAAGCAAGGTCGTCGTTAGGGGGTCTCAGGGGCGCCCCCAATAACTTATACTCCTTAAAAAATATAATAATGTTGACCTACGAATGAACACACAATAAAATATGATTGAGTTGATGACTTATTATAATATGAATTGTATCAGTGTACATTCATCTACTTTACACTTCCTTTTTTCTTTTCGATAATGATTCAATTATTAGATTCCGAAAATGCTCGTGAATCGCAAAAATCACTTGAAAAATGACCATATTTCAAAAAAATCACTGCTGGGAATTTTGCTGGGAGAAATTGCAGAAATAGCTTTGAAAATGTCCATAATGATTATAGGTCCTAATATTAAAAATCACTTTGGTAATTTCCTTGGTAATTCAATCACTGGACTCCAAAACCGCTTGTAAATATAAAAAATCACTTGAGAAATTACATGGGTCTATTTCAAAATGATGCAATTATAAGACTAAAACCACTGGTGAATCGCAAAAATCTCTTGAAAAATGTCCATATTTTCAAAATTTCCCTGCGGAGCTCTACTGGGGGGCTTCTGCCCCCAGACCCCCTTTTCACGCGTGGCAGGTGTCCAGCTGGGCGGTCATTTTATTCATGTAACCTGTGCGCCCCCCCCAATACACAAATCCTAACGACGTCCCTGCTCAGAAGTGATTCAACCGATTGCGCCCAAAAACTATACAGTATGGAATTAGATAAGGACACTTATGTATGCCAAGTTTCAACTAATTTTGAATTTTCGTTTGACCTGTGGAGCGCGAAAAAAAAAAGCACTTTTTTTTCGGGTATGGTGAAATTGAGTTTTCGCTTCGCTCATTCAATCAATAATTATGATCTTTTGACCGTTGATATCATCTGCCAAATAATGATTCATTGAGCATTCAACTTTTGAAATGTGGTCTAGTCTTAGCAACTTCGGATGTTTGCTTGAGGACCCGAACAGCTACGTTATGTGGGGCCAATTTCGTACCTTTATATTCTACAGTTCATCTCACCTTATGGTACAGTAAACCCTTGTTGAACTTGATTCACTCATTCATACTCTGATCATTCAAATTTGTATGTAATGCAAACAATATGAATGCTATGCATAACAATAAGCTTTTATGGATGACTTATGAATAGAGGTGTTTGTTTTTCCGTAGCCGCAAAATCGCAAAATGTTGTATATGATGCAACAACAATATAAGCTAGGGGTGTTCGGGTGCCCGAGATTCGGGCCGTTTGTTTTTTTACCCAGCCTGACCCGACTCGATCTGATACTCATGTAACACTAAAATCGGGTTTTTCGATATCGCGCGGTTTTGGCGCCATTTACTTCATTTGTTGACTGATCCACTGCAAACACCTACTAGAAGTTCCACAGGAGTTGAGTAGATGGCAGCTAATCATCTACAAAATTGGGATATCTTTGTTTCCAAAGCATTTTGAAACAAAGATGGAGGCAAAGTTTTGTTGACAGGTGTTAAAAATTTGTGTTGACTTGGAATTTTTTACCACGTAGGCCTAGGCTACATCTATCTCGTGATGAGATCTCTATTTGGAAGCAAATATAGATCACTTGACTGGCTATACCTTCAGTAGGCCTAGGCTTGGATCCAGTAGATAGGCCTATTTGTGCTATTGTCAACTTTTTCATCTCGAGGTTAAAATACCGTGTTTTTACTGAAACCAGACCCGACTTTTTTTCTACAACCTGACCCGAACCAAAAAAACACTACCCTTACACCCCTAATATAAGCACGTTTCAGTGAATTCTCAATTGATTAATATGATTTCCAAGTTGCAAAAATAAGCAAATATACCTAAATTCGCTCATAAAACAGCAATCAGCTCAAAACTGCATTATATCCCACGAAAAACACGTTTTTGAATGTTTCATCATGAAAGAGCAGGATTTTCCCATATTCCATCTCTTCTATTTGACACTTGAGATGTTCACTGCTTGATGGGCGTGCATGCCATCTGCTTGTATATGCTTGTTGTGTATGCGGTCTGACCTTGACTACCACGAGCAGACAATGAGACTATGATGTGCTCAAAACATTCGTTCGGCCGAGCGGACGCGCACCAATGGAAGTGAGCCATTTGACGATTGGGAGTTGTCAAAGCTAGCCGAGTACACACGATCAGTGACGAGACCAGCTAGGGTCCTCTAGACTAGAGGCTAGACAGTTTCTCACTCGTACTCCTGGCCGGTAGCCTAGCTTTCTCTCGCGTGCAGAGAGACAGAGAGAAATCTTTAGTTGTTACGAAATTGACTAAACTCTCAACGGGGAAGAGTGATGATTTATGTTGAAGAAGTTTCTTTTTGTTGATCCGAATTTTTATAAATTGAAATAATTTTTAGGGGGTCCCTCCCATGGTTTACTTGTAAACTGTGTAATTGTAAACTTTGTTACTGTTTTTTCTTAATTAAAACTTCATAAAACCTCATTTCCGCATGACACAAAGCCAAAAAAAAAAACATAACATTGCCAAACACCAAAATTTGCAGATACGGATGTGAAAAACACAAAATCATAGCACCATTTTCAAACACCCCTATTTATGAATGATCCCTAGAGAAATCTGAACCCCACGCTCAAGTTCAATGTGGAATATTTTGATAATTCAAACTTCTATGTACCTAATTCAGATTGGGTATTTTTTAGGCACATTGAATTTTGAATTGAAGAGTTTGCACTTTATTGTAGGTCTATCAAGTTTTTCTTTGTTTTCAAAATATTTTTTACAACATTTTATTTACTTCAATTAGTGACATTATCGTTGAAGTCAGGAGATTACGAACGGCAGGTATAACAGAGTGAACAACGTTACCTGCATCTGCCTGAGTGGCGTGCCCAGCTCTTCGCTCATCTTGATCTGCGAGTTGCTCTTCTCGTCACAAACGAAACAGCTGAGCAATGCAGCACACTGTGGCACGGTCAGGTTGATGAACATGTTGTTGAAGATCATCTCCGTCATCAGCAACTCGTCGATACTAGGAACAAATATATGCGTGATGTAGGTCTATTTTCAAACGATATGATTACCTAGTGAGCAATTCAAGTATAAATAAGCGTTGATTATGAAACGTACGCCTATAGTTACAGAAAAAATGAAAAAAGTCATGCACGGGGGCCTATTGGATTGTATAAAACTGTTATTAGTATAAGCGTAGCAAAGATTTCCATTTCACATACCGAAAAAAATGGGCTTCGTTTTTATGTTTTATGTGTTTTTTTTTTTGGTTTGTTTGTTTGTAATTTAACTAATTTTGTGTGCGGCATATAGGCCTAGGTCAGGAAAAAATACCTATCGACTTGAAACTTTTCTACAAATTTCTGTCTTACCAGAATAGGTGAAAAATCGGTCGGAAGGTTTTTCTGGAAAAAATTCGGAAAGTTTGAGAAATCTTCACAAGAATAACACGGATGGAAAATACTTGAAATGTGGAAAATTTTCAAAAACTTCAAATTTTTTTTCAATGAATATAGGAAACATAACTACGGATATTTTCAGTGACTTTCACAACATTCGGATGGGAAATGACAAAAAAAAAACGCATAAAAGTATCCATTTTATTGAAGGTTGGGATCAATTGGTTTTGCAAAGTGTTTTGTGACAGGTTGCAGCACTATAAATATCAACAAGTTGCAGGTAAGGTTTTTGGACGTTTGAAGTATTCCAACGTCTGTAGATGTGGATTGATCTGACAAAATATCTTTCATTCTAGATTTCCATACTTCTAAGCTCATCTAACAACGCATATCCCGCGTTTTCCTGATGATGTTAGACTACTGGAATCATGCTACAAATAATTGGATTTGGAATTTACGCAAATAGTTGACACATTATTGAATGATAATTCATCATGACAAATTAATTGATCAGGTCTACTATGATGTCTTCGATAATCAACCTTAATAATGACATGAAGGCTACAATGGTATTCAAAGGTGACACCAATTTGCAATTTCCATTTAGACAAGTGAGCTTCAGTTACTGGGGCTGTGAGAGACTCGAAATTTTCGAGCGAGTTCGAGTCGAGATCTCGACTCGAACTCGCTCGAAAAGATTTTTTTCTCAGATCGAGATTTCGAGTCTCGAAATACTTTCGGGTCTCGAACGTTTTCGAGCGAGCGAGCGAGAGTGGAAGAATCAACTTGTCATCTTTTCATCATTCAACAGATTGGTATTAAATAATAAATATATAGTGTCTGAAACTCATGAAAAAGTTTTGTTTCTGCATTTCTCCCTTTGATTTTGCATATAGAACTTGCTGATTAATTACAACGCGCATCAATTCACAAAGTCAGTTGCACCGGACTGGTAGCATGGTCGTAGTAACCACCAGGCACGCACACGCGTCTTTCTCCCTTCCTCGGTTTCTCCCCCTCGACCAAAACACATCCACACTCTTCAAGGACAGATTGAAACGTCATCAAGCCACTCGGGACGGCCGAGCGCCAATGGCAAAAAGTTCGCGCGTCGTGTTTCTATCGGCAAAGTTAGCAGATCAAGTAGCTCATCAGTAGCGAATTCATCAAGTAGTTTCGCCTGGTTTCTCTCGCACGCAATATAAAATTGTCGTAATTCTAACCGGGAAGTGATGATTTTCGTGGCTATCTTTTTTAATATTCATTGTATCCACTTCAAATCTTGCACTTAGACAACTATCATGCTAAAATTGCAAAAAAATAAAGGAATAAATAAAAACCAATAATGGATATGATTAGGCTATTTGTTTTTCACGAAATTTTCAACAATGAAATGTATTTTTTGTTTTTCTCAAACAATAATTTTCTTTCAATTCAATTTTTTCACGAAAATCTTGCTGAAGGGATCTTGCGTTCAAGGGTATGTCATATTGTTTTTTGATATTCCTGTTATATTTCAAGATATGATTTTATTTACAATGTTTTTTTTTTAAATTAAATTTTCTATAAAATGTGATGAGTAGGGGAAGGGGTGGAGGTATGGGCCCCCGGGAGGTGTGGTCCATTGCTTATTACAGTCACAGTTTTGAAGAATCAGAATTCTGAATTACCACTCAAACAGTTGGTGTATTTTATAACAACTGTCATGTGGATGAAATTTGAAGAATGTGAGACAGTTGGCGGCATTTTTATTGGCATTTTTAGAAAATGCACCCCTCAAAGAGAAAATTTTGCTCCCAGTATTTTGCTTTTTTCTCAAGACACATCCTAGATTGCCAGATTTAGTGGTAATTCTTTATTAAACATATTATTAATTAGGTAAATTTGTAAACAAATATAGAATAACATAACTTCTTTTATTATTCAACTACTGTATCAGCTTTCAAGTGCTAACTTGTACCATGGGGAGGTGTGGGCCACTGATCATTTATAGGTTAGGTTTGATCTTTTTTTGTAAAATGGTGATCAAATGCCGTACTTTCAAGACGGACAGGGAACCTCCAGAAAAGGTAGTGATGGAGGCTGCTGTGAAGAAAGTAGTTGATACTTGATAGTATTATTGAAAGAAAGTGAAGAAAGTATTATTCTTGTTATATTATGAGCAAAAAAATATGTTTTCATACACAAACTCTATTGTTTTACCCTGTATTTTCTTTGGTGGCCCACACGTCCCACAGGGGTGGAAGGAGTGGGCCACTTTGTCGACACGTTTTGAAAAATTAATTACTAATAGTATAATAGCTAAGAGAGCTTTCAAAATTATGTGGTATAGGGCTATAAGTCTAAACTTTGTAATGAAAACAACAACATTCAGATATTTGATCATTTGTATGAAATAATAAAGTTTTAGTGAAAAGTGGCCCAAACCTCCACCCCCTCCCCTATTCATTTTTTATCCCCATTGTTAGATGAGATATCAGAAAAGTGATACGTCCAACCCTGGTTCAACTGATAATGAACACACACAAAAAATCAAGACAATTGAACAACTTTTATAGATGTGGTGTGGCACAAAAAAACAAATTGTTTTGTGAAAAAAAATTATTGCAGTAAATGCCCTATAAAGATTCACATATGTAAATTGCTATATTGAAAATGAGCAGACGGCTTGATGCACAGTGACACTGAATAATTTATTTCAGGTATAATTTTTTATATTTTTGCATTATTTTGAAACATATGACTAGAATAAAAATCCAAACCAATTATTGAAAAAAAAAATGCTTGAAAAAATGAAAATTTTACCCCTTAATTCGAATTGTGTATCAGAATCATTTTTAGCGGGTCTCTTCCATTTTGGATCAACGAGGGTTTGAGCTCGCTTGCTCGAATTAAAATTTGTTTCAAACTCGCTCGAACTAAAATAGTGCTCGAAACTCGCTCAAAAATAGTCAATCTCGCTCGAACTCAAAAAGCTCTGCTCGCACAGCCCTATCACTTACCTGCTAAGTTCGCACGCCACACGACCTTTCATCTCGATTACGTCTGAGGTTGTGCTGTAGCCCATCCTGCGGAGCACTCGCTTGCGACACTTGAGCTCGTCCATCTGCAGCACGGACTTGGCAATCTTCACCTCCTTCTTCAGCATCGCCAACTGCTCGCCGACTATGTGCTTCTTTTCGTACATCTGCAACACAACCGACGTGAGTAAAGTAAGACCAGAGACTTGCTACATCTGCGGCTAGCTACGTAATGTTTGGATGGTGATGAATGGGTAGTCTCATGTGGATGTCGAACACAAACAAACACACACACACACTTGACTCGAAGCAGTGTCTTTGTAGACTACTCTAGATCGGTGACTCTTTCATAAGGTCACACAAAATGCTCTGAACAAACAATACTAGAACCAAATACGTTTAAGAGTGACTTTGTCTTACAGTTTACAAGCAAAAGATGAGAAAATCGTTACTGAAACTGAAAATTTCGTAAATCAATAGAAATCAAGGATCTTCAATCAGTATTGATAGAATGAAAATAAAAACCAATTATGGTTGAATTACACGTTTGTATTAGGGATGTTGGCGGGTACCCGGGTGGGTCCAATTTCAAGTGAAACCCGGGTTCAAACAATTACCCAACGGGTAGTTAGTGTTTTTTTTCTGGTCTTTATTTTTCTGTGTATGATGTTTTTGATCCGGTCTGTATTTGGATGCGCGTTCGGCTCACGTGCACCCCTCTCTTCGCTCCCCTCACTAATCCACTGGCCCATCACTACAGTATGTCATAAGACCTTGATAGTCAGCTGTTGTCAGAAGTGTGTTGTAAGACACACACAAAATGTCACACACATACGGTAGTCACACTCGCACAATGCTCATAGCAAGTTGCTAAGTGACACTGTCCAGATGTCTAGACATGTCTGAGATGTCATTTGACTGCAAGTGTGGCATTACTTCAAGTTTACTTTCAACATTTGATTGTTTCCCTGTCATTGTTTTAATAGAAAAGGAATATTATTGAAATGACATCCTTCTTCAAACAATGAAAAGCAATCATCATTGGCTTCATTGCTTTTTTAAAATACTTTTATTCGGAATTAGGTACTTTTCGACTTTCCGTCGCCATAAAAGAATGCGCTCATGCAAATGTCTTACTTCCCCCCCTCTCCCCCCCCCCCCCCCCTCACACGCACTGTCAGCTTGTTACTGGCAGGGCAAATGTGCTAGTGCCATAGTGTTGAGGTTGGAGGTCCTGTTGCTCTATAGAGTGATGATTGGATTGAGGAAAATGACGCGTCTTTTATGAATATAGGTGATTTTGGCCTATACGATTTCTTTTTGTCTTTTTTGTGGGAAAAATACGGGTAAGAGGTCAGGTAATGAAGGCGGGTACCCGGGTAGGAAAATTCCTACCCGCCGACATCCCTAGTTTGTATACAAGCGATGGCCTGAGCTACACAGCGCTATTCAATACCCTGAGTTATTGACGTGACTGATGGTCTCGGGGAGACAACCTACTTGCTTAACCGAGAGCAATCACCACAACTCACAATAATAAACGACCAGGCATGCATCGACTGATGTACTCTCACTCATACTTGAGGCACTCAAGCGAAGGATTTCTCTTGTAAGCATCACAAACATACACGCAATCAGAGTAGGCCTCATTGAATTACTTATGACATGGAATCCATAGAAAAAAATTCATATTGAAAACAAATCGGAATCCTATAAAATTATTTGAATTGGAGGAAATCAAACGGCAACCCTTGGGCCTGCGCTTGCTAACCTGAATGCAATGGCATGACATTCAATATACTTCTACTCATTGATTTTGGCTTCCAAGTGACATTATAAGGTCCCAATCAGAAGTAGCTACATAAAACATATCTACGTTTCGTCTCACATATCACGAAGTAGCCCTTTTTGATTGAGGTAATGGATAGGGCCTATACCTATAGAAGAGTTTCAGTTCCTATATTACCTGATAGAGATCGTCCAACTTCTCGTGATTATGCATTGGGTGTGCAAACAACCTTTCCTCAAACGCCTCAATCTTCTTGACTACTTCGAGGAACGGCTCGTCTTTGATCTTCATGTCCTCGACGGGATTCAGAAGAGGCGGCCCTTCCGGGAACCGCACCATTACCTTCGAAGAGAAAAAACACAACAAATTGGTCACCATCACCAGTATCACTTGTTACTTTTCTAAGCCCATAACAATGAATGTTTTTGTAATACTGTATTGTCCCGAATATGAGCCGACCCCCCAAACTTTTAGATCAGTAATTGAAAACAGAGTTTCTCTCCTTTCACACGTAAATCATAGGTCTTCCTGGGTAGAATTTAGCCAATTTCGTATTGCGTGCAAGAGAAAGCCATGTCACCGCCTTGTGACGAAATTGTTGAGAGGTGCCTCACACAATCGTCATATATGGCCGGCTTCGATTGGCACTCGGCCGATTCGAGTTGTACGAAGTTGTACGACTGAAACAGTCTCGTGCTTGTCAAGGTTAGACCACACATGTCACGACTCACGCAGTAGCGCGTCGGCGTAGTAGACTAGTAGGATGACAGACGCCATGCAGCAAACAGCTCTGTGCTCATGTTTATAACTGTGCGTCAAATAAAAATGATGGAAATTGAGAAAATGATGCTTCTTCATGATAAAACATTTATTAAACAAGTGTTTAGTGGAATATCTCGCAGTTTCTACTCAATTCCGTTGATATTAGTGTGCGGATGTAGTATGCCCAGTTAAAATTAGCAAAAAACGTATTTTTGACCGATTTTAGGCTGAGATTCACATATAAGCCGAGGGTGACTTTTGGGCTTGAAATTTCGAGAAAAACCCTCGACTTATATTCGGGACAATACGGTACTTGTATTCACAATCAGATATGGATTGGATGAAAAGGAAAAGACAGTACAGCACCATACTGATTTGATGAGTTGAGCAACTTATCACGGTAGGCCCATTGAAGTAACAGAAATGAGCATATTGAAAAAAATCGAATCCTTTCCCAGATCCGTCCATTTCTTTCTTCATCATTCATTTTTCCCCACCCTATAATATAAACAATGGTACATTTTCCTGGTGGATCGTTTTCCTGCATAGAAGTTTATTTCCTGATCCTTTGAAAAATTATAGATAAAGGTTTCACTGTTTTGATGAATATGCTACTGAGTTTCCACACTTACCTCATTGATACTTTTAAGCACGGACTTCCTGTTGTCGATGGGACGAAGGTCCTTGGGGAAGAATAGCCGAAGAGAACTGAGATGCAAGATGAGCGTCTGCACGACCGGCACAACCTCCACCTTGCCCGCCTGACCCGGAGGACACGGCTTGGGCTCGTCACCTCCATCGTCGGCCACGTGGAGGAGAACGTCGATCACTAGATTCGTAGACTTTCCTGCGGGTGACGGGGAAACAAACACACGTGTTTGAATATAACACTGTTTGAGTCAACACCGGGCAATTGTAGCATCAGGTAGACAAGCTATAACAAGACCTCCATGCAAATCTCATGGCACTTTTTTTGTGTGTGAGCATTGCACAGAATGAACGGTTCAATTGATAATAACGAGAACATTTCAGCTGGCTTCGGCCTATTGTTACGCGTCAAATAAAAGAGATGGAAATTGGGAAAATAGTGATCAATTTAGGGAATTCACTTGAACTATTTTGAATTATCCAATCCGAAAATAGTGCTGAAGCAAATGAAGGGTCAAAATATCAGTTCGAATTATCGGGTAGCTGAAATTTGGATTAGGCCTACCCATACTATTCATTAACATTGAAATGCCCATACCTTCAGCCAGGGACCGGCTTCAAGTTCAAAATATTGCCACGATAATGAAGTATCGTTGCTACCCCGCTTATGTAAACAGCAACCTATGGTCTCATTCCTACTTCACTATCGGATGAAACAGACTATACTATAGAGGAACATCAACTCCAGTGGAAAGAACTACGGTATAGCCAGCTCGCATCTCCTCTAGTGTACACAAAGTGCATGGCTTGCTACCAGGTAAATGCACTTGTGGATCAGCTGTTCTACATACGTGTGTCACTCCATGGAAACGCCGTTGTCGTGCTCTCTTGGATCAACTATCAACAGGGACGGACATGTTTCGGGAGTGGACTTCATCAGGACGTGACCAGGAGAGCAAAGAGAAGATGCACGGGACCCGGGTTTGCGTCTCGCCATAGTACTACTCGGCAAGATTCACCACGGCGTTTTTGTCGTAACATGTATACAAATAACCTACACTGAAGGGAAGTAGCCAGCCCAGGCATTGATGTCACTCCACCACCTGCTCCTTCATGTTCCACCTTCTCTTACATTTACATTATTTAGGAAATGACTTCTTTCGGCACTTAAACTCCAAACTAACTCTCAATAAACTATCATTTAAAGGTCTAATAACTAGGGCTGTGCGGGCAAAGCTTTTTTAGTTTGAGCGAGTTCTAGCACTATTTTAGTTCGAGCGAGTTCGAGCACAAATTTTAGTTTGAACGACCTCGAGCACAATATTTTCACTTTTTGAAGCATTTTTTTTTCTGAATAATTATTAGTTTGGATGTTTGTTTGAGTCATGAGTTTCAAATGTTGAAAAATATCAATAATCATAGCTGAAATAAATTATTTAGTGTCACTGTTCATCGAGCCGTCTGCTCATTTTCAATATACGTAGCAATTTACATTTGTCAATCTTGATAGGGCATTTACTATCAATATATTTTTTTTCGCAAAACAAGAATTTGTTTTTTTGTGCCTCATCTATAAAAGTTGTTCAACTATCCCGATTTTTTTTTTGTGAGTGTTCAGTATCAGTTTATCCAGAGTTGGACGTATCGCTTTTCTGATATCTTATCCAACAATGGAGGTAAAAAATGAACCCCCTACTAATTACTAATTACTACTAATTACTAATTACTACTAATTACTAATTACTACTAATTACCCTACTAATTACATTTTAAATGAAATATAATTTAAATAAAAAATATAGGCCTATAGGCCTATAAAATCATATCTTGAAATAGGCCTATAACAGGAATATCAAAAAAACAATATGACCAACCCTTGAACAATACTTCGGCAACATTTTCGTGAAAAAAAATTTTGTTTACGTGTTGAAGTGGTGTTATACTAGTTTCAGAATTGATTATGTGTGGTTAGTTTGGTTGAGAAAAACGAGAAATAAATTTTATTGTTGAAAAATTCGTAACAATCAGAATAATCATGTCCATTGTTGGTTTTTATTTTTTTAAATCTTTTTTTTGGCAGTTTTAGCATGATAGTTACCTACATGCAAAATTTGAAGAGGATGCAATCAATATTAACAAAGATAGGATCACCTGAGTACCCCCTCAATCAAAGGCAAGCCAATTTCGTATTACGTACGAGAGAAACCGGGCCAAACTAGTTGATGAGCTCGCTACTGATGAGCTACTTGATCGGCTAGCTTCGCCGATAGAAACCGTTGAAATCGTGTATACTCGCTAGTTCCGACCGGTTCTGACGACACGCAAACTTCAAGTTATTGGCGCTCGGCTGTCCTGAGTCGTTGGACAACACGACGTGATGACGCGTTCTATCCTTGACAGAGTGTCGGTGCGTTCTGGAGAGGGGGGGAACTGAAAACTTCATATAATACTACAGTAGAACGTCAGTTATGCGATTTTTACATTTATACGACTTTTCCTTGTGGTCCTAACCATTCTCCATAAGACTACATGTTAAATTTCTTCTATTATACAACTCATTTATTCACGACTTTTCGTATGAACACCTAAATTTCTTGTCTCCTTCCAACATTTTCAGTCAGGTGTTCATCATAAAGTCGTAAAAACCCAAAAACGTAAGCAACATGTGTGTAAGCACACCTGTTTTTCCTAGTAAAATTGCCACCCTATCATGACTTCTTCACGCCTACCCAGGTTTTTCCCACCCAAAAAAATATTTATATATATATATATATATATTGTCTAGTCCTAAATCACTTATATTCATGAAGAGACGCATCATTTTCCTTAACCAATCCTCACTCTTCAGAGCAACAGGACCTCCAACCTCAAGGTTTGGAAGCACACTGCCGAGAATGTTGCAATCACACTGGCACATTTGCCCAGTCAGTGACAGCTGATAATGTCTGGCAGGTGGGTAGTGGTGAGGGGGGGGGGGGGGGGGGTACGCGAGGCGTGTGCAGGAGCACATTTCTTTCATGGCGACGAAAAGTGATTCCAGAATGGAAGTATTTTAAAAAGGCAATGATGATCGCTTTTCATTGTTTGAAGTCATATGTCATTTCAATAATATTCCCTTTCTAACAGGGACAGAAAAACAAAAAAATGTGATTCTATCAATGTCACGTCAAACATTTGAAGTAAATACCACACTAGGAGTCGTCTGGACAGTGTTAATTGGTTGCTATGAGCATTGGTGAATGCCTGTGTCTGTCCGTCTCTCTCAAAGCTAATGTCATCTGAGAGCTGTCAAGGACATAATGGCATGCCGTAGTGGCACGAGGGTTGGTGGGGGGGGGGGGGGGGGGAGGGGAGAGCTGTGACGCATCTTTACTTACAGACCAGACCAAAAACATCATACACAAGAAAATAAAGACCAAAAGAAAACATTCATTACTAAGTGGGTAATTGTTTGAACCCAGGTTCATTCATTAATCATTTATACGATTATCCATTCATACCAGATTTTTCCTCAGTCCCCTGAAAGTCGCATAAACGACGTTCTACTGTACTTACCTTTTTGTTCAGCAACTTATTTTGACAGGCGCTAAATGACCTCGCTGTCGATGCGCCTTAAAACCCTAATATTCAAGAGGGAGAGAGAGAGAGAGAGAGATGCATGTGCGTGTCTGGTGGTATCTACTATCTACGACTCAGCAGAATTCACTCTCATGGAGTCAGTCCAGTGTCAGTGACAGTATGAGACGATGATGCGCGTTGTAATCATTCAGTATGTTTGTATACAAAATCAAAGGATGAAATGAAGTAACAAAACATTTTCATGAGTTTCAGACACTGTATATTTAATACCAATCTGTTCAATGATAAAAAGGTGACAAGTTAATTCCATCCACTCTCGCTCACTCGAAATAGTTGGAGACCTGAAAGAATTTCGAGACTCGAAATTTTGATCTGGGAAAAAATCTTTTGGAGTGAGTTCGAGTCTCGATCTCGACTCGAACTCACTCGAAAATTTCGAGACTCGCACAGACCTACTAATGACCTAGTTTATCTGTGATTGACCTCAAACTCCCTTACGACTACCTTTCACTATACATTAGGGTTGGGCAAACCGGTTCAAATTCCAACCTTTTCAAACCTTAAAATGAGGTTCGAATTTTGAACTGGCTAAGTTCGAAAACAAACTTTTCTCGAACTTCTAAAAAGAAAAAAAAAAATTGTTTTTTTTGCTTACACAGTCGGATCCGCATATAACGAATTTCAAGGGGAATGAAAATCTGTTCGTAAAAACAGAATTTCGGTATAGAGATTTATTGCTTTTTTTCATAACAGCACTTGAATTTTAGAGATTTATAAAGATAGGCCTACATTTACGACTTAGGCCCTAGTATAATACTGTATTAGGTGACATATTATCATCGCATCGTATCATCACTTAGTATGTTTGTAGAAAGTAATAGAAAACAACAATGTCCTTTCATAAAGAACTTATCATCTGCTATCACATGACACCACCACTCCCCACTTCTCGTGTTTTATTTCCTAGGTTACAGGACACTATCACGAATGGAAATGAAGGAATGTAAACAAAAAATAGATAAACAAAGTCATTGAAGATGTCACCATCACGTTATTATTTAGTGCGCGTTGAGCGAGTGTTTGGGTTTGGGCCGTTCCACTGTGCGTGGGTCAGGGAGGGAGGGGGGTGCAGCAAGAGTTATGACCACGTGCTGTACGCGTCACCAGCTGCTACGATGTACAGTCCGTTCAAAATAAATGTAACCTGAAAATAAATTCACGCAAAATGCTACGATTTTCGAACATTTTGTTGGAAATAGCTGAAAATAATGAGCAAAATATGCTGAAAAGTGACAAAAAATTCGTAATAACCGAATTTTGAAATATAAATCACTTCGTTATAGGTCTTGATTTAACATTGTGAAGATAGGAGATTTGAAGGGGGATGGTAATTAATTCGTAAAAACCGAAATTTCGTTAAAACCGAGTTCGTTATATGTGGGTTCGACTGTAGTACCAATCATCACAACACTAATTTCTTTTCTTCATTAATGGTAACTTCATCAAGTCAAGTTGAAATACATGAATGGTATACATTGTTGTTTACACCCCAATGAGATAACAGATGAGATATAATCCAATGGTATATAAAAATAACCTGCAAATGTTTCAAAAGCTGTCAGTGAAGTGCGCAGAACCTATGAGCTGTTTGCTTTTATCGATTCGATAGGTCGATCGCCGATCATCGAACAGACCAGAACTTTAGTTCAAGTGGCTGTGTATCTTGTGTGAAGTAGTTTGGAAATTTGTAATGGAGTCAACCAAACTGTGATGTATTAAATATGAAATCGTTTTCATAATTTGCATTAATCGACGTGATATTGCTCTTGAAACTAGGCCTTCACCTGTTTATATCACCTGTTCTGGGTTTCTACACTTGCTCCTGAACTAAAACAAACCCTGAATTCCTTTACTGAAAAACTGAAATTATGTCATGAATGGCACAATTTTGTACTGACCCAGTCTGTCTTACGAATCTAGGACACAGTTTTACTTTAGGCCTACTACTGAAACTAGGCCTAGTGGCCTACCGTACTTTGGTTGGATGTACTTGGCTTGTATTCTTGGCGGGTCTGTACCCTATTATGACTGAGTTACATTTCTGTTCCTTATGGGTTTGAGACCGAATCTGTCTGTTATATTCATGGTAGGTCTGAAAAAAAAGAAAAAAAAAATGGTTTGGTTCGAGGTTCGAAAAAACGAACCTTTTTGAAAGGTTTGGTTCGAGGTTCGGTTCGTGGCAAAAATCAAGGTTTGCCCAACCCTACTATACATCCCCATTGCATAGGTAAAAACGTAGTCGTGATGATATGTCAAATTTTAGATTAACTGTGTTTGGATCAAAGAGAGTTGACTGTACCTAGAAAATAGAAATTCTTTCTTCAGTACCGGTAGGCCTAATTGATCTAAAAGTTTGGGGGGTCGACTTATATTCGGGACATCCCACACCTGTACTCACCTTTCGGTCCATCTGTGAGTTTCTTAAAGTTGATGATGATTCCCCACTCAAATTCGTCATCCTTCTGATACCTGACCTTTGCCATTCGGCCCGGCTGCAGGAATGGTATGATGTACTCGGGTTTGGTCATGTACGCTCGGAACTCGGCCGATAGCAGTTCCAACTGTTGTCGCAGGCGATAATACGACGAGATCTGAGACTCTTTCGTCACTTTCATGGCGTCATACGTTATTTGGACCTGCTTCACCTCTGAAACAATACATCATTATGTAATAAACACACAATAAAAAAAAAACTACTGGGTACACTATGGCTAGAGGTGTTTGTTTTTAAACATATGGTACGTATTATTACCAATATACGTTCGAACAATAACGTACGATGAAAAGATGAGTAGATGACTATACAAGTCGTTATGCTTCATTGACAGTTGACATCATCTTCCAAATTACTATTCATTGGGCATTCAACTTTTGAAAGGTGGCCTGGTCTTCTCAACTTCGAATGTTTGCTTGATGACCCAAACAGCTACCGGTACGTACGTTGTA
Source organism: Brachyptera risi (assembly GCA_964007535.1). NCBI lineage: Eukaryota > Metazoa > Arthropoda > Insecta > Plecoptera > Taeniopterygidae > Brachyptera > Brachyptera risi. The sequence continues at coordinate 38,247,089 of OZ023326.1, read as the reverse complement.
TGGGACCAACTTCGTACCCTTATATTCTACAGTATATCTCACCGTACGGTACAGTAAACCCTCGTTGATTCATACTCTTATTATTCAAACTTCTATGTAATTGAAACAATATGAATTTACGAAAGACTTACAAATAGAGGGGTTTGTTTTTTGCAAGCCGCAAAATCGCGAAATGTTGTACACCCTATGATAATGTAACAACAATATAAGCATGTTTCAACAAATTCTCAAGTGTTCAATATAGGTAGATCAAGTCGCAAAAATACGTCAAATATGTCTAGATTCGCTCAGAACACTGCAATCAACTTGAAACCGCGAAAGATTCCACGAAAAACACGTTTTTCAAATGTGTTATCTTGAAAGAGCATGATTTTTCCAAATTCCATCTTTTTTATTTGACGTTTGAGCTGTTAACTGCTTGATGGGCATGCGTGCCATCTGACCTTGAGGACCAAAAGACTGAGATGAGCTCGAAACATTCGTTTGGCCAAGCTAATGGAAGCGAGCCATTAGACGATCAGGCATTGTCGGAGCAGCCAAGTACACACGATCAGACGGTTTTTCACTAACTCTCGCCTAGCTTTCTCTCGCGGGCAGTACGAAATTTACCAAATTCTAACTGGGAAGACAAATGATCCATGTTTAAGAAGAGTTCTTTGGCTAATCCGAATGTTCATAAATCGGAATCATTTTCTGGGGGTCCCTTCTATTTTGGATGGATGGTTTACTTGTAAACTGGCTACAGTAGGCCCTACTTGTAAACTTGTTTACTGTCTTTCCTTTTAGAACTTCATAAAATGCCATTTTCGCACGACATTAGGCCAAAAAACCATAATGCCACAAACACCGACATTTTCAAATAGGCTACAGTAAACCCTCGTTGATCCGAAATTCAAGGGACCCCAGAAAGTGATCTTGATTTATAAAAATTTGGATTAACCAAAAAACTCATTATCCACGAAAATCATCACACTTCCCGGTTAGAATTGAAGCAATTTCGTATTGAGCGCGAGAGAAAGCTAGATGCCACATGTGCGAGGAACCAAATCACTTATCGACTATCGTGTGTATTTGGCTATCTTCGACAGCAAACGAACGTTAGATGGCCAGCCTCCATTGGCGCTCGGCCGTTCCGAGTGATCGAGTGTTCCGAGCTTACCGCTCGTCAAGGACAGACAGAGCGGCCAAAGACCTTAGTATCTACCCAACAAAGTTAGATACTAAGGTCTTTGGAGCGGCCCGAGCGCACCATCTGTGGGAGCGCATTTGGAGTCGGATGACGTATTCAGTGGCAGCGAACAGCTGAGCTGGCTTCGGCCTATTGTTACGCGTCAAATAAAAAGGATGGAATCTACGAAAATAAATATCAATTCAAGGAATTCACTCGATCTATTTCGGATTATCCTATCCAAAAACAGTGCTAAAGCAATTGAGGGGTCGAAATATTAGTTCGAATTGAGGATTAGCTGGAATTCGAATTAACCATAATCATTAACATTGAAATGCCTATACCTTCAGCCGGGGACTGACTTCTAGTTCGAAATATGTCAAATTTCGGATTAACCGAGTTTGGATTAACGAGGGTTTACTGTACAGATGTGAAAAATCATAAAATCATAGAACCATTTTCAAACAACTCTTAACTACGGCCTCCATTGAATTAGGCCTACTGTATTCATAAAACTGAAATCTTTTACAAAATTCAGTTGTAATATATGAAAACTGAAAGGATCATTCATCGCAGGCATAGGTGACAGAAGACATGACCTGTAATGGAAATGGTATAGCCTACTATCAATCTAATTTGATATAAAACTGTGACTACAGAAAAACAATTGTAGAAGACAAAATGTGAATGTGAATGTGAACAGATGTGAATAGAATTATACTAGATTACTAAGAGAATGAATGAATTGGACTTCCACTCATGTTTATTCAACTATCAAAATAAAGAACAGCATGGTCTAAACCAGTGGTGACCAACATTTTGGGCAGGGGGCCATTTAAATTTTTGAAATATCACCAGGGGCCACATAAGTTCACTGAAAAAAAAGTATGTATTATATACAGGGATGTGCGAGTTTGAGAATTTTAGTTCGAGTCGAGTTCGAGTTTGAGAGAAAATCGCAAGTTTTGAGTTCTAGTTCTGAAAAAAAAATAATAAAAAAATGTATTCATTCTACCTCTTGACAAATGAATTTTATTAGGCTATACACATTTTAAATTCCACTCCACATTGACATGTGATAATTTATTGATTATTTATTAGGCTACTACTCATCAATCTGTCACAATCTTATCACCAACAACATCGAGTTTGTATGTAATAATTAGGGATGTCGGTGGGTGCCGGGGTACCCAGGCGGTTCCAATTTTAAGTGAAACCCGGGCTCAAACAATTCCCGATGGGTAGTCAATGTTTTTTTCTGATCATTATTTTCCTGTGCCCGATGTTTTTGATCCGGTCTGTGTGTATAAGCGCGTTCGACTCACGCGCATTCGTCTTCCCCCCCCCACTCATCCAGCCATCAGTACAGCAGCCATGTGTTCAGTGTCCTTGACAGCTCAGTTGACAAAAGTGCTTCAACAACTAACGCTACGTTTACATTACGGTAGTAACTACTCCGGTAGAGTAACCGTCGATTTGGCGGGTAGGTCTACCTGCGTTCAAACAGTCAATTTCGGTCACGTTTTCTGTGCAGTAAAATGGCGATCGTGACTGACACGGTCCCTGGATTAGTTGGGTTAGGTTTGTTCTGGTTGGTGGGTTTGGTTCTGTTTTGCCGCTAAAAATCTTCCGCCTTCTCTAATTTCGTGATTCCTATGCACTTGACAGAGCTTAGATGGCAGTACAACTAACGAGGTCCGTTTACACACACATATCTACGGTGGTAGGGTTACTAACTCCCGTAGCTCTACCGCCGGTAGAGCTACCGGCCGCACTATCTACCTACGATCGTTCACACACAAAAATGTCCGTAGGTAGGTCGGTCAAGTAGACTTACTCTAGTAGAAAAGTCCGTAGTGTAAACGGGGTCTAAATGACGCCGTTCAGATGACTGGCTGGTGTGGCATTACTATAAATATGCTTTTGACATTTGTTTGTTTCCCTGTCATTGTTAGAAAGGGAATATTATTGAAATGACATTTTTTGGTCCAAACAATGAAAAGCGATTGCATCTTTTAAATACTTCATTTTTGGAATTACTTTTCGTCGCCATAAAAGAAATGCGCTCTTGCAAAAGTCTTGCTTATCCCCCCCCCCCCCCCCCCCAATTATCAGCTGTTACTGGAGGACCAATGTGCTAGTGTGATTGCACCATTCTCATCAGTGTGCTTCCAAGCCTTGCGGTTAGAGGTCTTGTTGCTCTAGAGAGTGATGATTGGATTAGGGAAAATGACGCGTCTTTTTATGAATAGGGCCTATAGGTGATATAGGGTCTTCACGTTTTTGTTTTTTTCGGGAGTAAAACCCGGTTAGGAGTCGGGTAATAAAGGCTACCCTCCGACATCCCTAGTAATAACTGTCAACAAAACGAGCTATTTCACTGCTCAAGTATAGGCGGATAAGCACGACAAATTACTATAGAGGGTCAATTTTAAATACTTCCTAAGTTTAGTATGTTCTGCCAAATTAAAAAAATAAAAACGTGTTTTTGACCAATGTTAGGCCGTTATTTACATATCAGTAGTACGACTTCTGAACTCTATTTGATAAGGGGAAAAAATTACGTAAAAAAATAAAAAAAGAATCCAACTCGAAAGTCCCGAGTTCAGCTGAATTTGAACTCGAACTCGAAAATTCGAGTGCTCGCACACCCCTAATTATATATATATATATATATCAGCGGCGTGCGGTGATTATTTTGCTGGGTATGCTACTCTTGATACGAACGATTAGCACATACAGGGTAGTATGTGCGAAGCCGGTAACCCGCGGGTGGGGGGTTTGGGGGCAAGGCCCCCCATTTTGAGCCACGCAGGGAATTTTTTTCAAACCATAATTTTAGGTGCATTTTGTCAACTTTTGATGGAACGTATGAATGGATTCAGATGAGAAAATGAAGGAAAAAAAATAAAAACATTACGTTTTTGATGGTAGGCCTTTGCTCGAAGTATTTTGATTTTTTTAAATGCAAAATCACTACAACACACCGATTTGCCTTTGAAGTTGGTAAAAAAAGTACATATTTGTTCACTTTTCCTGAAATAATCGACATTCATTATTGATTGCTTTGTGCTTTGACATAATGTTAATTTCCCTCCGATACACGTCTTGCCGTCACAACAGTTGTAATAAAACTAAAAGTGACCAAGGGACAATGACAATGACTCACTCACTGTGAATTTGTGCTTCGATTTCCAATCTCACCGGTAGCGTATAGTGGTGGCGAGCTAGCTTTTTGCGCGTGTTCGGTCCCATATCTGGTACTGTTTTTGATACACTGTTTTCTTTTGATTTACACAACGTAACTTTGATTCTTAATTTTATTAATTTAGTAGTGGCTAGCTGGAGAATAACCCTGTCTTTGACACTCTGAATGCACCCACGTCTTAATTGGCCTGCGGACCATTTGATTTCCACATGGTGAATAGTAGGGTTGCCATTTGATATGAAAACTAATGTCGATTATCGTTTACTTCAGATCGATTATTAATCGTATTATATCGATATTTTTTCTCCTAATCGATAATCGTATCGAATGTCAAAATATCGTATCGCATGGGAATAATTGTGTTACAAATTCCGGTCCAAACAGCTGTGATGATCGATTCATTGATAAGTGGTTGACCTTGGACTACTTGCGGGATTTTGGTCCCAGCAGGGAGGGGTAGAAAGATAACGGGATATAACGGGAATTCCTTATTTATCCTTCAATAGAATACCCTTCATAGTTTAAAGTGCTTCGCAGTCTGTACCTCTACCTCATATATATTCCGTATCGTCCCGAATATAAGCCAACCTCGAATATAAGCCGCCCTCCAAACAATTGGACCAATAATTGAAAAAAAGAAATTCTCTCCTTTTCTACGTAAATTATCACTCTTCCGGCATAGAATTTACCATTGGCGCTCGGCCGTCTCGCGTGTTTTTTTCACGCCAAGCGACAGTCTCGCCTTCGTCAAAGTCAGACAAGGTCAGACGACACGCAGTAGGTTGACAGTGACACACACCATGCTAATAATTCAGCGCACTCATGTTTATTACTGTGCTTCAAATACAAGTGATGGACATTGGGATTATCATGCTTCGTCATGATAAAATATTTATTAAACGTGTTTTAGTGGAATATTTAAAACGTATTTTTGACCGATTATAGGCCAAGATTCCCATATAAGCCGAGGTGACTTGTGAGAAAAACCCTCGGCTCATATTCGGGACAATATAGCCTCGACCTTCGTTCTGTCAACGATAACACGAGTAGCGTGTAAACAACTGAACATGTGGTTTGCTAACCTGTTTTTCTAGCCAAGAAGGAACCGATCAAGCGTTCCCTCCACCCCACAACCCAGCCGCGCGGTAGTTTATATTTTTGTCTGTTGCGCATATAAACTCTGACGTCAATGCAAGCAGCGCTTCTCATTGGCTTTCGAGTGCCCATTAGAAAACAAGAACTTTAGTGCCACAAACACTGATTGGAGTAATTACGTAAAGGGAAAAGAAATAAATTTGAAATGGAAATATTGTTCATTTCGATAATTGAAAATAATCATATTGATATCGTATCGCCAAAATTGAATCGATTATCGTATCGTTTGAAAAAATATCGATCCAAATCGATATATCAATTATTGTTGGCAACCCTAGTAAAAAGTAATATAATTCATACAATGCCTCAGCGGGTCACTGAAATAACGCCCGCGGGCCACATGTGGTCCGCGGGCCGTGGGTTGGTCACCACTGGTCTAAACAGTTTCTTAGCAAATGAGCCAAACCATCACTATGCTCTCCCCAATTATGTAAATATATATATATATATATATATATATATATATATATATACAGTAGAACGTCAGTTATACGATTCTCATTTATACGATTTTTACATTTATACCACTTTTCCAGGTGGTCCCAACCATTCTCCATAAGACTACATGTTGAATTTCTTCTATTATACAACTCATTTATTCACGACTTTTCGTATATAGGGCCTACAACTGAATTTCTTGTCTCCTTCCAACATTTTCAATAATTCCAGTTGGGTGTTCATCATAAAGTCGTAAAACCTCAAAACGTAAACAACACATGCGTAAGCACACCTGTTTTTGCTAGTAAAAATACCACCTTATCATGACTTCTTCACTCCTACCCGGGTTTTTTCCACCCCAAAAAATATTTATAGATATTGTCTCGTCCTAAATCACTTATATTCATGAAGAGACGCATCATTTTCCTAACCAATCATCACTCTTCAGAGCAACAGGACCTCCAACCTCAAGGTTTGGAAGCACACTGCCAAGAATGTTGCAATCACACTGGCACATTTGCCCAGCCAGTGACAGCTGATAATATGGGGGAGGGGGTATCCAAGGCGTGTGCAGGAGCGATTTCAAAATTTAAGTCTTTTAAAAAGGCACTGATGATCGCTTTTCATTGTTTGAAGTCAAATGTCATTTCAATAATATTCTCTTTCAAACAGGGACAGAAAAACAAAAAAATGTAATTCTGTCAATGTCATGTCAAACATTTGAAGTAAATGCCACACTAGGAGTCGTCTGGACAGTGTTAATTGGTTGCTATGAGCATTGGTAAATGTCTGGGTCTGTCTCTCACAAAGCACATGTCATCTAGCTGTCAAGGACATAATGGCATGCTGTACTGGTGTGATGGTTGGTGAGGGGGCAGAGGGGAGAGCTGTGATGCGTCTTTACTTACAGACCAGACCAAAAACATCATACACAAGAAAATAAAGACAAAAAAAAAACATTAATTATGCAGTGGGTAAATGTTTGAACCCAGATTCATTAATAAATCATTTATACGTTTATCCATTTATACGATTTTTTTTCTCAGTCCCCTGAAAGTCGTATAAACGACGTTCTACTGTATATATATATATATACATCCTAATGTTGAACTTACTATCAACAAGTCCTGGAATGGATGCCATGTTTTGAAACTGGAAGAAGCTTCTCTCCAGCATATACTCCGGATTTATCTCCTCGACACGGAGCAAGTTCAGCACCATGTTGTATGTCAGGTGGAAGGCAGAGTTGATTGGATCCGGGAGACCTTTGACGATATCTCGGCCAATCGCAGGCGAGACCTTCTCGTCGAACATCAGGATTACGATGCCTTTGTCGTCGAGACCACGTCGACCGGCTCGGCCCGACATCTGGTGGCAGACAACGCAATCAAAAGGTTACGACAAGTAAACGGAGGTGGAGAGAGAGTTACATAGATCGTATGCAAAACAATATCTGCTTGACAAACATCTGGCGGTGCACAACAAAGATTGAAGACGTACAGTATTCCAAATTCTTATGCTTAGGACAGGTGGAGAATTCTGGCTAGTCACTGGGCACTTGATAGATAGGCCTATTATAAAAACTTCAGCTACGTATACAATAATTATTACAGAATGAAGTGGAAATAATCAATTAGTAAATAGTCGAGGCATGCAAGTACTTGAATTTTCGAGTTCGAGTTTCAAGTTTGACTTCAGATGCAGCTGAACTCAAAAATTTTGAGTTGGATTTTTTCTTCATACCGATAAATGTGATTTTTTCAGAATTTTAGGATCCAGAAGTTGCAGCTGATATGAAAATCCTTTGAAATCAGTATTCCCTATCATTAATCATTAGCTGTTGGGCGTCCCGACAAGCACACGACACTGCTGCGTCAGCGCGTGCTAGCAGGATAAGGGAAGCGAGGCAGGTAGTCTGGCGGGTCGAAACACTCGAGCGTTAATGCCAAGGGGGGAACGGGCGAGTTATTTGTACTTGAAACATGACTTTCTATCAACGAAGAACATAGCCAAGATAAGCTGTTGCTAAGCTGTTAAAAAATGCTGAGCTGTTGAAAATTTGACTACGTTTCGTGTTGGTGTTGAAGAAAAATGACTTTCTAGATAATATATTTGAGACAACATCTTCATTACCCATTCTCAATTAAAAGTATTTTATTGACTGAGTGAATGTTATTCTGACTGGGCATAAATAGTTCGTCAAATGGGAATAAATCAGCCAGCTAGTGCTTGTAGAGATACTAATTCGTTCAATTCATCCTAGGCCTTGAAATTCGAATTGATGAGGGTTTACTATAGGCTTACTGGGCCTATAAAATTGAAAGCATAATTTTGTAATTTTTTTTAGCGGTTCCTTGGAATTTGAATCAGCAAGGGTTCACTGTATTTAATTTAGGCCTACTCAAAACCAATTGAAAACTCAAAACTTAATAGGACCCACATTTTTTCTTTTTTTTCGACTATATATTTTTTTGGAACTCAAACTTGAAACTCGCGATTTTCTTTCAAACTTGAAATCAAACTTGACTTGAACTCAAATTCTCAAACTCGCACACTCATAGTAAATAGTAGAGTTGCCGTTGGATATGAAAACTTATATCGATTATCGTCTACTTAACATCGGTTATCAATCGTATTATATCGATATTTTTTCCTGATCAATAATCGTATCGAATGTCAAAATATCGTATCGCATCGGAATTATAGTGTGTTACAAATTGCGGTCTAAGCAGCTGTGTTGATTGATTCATTGACAAGTGGTTGACCTTGGACTTCATGCGGGAGTTTGGTCCTACCAGGGAGGGGTAGAAAGATAACGTGATACCATAGAGGAAGAGGCAGATTTATGAGCTGTAAAAAAAGTACGAGTAACAACATACATCTGGAATTCATTATTTATCTTTTAATATGATACTGTATACTCCCGAATTTAATCCGAAGGTTTTTCTCAAAATTTCAAGCCCAAAAGTCACCCTCGGCCTATATGCGAATATCGGCCTGTAATCGGTCAAAACTACGTTTTTTGCTCATTTTAATTGGGCGTATGCTTACTACATCCGCACACTCGTAATAACGGAATCAACTAGAAACTGAGAGATATTCCACTGAAAACACGTTTAATATTTAATAAATGTTTTATCATGAAGAAGCATCATTTTCTCAATTTCCATCATTTTTATTTGACGTGCAATAATAAACATGGCACGACGAGCTGTTTGCTGCATGGTGTGCGTCTTCTTAGTTCCTACTACGCATTACCCTGAAGCGGTCTGAAACCCAACCGCACGATAGGCCTAAGTCTATATTTTTGTCTCTTGCGCATATCAACTCTGACGTCATAGCAAACAGCGTTTCTCATTAGCTTCTGAGTGCCCAATAGAAAACAGAAACTTTTGCGCCACATACACTGATTGAAGCAATTACATAAAGGGTAAAATAGTAGGGTTGTCGGCGGGTAGGAATTTTCCTACCCGGGCACCCACCTTCATTACCCGACTCCTACCTGGGTTTTCCCACAAAAAAGACAAAAAATTGTATAGGCCAAAATACCCTATATCCATAAAAAGACGCGTCATTTTCCTCAATCCAACCATCACTCTATAGAGCAACAGGACCTCTAACCTCAAGGCTTCTAAGCACACTAACGAGATTGATGCAACTGCACTACAGCACTAGCACATACATTTGCCCTGCCAGTAACAGCTGACAATGCATGGAAGGGGGGGGGGGGAAGCAAGACGTTTGCATGAGCGCATTCTTTTATGGCGACGGAAAGTCGAAAAGTAATTCTGAATAAAAGTATTTTAAAAAGGCAATGAAGCCATTAGCCAATGATAATTGCTTTTCATTGTTTGAAGAAGGATGTCATTTCAATAATATTCCTTTTCTATTAAAACAATGACAGGGAAACAATCAAATGTTGAAAGCAAAGTTGAAGTAATGCCACACTTCCAGTCAAATGACATCTCAGACATGTCTAGACATCTGGACAGTGTCACTAATTAGCAACTTGCTATGAGCATTGTGTGAGTGTGACCAAAGATAGTGCGACTGCTCTGTGTGTGTGTGTGTGTGTGTGTGTCTTACAACGCACTTCTGCGTTCAACAACAGCTGACTATCAAGGTCTTATAACAAGCTGTAGTGATGGGCCAGCGGATGGGTGAGGGGAGCGAAGAAGGGGGTGCGCGTAAGTCGAACGCGCATCCAAATACAGACCGGATCAAAAACATCATACACAGAAAAATAAAGATCAGCTGACTTCCCCATAAAATAGTAAGTTTGAAAAGGAAATAATGTTCACTTCGATAATTGAAAATAATCATATTGATATCGTATCGCCGAGATTGAATCGATTATCGTATCGTTTGAGGAAATATCGATCTAAATCGATATATCGATCATTGTTGGCAACCCTAGTAAATAGTAAACAAAACTAGCATTTATTGCATTACCGAAGGTGTTTGAAAATGGTGTTAGCCTACGATTTCGTGATTTTGAATTTGTATTTGAAAATGTTGGTGTTTGGCGGTGTTATGGTTTTTTTGGCCTTGTACAAGTAAACCATAATTGGTCCAAAATGGAATGGACCCCTTGAGAATGATTCGATTCAAAAAATTGGGATTAACCGAAAAACGCCTCTTCAATATAAATCATCACTCTTCCCGGTTAAAATTTAGTCAATTTAGTATTGCGCGAGAGAAAGCTAGGCGACTGGCCAGGAGTAAGTGAGAAACCGTCCGATCAGGTGTACTCGGCTGTACCGACAAAGCCCGATCGTCTAATGGCTTGCTTCCATTGGTGCTCGGCCGAAAGATTGGTTCGAGCTGATCCTAGTCTTTTGGTTGTCAAGGTTAGATGGCACGCATGCCCATCAAGCAGTGAACAGCTCACACGTTAAGAAAAAAGAATTTGGGAAAATCATGCTTTTTCAAGATGAAACATTCAAGTGTGTTTTTCGGGGAATCTTTCGTGGTTCAAGTTGATTGCAGTGTTCTGAACAAATTCAGGCATAGGCCTATATGTGGTGTATTTTTGCAGCTTGGAAATCATTAAATCAATTGAGAATTTATTAAAATGTGCTTATATTGTTGCCATTAAGCGGCTTGCGAAAAACAAACACCTCTACCAATTGAATGAGACTTGACAATGTAGGCCTATATAATGCTTTGCCAGTTAGTCTAGTCATTTCACCAGTACATTTCTATCAATATGATTTATCTTTCCATTCTGATACTTGGTAGGTATACCAAGTATCACTTGGTAGGCTAAATAGGTTAATACTACACAAATGCATACAACTATCAAGGTGGTGTAAAAATTCAGAAGTGAGCGAGAGAAGCGCAGCCAGCTATCAAGTGGCCGAGGAGATTCTACCTGTATGTACTCTCCGGACGTGATCCATCGGAAGTCCTTGCCATCAAACTTTCTTGGCGAGGTGAAGAGCACCGTTCGGGCGGGCATATTGAGTCCCATGGCAAACGTTTCCGTAGCGAACAACGCCTTGATTAGTCCCTCGCCAAACAGGATTTCTATCGTCTCTTTCAGAATGGGCAGAAGGCCGCCGTGATGGATGCCTATACCTCGTCGCAGGAGGGGCAACACATTCTCTACCTGTAATGAGATTGTTACTCCAAGATAAAACAAAACAAAGATTCAAATTCACACTTTGGAAAAAATCTGGATTGCCAGCACGCCACATACGACGAAATCAATCGGCAATTGTTTGTCTTCTTAACAATTCAAAGAAAACACTATTTGAATGTGGGCCTGATTGTTAATAATTGTTGTAATAAGACTGACATGAAGAAATAAGGCCCATACAATGCCTATGATTATGCTATTTTGAATACTGTACCCTACATACAAATTGTCTGTTTGAATTCAATCTGCCTTTAATTTTGCAAGATGAAGGGACTAACAAGTACGCAATTAAGTATTGTTTGTTGGGCCTATTGGGAAGTACAAAAAATATCTAGATAGTTCAGTGAATCATCAAGTTTGGTGACCTTGGTAACCATCAGAAAACAAATTGCCAACTTTCAGTATTATCTAATCGAGAACTTTTTAATTGGTTACGAGAATGTGCATTTGAGCGCTGCGGCTCACAATGATAACAAATGCGAACAAAAATGAATAAATACCTGCGGCAGATGTCTATCTTCTTCCGACAAAACATCCATGGCGTTGTCAAACACTTCGTTCACCATTTTCTTCTCCTCCATCGTGTTGAAATCGAGCTTCGCCATCTGCATCGCGTAAATCTCGCAGTCCTTCTTGCTGAAGCTGAATATGATGACCGGAGCATAGCTGCGCTCCATGATCATCTTCACGATCTTGAAGATGTTCGACTCGCCTACAATCACCATATACTTGAGATGAATTTCTTTTCCAGAATCATTACTTTTTTCGGTGGAGTATACCCAACCCGCTGACATTTTGTAATTAATTCAATTTGATAACGTTCTTTTGTGTTTTGTGATAACGTTCTTTTGGACCCAAAGATGGTAAGCAGCAAACTGTGTATATCTCTCAAGTATGAATGGGGGTAACCTGATTTAGAAAAATATCAGTCTCAGGGCAAAGGGGAATATTGAGGTTCTCTATAGGGATGATAAACCGTGTGAAGAGTTTGTATCAGGAATGCAAGACTTTGGTGCAAACAAATTGAGGCTGGACGGAGTGGTTTGATGTAACGAGGGCATTAGGCAGGGCAGTGTCCTGTCACCCATGTTGTTTGTGATGGTGATGGATAAGATGATCAGAAAAGTGGAACAAGAGATGGAAGGTACAGGGTCAAAGACAATGATATATGCTGATGATATCTTGGTGATATCTATACAATGCCTTTTTTTAAATTTACCTTTGTTGGACAGCATCATGCCTCCCTTGCGGCCTCTCTGTTGGTCACCCTTGGCAGCGTCACCTGCATTCTGTAGGATTGCCATCGCAGCGTTGAAGTTGTCTTCTTTGAACGTGCCCTACAAACAATGTACACACATCCTGTTAGCCAATGCAACAAGTAAAATAACAACTTTGGCCTGCGCAAAAATAGACGCTAATTTGTGTAAATAATTAGGTTTCCAACAAATATCAGGTTTATTCATAAAAATTGAAATCTACTATTTGTCAAAATAGTCGGGCCCGCATGTAACGAACTCGGTTTCAACGAAATTTCGTTTTTTACGAACAAATTACCATACCCCTTCAAATCTCCTATGTTTACAATGTTGAATAAAGAGATAGCCTATAACAAAGGAATTTATATCTTAAAATTCGGTTCTTACGAATTTTTTGTCACTTTCCAGCACATTTTTCTCGTTATTTTCAGCTATTTTCAACAAAATATTCGAAAATTGGAACATTTTGTTGTAAATTTATTTCCAGGTTACATTTATTTTGAACGGACTATACATCGTAGCAGCGTTGCTATGGTAACGCGTGAAAAAGCACGCGGTCATAACAACACCTGTTGCACTCCCCACCCCCACGCACAGTGGAACGACCCAAATCCAAACATTCGCTCAATGCGCGCAAAATAATAACGTGATGGTGAAATCTTCAATGACTTTGTTCATCTATTTTTTTGTTTACATTCCTTTCATATCCATTCCTGATAGTGTCCTGTAACCTAGGAAATGAAACACGAGAAGTGGGGAGTGGTGGTGTCATGTGATGGCAGATGGTAAGTTCTTTATGAAAGGACATTGTTGTTTTCTATGACTTCCTATAAACATACTAAGTGATGATACCATGTGATGATAATATGACACCTAATACAGTACTAGACCAAGTCGTAAATGTATCTTCATCTCTGAAATTCAAGTGGTGTTATGAAAAAAAGCAATAAATCTCTATAACAAAATTCTGTTTTTACAAACAGATTTTCATTCCCCTTGAAATTTGTTATATGCGAACCCGACTGTATTATATTACCGGTATACTCTGTACATTCTATTTCATTCACAATTAATTCCGAATAGCAATAACTGAGCAAATGACAGATCCATTGGCATCAGCAAATGACAAATGAAGTGAAAGTTATTTTTATTAGGTGACGGATGTTTTTGAATAGTGGGAACTGGGAAGCAGTCAGTCATGTCGTAAGGTGAAGAAACCATCCTAGTTTAAACCCAAATGACAGAGGGAAACCAAAAAAATCCCATCAGGATGATCGACCATGACGAAATCAAATTCTGGTCTTCTGAATGACAGGTCTACTCGACAACCCGTCCAAGTCATTCAGTAAGTATTTGCTCAAATCATAAACAGTGATAACTTTTTATATTCAAGCTAAACAGTAAACTTAATCACTGTTATATTGTTTTGGCTTATACAGGTAACAATGAGTTCTTTGAATTAATTAAACTGTAGCTTGAAATAACTTGAATTCTACACCATCATAGATATAGGTACAAGCAAATCACAATACCTACCAGTATGTGGCTAATTAATTCAATATGATTGATAATACAGTGAAACCTCTATGCATCGTTTTTCAAGGGACCAGGAAAATGAAACCATTCATGCAGGAAAACGACCCATCCAGGAAAATTCAACATTGATTATATGGGAGTGGAGTGAGGAAAAATAAATGATACAAGCAGGAAAACGATGGATCCGGGAACGATGCATAGAGGTTTCACTGTACTGTACTGGTATTTGCAATGAATCAATTGATCGATTATATCGGTAACTCAGTAATTCATCACAGTAAACCCTGATTAATCCAAAATTCAAGGGACCCCGAAAAGTGATTTCGAAACCAAAGAACTCCTTATCCACGAAAATCATCACACTTCCCGGTTAGAATTGAAGCAATTTCGTATTGAGCGCGAGAGAAAGCTAGATGCCACACGTGCGGGAAACCAAATCACTGATAGTGTGTATTCGGCTATCTTCGACAGCAAACGAACGTTAGATGGCCAGCTTCCATTGGCGCTTGGCCGTTCCGAGTGATCGAGTGCTCCGAGCTTACCGCTCGTCAAGGACAGACAGGGCGGCCAAAGACCTTAGTATCTACCCAACAAAGTTAGATACTAAGGTCTTTGGAGCGGCCCGAGCGCACTATCTTTGGGAGCGCATTCGGAGTCCGATGACATATTCAGTGGCAGCGAACAGCTGAGCTGGCTTCGGCCTATTGTTACGCGTCAAATAAAAAGGATGGAATTTACGAAAATAATGATCAATTCACGGAATTCACTCGATCTATTTCGGATTATCCAATCCGAAAACAGTGCTAAAGCAATTGGAAGTCGAAATATTAGTTCGAATTACGGATTAGCTGGAATTCGGATTAACCATATTCGCTAACATTGAAATGCCTATACCTTCAGCCAGGGACTGACTTCAAGTTCGAAATATGTCAAATTTCGGATTAACCGAGTTTGGATTAACGAGGGTTTACTGTAGTCATTAGGGTGTGTATTTCAATAGATGATTACTGACTAGGCATAGTCCTATATTACTTCAATTGTGGAGGAGTTGAAGTCCATACTTATGGGTTGTGTATTGACATAGATTTGCCCAAGATTCAACTGTTTGCAGTGATGCTCATATTCAGGAAACTCATAATTTTGGAAGTTTCATGAAATTTATAGCTCTTGGGCCGAGTATTACCAAGTCCAGTTAGTATTTATCTGAGAGTTGGTGAAAACAAATACCACAGGTAAACATGATGATAACAAGTTTGAACTGTCAGATAAAGGCTAACTAGACTTGGTAATACCAGGCCTTAGTTGTTTTTACATTTTTCTTCACTGAGCCAAATTCACTTTTAGGCCTACTTATGTTTGAGCCCTAAAATTTCTATTCAACTGCACAGGAATTAATGTAGGTCTAAAATATTACAACTCAATGTGTATAGCACCACCATTGTGCTAACACTGTGCTAACTGCCGAGTAAAAATGAGGTCACGTTCAACGTCCTGTCTATCTTAATTCTTGAGTAGTGTGCTGAGATGTTTAAATGGGAGTAAACCATGTTCTTTACTTCATCTTGAGTGAAAGCTGGTATTACATCAAGTTTTAGAGCCTACAGTAAATATTGCAACCAGTCAGATTATAATGATAACATTTATAAATTTCCCACATTTCGGAAATTTATGAAAAGTTTCAGAAAGTTTCAAACTGAAAAGTTTCAGCCAGCATCACTAATTTATAGGGTTAAAGTTTGATTTTGATCGATTCGATCTCGATATGTACTTTTTGATTTTCGATTTGATCGATATCGAAAAGTTTTTGAAGATCGAAAGCGTACAACAGACGAGTAGCGCAAGGCGTCACGAGTAACGCGCTTGCTTCCATTGACGCCCATCGTTCCGAGATTTTCAAACGGTTTGTTGTCTCTAGGTAACTGTCCCGCTGCATGTGCGTCTAGTCCTTATCTAGTCGTTTTGACGTGAAGTGTGGTTTTGACTTTCGACAAGTGTGAAGTGATTGACTCCCGAAGTGTATTATTGCTTTTTAAAATATCTATCATGACTAGTGATGCCTACGGATACCCGGTTCTGGATCGGGTAGTGGCATACCCGGGTATCAATTTTAATACCCGGGTATTCATATTTTTTGAAATGAGTGTACAAGCGGTTGACACGCGACGCGAGAGAAGACTGTTTTCTCGGCTTTCTGTCGTCATAGAGTGCATCTGGCTGGCAGGTCGCTTCTGCGCATCACTTTCCTTACCCCTCACCCGTCTCGCCCACCATAACCATCACACCCGCGCATCGATGTATCTTGTCATGTCGAAGCAGCGTGTCAGTCTTGCTCATCTTTCGAGCTGTGTGGTTGTACGTTGCCACGTATTTTCTTGTACGTTCACTTGTATATCTTTCTTCGCATGAAAGTAGTGTGTTTATTCACTTTATTGTTGACTATTTGTCTAACACTTTTCCAAAATATTATTTTCATTATTTTTCAGTGTTGATTCTTGCGTCAATCTAATAACTAAGATTAATAAAAATAACTAATTCACAAACTGTGTGTCAGCATTGTGTCAGTTACCATACAACAATAAAACTGTCTCTTGATTTTATCTGGTAAAAATATGATACATGATCTGAAAAATAACAACACTTTTCAAGTTCAACAATAGAATCGTATCTTCTTTGATTCCCTATCTCTCGATCCCATCAGCTAAAAACACCTGCTGCCCGCACGTGTTCTAAAGCTCTGCTCTGATTGGCTTGCCTGTGAGCCAAGGAGCAAGAATGAAGTCGACTGTCTCTCGCTAGAGGGCAGAGCAAAACTTGATTACACACGCAAAATAGATGCTTTTTTCGATTTTTTGAATACCCGGGTATTTTTGGCGGGTACCCGGTTCCAAAATTTGATACCCGAAGGCATCACTAATTATGACATATGAAATGAAATTATACATGCGGGGCGGAGGAGTTTGGTTTGGAAAAAGTCGAAAAACTATGCGCAACACTTAGATGATAATAACGTAATCTAAGATGAAAATAGTGTTTCCAGTCTAGGCCTAAGAGAAATCTAAGAGAAAAAAGCAAACTGAAATATTAAAAAATTGTCCGGAATATGAGCCGAGGGTTTTTCTCGAAATTTCAAGCCTAAAATTCACCCTAGGCTTATATGCGAATCTTGACCTATAATCGGTAAAAAATACTACGTGTTTTGCTCATTTTGATTGGGCGTACTAGACCCTCACACTCATGGCAACGAACTCAACTTGAAACTGCGAGATATTCCACTAAAAACACGTTTGATGAATGTTTCATCATGAAGAAGCATGATTTTCCCAATTTCGATCATTTTTATTTAGCGCGTAATTCTACTGTGTGTGGTCCGTCATTGTCCGACCTTGACGAGCAACGAGACAAGTTAAGACTTTATAGAGTGAGAAAACACTCGGGACGGCCGAGCGCCAATAGAATCGCAATACGAAATTGACTGAATTCTACCCCGGACGTGATGATTTACGTCATTATTAGTTAGTCGATTCAAGGACTCAGAGGAGAGAACGCAGTTGTGTGTATGGTAACATTATACTTATATAGGCCTATAGGGCGTGCGAGGTATATAAACATGGTATTTTGCTATCTAACATGTTTTTTTCGATTCGATTTCGATTCGTCAATTCGATCGATTTTCGGTAAAAATGCAATTGATTTTGATTCGGTTCATTTTTGATATTGTACACTTCAATTTCGATTACGATTTTTTGATCGAACGACAAGCAACCAATTTACGTACATCTTCATCCACGACAAGATGGATACCGTCGCCACCAGCAGGGAATATGTAATGCTGCAGCGGCACTGGGCGATAATCAGTGTAGACAACATGACAGGGCTGTTCGTGCAAGTGTGCCACCCACTCGGCAAACTGGCGAGCGTTCGGTATCGTGGCCGACAGGAACACGTGGTGAACGTTGTTCGGTAACAGGATCAGAGTCTCTTCCCACACGACACCTCGCGATTTGTCGCGCATGTAATGGATCTCGTCAAACACCACCCAGCCAACCTCACGCATGATCTCTGATCCACGGTACAACATGTTGCGCAGAATCTGAATAAAAATGTTTGATATATTATTGGATTGGAAAGTCAAAACTCTTTGGGAGTCAAAACTCTTTTTGTCTAGATGTGACAACGAGGTGAGCTTTAATAACATAATGTAAAGTTCAATACCGGTACCATCAAAGGTAACATTCAGAGATATTTTAATCTACTCAGTCAAAGAAAGCCTAGCTAACTATAATATAAATTGAGTGGTTGTAGAGGCCCATCAAATAAAAGAATGACTACCGGTATGTAAAAATTGGTCTACAGTGGGCACAATTTTTAAACGAGTTTTCAATCTACAACTGCAGTTTTCAATTTGATCAAATTTATTAAATAGTCTGCCCATTAGGTTCCATATTGTATAGCCAACTAAAATAATAATAATAAATGCAGTAAGAATATCATGGCTGACCAAAAATATTGTTGGGAAAAATAATTGTGAAGGCATTCACGGCACTTAAAGTAGTTGATCTCCTTGATCATTTGTCGAATATTAGTGAATGAATAGGCCTACTTCACATACATTCTGTATGGTAGGCTTATACCGTATATTCACGTTCCCAACCACATTGAACAAGGCGTACGGCTCAGTCCATATATAGTTGAAACAATAAGATTTCGTAATGCATACCTCGGTGGTCATAATAAGACAACTGGCGCTTGGATTAATTGTCACGTCTCCAGTAACCAACCCGACATCATGAAACTCTTCGAAGAACTCGCGGTACTTTTGATTACTAAGTGCTTTGATTGGTGTCGTGTAGATAACTCTCTGCTTTTCTGCTAAAGACTTGGCAATTGCATATGATGCTACAACTGTCTTACCTAGGAATTACAATTACAATTACAATTAAATAGGCCTATCACTCATTTTTTCCAATTTGTATAATTATGAACTTCACCTACATCTGCTGTTAATGGAAAGAAGTGATCATTGCTCAAGAGACTTGGTTGAAAGTGAAAGATATCAACATTTGTGTTTTGTTTACTCTTGATACCAATGCTGATTATGTCAGGATATATATCACAGAAACGGTTTTTACTTATGTGTTCCGGACTTTCGGAAACTGAAAGACTTTTAGCTGTGGCGGAGAATGATGGTCACATACAGTGCAGTCCTGGTGTTGAAGTTCATTGGTTTTAAATAATTAAAATGGGGTGGTAAGATCGCCCTTGTGGTGCCCCGTCCGAACGATCCTATCCTATCATTCTTCCATATCATATCATCCTATCTTTTATATATAGCCTTGATTGGGGAACAATGATTTTGTATCATGTTTCAGTGTTATTAAAAAACAAAACAATTCAAGATATTGTAAAACACATAAGATGGTAGCAATATATAGTAGGATTTCAATCTGAATTGGATACGTCCACATAGAGCCTTGACCTGGTCTACGGGTATGTAACAAATTTTAATTTACAATCTGAAAATTTAAAATTACAATTCTGAATTGTCATCGGTATATAATTGGAATACAGTGAAATCTCTATGCATCGTTCCCGAATCCATTGTTTTCCTGCTTGTATCATTCATTTTTTCTATCCCACTTCCATTATGATCAATGCTAAATTTTCCTGGATGGATGGTTTCATTTTCCTGGACGGATGGTTTCATTTTCCTGGTCCCTTGAAAAACGATGGATAGGCCCCTAGAGGTTTCACTAGGCCTAGTCGTATTGAATTTCTTCTTCAGTGCAGTCCTGTCTCCCAAGCCTACGACGACATTGGGAGCCTAAAGCAACCGCTGTTGTCTTTACGGCGGCCAAGCAGGTTAGCAAGATATACAAAACCTAGGATTATAGCTATCTACGATGGATACACAACTGTGACGTCACTCACGTTAGTTCTAATGCAGAGCGATTTTTGGAACAGTGTAAGAGATATTGGTGGCGCCTCGCCGCGGCACTGCAAGGTACTTACATGGAATCAAGATGGAAGACAAACACAACTGGGATCGAAGGTTTTTTTCAATGTACTTCATAATTCGTTCTCATATTAATCCAAAATCCGAGTTATATTATGAACGAGATTATTGTTTTCTCCCATGTTCACTGGTGAGCACTATCATGTTTTTATCATGCAATGAGTTATTTTCTACAACTATGTACAGTTTAAAAGCTGCGTAGTTATGCCTAGGCCATGTGCTCCAAACAAAAAAATACTGTGTCAGCTACTGGTTATTTTTCGTTTTATACATGGATAGCGTAAGAACCACTTACAGTAAACCCTCGTTAATTCGAATTCCAAGGGACCCCAAAAATCAAAATTCGAATTAAAAAAATTCGAATTATGAAAAAAATGTTTTTTCCTTGTATAGTACAGTAGTATACTGTGTGCGTGCAGTTTGGCTGACCATGTGCGCCTTGCACGTTGTTTGTTCCCTCCTACTTCCCCCTTGCTCTAAGGAAGCCAACTTTGACAGCCATGTGGCTATCTTCAAGTCAAGTGTTTTCTCAGCAATTTTAACAACACAACAAGGAGTCCCATTAATACTATATATTATCATGTCATTCATTAGGTAACACTTATCACAGTTCACAGTGTTGAAAGAGTCAAATTACCAAACTGGATGTTAGGATTAAAAGTAGGAAGCAAGGCAGTTAATATAAATATTGGGACCCCGAATGAAATGAATGAATTATTCTCTCTACATGCACTAGCCGGCTGGTCCATTTATTATTGTTTCGTGTTTGTTCAATTTGAATTTCAGCAAAAATTACGAATAAAAGTTGACACAATCACATCCATTATCCTAAACATTACCGCTCGGGTGTCTCGACCAGCCAGATGTCTGTCTGTGACCCTGAAAAGACCCCCTGCCTCACCCCTCATCATGATAGCACGCGCTGCACATGTGGCTATGACGTATCTCTAGCTTGCCGGGTCGCCAGGAATGTTGATGACAAAGGATTTCACGTGATAAAATATCCAATTGTGAAAACTTTTATTCGTAATTTTTGCTGAAATTCGAATTAAACAAACACGAAACAATAATAAAACAGTAGTTTGGACTAATCATTAGTTCGAAATTCGAAATAATAAAAATTCGAATTATCGAAATGAATTAACATTGATATCCCTATACCAGCGGCCGGGGTCATTTCTCTGGTTCGAATTAGCGCGGAATTCGAATTAACCGAGTTCGAATTATCGAGGGTTTACTGTATATGACACTCATCGTTGGACATGTAATGCAACATAAAATAGTACTATGTACTTTTTATGCGTTGATATAACTTTCTTCTAGGCCTAATTGTTTCTCTCTTTCAAAAGATCGCAATTTTGACAGTGACAGCCATCGCTCGTCTATGAGTGCCTCTACCGCTATTTTGATGCGATAGCACAGATAATCGAGCTAATAGCTCGATTATCTGTGGCGATAGGTCGACCGTGATTCGATACGCGGTATTCCTTTCTTACACAGTTCCCAAGTAACCTTGAACGCAGTCGCGTATCCATCGTAGATAGCTATAATCCTAGACAAAACCTAGCACCACGAGTATGCAGTGAGATGTCGAGAATGCTCACTGAGGGTAGTGAGTCAGTAAGGTTTTCAAGATGCACAGCGCATTTAGAAATATCACTGCGACCTAGGGTTAACCTGGGCCCATATCTGATTGACTTCACATCTTTTTTACATACTAGGGCCTACTAAATGAATCCATCATAATTAAGTGTGGATTAATCAAACTTTGTACTTTTCCTTTGATGCTCAAGTAAACATAAATTATTTTCTAGATGAATTAATCAAGTAAGACCTACGTTACCAGTAGGCTTATTCAATTGTATTTGATGAACGGTTTTAAATCTGGTTGATCCCATTCAAGCATTTTCTTTCGTAGAAAAAAAATTACCATGGGCCTTACCATAGGCCTACGCTATTCCTAGCTCCTAGCATCAAAAACGGATTCCATTAATGAATAGGGCTCTGCAACCTCTGTTCAAATATAAATTAGTATATTAGAACTGAGGCCACCACTGAGGATATCACACCTACCAGCAGAAGTGTGAGCAGAAACCAAGACAGACTGATTGTTCTCAATACAAAGAATGGCTTCCTTCTGAAATGCATCGAGGACAAAACTGTATTCTTTGTGAGGTTTATTTGTTGAGGGTTTCAGAGGTTCGTAAGGCATGTTTGGAGGAACTGCAACCTCGTGTGTACAGGATAGTGCTTCCACTGAATGTACAGTGATTCGAGGAATAACCTCGTCCAAACTAAAAAAAGAAACATCAAGTTGAAATAAGAATGAGGGCAATTTTGAAAATAGGTTCTCACTCTACTATTCACTATGACCACTATAATAGTTGGACAACTGGGATAACAATGTCAATAGCAACAATTCTAGACTTCCTATTAGTTTTTTAAATGTTACAACTTGAACCATAAATTGGCTGTGCAAAGAAAAACCTGTTATTACTTGTTACAACACGATGCACATGTCAAAACTCTGTCGGAGCCAGTAAATTCAACCATAGGTCCAAGCCATACCTTGGTAAATGCCATCTCCTCAACCACTTCTATCAAGTGTAATGGGTTTTCAGGTTTTTTAGCGATGTTCAGGGGTGAGGTAAGATTTAGTGTTGAATGAACAACTAGATTGGAATTAATGGATTCCTGCCCAGATTATCATTGAATGCTATCTACCAACACCTGACATAACCCTAAAACAGCCTGGTTAAGTATACGGCATATTTACCCAAATCTCTGATTGCTCTTGCTAAGGTGAAGACTAATCTGTTTCCGAAACTCACTTGATATCATCGAGAAGAGTCTCCGTTTCAATATCTTCTTCAATTCCCGATTCGGTTTTAATCTTGGACTTTTTACTGCTGCTAGCATTAACTTCATCTGGGTCCAACTTCTTTTTCTTTTTCTTGTTGGATTTAGTATCATCGTTTGAATGATCTTGTTTTGGAGTCGACTCACCAGACTTCGACGATCGTCTGAAAAGATAACAAAATGTTTAGGCCTGGGTGCTGAACTAGTTCAAACCTTGATGTATTTTTGTCAACTAGGGCCTAGGCCTAGCCATTGAATTTGTAGTGGTTAACTTACAAAATCGATGGCTTAAGCCTACGTAGGCCTAGGCCTAAGCATTATTGATTCCTTTACATAGTGTGTCCTAGGCCTAGGCATCTAACGTAGTGTAGTGGCCTAGGTCGCCTAGGCCTAGCGCTAGCCCAGATATTATTTCAATATGAATGCTAAGGTCGAGGTAGGCCTAGGCATTGGTCTAGGATCAATGGCCTAGGTCTCTAGGCCTCCCTAACCTAAAAACTCAATGGTTTCATGTGCCTACTTTGAATCAGTTTGTGAAGCGTTATCCTCTTCATCATCTTCAACTTTGATTTCAGGTGGTCCTACTTTTGCTGAACTATCATCTTCGTCAAATACATTAAACAAATCATCAAAATCTGCCATTATTGATAACAGTTAATCAAAAACAAAATTGAGTTTGTTGCTAAACACGCGTAATTCGAAGCGAGGCGGCAGCCATTAATAGGTTTGGCGTCAGTGCCAGACTGCCAGAGTGGATAAAGCAGTTCCACCTTCTTATCGACTCTGGCAGTGCCAACTACGAAAATGAAAAAATTTGAATTCATACTTTTTATACCACCAGACAATATAAGTTAATATTGTATTGATTATTTTAATTTCGGATAAAGGTCATTTTGTTATTGATATGAAGTAGAGATGAAAAAAATTCAAACAATTGTATTTGCTCAGTATTTATTCAGATACCTTCCTAAATGTAGAAAGTCAAGGAACTAAATATGTTGTTGTACTCTGCCTGATTTATTATAGTATGCCAGTGTTACTAGGATTATTAAATCAATAGTTCCCTATTATTTTATATCCGAGAGTAAAGGATCAGTCTTAATATTCATGATGAGATTGAGTAGCTGCTATATTGAATGAAGTCATATTCTCTATGACAACATATTCTGCAACCCCATTCAACTGCAGTTCGAATAGTGCATTCTGTTTAGTAACAGATGATTGTGACAGCATGACGCCATGTGATGTGGTTCTGAAAACAACCCCGGATGGCAAGATACAGGCATCACGAAGTCGTTATGAAAAAGAAAAGAGTCCAGACAGGATAAGTCTCGACAGGAGAGGCTTAACAAAACTACCAGTAGTTGTAGGTGAACCACGTTTACGGTTATTGTCTTTGCAACACAATCTTATCACTCGGCTGGATGGATTTTCCACGCAGAATCTACAAAGACTTGTTTTTCTCGACATTTATGATAATCAACTTGAACGAATCGGTGGCCTGGACACTTTGGAAAACCTACGTGTCCTTTTATTAGGGAAGAATAGGTATGTTTAATGAAACATATTTCTCGTTTGTAGTTTTATATACAGTAATGATATTTAAATGAGTATTAAATAATCATCATTCAAATTGAAATAATTATCCATACCCATATTATTTAGTTACTATTATGTGGTATGATTAGTATATTATTCAGTTGTTATTATGCTATGTATAGTGGTAGTGAAATATATTCATCAGATCTTATGAAATTACATACTAAAAACTGATGTAGTCAAAATAATGTCTTGTAGTAGACTTAGTTTGTGGTCCTACCTCACTGTAGATGAGTTCAAAAATGATATTTTATGAAAATAAAGTCAGTAGAAATCAGTCAACAAATACAAAATGAAAACCAATCAGAAGAATGAGGAAACATCTAGGCGTACTATTGAAGTAATGTGACGCTGAAAATATTGAGATATAGTTACATTACTATTGTTTCAGAATACGACGAATCGAGGGATTGAATTTCTTGTGTAAACTCGAAGTTCTGGATCTCCATGGAAACCAAATATTTCAAGTTGGCGGTCTTTCCGCTTTAGTCGATTTGAAAGTGCTGAATCTAGCCGGAAATCAAATAAGAATTATCGGAGCTATGGATCTCCAAGGTCTTCATTCCTTACAGGAACTTAATCTTCGGAGAAACCGCCTAAAGCGTCTTTTAGGGTTTGGTGAGACGCCACAATTGCACAAACTGTTTTTAAGTAATAACGAACTTCAAACTGTAGAACATATGATAAGTGTTTCACGAGCTACTCAGTTACGAGAAATAACTCTTGATGGAAATCCTGTAGCAGTCGGTGGTGATTGTGTATCGTTTTTGGTTTCTCATTTGCCGTTGTTGAAACTATTAAGTCACATGGAAGTGACTGACCCTGTTCGGAAGTCAGCTATGACCTGGCGTACAAACAAAGATTCTCTATTCGCAGCCGGTTCACAAACCATTTCAACAAAAAGCGGAGAACTGAATCTCACAGACCGCAGAGATGAAGTTATTTCCAATGCTCGAACAAACTGGGAACTTTTACGCTCACAAACCAGGTTTTTAAAATCATCTCGGAACCAAAGTTGCTCATTACGGGATTTGAGAATTGAACCGGATTTTGATGTCAGATCAGAACGATACGTACAGAGTGACTCAGGAATTAGTATAGATTCTGTGTCGACTAATCCTAATGGAGCCGATGCACGAAGTAATACAGGTATGCATTTAAGTAGCGCACAAAAGAAACGATATAATTTCTCGAGAAGAACTATTTCCAAAGATTCTAGGAGTTCAGTTTCATCAAATCCGTTATTGAGTATGGAGTTTTTTCGCTTACCTCCAATTCTTGCACCTCTTCTGAATAAATCTGATGAAAAATCCAATTCAGACTGCTCTTCAGTTAATCCTTTTGAGACGGTGACTGTAAAAAATGAAACCAACTTGAAACGTTGGGACAGTTTATCGAGTATCGAACCAAATGTGGATAGTTCGTTGAGTTCGCTTCCGAGTGACACTAGTTCGGGAGGTGAAACCGAGTCGGAAACAAGCGAAGATTTAGTTGCTCCTCCGGATGATGTAACGACCGTCGAAGAGCCAACGAGGAATATCAAGAGCGCCACACAATTACGCAAACACAATCCACGGAAACTTCACGTACGAGCTGCAACTAGTCGACCGAAGCAGAAGCCACCGTCGTTATCGGGGAAAGTGCGTGAACAAGGCGGTGACTTTCTAGTGGAGATAACAGGGAGGTGTTTAAACATCTATGGTCAAGGGGCATTACGCTTCATTGATCGACCGTGGAATTCGAGCAAAGCTTCCGATGTGAATACGGTGAAGTTCAATTATATCAATTTTAGCGGAATAATTCCGATATTGCCAAGGATTAAACAACGGTTTCCAAACGTTGAGCATTTTATCTTCCGAGAGACTCATATTGTTTGTCTTGGACAGTTGAATGCACTTGCAGACGTTCAGGGGTTGACCTCATTGACTATTGAAACAGAGGGCAACCCGATAACAGAAAAATCTTGGGAGTCGTATGCAATATACAGACTCTCTCATTGGGGACTGAAAGTAATTAATGATAAGGAGGTGAGTACACTCAGAGGTTTTTTGATACAGATGAGAGAAACAATTTTTGGGCCTCAACAATTATCGAATTATTTTGTGATAGCTGCCTAATCAAGTGAGCTACCATATTATCTGGAAATTCAATAAAATAAAACATTGGGAAATATCATGCAATCATTGTTATACAGTATATATTCATCGCCAAGTTCATTCTGGCAAATTCAGATGATATAATCTCTCACATTCAGCCCTCGCTTGTGGGTCACTTGTTTTTTTTGATATGCACATTTTCTAGAATAGTCAGAAATAATTTCCTGTAGTGTTTCATGAAACGTAAATATAGTTAATTTTATTTCTACTCTCATCATCTTCCGTTGAAATTCTCATTCAGCTTGTAGATATTTTTCAAATCCTGAACTATATGAAGATCAACATATGTTGTTGACTTTTGAGTGAATAACTTTGATTGACAAAATGCTTAGACCTACATAAGAAATATAAATATCGTGATTTTTCTCTCTCAGATAACAGACGAAATGGTCAAGTCTTCATCGGATGAGTTTCAAGGCCTTAGCGATATTGTCTTGTGGTCGTTACCAGACAGCCTCCTTCAGCCGTTGCTCAATCGGCTTCAACTTGATAGCACTCGTTCCGGCTCGACGTTGACTGCCAAGCAGTGGTTGTTTGCCGCCGATCCAGCATTGAGAGCAGTGGTAGGCAAGGAGGCACTCCAGTGGCGTAGAGGAGTTCTAAGTCAGGTGAATCAAACAGCTTACCTTGTTTGGTGAAAGAACTTGTTATTTTTACGTATTGTTGTACACTGCCTTATATGAGTTAGTAATTTGCTAGGACAATTGTCAGAAACATTCCGTGAATCTTGGGTAATTTATGGGCAGGACGGCTTGATATCTGCACGACAGCAGATTTGCGAGTCTGAACTCGAACTAGGTCACTTAAGAAGTGCACTTATGTATGGACATGATAGAAATGTACTGGAATGTACTTGAGTGAAGGCAGAGAATCATCACAATAAGGTTTGAACCAGGAGTGAATCCAGGTCATACTCATGGGGGGGGGGGCTCGATTTCAGTTTAGAAAAGAAAATATCATGAGAAAAGTTGTGTAGCAGACTGTTGTCGCAAAACCAGCTACCTGTGGGGGGCAAGGGGGGAGTCACACCCATATTTGATACGGTTTAGCGTGTTTCAGATAAGGTTTAGATGCCGAAATACTTTCACTTATAAAATTAAAAATTGTACCAAAACCACTATTTGTAGCTGCAGGGTCGTTTCGTGTCATTTCAGCACCCCGGGAAAGCCCTTAATTGTGCGCCCCTGAATCTGAGTGTGCATATATGCAAGGAGGGGGGAGCCATGCCCTGCAGGGAGATTTTTGAAAATATATTTCTTCAATACGATTCTACGGGTTTCAGGAACCACACGAAATTTCCGGAATACATGGATTCTATACTGTGATAACAAGATTGATTTTGCCGAATAACTGTTCCAAGCAAATAAAATTCTGAATTAATCAATCATTCAACAACAATGATATTAGAATAAGAACATTTACTCCATCCAGCGATGTGAATGGAATGAAATTTAATTTATAGAATACGATTAGACCTACAGATAGAAATTCACAAATGAGTGCAGTTAGCGCCCCTCAAATTTGGCTACCGGGCAGCCACTTGGTTGACCGTCGTCGTTATTGTCATCGTTATTTACAGAACTCATGATATTTTATTCACAACCTGAAAAAAACACGGTAGTGTTGTTTGATGATTCTTTCTAACTAAACTACATAGTCCTACTAGATCTGACATTTCTAAGCAGTACATAGAATTTATTTTCAATGAATTATTTTAAATATGAAATCGTGCCATACATAGCTTTGTACGATATTTATTTACTTCCTTCTCTTTTCCCATTTTCTTTCTTTCTTTCTCTTTTTTCTCATCGTACTAATAATTCATGGGGGGGGGATACCCCTATCGCCCCTATCGCTTCCCCCCCTGTAACTGTCACTGGTTTGAACTGGTATTATTGTCAGATGCAATCTGATATAAAAAAAGACCAACTACATGATATTTGCATCGAAGAAATTTGATTCAATCAATTACAACCTTGAATTGAAAATGAATGAAGTGGTAATACCTATTGTCAAAGAGGTAAAATATCTTGGTTTAACCATTGACAGAGATCAAACTTGGATTCCGCATATTGACAACATAATAAAGAAGATAATGCCAATATCATCAGTGCTCAAACGAATATCTTTCATAGTTAAATCATCTACTCTACTCTCCATCTACTATGCTCGAATTCATAGCCATCTTCTTTATTTAAATCCCATCTGGGGTAATGCTACCAGCAAGAAAATTAATGAGATAGAGCTCATTCAAAATAGAGCTATTCGACACATATTCAGCTATCCATATCATACTCATCGATACGACATGTATCGTGAGAATAACATCATACCAATTAAACTCATCCAAAAACAATTAACTACCACCTTTATCCATGAAGTCGTATTTAAAAAAACGGTTTCAAATCTTACGATCATTTTCAACTAAAACATTCATTCTTATTATACTCGAGGATCAAATAGCATTCACATCAATACAACAAATTCAACTAAATATGGATTAAATAACCTCAACCACTTTGGATTCATTCTTTACAACGAGCTACCAGAAACCATGAAATTACTGAAACCTTCTGCTTTCAAAAAGGAAATGAAGAAAGAACTACTCGACAAAGAACTGAGAAAATGTTTCAATTCTGAGAAGACTTCGTTTAGATGCACCGTTCGACCATTTTCAAAACAGTGTTCCCTATACAACCCGATATGCCTATGCAAGCGTCGTCCATATCCTAGACAGTGTTCCTACTATACACAAGATGAACGTTGATCTTCCTATCATATTTCTTAATACCATATCATATTTGTACTTTTTGCCTCTCTTATATATTTGTTATATTCGTGTTTTATTTTACCTATTCAGTGTGTTTTTTTTGTTCTGTTTTTTTTATTCTGTGTTTTTCTTGTTCTTTCATTGTTTTATATTTAAGTTTATATTTAAAGCATGTCCTATAAAGAGTCGGTAACTCATGGAATTTTCATGCTGAACGCAATAGATAAATAAACAATAAATCAAGTGATGATTTTATTTCACATATTTGAAAAAAATATGAGTCCATTTTTGTGAAATGTGTTTTTTTGTATGTGAACAGAGAAACCAATTAACTTCCAAAAGTTTCATACAAGAATATAACTGTATAGTTTCAGGTCAAAATCGGCACAAGTACGACCACTGAAGTACGACACTGACTGCGGACAATTTCTCACTGAAAGTCTCACGAAGTTACTTGCTTTTCCAGGAGGACCTGGTATGGCGTCACAGAGGCCGAGTTCACCTGAGTTACTTGCTCGAGGTGGCATGCTCGGCTGTCGAGAAACTGCGCATGCTTGAAACAGAGTGGCCGGCCATCTTGACAGAGCTTGTACAAGAGACGCTAGTAGATTACAGCCATCTTGACTCGTACATGAAGAGGTGCATGCAGGATCTGAAGCTATGAAACATTTTATTGTTGGACAAAAAGTAATGTCAATCAGGAGATGAGAAAGAAATTCGTTTATTTTTTGGCAGCTGAATATGCATTCATAAATGACCACAGGGATCTAGCGTGCTCTCAATAAAATGACACAATTTACTAAAAAAAAAAACGGAAATCATCCATAGAAAATTGGCATAATTTTACGAATTTGAGGATAGAGAATGAAAAAAAATGAAATGAAGTTGATGATAAAAAAAGATAATGTTGTTGAACAAAGTTAAATTATCGTGAAGATGATTATAAACGATTGATGATGAGTCTCTCAGAATAGAAATGTTGATGTTGTCCAAAAGTGAAGATTATATGGTGATGTATTTAGAAAATCAGTGAAGAATATAGTCTACTGTACTGATAATAGTTCATTTGTTACTTAATATAAATTAAATTGTTCCTACTTTATATAGTTCTCAAAGACATGGAAAAATTATTATATTCCTTAGGACTATTTGTTTCAACAATATAACATGTAACAACTACCAAACCACATTGAGGTAGGCCTAATAAACAAGAAAAATTGAAGAAGTTGAACTTTGCTTAACACCTAATTTACGCTCGGTTCCTGGTTTTTCATTTAATTTTGCTTGGTCATTTCTATTGATTCTTTTTTTTGTATTAACATCGAAAACTTGGCAAAAAGCTGTTGTTTCCCTATAAAGGCAATTTGAAAGCTCAGGATCGGTTGAACGGGGCACTACAATTGATGATCTTACCACCTCAAAACTGCCAAGTTTTGATGTTGATCGGAAAAATTGAAATAATTCCCTCTCTTCATTTCTTTGGTGTATTGCATTTTCATTATTTTACCACTTCCTCCCATTTTTCTCCTCGGTTTCTACTCCGAATTTGACTCCATCCTACCACCTTTCTCTTGGTCTTCCAGCTCTTCTCTTAACTCCATTGTTTTCTGTCATCTCAAACATTGTTCTCGGTATTCTCTCCTTTCTCATTTGTCGCATATGCCCGTACACCACCCAAGTCTCTCCCTTTCCATTATTAATGATAGGCCTAACCTCTCCATTTATGATTGTCTTCTTCTCCATCTTTGACACTCCTGCTACGCTCCTCACATATATAATTTTCCGCTGCCTCCATTTTCTTTTTTTCTCTCCGGTTCATTAACCATGCAACTGCTCCGTATGTTAAGATAGGCAAGTAGTTAACATTATGAATAAGCATCTTCCCACTCTTCGGAAAATATTGGTTCCAAATCAGCTTCCGTACTTTTTGGAATAGTCCGTCCGCCTTTGCTATTCTCTTATTCACTTCTAACTCTACTTTTGCCGTATTACTATCTATATACACTTCCCAAGTATGAAAACTCTGCTACTTCTTCCCGTTTTTTGACCTAGTACATGTTCTTGAATCTTTCTCTTCTCTTCGCTCATCACCATTGTTTTTTTTATCTTTTCCGCGCTAATTGTCATCCCAAACTCTTTGATTATTTCCCCTCATCTTTTAACTTTCTCTTGTCCAACTGTCCTGCTGCCTTCATCATTTCTACCACAATCTCATCTGCTTCTGCTGATTCACCATTCTCCACCATTTTTATTGCCCATGTGCTATCTTCTCTCTTGACACGATCTCCACACAATTAGTTTCCTCTATTTCTTCTGCCCGTGAATGTTTTGCATTCAATAGCTCTTCAAAATGTTCTTTCCGCATTCTCTTCAATTCTGTAGGTTATCGAATCAGTAGTTCATTATTCTTACATTACATCTTCATAATAATTGTGGAAAATCCGTTTTTGATCCAATTTCAAATTTAACCCCAACATGAAATATCAGAGGTACAATAAGCACAATTTGAGTTGAATTCAAATTTTGAAAATAACATCAAGTGATGTTGGTGTACGCAACACAAAGTGTTACACTGGAAAAAAGTGAGCTCATAACATTGATATAAAAGTGGATGGATATGAATGTATCAGGGTTATGTTCTGAAAAAAATATATATATATATATTCAAAATCTAAATTAATATCTGATTAATGATAGTAATAAATGAAGTTGTATTCAATGTAACATCAGTACAGAGTTGTAGAATACGTCGATTAAATTGAAAAAACCAAGAATACATGATAATATTATATTTTTAGACGAGCTTTAGCAAGGATTCAATTTGACATAGGCCTACTGAAAAAAATTGGTGTTCGTTTCTATATTTTTTTTTTTTTTTTTTTTTTAATGTTTTTTTTGGTTCTCCACAGGTCAAACGGCTACAGCTATCAACATCAAACTTTTTTTCATTATGGTTCCTCATTCAACTTAGATCTGTATAGTTTTGTGGGATAATCGGGTGGTAACTTTTATTTTTATTTTCATGAATTTTAGAAATGTCAAAAATACCCATCAGAATAACGCAGCGGTAAAAATAAAATTATTTTCGAAAAAAATGAAATTTTGCGTGAAGTTGAATTACATTCTGATACACATTTCTGGAAATTTCCAGCTTGATCAGGTCAGCCATTTTGAGGACAAAAAATGTCAAAACATAAAATTTGTTTTAAATGGGTACGACCACTCGAAGCAGTTTTTACCCATTTATAACTTAAATGTCACCCAATTGGCGAATGCAGGCAAAAGTTTGGCAATCAACATATCCGCTCGTCTAACAACGCATATATGGCGTTTACCTAGTATACATAAGTATACTCAGTTGTCGAGTATAAAAGCAACTTTCTATCAGGAAAGTCTTGAGCTGCGTCTTGAAGACAGCGTCTGGTTTTACATCTTTCAAATATTGTGGCAGCTTATTATAGAATCGCGTTCCCGCATAATCAGGGCTTCAAGTAAACAACGTAGTACAATTATGAGCAACAGCATACAAATCATTCTTATGATTTTTATAATTTTTATAATTTTTATTAGACGAGCTTTAGCGAGGATTCAATTTGACACTAGGTCCACTGAAAAAAATTGGTGTTCGTTTTTATTTATTTTATTTTAAATTTTTTGTTCATGTTTTTTTGTCGGTTCTCCAAAGGTCAAACGGCTACAGCTATCAACTTCAAACTTTTTTCATTAGGGTTCCTCATCCAACTTAGATCTGTATAGTTCTGTGGCATTATCGGGTGGTAACTTTCATTTTTATAAAAATGGCGGAAAATGGCGGAAAAAAAAATATTTTCGAAAAAATTGAAATTTTGCGTGAAGTTGAATTAAATTTTTATACACATTTCTGGAAATTTTCAGCTTGATCGGGTCAGCCATTTTAAATAAAAAACATAAAATGTGCTAAATTGGTACCACTCAGAGCAGTTTTTACCCTTTTATTGGATGAGCGAAGCGAAGACTCAATTTCGCCATACCCGAAAAATAAGTGCCTGTTTTTTTTTCTGTTCGCGCTCCACAGGTCAGAAGAAAATTCAAAATCAGTTGAAACTTGGCACACACATGAACCCCTATCCAATTCGATACTGTATAGTTTTGAGGCGCGATCGGTTGAACCACTTCTGAGAAAGCTCATTGCAAAGTTTTAAAAAATCCCATTACAATAACGCAGAGGAAAAAATTCGTGAAAAATATTCCATGTGAGAGGATTCAAATTCTCAGGGAATTTCAATCTAATAATGATACACATTATTCCGAACTTTCACCTCAATCGGATCAGCCGTTTCGATGTAAAAACATATATAATGTAATTTGTGTTAATTATTCAAAGCTATTAAGATACCTATTGAATCAAAGCAACAAGTGTAACCACTTGATTGTAAACGATTAAAACAAAGCCTTCTTTATTATCATAATAACTAGGCAAACGCGTTATGTGTTTCCGCGTTGATGGATGAGCTGGAACATATCAACTTATCTTTGGATTGGTTATTATATATATATACACCTTGAGATCCAAACCATTACATCACTGCCATCTTATTTTCCTCTAATAATTTATGTGATAATAAAGAAGGCTTTGTTTTAATCGTTTTTAATCAAGTGGTGACACTTGTTGCTTTGATTTAATAGGAACCTAATAGCTTTGAATAATTGACACAAATAACATTATATATTCTTTTACATCAAAACGGCTGATCCGATTTGAGTAAAAGTTCGGAATAATGTGTATTATTATGTTGTTCGAGTTCTGTGAAAATTTGAAAAATTTCGGAGAACATTCACTTTGTCATTTTTTCCGCCTGACTTATTCATATGGGTTTTTTGAAAACTTCAAAATGATTTATCTCAAAAATTGTTTAACCGATTTTGCCTCAAAACTATACAGCATCAAGTCAGATAGGGGTTCATGTGTGTGCCAAGTTTCATCATGATCTGAATTTTTGTTTGACCTGTAGAGCGCAAACAAAAAAAACAAAAAAAAAAAAAAAAAAAAAAAAAAAAAACCTTCGATTTTTCAAGTACAGTGTAATTGAGTCTTCGCTACGCTCATCCAATTAATAATGAAAAATAAGATGGCAGTAATGTAATGGTTTGGATCTCAAGGTGTATATATATATATATATATATATATATATATATATATATATATATATATATATATATATATATATAATAACCAATCCAAAGATAAGTTGATATGTTCCAGCTCATATCATCCATCAACGCGGAAACACATAACGCGTTTGCCTATAGTAACTTAAATGTCACCCAATTGGCGAATGTAGGCAAAAGTTGGGCAAAAAAGTCGACAAACTATTACTATCCGCTCGTCTAACAACGAATATATGGCGTTTTCCTAGAAATGTAGTTTGATCAATGATCGACCACTTTATGTGCCCGCGCAAACTGACGTGCTTCTGTGTTGTAGACAATCAAGTATTCATTCAGATTTTGAATATATATTATTTTTTTCAGAACATTACTCTGATGCATTCATATTCATCCAATGTTATCGATGTCATGAGTTCACTGTTTTATGTTGTTCAAAATAATCGACATACATCTATTTCAACCTTGCATCTATTTCATATTGACGACAAGGCCGCCTCGAAGTCTTGAAACAACTAGGACGTGCGCTTCCAGACGATTATTATTCATTCATTGTTTACTCTAATTAATTGGTAAAGAATGATTATAGCCTATATTAAGATCTTGATGTTGTAAGAAAAAAAATATTCATATTGAGTTATTAATAAAATATGCAAATTAATATCATGACATGAAATTTAAACCATATCACATAAATTACATAAACTAGAAAAACGCTATAAACGCGTTGTTAGACGAGCGGAAAGTAATAATATGTCGACTTCTTTGCCAAACTTTTGCCTACATTCGCCAATTGGGTGACATTTAAGTTAGAAATGGGTAAAAACTGCTTCGAGTGGTACCAATTTAGCACATTTTGTGGTTTATCTTCGAAATGGCTCACTCGATCAAGCTGAAAAATTGCAGAAATGTGAATCAAAATGTAAATCAACTATACGCGGAATTTTATTTTTTTTGAAAATAAAAATATTTTCTTTTTTTTCCGCCGTGATATTTTATTGTGCATTTTTGAAATTTCTTGAATTCATAAAAAAAAAGTTACCATCCGATAATGCCACAAAACTATACAGATCTAAGTTAGATAAGGAACCATGATGAAAAAAAGTTTGAAATTGATAGCTGTAGCCGTTTGACCTGTGGAGAACCGACAAAAAACATATATAAAAAAAACAACATAAAAACGAACACCAATTTTTTTCAGTATGTCAAATTGAATCCTCGCTAAAGCTCGTGTAATTACATGAATATATAAATTTTAATAATTACATGTAATTACATAAATTATAAGAAGTGATGTACATTTTGTTTTCTAATAATGACAATGAGCTGTATTACAGAAACGTTATCAATGATGACAACGCAAACAATAATGAGATTCATAAACAGTCACTTCAGATTTTCACATCTGTGCTACGATTCAACAGATAATGGCGTTTGAACCTAGCAGTCACTGCCAGTGGAGTTGGATATATTCTATTGTCTCAATTATTGCCGTTTCTTTTCTTTTTCTATGTCGTTTCAATAAGTATGTGAGGTTTCATATCAATTATGTGATATATTTTGGCTTTAGCGCTCTTGTTGCTTTTATGTGTGTACCACTCTTCGTCTTACGCCCATTTAACGTGAGAAATAGTCTGTAAGTACAAAATAAGTATACACCGAATCAAGTAAGTATTCAGTCAGAATCTCGATAATGGTCTCGATAATAATAAAATGGTCTCGATAATAATAATAATTTTTCATTTCAAAATTATCACCCTTGTGACAAAGGTGTTTGGAAAATCATATGGAAATTATATATCTGATACACATGTGAAAAAAATAAAATGTAAATAACTCATTACATACACTATACTCCAACAACAATATAAGAAACCAATATTAACAATAATAACACAATTGCAAAAAAAAAAAAAATAATAATTATTCACATTAATTGATTAATGATTAGGCCCTACAATAAACCAAATACCTCACCCCACGAAACTAGAATCAAATTGCATATTATATGCTCTAATATATCTCAACCACAAAAGTATTGTTAAGAAAGAGGAAACTAAGTTCCTATGAATCATAATTGATGATAAGTTAACTTGGAATAACCACATAGAACAAATATGTAATGAGTGTATTGTTACCTTGTAAAAAGAATCATGGACATATGTGGATTTGAGACAGCAAAATCAGTGTACAATGCACATATAAATTCACATATACAATATGGTATCATAATATAGGGGCATTCTACTAGGGCAAATAAAATATTTACTCTCCAAAAAAGAGCCATAAAATATCCAGCAAATGTAAGTTACAGTCCATGCTCCGATGTATTTTATAAAGACTCAGGTAGACCTCTATTCAGAAATTTTAATATTATGACCTTACCATGTATATATATATATATATATATATATATATATATATATATATATATATATATATATATATATATATATATATATATATATATATATATAATACAATTATTTATGTGTTAGAAAACAAGAACCTCTTAAACGATGATAATGAAGAGCATAGTCATAACACCAGAAAGAATAATATGAATGTAATGAAGCACAACCTATCAATTGTAAAGAAAGGGCCTATATATACATGCTGGGACTAAATTTTATAATGCTCTACCTCTAGAAATAAAAAATGACAATTGTTTTGAAATTAAACTAAAGAATCACCTTATCAGTAAATGTTACTATAGCGTTAAAGAATTTCTAGAAGACTGACTATATTTAATTTTAATAATCGACACCAGTCGATTCTATATACCAGTATTTTAAGTTTTTAAAATATTATTGACCATTGTATATATTTTATTTTCTCTGTATTTAGTTTATAATTTGACGATGACAATATCATGTACTTGATCAAACTGCATCAATAAAAAAATTATTATTATTATTATTATTATTATTATTATTATATAATTATATGCATGATATAGACAATGATACATTACATGTGATCAATCTAGAAAAAGACGTTCATTCATGAAGAAGAAAAACCAAATTAAATTGTAACTGTAATTTATTGGAATTGGAATTTGAATAATGAAATTAGTTATTTTGATCGCTTTTGCAGATTCATTTATGATTTTGATTATGTTTGTATCAACTTAAATTTTGATCAGTAAGATGTTCTTCTATATTATAATATGCCTTTTCTGATAAACGACATTTCAATCTCTATTGAAAAGTTTCAAATTTTTCAATATTTTTAATATAACTTGGAAGTTGATCATAAAATTTTCAATTCATATAACTAGAATTGATTTGTGTCAGTTTGTGTTAATAGCGGCTATAACTTCATTCGAGTCAAGTAAATCATTCCCGAGTTCAGTATTTAGCTAAATACCCTAGGCCTGTAGACGTACTGCTAAAATTGGTCTGTTTTGTGGTTTCGTGACAATAACAGCAATTTCAATAACAACCAAATGGCCCATTTCTTAAAGCCGGTTCCACCAATAAATAAAAGAATATTAATTAGTCGACACTTTGTTGCTACGAAAATGAACATATGCGTTGTAAGGTGAGCGAAGCTCTATATAGAATCTAATAGAATTATTTATTTTTTATTTATTTAATTTATTTTCCTTTCCTTCACACATTGAATGAATGAATATTAGAGTTTCAAGACGCATCCACATGTCAAACAATAGAAAGTTTTTGATCAAACTTGACATAATGCACATATTCACTGTCCAACTCGATGATGTATAGTTTTGAGGTACAATCGTTTAAACCACTAATGAGAAAAATGATTCCAAAATTGCAAGAAACCTCATATTATAATAACCAAGAAGAGAAAATGCAGAAAACCAAATTTCCGAATAATTTCGAAGTTTTACGGAATTAATTGAATAAATTATACACGTAATTGCAAAGTCTTACATGGGTCTATATCGGATTAGCCGTATCGGAGATAAAAAACATATATTTTTTTCACATCACATGCACTGATAAGACCAATTGAGAAAACTATCAAGGAGATCAACACGTAAAAACCATTTAGATTATAATACGATTGACATTTTATCAATGGATGAATCAGGAAGGCCTTGAGTCGGAGTTGAATAGATTGATCATCAAAGGTGTGAAGTAGCCCTATAGCTTTCCATTACATTTCATACACAATTTACTATAAAAACTGCGTTTTCCTAATTATATTAATAATTATCCTTATTAGTATAGTATGAAGTATTGTACTGAGTATTAGCATAAAGTGTAGTCATGAGTAATAATAACAGTTGATCCGTTAATAATATGTATCGCATAGTTTGCTTCTTACTAATATTTCGTAAAATAATATGTCATTCTGGATATGTAATTCCCATGTTCAGATTGGCTGCTTTCCTCGGCAAGCACATCACTAAGCTGCTTGGAATAACGTGGGAGTTTCGTAACGGTGAGATATTAGCAGAAGACAGAGGCGGTGTCATTGTTGCCAACCATCAAACACTTCTTGATAATCTAGGTAAGAAGTAGAAATACAACTGAGGCGAGTGGTCGAGTGGCACACTAAACCGTCATTCAAGAGACCGAGGTTCGGTTCTCGCCTTGGTCGACCACCCTGACAGAAGTTTTTCGTGGCTTCCCTCTGACTTTAAGGTTAATACTGAGATTGTTTTCTCAACAACAGGCCAAGACCGACTCCTTCCTACTATCCAAAAACACCTAATAAAATAACCTCTCTTCGCCCCGTAATCCCATTCATCATTCACCGTCGTCAATAGATCTTAGTCGTCAGTTCAGTGGGTCGTTACACCCAATATCAAAAAAAGTAGAAATATCTATCGCTGGCACAAATGACTCTGTACTAATGCATCTGCTTCTCGTGACCAGGAGATGAGGGTTCATCGATTCTCGGTTCGATTCTTGCCACCGTCTATGTCTAGAGGGATTTTGTGGTTTCCCTATGTAGCATATTGACAAATGCCGGGATGGTTATGGGCCACGAACAAATGCCATGCATCCTGGCATTATAGGCCACGATCGCTTCCTTCCCACTATCCTTTGCATCACCATAGGAAATCTTCATCTCACCATCACATCATCTCAATAATCATTCATCATACACCAGAAGAACTCAGTTGTCATTTCAGTGCGTCTTTAAACGATTAAACCCATTACCCAATACAGATGAAATTGATATGAAGTTTATCGCTGTGGGAAATATCGTTCCCACAATCAATGAAATTAAACATGAAGCATTGTAGGCACAGCCATAAGGTATCTAGGAAAACGTAGCATATGCGTTGTAGGATGAGCGAGATTTATTCATATGAAATGTAGGCATACCGGAAAAATGATAAGAGTGCACACATCTTGATTTCAGATCTGATAACACATCTGATTCAACTCTCGATAATTCCAATCATTTGACGAACTGATTGGTTCAACTTGTACTGATCATCTTTCAATATTTAATTGATGTAAGAATATAGTGCAGTATGATTTTCATCTTCGAAATGGCTCCTCCGATTTATGTGAAACTTTGCGATGATGTGTATCATCTATGTGCGTGAATTCTGCATTGATTTAAATTCATTCGGAGTAGGCTCCTACATATTTTTTCCCTATTTCCCCTCTGGGTTATTCTTACGAGGGGTTTTAAAAATTCGATTTAATTTCTCTTCGAAGTGGTTCAACTGTTTGCGCTTCTACATACAGAATATACAGATACTATATACAGTATCGACTCGGGTATGATTGAATTACACATGTGTATTCCACTTCCATCTGAGTATTTTCTTCGTTTGACCTGTGAAAAGAAAAACGTTCGTTTTTTCCAGTATGGTGAAATGTAGTTTTTTTGATTCTCT
This sequence comes from Brachyptera risi, assembly GCA_964007535.1. Lineage (NCBI taxonomy): Eukaryota > Metazoa > Arthropoda > Insecta > Plecoptera > Taeniopterygidae > Brachyptera > Brachyptera risi. The sequence continues at coordinate 38,206,309 of OZ023326.1, read as the reverse complement.
CCTCCAATTACGATAATGGATAGATCCTACCCTTTAGACAGTCTCTAGGGAAAAAATCGTGAATTTGTAAAATTATATGCATATATCAAGTCTCAGTCTGAACAATTTTGAAGGAATGTGATTGTGTTATAGGTTTGTACAACATATGGGAGACGATTGTAAAATGCGCTCCGGTGTCCAAAGTAGAGATGTTTTACATGTGGCCTTTTGGCCTTGCATCATGGTTAGCAGGGGCTGTTTTTATTGATAGATCTAACCCCAAAGCAGCCAATCAGCTACTAGACAAAACAGCTGAACTCATGAAGAAGGAAAAGGTAAAAACTAATTGACTTTGGCATTCATGCTTTACCCAGAAATTATACTCAAATACCAAATAAGTGTATGATCTTCACGTGATTTTGCTTGTGTATGAAGACATGAATATACTATATGAAGACATGCTATATGAAGACAATAAATAGTGATTTTCCGGCTCTTGTAAAATATACTTTTCACACCCTGTTTTAGGATATGAGAACCCTAAAAAAAAAGTTTTTCTGATAACAACAATGATGTACCAATATTGAATTACCATTTTTCATAGATTCAAGTTTGAGTTTTTTTTTTGCATTCCACACTTTGGTTAAATATGTTCTTTTTCGATCAACTAGAAGAGCGCTGTTTTATTTTCAGTGTATGAGTGTACAACTTATTTTCGAGTGACAAGTCTCCTCATTGAAAAATGTGTCCATCATGTACATAGTATTATCCCTCCTCCTGCAGGTGAAGATGTGGATGTTTCCCGAAGGAACACGGAACAAGTCTGGCAGCCTCCTGCCGTTCAAGAAAGGGGCATTCAGGATCGCTATTAACTGCCAAGTTCCTATTCTTCCTATTGTCTACTCCCCTTACTACTTCATAGACCGAAAAAATTTGGATTTTGGATCAGGTATTGCTTGTTTCACTTTTAATATAATATAATAATTCAAGACGTACTGTATATAGTCAACTGAGCACAAAAATTTCCCGCCAACAGATTTTCACGTATATAGGCCTACGATGATTAAAAAAACTTGAGCAGTGCAAGAAACAGAATCAACAAACTCACCCCAAGATGCAGACAATATTTGATAAAAATGTTGATTATAGTCAAATTTCATAATAATAATAATGATATTAAAAATAATAATAATGATAATTTTTTTAAGGCGTTTTATTGACATCTTATATTAGTACATTATCATAATAACGTAGACCCATAAAGTCACATAAGATTTGACTTGTCTGTGGGTCTACACACTGTTAACACATATCATGGTCATTTAAAGTGAACACTTGGAAAGCTACGCGAAATAAGTATAAAAACAGTTGAATGACAAAATATATAATGTTTCCCTTTGAACAATGCAATTGGAAAAGTAAATAGGTTACAAGAAGTGAATAAGAGAATGAAGAATTATATATATTGGGTATGCATCATTAGTATGTCTCTATTTTCCATCTCTGGTCAAGTATTTGCATATTGTTAAATATCCATTGCTTCAGGTTAATTTTCACTTGCGATATTTTTGATACTTTTCTTAATTCAGCCGGAATTTTATTGAATAATTTTGGAATCAGGAATTGCTTCTCTTGTCTACCATAAGAATTATAAAATGAGGTTTCTACAAAATTTTCTCTCTGTTTTGTCACGTGTTGATGGTTCGTAATTAAAAATATGAAAAAGTGAAGGTTCTTGAGAGTGAATAGCTCATTATTTAATTTTTCATACCCATTTTTTGATTCGCTGATTTTGAGTATTCTCTTCTGTATATTTTCAATCTTATTCAAATAATTATCAGTTGTACAGCCCCATGAGAGTATACCATATCTCAATACGGATTCTACCAGATCTAAGACACTTACACACAGTTTCAATATGTTTGTCCCATTTAAATTGATTATCAATTAATAGGCCCAAATAGTATGATTATGAATATTTTCAATTTTTGAATTACATGTACACATTCTTGAAAAAATTACAGTCTACTCTAAAATTCTGATAAAGACAGGCATAATCGTGGAAAATTATATTGACATTCTCTAAGATTTTGAATGGTGAATGTATATGCATGACTTTAGTTTTTCCGTAATTAATTGTAAGACCATTATCGTGAGACCAGCATAGAATATTGTTAAAATCGAATTGAAGAAATTCGTTGGCCACAGATAAATGGTTGTGAATAGCTACAATTGCGGTATTATCAGCATATAAGAATACCGATGATTTTTTTACATTATCCAGCATATCATTAACATATATGAGATGGAGTAGTGGTCCTAGAATAGATCCCTGTGGAACTCCGTATGAAATCGGAACTGATTCACTATAATTTTCACCCACTTTTACCGTCATTGATCTATTGCTCAAAACATTTCTGAACCCTCCCAGTAGTTGACCCCTAATTCCTATTTTCTCCAATGCATTCAAGTCGATCATACAGCAATGTATCAAATGCCTTCAAGAAATCGATGACAAAGCCATAACGCAAAGGTTTTTATAATAATAATAATTTGATTATATAATAAAATAAATTAAAATAATTTTAATTATAAGATTTTTTTTTTTTTTGAGAAGATGTTTTATTTCACAAAATATGAGTTGTTTACAAATATCGTAGACCCACAAAGTCAAAACAGACTTGTCTGTGGGTCTACTAATCAAGTTGTCATACAAAAATATACATCACAAGAAATGTCTGGATAGCAGTTAGTTAATATTACAATTTAAACAAATAAAAAACTTCTTCACTTTTCTTTTAATGATAATAATATTACAATTTGAACAAGTAAAAAACTTCTTCACTTTTCTTCCAATAATAATAATAATAATAATAATAGATGTGGATCAGGATAGATTAATTGCATGTAACAGTAACATCCGCCATTTTTGCCGTCGATTTACATCACCACAAACCATACAAATACAAATGACTCATAACCTGATGTGAATGTTTGTCTTGTTTTGACAGTATTTTGGATAATACTTTTCTGAATGTTATAAAGCAGTTCACTAAAAATATGTTTGAACCGAAAGTCTCTATACCTAACAGTGTTCGCTGTTCACAATGAAAATGCTACGCTCTGGGTAGGACCCCAATATGATATAATATAATGCCAAATAATATTATATTATTACGATATTATTTCATATCAATATTTTTCATATTATTTCAGGATTCAATATATTGTGGACCTTTATTATATGATAATAATTTATACTATCGTAGGATTGTAAGATCGATACCGACAAACAAGGTGCATCAGCCATGATAAGTTGAAGAGGAACAAATCTCTCCAGATACACAAGTATAAGGAATAGATGTAATGCTCATAGCGTACTATATTTACTGTTTTGTTTAGTTTTTACTCTGCTACAATAGTGAATTGCTCGTGCACCTCCGGGCTTCAGACGGTCGATGTTTTCAGTTGTGTCATGTTAATGTGATGACAAAACAGCGAGAGAACTGATTGTGTCAACATTATACTGCCACGTCCTCTCATGTATCTAGCAGTGAAAGAATAAATAACATTATTCATATGCAATCGGTTATTTCAAAATGAAGTTGAACAGAGCACATTTGTTCACTATAGCGGACTCAAATTAAAAAGTTCGTATCGGAGGAAGAAATGAAACTATATGGCATAGTCTATAGAAGTGATTTCAACAATTTTTTTTTTTAATATGCCAAAGGACCGTTCTCCGTATTTTATCAGGGTTCATGTTGTACATTTGATAATTTGTCTGAATTACGGGTCAATTGATCCAACATAAAGGTGGGGAGTAAGAAATCCACGGTGGAACAGCAAAGAAATCATCACTCTTCAATCTTCATGTTGGCATCATTCGTCCGTTATCATCTTGAAAATTTCGACTGCTGTAGACTGGTACTTAGTTTCTCAAGACTATAGACCATAGTGATGTCATTCACGCGAGAAGTCAAAGTGAAATTACATTGGAAATTCGATTCTTGTAACACATTGTTTTAGCGATGCGTTTGAGAGCCTATTTATCAATGATGGCTAAGGCAAATTTTGCATTAAATTAAAATTGCCAGTAGGCTTACTTTCAAATAATTTGAATACTCACAAAGTTCGTCTAAACGAACTGATTGCAATACTACACGAGTTTTATTGACAATTCCAGGCAAGATGATAATCACAGCGTTACCAGCTATTCCCACTGTGGGTCTCACCATGGACGATCTGGACGACTTGATTGCCACAACCAGAAGTACAATGCTCAAGACTTTCAATGCTGTCACGCAAGAGGTCACTGGGAAACACCCCGAAATCGGTCTCCACCACTCTTCAGCCATGCAGTCTTCTGCCTCATTAGAATGAACAAAGATTAAAATAATTGAAATATACAGATAAGACTATCTGGATGTATACATACCGGTCACCATATAGTATGTTCAACCCATCATTGAACATTAATTATATATGAAGTATCATCAATGTACCGGTATATTGTTACGACTACGTTTTTACGCACACAATGGAGATATATGGTGAGAGGGTTAAGCTGGGTTCCCATGACGATTTTTTCACGTCCCGTCCGTCAAAACTTCGGCCGACGGCAACTTTCAACCAATCACGCGCAAGAGAAAATATCGGAGGGAGGGAACGATTTTTCCCCGTCCAAGTAGAGCCAACTTCAACTTCTTGACGTCCGTCACGGCACGGCACGGGATTTGCGGATGTCGTTCAGAGTGCCAACAATCGAATGTAGGATCGCATCATCGCAATTCCGTTTTATTTCGATATAACTGTTATGATCGCGAGCAAAATCACACACTGTTTCATATTTCGAGGTTATAAGCAATTATCCATTTTCAATGATCCCGAAATGTTCATCGAGGCAATAAGAGGATACGTGCTTGAGATAGTGGCATGTTGACTCGTTGATTTCGTTGGTTGCCTTCAAAAAGTTCTGTTTTTTTTTTGCCGATGGAACGCATTACCTTATGTGACGGGAAAAAAACGGTATGGGGACGTGATCCATCCTACACCAACGATGCCACCCGATGTTTTGATGGACGTCACGTAAAAAAATTGTCATGGGAACCTAGCTTCAGACGTAACTGATTTCAGGGTTTATTGCAGATAAAGTACAATGTACTTTGTACTCGTACGACCAATATCGTACCTTGAATGATAGATAGTAATTGATTGAATGAAATATATTTGAAGTATGAATGCTGAAAGTGGTAATGGACTTAATTAGGTGGATGTAAGAAAGGTAGGAGAAGAATGCTTGGATGGATACATTTCCCTTCAATATAGGTTATAACGAAAATAACGCCGTGGTGAGTCTCGCAGAGTGGTACCGCGGCGAGATGCGATTGCGAATCTAGTGACCCGCGCATCTTCTGGTCGCGTCCTCATATGAGATCCAATCCCGAAACACGTCCGCTCTTATCGATAGAGAACGACAGCGTTACTGTGGAATGACACGCGAATGTAGAACAGCTGATCCATAAGTGCATTTACCTGACTCTGCACAAGCTTGCACTTCGTGGATAGAACGGATGCAAGCTGGTTATCGTGTTTTACTATGTTCCTATTGTCCCCCCATCAAATAGCGAAATAGGAATGAGACTAGACCATAGGTTGCTGATTATATGAGCGGCGTAGCAACGATATATTCTAATCTCGTGACATACCCCCTTCTTACTGAATGCTCGCCCCGAATGCCGGCCGATACAACCTTCATCATTATTAGCGTCGATGGTTATTCTTGATTAAAATTGTGCTATTGACAAGACATCTAGAAGCTCTGGAAGCTCACCACTTTTTGAGACGAACCACATTCACTCGTAAAAGGTCACGAAAAAACACATAACAAAATCACATAGTCCACGACACATTAGTGTTCCAACTTCTCTCCAATGGTGAAAAATGAATATACGTATTCATAAGTCTTCACATAAAACCCTGAAGTAATCGCAACGCAACTTGCATACAATCTACAAATAAAATATGAAAGTGAAAGTCGTATCAAAAATACTTAACTACTATTACTCTATGAAAAAGAATATTCGAAGGTACTTCATCCATGATCAACAAAATATATTCTCAGTGAAAGATTTCATGCTCTCAACCTAGATATTAGTTCGACTTCAGAATCCAAACATTTCCAGTTTTATACCAGCCCAAATAAATATGCATACCATAAATAATAACTACTCATCATTTGCAATATAAACCTCAAAATAATTAATAATAAAAATAATTAATTGTCAGGCTAGTCGTATCATCGATAATATTTCAAAACCAAACAAACTTCCTGAATGATATGAAGTCGTCAGTTCACAATATAAAACTCATTGATGAGAATATAGATCAGATTGAGTATATTACATGCGTATCAAGATATCTCCTTCACTGCATCTAGCATCACAGTCACGTATGAACAAAAACAAGAAGTGTTCCAATGAGAAGTCAAGAATAAAATTCATTGTATTTAATTCATCCATAATATAGTCTCTTTTGTATAGGAGTGCCTATATTCATGAGCATGCTCATGTGGAAACAATATACAAGTCACGACTTTAAACAACAAATTTGGTCTCCCATTCGAGTCATTCCTCCGAATAAATTATTCAAAGATGTGAATTATAACAATATTTTTAAATTTTTTCTTCTCATCTCCGAATAAATAATAATTGTTCATGTGATGATTTGTCATACAATTTCATCTCCTGGGCGTGCACTCCCATGGAAATGAAATACTGGTAAAGTCACAACAAATAATACAAATTCTTCTTCTCTGCGCAAAGAGAGAGAAAAATGTGAAAAAACAAAAGTTTCAACTGGCGAATTGACCATTTTGTTCTACATCGTGTAATTAGACGTTGCATCTGCATGTTTACTAATAAGTATATTAGGGGGGTGACTCTATTCACCACACCTATTATAGCTCATTACACCCCTAAAATCTCAGTGTTCATGGTTCACCCATGTGTAACCTATGACACAATCTTGACTTGACTCCTATAAAAATTCAAATTCAAACAATAATTTTTTTTTTTTTTTTTAATAACATCGAAACTTGATACAAAATCATTGTTCCCCAATTAAGGCTATGGATGAAAGATAGGACTGATAGATAGGAAACAATAATTGACTGAATTTACTTACTTTTATCAACATGACATCTTAAATGATTCATATATTTGCCGACAGTTTAAAATTCACCTTCTTCTTCTATTTTCGTATGTGTAACTTTCATGAAGGCAGATTCTAACGTTTTCAGAAGCCCATGTATTTCATTTTGTTAGTTGAAATTTTGAATTTTTAAAAAAATCAAATTTTTAAAAATTTCATATTTTTGAAAATTTCATATTTTTACATTTCAGTTTGAATTATGATGCTATGAATCACAGATGTAATTGACACGTTATCTAATTTGACCAATTTTGAAATGTCCATAACTGACGTATTTCAATACTCGTACAGATTTATGTTATAATAATTTGCATTTGAGTGTCAATTATGAAATAAATATATTGAAATTGAAATTGAAAATTGAAATTTTTTGCTCTGCATGATTCTATTCATAAAGCAACCTTATGACACGACTCATTCTCTTAATTGTGATCCTGTGACAATGACATTGTTTTATATAGACCCTATATCATTAACATAATTTCTGTACGTTTATATAAATGATCCACGATATCTCAGATACTGGTACTCGACTTTATTCTCCAAAGACATTAATGAGCAGTCTGATATTAGCAGAAGGCAGATGAGGTATCACTGTTGACAACCGTAAAGCATGATTTGATAATCTCATAATGATACTTTTAACTATAGTTTTAATGATGAGTATTGTTTGCTTTACGACTCCACCAACAGCTAGGTTGAATGAGCAGGTGAAAATGAAACTATGCAGTGACGATCAGTTAGAGGACAATTACAAAAACCCGTTCCTTACGCAGGATTCGAACCCACGCTCAACGGTAACTTCAATTTCTTAGGCAATAGGCCCATCTTAAAGTTGACTGAGCTACGAAGGGCGGACAATTATTTCGAGGTTTCAACCGATCACTTCTGTGAGAGAGCAAATTCACCAAAGGTGCCGTCACAAAAGAAAATATGGACATTGGCACAATAAAAAACAAGGATTACTGTTCGGAAGAACAGTATAACCACCCCAGTGCTGAAACGTTGGGGAATATCAGTCACATCGAATGATAGTGTCTTCTACATTATTCTAGACTCCGTCATCATCATTCTCAGGAAACATCTCCACACTCAATAACTAGTCAAACGCGAAATATGCGTTGTAAGATGAGCGAGATATCTGAATAAGGTATAATAACAGTCCTACATTCGCTACTTTATCGACTCTGGTATTCTACACACTTTGTACTTCATTTAATTGCTACTTTATCTTCTCTGGTATTCTACACACCTTGACGCATATGAAGAATATTTAATGCTTGGGCAAATATCGAATCTAGGAACCAGTGAATCAATTGGCTCATTTCCATATATTTGATGTATAAAAACAGTTATTCGAATTTTTTTCTTCAAAACGGCTGGTTAGAATTGCTCACAAAATGGCAGTTATGTGTATCATTTATGTTTGAACACTCGGAGAAAATTTTATTATTTTCGCAGAGGTTTCATTTTTTCAAATTTTCTCACCCAGCCTAATCTTATGGGGTTTTTAAAAACTTTGACATGATATTTATCATAATATATTCGACCGATTCATTCCAAAAACTATACAGTTCTAAGTTGTAAAAGTTGGCCCGTAAAAAAAAGTTCCATGTTGATCAATCTACCCATGTGACATGCGCAGTGCTTACAAAAAAACAAAAAAAACACTCAGACAAAGCTCTATACGAGTGGGATGGAATCTTCGCCACGCGCATCTAATTAAGTCAATTCTCTTTACTGTACTCATGTAATTCTGTTGAGCAATATCTATATGTAATTGTTCTCTCTTGTTATTAATACATATTCTCACTATCAAACCTCACATGTTTTGTTTTGTGGGATGTCTCTTTTTTTCAAGTTTATCCAAGTTGGTCCATTTACTTTTTTCTAGTATTTATGTTGACCATACTCTGTCTCAGTGCAACCCACTTTGTTGGGCAGAGATATTCATGATGTTAATCTTCAATTCTCCGAAGGATGTTCATCGTGTGGTCAACAATGGTTAATTGCGGAATGCGGAGTGGTTGAGAAGAATCAACGGTCTAAAGCACAGCAGCCTTTTGGACTGTCACCTTGGTTGGCTGGGACAGTTTTCCATTGGCAGGCTGAAGCCGGGGACAGCGAATCAAAACTAGAGCTTGATCAACAGTTTCAATAGCTTTATATTGAAGCCCTCTATTATTAAGTCCAGTTAGCCTTACTCTAAGAGTTACTGTGAACATTAGCATGGCTACTCCCACGTTGGTAATTCTCCTCGCACTAAGGCACTGGATTTCGATGCGTTACCATACTACGTTAGACTAATCGACTGACTACACACGAATCACGATACACAAACAACTTTAAGGGGGATAATTTGTTAACAGTTGATTAAAATTCGAGAATCTATCTCAAAACTGGGCTTGATCGTCTATAATCACCCATACTGTTTTTTTTTTTACTTATTGATTTTGCCTTTTCACCATTTTATCTTTATGCATGTCCATTTGTATTTCCGACTCAATCTTCCATTGTTCCAATCTCATCTATTATTCTTCCCATGAAACGTTCGAATTAGGCTTCTTCAACCTCATTAGGCACGTGTAACAGAATAATATTAACATCCCAAGAAAATACCATTCCTATCGAATTGAATATTTTATAAGTGGACATTTTCACCCAAAGCTATGCTTACGAGGATTTATCAGACTCTCAGATTTCTTCCGAAAAAGTATCGAACCTTTCCCCCAAAACATAGGAATCAATTTTGGTATGACACACGTTACCAGAAAACGTTTCCTCAAGTTGATTTGTTACTTTTCTAAAAATTAATCCGAGTATGGACCAGTATTTAATCAAATGAAGATCTGTAATTCATTCACATAGAGACATATGCTTTTTGTTTATGTTGCTTTTCACTTACCTTATTCACGTAAACATGACTGTTGCAGATTCCCTCCATCCCCCCCCTCTCTCTCTCTCTCTCTCTCTCTTCTCAAATCAAAGAACGACACATGATACTATCTCGCAAACGTTATAGTATGACCTCAAGCCCTATTTCATCCCCTTATTATACTGTAACAGAAGAGAAATATCTCTATATGACAGTTATATGATGAAGATACTTCATATCGTGAATAACATCCAGATACAGTTACATCTTTCATATAACGACCTAGTTCAATCAAAATGAAGCATTCACAATGATAAATCAACATTTATTTCAATAACATAATAAAATATGATGTAATAACAAAATCTGAACAAGGTTAATATATTAGGTATTTCACTATAATATAGACATAGACTAGCATTTGATCAAAAAGATATACATATTTGACATTTGTCTGAGATTTTTATTTCATGGGAATGGTTGTCTATCTCTTCCACAGGCATCTGATGAAGTGAGAATGTGTACTGATATCATCAAAAAAGCGGTAATTTGTACAATATGATGAAAATCGTGCTTTCGAGATGACATTCTCGTGATAAATCTGTTTATTTTCACTTCACTTGTTGAGATATATATCGATTTGAGTGTCATGGTATTTCGATATATCTCGATGTGTCGAAACACATCATAGTCATTATTCTTGCACAATATAGTCTCCCATGAGATCTTGATCTAGACATGTATTATAAAGTCTTATAGTTTATGGCTCAAATATTGTTGGAAGATATACAAACTCAAAATGAGGTAAACCGGCCTTCACAGAATGAGATTGTAGATACAAGTTGAGAATAACTAGTTTTAATGACACAGTGAAAGATAGAACGGAATGTGACTTGTTAGGAATGAAAATATATATTTTACGTCTTACAATACATAATAGAGTATTTGGAAATGAACAAAATTTCTCACATATTTTCTCTGCGGCGAATGATTAAGTTCAACTACTCTTGTTGAATTTCATAGGATGGGCACTTTCAAAGTCTGCCAAGTACATTATTTCACAATTATATAAGTTATACACAATTAGTTATGTCACAATCAGTCAGTTAGTTGTACACAATTATACACAATCATCACGTGATGTCCACAAAGCACTCTAGGGCTTTGTGGACATCACGTGACGGTTCATTTATTTATATTTATGTCTATGTTCTTTTTGTCAATACAAAAAAGTTACGATTTTGAGTTCATGTTATCAGGAATGAACTATAAAATTTGATACCCTATTCACAATACAATAATCATTCGAAAAACGTCTATATAGTTGTGTCTTCGAGTACAATATTACATCTCAATTGTAAACAAAGGAAACATATTGATGAAATCTCTTTGAGCAATAACAACCGGAACTATCATTCTTAATTTTATGTTATATAGTTTTTCATCGGTTCTCAACACTAATACGAAACCTAAAATACAAAAATATCACTGAGTACTCATCGTCATTGTGTTATCCCTTCAACAACACTGACAGTGCCTAGCAACAGTCAACTAATGCGCAGACATCATAGGAATAGTAAATATAATGATTTCATCGCTTGTAAACCATGGAAACCGAATTGTGAACTTCTCGATGATAGAATGAAAAGCGATGCTGCGCTCATTAATGTATGTCTGACGTCATGGCTTGCTCGGCGGAAATATATAGCTTACGCGTCATAATAACGTAAAATGTAATTTCAAATTTACTTTGATCCACTTCATATCAAAAGAGAGACTAGAATATATAGCATTGCACAGAGTTACTTGAATTGTCAACTTTGCACTTTGTTTATCGTTTTGTTTGTGCCATTGTTGGTCTTGTTTGTGACGTTGATGACCTTGCTCGTGCCATTGATGACTTTGTTCGTGCCATTGTTGAAGCGTACGCTGTCTTGCGATGGTTTTCGCCAACTGACTAGCCACACGACCTTGGTGGCGCCGGCAGCGTCGCCGGGCGTCGTCGCTGTTGTGCTGTTGTGTTGTGTGCGGTTGTTGTGAACGCCGTTCTGGTAACACAAATACTTTTTATAATAATCATCTACAAATAAATTTGAATATACATGTATCCCTGAATCGGAAGGCCGTCGATCTACGGACTGATAAATTTGTATAAACTTCGGTGAGTGCATATTTTAGTATTATCCATAACTGCAACTTTGAAGGACATCTGAAACCTTGGAACTAGATTTTCATGAATAATGACAATAATCATCCATATCTAATTTTAGAGAACACTAGAAATCGTCATCTCAATTTCAGATAACATTTTTTTTTTCATCTTCCAAAGTCATGACTTGGGCATTACCGATTCTGTATATAGGAACATAAACATAATCGAGTAATGTCTGAGTCACGACTAAGGAAGAGGGCTGGGTCCTGGAGGACAAATAAAACTATAATTCCTGAAATTGAGATGATTTCCAGTTTTCTTTGAAATTAGGTACTTGTAGATGTATTTCGTTATTCGTTAAAATCTAAAATCCAGGCATCCAGTGATACCCTTTGAGGATTTACCACTTTTGTGCGGCACAGTTGCGTTCCTAATCGTATTGAACATTTTCCTGAGAAATCCTAATATCCTAAAAAATATTGCAAAAATACTATCATTATAACCGTGATATTTGTTTTGGGGGCTTAGCCTCGACGACATTCACGCGTGAGAGTCGAGATTTATTCAAAAATATGAATATTCTTGTCGAGTCTAGCTCACGTGAAAAAACAACATTCACGCATGAATACAGGAACGTGAATATGGGCATATTCACGGCCAGTCGAGGCTGAGCATCCTGGTTGGTATAGCCGATCTTATTTCGTGGATATAAGTAATGATAGAGATATCCGTTTCATTATTTTGAAGTTTTAAGAAGCCGCAGGCGTCTGCTGAGCGTGTATCAGACCAATAATTCCCACATATACGTAGATTTTTGAATCTACAAATTGGCTGTCGTTTCATTTTGCTACTGAAGAAATGAGCTATGTTCACGTCAATACCGAGATTGGATAGAACACGCATGCTGAACTCGGCGGTTGTGACTAAGATAACGGTTCAGTTCATCTCTATAACGCCTGCCCTCTCTTGACACCGCGCGCATGTATATGCAATTGCAAGAGTTTAAATAATAATAATAATAACAAATTCTCACTGAACGATTATTTCGAAATAATCTCTTTTCCAATATTTGTTCCTGTGAACATATGTCTATATAGTTTCAGAATTCACAATTACTATTGATATTTCAGTGTCGAATTCATCGATTTCGAATCAAGTTAACCCTTTGAGGTACAATCACGACCTAGAATCGTGATCGTTTCTCTGTGCCAGTAGGTACAACAACGACCTAGAGGCGTGATAAAACAGTCTTTCAAATATCCCTCCATTTCCATTACATTGTGAGTTGATGTAGTTCATAATTTACTACTAGATGGTGCACATGTCAAGCTATCTTGAACAGCTGTTTTTGTCACGCCATGGCCTTGTTGATTAATGTAAATAATTATTGTTTCCATGACATTTTCTAAGCAAACTTTTGTGATGCAAAATGGCTGCCAAGAAATTGAAGTTAGGCATCAATAACATCAATAATATACTTTCAAGGAGCAATTGTAGGAATTCTTGTAGGAAGAAGATGAGAATTATGATAGGCTTCAGTTTTAATGAAAGTCAAGAAGGTAGAAATGGCAGTCTGGCAAATTGAGTAATGTCAAAAATAAGCTTAGGCCTAGATTGTTGTAGAAGGCCTAGTTGTTGGCCTATAGCCTAGCCTAGGTCTGACATCGGTCTGATGATGTTTCAATGTCTCAGGTATTTTAATAAATGGTCCTTGTTATATTCAAATTATCACTTGGAAATTTGAAGAAGATTGAATCAATATGTCGGAAGTTATCCAAATGTATGTGTGATTGTGTACCTTTATTCAACAACTGGCATTGTAAATAGGTACTCTGGGTCAAGTATGAGCCTGAATAAATTGTACCTCAAAGGGTTAATTGGGTGCTTAATAAAAATATCAACACACAATTGATGATAACATGTGTTATTGAAACTTTGATCAGAATATCGACAGATCAATTCACATTCCAGTCTTCTACGTTTCAATAATCAAAGCTTGGGTTGGTAGTATGAACATATATATATATATATATATATATATATATATATATATATATATATATATATATATATATATATATATATATATATATATTCATTCATATATATATAGATATATGGATATTCATATATATATATATATATATATATATATATATATATATATATATATATATATATATATATATATGTATATATATATATATATATATATATATATATATATATATATATGTATATATATATATATATATATATATATATATATATATATATATAATATATATATATATATATATATATATATATATATATATATATATATATATATATATATAATATTTCCCTCGTTCAAATTTGATCAAAACACGAGTTTCAGTTTATTGCAAAGTTACTTCTGATTAGATTTGACGGTTAATTAAAATGACTTTATCTTCATTTTATTTTTATCACCCCGATAATTCAGAATCATTTCGAACACGTGTGACCTATTCCAAGAAGTATCTTACTGGAATTGGATCATTGAAGTTCATACTTGATATAATCGTACTAATAAAACTATTATTATAGATTTATATTCTCTATCACTTGTTATTTCTCTCTCTCTCTCTCTCTCTCTCTCTCTCCCTCTTTTTCCTTCATCCTTCTATTTCTCTTGCTCTCCTTCCTCTTCTCTCCATCTATCTCTCTCTGTCTCTCTCTCTCTTTCACTCTCTCTTTCCCCCCCTCTCTGCCCTCTTCTTTAGCGTAAAAGTCCATGTATTATTTACCTTGATCGTATGCCAGCGTTTGTCGGAGGTCACTTTACTGATATATGATATGTATTGACTTATAACCTTTGATATGTCCTATCAGTATACGTAGTATCGTATCTATAGCAATAATTTGGTATAGATCATGAGAGAATTGAGTGTGCTTAGAAGACAATTTGGAGCTTTTAGGGTGAGAAAATGAGTCAGAATTCCAGATGGTAATGGCGTTGATTTGAATGTTGGCTCCAAATATAGATACATCGTGTAGATCTTGTAAATATTTGTCAATGCAAAATCAATTCGAAAAAGAACAAAACTTTCGGAAAGAGTTGTGCACATGAGGCAGCACATCAAATTACCGGAAAATCAAATGTTAGAAATCTCATATGACTGAGAAACCAAGTGTTTGTCACTTCGTTTCCTTGACGGACCAAATGTTAGAAAAGCCATATGACCGAAAAAACAAATGTCCGACACGTTGAAGGTTGAACATATGATTTGTCGTACATATGAGATTTCTAACGAATGGGATTTTGATCAAATGGTATGTGTGCCCTCTGGACAGAGGTAACACTATTAATTTTACAATTCTGTAATATAACTGCATACAAATAGTATACCAAGACTTGAAAGTTGAAACTGTGTGGACTCTCCGGCTTTACAATAGATAGACCGTAAAAGTTTAATCAACTGTTCACTTGTTATCTCTCTTGGTTACCTGGATGTGTTTTTTTTTTAATAATCATTCAATTGGCTCACTGAACTCTCTATAGCGTACTATTAAGCCCTTAAGACGGGATGCAGTTTACTTTCCAATAAAAAACTGTTCGAAAAACTGTTCGGAAAATAGTACGTCTGTTCTAATGATAATTGAACGGTGTATATTTCGGTTAGCTTTGGCAGAGTCAATTTATTCAACCGAGCAGTTGAAATTGTGATTTAGATAATGAAGTTGTATAATTATAGCACTATCGTACAGAAGGCTTAACTCGATCCGAGTTAAAAACTCGCACTACTGGTTGACATTGCATTTTAGGTAACGCCGTAACGACGGCCATGTTCGTTTTTATCTTGCCGAATTGATTGTTGTCAGGTGTGAGCCTACCGAAACTTGTTTCATATTTAGTGCCTAAATTACCAACGGGGAAGTAGTTCCAACCGGCAGTTGGAAAAAGAACATGGCCGCCGTTTCCAGATATATCGAAGTAACCGGAAGTAGGCTATACTCGATCTGGAACACAGCCCGTCAGTAAGATAGACGACCTCCATACATACAACTCTATGGTTAGATTATCGAACCTAACTCAATTTGACCTAACCCAACCTATGATACATTTAACATGATAACCATCTCAACCGATATATCAAAATACAACAATTTTGTTCGAAAAATGACTGCTTCAAACTAGGGGTGTCGGCGGGTACCCGGATACCCGGGTCGGGTACGGGTACACCACTACCCGACTCCAATATTCCTTACCCGGGTACCAGCCTTTTTTTACAACGCGAGCTTTCGTTCTTCATTTTCACAAACAGATCACTTTTAAACAAAACGCGCTTGTGTGGGGGGAAAAACGAAAGAATTTAGGTCTCCTCTACTCCTCTCTAGACCATAGATATCATCTGTTTTCATCAACTGACCTTATGATGAGATACTAATGAACACTCCCCCCCCCCCCCTCCAACACTCTGGCACTCGTAGCAACTACAGTTCTAACACTTCTGAATACCGCTTAAACACCGTTTAAACACATTACCCTTTGTTCACAAAAAAGAGGGTCATGCCACATTCACTCAAGTTGACTCAACCAATGTATTTGGGTAGATTATGCTGTGCTGAGAGGGTCAGTGATATATGAGCAGACTGCTTAGTTGCAACATTAATAATGGTAACCTAAAGATGGTAAATAATACGATAAAATACATTTTAATGAAAAGTAGATAAGCATAGTTGGTATTGAAAAAAAATTGACTACCCGGGTAATACCCGGGTAATGATGACGGGTACCCGATTCCAAAAATTGCTACCCGCCGACATCCCTACTTCAAACAGTTCATTTCCCGAACCCTTTTCTGTTTCGAACAGTTGGACTATTCAGTAACACCCTTGAGACTGGTCATAAGCCCATTATGTTAATGTTATTTGGTAATACAAAAATGTTTCAATTCACTTCAGCCAAAAGATGCGTGGATGAATTTGTCATTGAATTTGATCACACGAAATGAAAATATGTGACAAACGAGTGGATTGTGTAGTTAGTATTGCCACAGTCACATGCAATATTTTACATTCAAGTAACCTTGGGTCACATGTAGATAGTGAGTAGGAGAATGTTAGTTATACATGGTTTAGTCAATCTGAAATAGATTTATGAAAAAAACGAAGTGCAAAAAGGATGCTTTGGAAGTGAAATATAATTATACTGCACACGTATCGGTTCTTAATAAGCTACCGATACTACATTACAGTGCGATGAATATTAGTGAATTAGACAGTTGAATAACACGTATGTATTCAAACTGGTATGGTACGAGAGTCGATTTAGTGGAATATGATTTTTTTGTGTTAATTTCTATAAAGTGGGAGATATTACAATTCTACGACAGAGATATTCAATACTTTCAAGATGGCATATATCTGAAGTGTAGAATCTATTTTCCACTATCCAACTTATATCGCTTAATTTTCAAATGTACACATCTGAAAATGCACATTTTTTAAAATTTCAGAATGCAAGAATGATGATTTTATTTCACATCATTTTGACGGTATTAAAATCATCTTTGCTTCTGACTCATTTTAATTTCAATATTTCATACTGTTCAAAAGCTATCATGAGAAAAATGATAATTCGCCAAGTCGACTCACGTGTGCTGTTCAAATGGTGAAAAAAACACACATAAACTTTGTCTTTGCGGTGAACAGCTGTTCTTGCTGAATGATGGGATTGTACAGGTATGTACAAAAAGCGTCAGGCGTGAATGATATATGAAATAATCAAATACGCTAGAAGATTTACCTTATTCTTGATATTTCGGTACGGAACAATGTAGGTCTACGGTTGCGATCACATAAAGTGCTCGACATAATTATATTAATCTGTATCCTGAAAAGAATATACTGATATAACACGTTCAAACCTGGAAGACAATGTGCATACTAAATCCACGCATAGATTGTGGAAAATTCAGCAGATATAATGTGCGTAGATTTGATTCCGGATTAATCCATATATCATGTGACCGCAAGTGTACCTTTTCAACATCCATAACCTCTGATGATATGTCAATGTATTTGTGGTATTATTGCCATTAGAAGGCGTGAAAACATCACTAATGATTCCATCAGCCTAATTATTTTTTCGAAACTAAGTTTATATGTTTATATGTATATGTTTTTATTGCTATATATATATATATATATATATATATATATATATATATATATATATATATATATATATATATATATATATATATATATATATATATATATATATATGTTCACGTACATTCTCGTGGCCAATATTGGATGGTGAACTAATTTCTACGGTGAAACCGCGTACTTGAAAATTTGCATCTCGACGTTTCGACGGAATTAGTTGGCTGAGCTCTCACCGAACTACACTCCTGAGGATGACGGGTGAAATTCCGTCGAAACGTCGAGACGCAAATTTTCAAGTACGTGGTTTCACCGAAGAAATTAGTTTACCATATATATATATATATATATATATATATATATATATATAAATATATATATATATATATATATATTGTTTATATATATTATATTGTATGTTTATATTTATATTATATGTATATGTTCATATATACATATTTATATAAATATATATATATATATATATATATATATATATATATATATATATATATATATATATATATATAAATATATATATATATATATATATATATATATATATATATATATATATATATATATATATGTTTTGTACAACATTCATTTATGGATGCGATCCATTAACGATATGCATAAACATTTTCGTCAAATCATAAAAATGTGACCATTCTGAGACTTGAAGCCAGGACCTCTTGGTTTGTACCCACAGCTCTAACCAACTGAGCTAAATGACCACTGAGATTCAAGTCGAATAATCGACACATTTATATGACAAGACAAATTTGAGAAACGACTCTCATGGGCTGTGTCTTTACAGATCAATAGGTTCCAAGGTGTAACGATTGCACGCTACCACAGGTATATATATATATTATATATTATATTATATATTATATTATATATTATATAGTTGGTTAGAGCTTTGGGTACAAATCAAGAGGTCCTGGGTTCAAGTCTCAGAATGGTCACATTTTTATGATTCGACAAAAATGTTCATATATATATATATATATATATATATATATATATATATATATATATATATATATATATATATATATATATATATATATATATATATATATATATATATATATATATATATATATATATATAATGGGAAGAAGTGGAAGACGAGATATGGTGGGAGAATAGAGAACGATGGAGGAAACTCGTAGGAAGAGAAGAAGAGATGGATGATGGGCCTAGCAGTAGTGGAGAAGAGGAGGAAGAAGTCGGAACTGGCAGGAACCGATTGATATGAGAAGTCTGCCCTAGAAAAACTGGTGAAACACCCCCTGGGCCAATTTAATTGGTTATCTGGGTTTGAGATATATATATATATATATATATATATATATATATATATATAAATATATATATATATATATATATATATATATATATATATATATATACATATATGTGTGTTTGAAAAAATATTTGAGATACATTTCACAGGAATTGAATTGCCGTGATGCCGCTCTGGATAAAATTAGTATTTTCCAATTTGAAGCGGTGGATTATTGTGGTGAGAGTGGGACTTGTGTGAGAGAAAGCTTTTCAGTAATCAGCCTTCATGTTCCCATTGGTTTGTCTGTTGGTTTGTCTGCTTTGTCATTGGGTGGAAAAATTTTCATTGATCGACTCACCCACCACTAATTGCAGTGAGACAATACTTTCAATCGAAGAGACTGTTTATCAGATGTGGGCTCAATTTTGAAATTACGATTCTGAAATGCTCGCTGATATATGCATATTTATGTGTATATATATGAATATATATATATATATATATATATATATATATATATACATATATATATATATATATATATATATATATATATATATATATATATATATATATTCATATATATATATATATATATATATATATATATATATATATATATATATATATATATAGACACACACATATAAATATATATATATATATATATATATATATATATATATATATATAAATATATACATATATATATATATATATATATATATATATATATATATATATAGAGAGAGAGAGAGAGAGATATATATATAACTTCACTCAAACTCTCACGATTCATATTTGAATAAATTGAGTGAAACCGGGCTGTTTTTTCAATCGTGATAATATTCATTTAAACTGACCAACGTTTCAACGTGATTGTTCTCGTTTTCATCAGGGTCCAAACTATACCTATGTATATATATATATATATATATATATATATATATATATATATATAAATATATATATATATATATATATATATATATATATATATATATATATATATATGAATATATATATATATATATACATATATATATATATATATATATATATATATATATATATATATATATATATATATATACTATATATCTCTATATATATATATATATATATCTATATATATATATATATATATATATATATATATATATATATATATATATATATATATATATATTTATATATATATATACATATATATATATATATATATATATATATATATATATATATATATATATATATATTCATTTATTTATATACATATTGAATGACATGATTTTAAAAATTGTTCAAAAATTGCTACCTCCCCCGGGAGGCGGACCTACATCCGCGAATTGCCGGTCAGACGCGTTACCATTTCCTTCAGAGAGTATATTCAACAGCTTCAATTTGTGATATCTTTCAGTTACAAGTTATATACAGTTACAAATTAGTCACACGATCAGACCAGCAATCTGGAAATTTGGGTTCGACTTCCGGTGGAGGTCGCAATTTTGGAACAGTTTCAAAATCAGATACCATTATAACCTACTAGCGGTCAACCAAGAAGCTATTATTCATATATATATATATATATATATATATATATATATATATATATATATATATATATATTATAAAGGCATATATATATATATCAAGGAGGATGACTGTAGTCACGTGGGACTACACCACTTTGTTCGGATTTTCTCTCAGTTTCCCATTCTGTTTGATGAATTTGCTGTATTGGTTATTTTTTCCAAAAGACTGTCGGACTCTTTTCCCACTGGTGTTGAATTTTCCCCCGAACTTTTACTGCCAACTCTCAATTATTCTTGCTGACATTTTTTGAGAAATATATGTCAATTTTCCAAAGATTTTTCCAGGAATATACTGGAAATATTGTTATTTCCTGCATTGTTTTTGCAATTTCTGGTGAACTATTCTCAAAATTACGTTGGAAAACTTATGTGGATAATTTGATGAAAAATATTATTGCATTTCTGTCGCTTCTTCACACTGTATATTATAGCGGTGTGTGGTGTGAGGTGGCAGGAGGACCTCAGTGTTGAATATTAACCAATAAAATGAAGAAGAATCTCTCACCTCGACCTCGACTTAAGCGCCAAGTGCAAGTGCTCAAGTGCAGTCTAGTAATTGAGCATGTGTGGTGGTGACTAGTGATATGGGTTGACAATGATGTTGGTAGTAGTGGACGATGACCTTGATGATGATGACGTCACTAAAGTGGTTTTCATTCTCACCTGCCGCGTGACGCCGCCAGGAGCTCGCCGTGCACGTATGTTGAACACCCCGTACACTATCGGGTTCATACAGGAGTTGGTGCAGGCGAATAGGAACAAGCCACGTTGTACACGTTGGTCAACCTTGGACGCCGACTCCTTGTCCACCCAGTACCTAGAACATGAGACATGATACATGAGACAGACGTGGGGCATGAGACATGGAACATGAGACATGGAACATGAGACATGGAACATGAGACATGGAACATGAGACATGAAACATGAGACATGGTACATGAGACATGGAACATGAGACATGGAACATGAGACATGGAACATGAGACATGAAACATGAGACATGAAACATGAGACATGGAACATGAGACATGGAACATGAGACATGGAACATGAGACATGGAACATGAGACATGGAACATGAGACATGGAACATGAGACATGGAACATGAGACATGGAACATGAGACATGGAACATGAGACATGGAACATGAGACATGGAACATGAGACATGGAACATGAAACATGGAACATGAGACGTGGAACATGAGACGTCAGGTATGAGACGTGACGCTTAAAGGTGATGACCCACCTTGGAGGTCAGGTCCTTGTCCACCCGGCCAGCACATATGGAATATGAGACATGCGAGAGACGTAGGACTGGGATATGAGACAGACGAGGTACATTTCTGTTCAGTAATATATCTAATCGCAAAAGCTCAATTTAAAGTCCATCAATGTGGAATTATTGGAACATATTTGCATCGTTCGTTAAACATTTCGTTTTGAATAGATGTGTCGTTGAACCCAATGAAAAGATGGGAGAGGGTGAAAATATGGATACAAAATACAAAGAAATCCATTTCCAATTATTTCCTTGGCGTCAAGAATAAGTAATTTAGAAATACACTGATAATGATGGAGGTGCCGGTTTTTGTGGAAGTTTGGTATTCCCGTCTTGATTTATCTGTACTCTATTGGAAAAGTAGAATCAATGATACCACTATAACCTACTAGCGGTCAACCAAGAATGATTAATTGAATGATTAATTGGAATTATGGCAATTACCATTATAGGCCTACTCATGAAACATTACAATCAACCAGGAATATGAAAAATGTTGCATCCAAATCAAAACAAAAGGATGAAAAATACAAAGAAAAGTATTTTCATGAATTTCCTTGGCGTCAAGAACAAGTCATTAAACACTGATAATGGTGGAGGTGCCGGTCTTTGTGCAAGTTTGATATTCCCGCCTTGATTCATTTTTAGTCTATTGGAAAAGTCGAATCAACGATAAAATATCAAAACAATTATCACTGACACTCATGAAAAATTATCATTTATCGGGAAAATGAAGAATGTTGTATCCAAATTGAAACTGGTAGGCATATGTACCAGTTCCTTGAAATACTCAGAAAATCCGAAAATCGAAAAGACAGTATGCTATTACGATCAACACTCACAAACAAATAAAAAATGGATGATAATGGAATGTATCTTTCAGACGTTGACAGGAATGATAGTACGATTATATTTTCTAGACATCCAATATTGGAACCATCTTAAACTCTCTTTCTAACTCCCTCTCTCTCTCTCTCTCTCTCTATCTCTCTCTGTATATGAATATAATATTAATAGGCTAAGGCTACATAATATGAATGAATGGATATATATATATATATATATATATATATATATATATATATATATATATATATATATATAATATATATATATATATATATATGTATATATATATATAAAAAGATATGTATAAATATATATATATATATATACATATATATATATATATATATATATATATATATATATATATATATATATATATATATATATTCATATATTCATACATATATATATATATATATATATATATATATATATATATATATATATATATATATATATATATATATATATATACATATATATATATATATATATATATATATATATATATATATATATATATATATATATACATATATATATATACATATACATATACATATACATATACGGGCCTATATCACATGACTACTTCTACCTTGAAATAGATATCATAGTGTCTGGAGAATTGTTGAGAATTCATCGCTCGAAGGAACTGACAGTTCGATTTCTAGTTCTCCGAAAATAAAACACATAGCTCAATGATATATACCTCATGCTTCCACATAGGCAGATATATATTTTCGGATAAGCCTTGAGATCACGTCGCTGATATTTGAACCATAAGAACTTGTTTGGAGGATTAGGTATTGAGATTTTCAAATATTATATATATAAACTTGGATTTATTTATATATCCGATATTTCTCTTCAAACTGTGTGAAGAAGACACAACTAGGCTCAATGAATATATATATATATATATATATATATATATATATATATATATATATGAATATATATATATATATATATATATATATATATATATATATATATATATATATATATATATATATCACTTACTCTGAACCACATTCCACATCAGTTTTAATTTACACGATGATTTCTGAATACCGTCTCGGTATAGGAGATTAAAGATCACAGACGAGCACAGTGAAACGGAGGAGTATATCGTACGTCGATATCGAATAAAGCAGCTAAAGCGTAATCATATGCACATTGTGAAGAATATTGTATCCACAAACGTGCCATGCGAGACGAGTCAGATGCGTTTGACGCGTAAATGAACATACAAACTCGCGTTATTTCGCACGGAAACTATAATCCATATCCTACTATCACTTTTTCAACCATTCACTTTCGTACTGAAAATTTTACCGTCTTCATAAAATCTAACCCAATTATCAATATCATATATTGTTGAAAGCAAGTTTGATTAGAAATTCATGGACAAATCTCAGTCACTCTCAGGTTCGAATACAGCACATACACTTCTGTATTCACGAAATAAAAATGTCGTCCAAGAATAAATGCAGGTGAACCATTCGGAAATTTTCAAGACTTGTTACTGTTCTGAATATCAGAAGGTCCTCTTAAATGCAGTTATTTTCCTAATTGAAATTATTGTCCTGGAAAAACAGTAATTGACAGTCAGAATGTTGTTGAATTGTCAGACTCAGACATACGGGTCCGGTATAACCAAGTTTAGTTAGCCTTTATCTGTCAATTTGAATGTGTTATCACCATGATTACCCATGCTATTTGTTTTCACCAACTTCCAGATAAATTATAACTGTACTTGATGATACAAGAACCTGAGTATATCAACCTATATATAGATCGAGAAGTTGGATTTTCAGCGTCATCAAAGTAATGATGTGATATCAATGATATAATAATTGACGGTCCTCATTGTTATAAGAATATCATAATGAATGCAACTAATGTAAAACTGAAAAAAGGTAAAGTTGACATCATATTTTTGTGACATCTTTGAAGAAAGAGAAAGTCTGTGGGCCACTCACACACCCTTCTCAACCACCCACCATCCCCCCACTCGACACTCACGCTGTGAATGGATCAACGCACGAATCATAACGCATTCATGTCCAATGGATATTGCAAGTTATTTCTGTTTTGAATGTTTCGTTCGGCCGTCTTTCTTACACACCGCACTAGCGTCCAGAAGTTTCGACCCATCAATACTCATTACATGCATGTCGAATACAGGAGAGAGTGCAGATTATTTCCATCTGATATATTTCATTTAAAAAAAAAATGAGCGACAAGGACATTACACAATATATAACTTTTTTTCGGAGTATGAAATATAACATACTATTTCAACTTCATGCACTTCAGTTCTCTCAGCTTCATGCACTTGATTTTTTTCACTTCATGTGCAGTAATAATTTCAATCGATTATGAAAGAATATAATTTCGATAGGATATTTGTTGTAGGCCTACACTTGAGGCATTTGACATGCATTGAAATATCTTATCCAGCGGTGTGACGAAACTATACATAACAAATATTTTGATATTATCAAGACAATTTCCAGGCAGATTCATATCAATTTTGTATTGATGTTTCTTAAACCTTAAAACTTAATGAATATTGGAAATGTGTAGGCGTATAATTGAATACAATTTCATACTTAGAGTAGAGACTGTTGTATACCGACTGAAAGCTGGTAAGTTTCTATCTGCAGTTGATCATTAGTATAGGAGGTACGAAACTAACATATGCAACCTAGGGTAATTACAAATTAATTCGATAATTATTATACTCTATTTTCTGATTATTTTCATTAGGTACAACTGGCTAAAACTAAAAGAAGAATGTCGTATACTTCAGTATGAAAAAATATCACGTCATTATTATTAGCTGAGGGTAATTTGAGTGCCAATGATTTTTCAGTGCAAGAAATACCATTATGAACACAACTACATCTTTCAAACGGGTTAAATGTTCATAAAAACTGCAGCGGGTTGTCTCTCACCAAAGTTCTCAGAATTATCCATAGTATAGGAAAATGACTCTTTCCTGGATAGAAGTAGAGAGCAGATCATTTGCTAGCATTTGTCAACTTCGCTAACTTTGATAACATTTGATAAGCATTCGTTATATTGTTAACTCACTACTGAGTAGTCACTGAGTCAGTGAGTGAGTACTGAGAAGTCGTCGAGTTTTGCAATTAATATTCGTCTTTCACTCGGTGGAAAACAAATTCTTGACTTGGAATTGATCAAATATATGAGTCAGAGATTTCATCGATTAGATTCATCTGAACTGTCCAACAAAAACGATGAAGTTTTTTGTTGATTTTTTTCTCACTCGAGTGTTGATATTCAGTTGTCACTCTACCTTGCGGATTATATAGAAAAGAGAAGTATTGTGTTGAGATTTATATTGATATTTTTTAAATGAAAATAAAAGAAACAAAATCAATCTGGAGGTTGTCAGAATTGACGTCACTTCTCGAAACCATTTCGTTAACCGATAAACCGTGAATTAAAAGCAAACTTTTCTACATCCTGGTAGTCGTCTGTGGTTTTCCTCTACAAATTCTCAACTCAACACACATTTTCCTACAAATACAACTTTAATCTGTCAGAACAGATGTCAAATTTTCTTAGCTAACGATATCAAGATCCTTCATTTCTCGGTCCGTCATGTAACTATAATGACGTGAGAAACGACAATCTTCAATCGATCGGGTGTTTCGAGTGTGGAGCCATCTTGTTTATCTCGTGACAATCTGTGACGTGTAATAAAGTAGTCTCGAACCCCTTAGTGGATTACCGCTTGACATCTTGTTAATGTTAAATGTAAGAGTTCTTTGTGGATGAAATGTGGTAGGAATGACATATTATCGTAGTTTGAGCCTTTTATCTCTCAACTCTAACATAGTAGAATAACATTCATGTCGATGACATAAAAATTAAAAGCAGTGGTTTGATTGGTGATTATAGGTAAATCATTCCAAGTTGAAATTAGTTTGGTTGTTTAATTGTGCCAAACTTTATAATGAAACGAAGTCAAATCTTGACATATAAAGTGAAGTCTCTTTGAATGCTAATGTTGAACACAACTGTGGATAAAGAACATAGTAAATAACATATATGTTGAGACTTATAAGAATTATCATTTCAAACTCACAACTTACACAAAACTCATGAATTGTTTCATTTTTTCAAACTTGTTCAATGAGTTATAAAATTCCTTCACCACTTCATTGAAACTCAACTTCAGAGTTGACTCCATTGACCTGAGAACCCCTTTACTGACTATTTATGATATAGGTGAACCACTGAGTTTGTAACAATTCAATTCAATTCAATTACAATACAATCATAATTCAATACAAAAAGAAGTACATGACGTGGCAAAATATGATTGGAGAAATTGAACGAAAAGTCAAATCTGGAGAAAAGTAGAGGAAAGTTGTAAAACGGTATGGAAGGTGAGAAGAGGTTGAATTTGTTCAGTTTCTTCTACCTGTGTAATCATTATATCTGAAGGTATGAAATGGTACAATAGGATTCCAGGACCATGGGTTATAATGAATTGCAACAGTGTGTCTGAATTATAATATAAAATTATAGGATTTATGTTTTAAATATATAAGATCTGGAGAGTTAGTGCCAAATCTCAATGAGAAAATACATATCTGGCATTTGCTCGAAGACTAATTCAACTATTCGAATATTACTGATGTACCATGTCACATTTCATCTTTTATTGTAAGCATTCTTCTGTTATTATATTTGTATTATTGAATGTCATGAAATTGTTTGTAGTTATGTCAAAGAAAGCATATAGTGCTGAAATAAATATTCCCTACTACTACTACCACTACTACTACTACTACTACTACTTTACTACTTTAAAAATATGTATTAAAAAATCAATCATTATCAGATCAACTTGTATGAAATGTTGTTTTTTTCTTCATCTTTTTGTATATTCTAAATATTGTCGTCTATGTTTTTGTAATTGTGTTTTCGGTACTTATTTTTTGCCATGAAGAAGTTTCGTAAAAATTATAAACATAATGTTCAGTTAAAAGGAGGTTACTATAAGTTAAATGCAAAATTTAAACTTCATGTCTATATTATAATTAGTTTATGCAAAATGTAAACTTTATGTAGCCTATATATATTATAATTAGTTTATATACGTGATCCAGATATATGAAAAAGGAACTTATTTATGAAAATAGACCCACAGACAAACCACATTAGTGGCTTAGTGGGTCTAGGAATAACTACGTCATGTACATTAAATTAATAAAGAACTAAAAAAAAAATACTACAACAATTTGTGTCACTTAATGTGTAATTCGTATCCACCAATATCCTACTTTCCCAATATTCTACCTTCCCAATTTAATTAAGCGCAATGTTATTTTTTATATGTAAATATAGTGTTTTCTTTGTTCGTTATTATTATTCTCTGTCTAATCCACAGATGAGTCTTGTACTAGGCTTTGTGGAAGAAGTGAACTTAATGTTTTATGTAAATGAATGATAAATAAACAATCTTTACTACAACTACTACTACTACTATTTGAACATTATGACTTTTCGTCATCTACATTTATTTATATTTCCCTTCGTAATTCTTCATAACTGATTCAAAACTTGAAGAATACTGTTGAAAACTAAAATGATGTACAACCTATTTAGTGATGTGTGCTGATTTGATAGTGGGTCTTTACTGATTGTTTGAAAAGAAGACGACTTACCACAAGCACATGACGTAGTAAGGAGTCCAACAGACAAAGAACACCAGGACTATGATGATAGTCATCTTCAGCGTCCTGATCTTAGCACGGCCCAGGAAACCAAGTCCAGAACGTCGGAAACCTAGAGAAGTGTTAGAGAGAGAGTACTGGATTATTATTAATATTTATTCACGACCAAACAACAGTTCTACGTCCACCTTGAATCCTTAATGCACAATAAACTACGAGTGAGAGAGAGAGAGAGGGTGAAAGCCCCCGATGAGAATTAGAAGAATGAAGCTCTCCTCTACATTGGGAAGCGCAACACATTTCTATAGATGACAGTTGATTATGTAGTTTGACTAATCAGCTCGATGAGAGTGTTGACTACAGAAAACAATCATTACAGTATACACATTTCAGCTTGCATGGCCCATCACTCAGAATCTCACACTGCGCTACTAAGACCCTTGTCGTGATTACCACTTGAAATAATGTCGTAGGCACTACTAGCTCTAAGACGCGTGGCCGAATAATAACACACTGAATCGTCATTCGGGAGATCGGGGTTCGATTCCCGCCATGGTCGACCATCCTGACGTTTACAGTTCACGGTTTTTCGTCGTTTACCTCTGTCGTTCAGGTTAATACTGGGATGGTTCCTTACCAACAGGCAACGACCGACTCCTTCCCACCATCCAGAACACCTAATAAAATAACCTTTCATCTCATTATCCCATCATCTCATTCATTATCCACCGACGCCAATAGATCGTAGCCATCAGTATAGTGCGTCGTTAAAACCCAATATATATAAAAAAGAATCATGCCTTTGATTGGTCATTTTTTACTAGACGACATGAATACTATGGCAACGCGAGATGACAACAAATTCACGGTATCTTTGACTGCAAAAACTTGATGTATTTCATTGCCCATCTCATAAGCAGTGCTGAGATTTTGAACTCACAAAAATGGAAGTATACAAAGACTGGACATGTTGCCATATATAATTCAACTCTATACTATGGCAAACAAATAAAAGTCATTTTCCCTTGGAGTTGAAGTTGGCTAGCTCTATATGACGTTATTCTAATCAATTGACAGTTGTGGTGAAAGTTCTGGAAGTCGTGTATTTCATATTGTATATCTGTATATTATATATTTCATATATTTTATTAGCACAGCGGTTCCCAATGGCTTCTGTTATATAACAAAAACAACCGTTACCAT
The DNA here is from genome assembly GCA_964007535.1 of Brachyptera risi. Taxonomy (NCBI): domain Eukaryota; kingdom Metazoa; phylum Arthropoda; class Insecta; order Plecoptera; family Taeniopterygidae; genus Brachyptera; species Brachyptera risi. Next base: position 38,176,004 of record OZ023326.1, on the reverse strand, counting down.
ACCGGTACAGCAAACTGCATGGTGAACTATCACAGATTATGAATGGGTAATATCAGCTGGTGGTCAATTTTGTCTTTTTTTTTCAAAAGTAAAATGACGTCACTTGACAGAAGTCTGAAGAATTGGTGGAATCATGATGTGAGAAAGTTACAAGTGTTTATATAGAATTGAGAGGATCGAGTACAGTAGTCACGGAAAGTAGAACCGCATCGTCGACTCTGATGGAAGTAATGACTCGGTGAAGTTTTCTTCTTTCGAAAGATGAACATTTCAGACAGAAGAACTCACAATAGAGATTATCATTGTATTCACTAAAGATGAAGGTTTCGATCGAACGTCTTCTCTATCCCACGCACGAGCGCCTGGGTGGTTTGAGGCTTCATATTTCTCAATATGAGGATACAAGAGAATGGACTGAAAGCAATCTTCAAATTGTGTAAAAGCTATGAGTGACGAACGAAGATGACAAAAGAGAATCGATTCGAAGACGTAATTGATTGCCACAAATCGGCTGCGTCACAGCCGTAGATGTATCCCTTCTCAATCATATGTTGTGATAACAGTGCTAAATGTTTGCTTTCAGTGCAAGGTGGTCATGACTCGAATTCACCCCAAATACTTCATAACTTATTTCGGCCACGGTTATGGGACATTTTTTCAGCCACAGGCGGAGAAATGTTTTACTTTTCAATTTCTGTGGCAGTCCCCTCGTTCTTCGTTACTACAGCTGTAGACTGCTGTTGCACATGCCCAATATAGTGGCTTCTAGGGAAGCTGATCCTTGCAGACTCACGAGACTCGGGCCTAGGACATCAAATATGAAGGGGTGCCAAATTTTCACCAACCCATTGAAATTAAAAAAAAAATTCCCATATGAAATTATATCTATTCAAGAAGAAGCGTATTTAATAATTAATAGTATTCAATATGTCACATTTGTTTTGTGAAATGTCTACTCATGAATGAAGACAGCCAAACTCAGAACATATTCATTTAAAACTAAGTATTTGATGACGAATTGTTCTCAAAGTGAATATGTGGGAAGGGAGGAACCAATAATCTTTGGACCCAGAGGCGCAAAATGTTTTAGCAAGGTTCTGACCATAAACCATTCTTTATAATAGAAAGTGAGCAGTTTTCCACTCGACCTATTTTCCATAACATTTTTAATTCCCGCCATCATTCATAAATTTAAATATATGGCTCTATTGCAAAGTGGCTTTCAAACTGATGAGCAATATTGATCGACTTATGATTGGACGACAGAATTACTGACGTGGAAGTATTACTACCATTATTTTTTCGTTCATTTTTCGAACAGTTTGATTGAGTTATCCTCAGGCGAAAAACATCTTACACGTTATCGAAAATAATAACTTCTCATTTCTCTACGGAAAACCATGACGCGTTATCAAAATGAAATAACTCGTTCAATAATCCAACAAATCCAATAATACGATCCACTCCACTGTAGACGAAAGATATACTATATGAAGACTCTCCACACTCATATAGCAAAACAAAACTGAAAATTCTCTGCATCCCTGGTAATATTTGCAAGTGGATCTTGAATTACGTACAAGCGGGCATAATAACCGGGCATATAATAGCACAATTAATCCATTTCAACACTTTTGCCGCACTGTCCAGCGTTCGACAAGCAGATGTATTGCAGGGTGAGGGAGTAGAAGAAAGTGGAAATAGAGTAGAGAGGAATTAGCTAGTTTTATTTTAATATTACGTTAAAATGTAACATTCAACAAACTTAGTAATTAGATGAGCGTATGCGAAGATTCCATCCTACTCTTATAGGGTTTTGTCTGTGTTATTTGTGTTTTTTTTATGTTCGTTTGTAAGCACTCTACAGGTCGCAGGGTTTGACTGATCGGCATGTATTTTTTTTGTACACGCAAACTCATTCAACTTAGAACTGTATAGTATTTGGAATGAATCGGTTGAACAGATTTTGAGAAATATCATCTCAAAATTTCTAAAAACCCCATAAGATTTGGCTGGTTTTATTCATCAAATATTATATCATAAAAATAATGACAGTATTAGCACGAAGTTAGATACTAAGGTCTTTGGTATTAGGTTGCCGAGATTCACTGCTATCTAGATTCGATATTTGCCCAACAATGAAGTATTTTTCATATGCGTCAAAGTGTGTAGAACACCAGAGTCAATAAAGTATAGCAAAGGTAGTACTACTTTAAGGACTCTCAATATATACGTACCAGATATCTCGTTCATCTTACAACGCATGTGGCGTTTGCCTAGTTATATAAGTTCGTGTAGATAAACACAGCTATAACCGTCACTAATAACTTGGATAGACTATATAGGAGTTCTCTATCGGGAATATAATTCCTCTCCTCAGGAAGAAAAATGCAAAAGGTATATTCGTGGAGGAATGGTATTTTTAGTTTCATCCCTTAAATCGGGGATTATGTCCGACAAGCCCGAGATTATAAGAGAGGTATACGGTTGAGTTCGAACAACTCTTGTGGGGAAAATAATTAAAAAACATTCCGCGTAACATAGGAACTACAGTAGTGTGGGGATCACATACAGATTAAATGGGGTATTATTTAAAAACAATTTAATTAAATATAAGCCTGGCTGACGATAAAACATGATATGAATTGAGTTCATGAATTATTGGATGAGTTACCGTATATAAATTAATATTCTATACAAACACGAAGTACGTTTTCGTTTTATTGTTGATTTACTACTCATGAGGACAACAATCACCTCAAATAGTGTTTTTCATTTTCAAAACTCTGGTATTAATTTGAATGCTACCCAATTTTCCAGTTGCCATGGTAATATGCCATATCCACACAATGTGTGCACACACGAAATATTGTGGGGCCTCCAATAAAAAAAAATACTCAGAAATAGAACCAGTGAATGAAAAAGGTTGTTCAACTCACTGACGCGCATGCACAAATGAGCTAAAAATCATGTTTTTATTTCGGAAACTTGACAAAACATCATTCACCTCTACATGCATGTAATGGAGGTAAACAAGTCCGATGAATTATATAATGGAGGCACCCAGAATGACTGTATTGACCACAACTATGCCATTTATTTTTCATCTCCAGAAACTTTTTCTAGCGAAGTGCATAATCTAGGGTAAAACATGTTGACTTGGGTTTGCCAGATCCATGTCTTCTTTCTCCTACACCTCCTCGTCGGCATCCTGCTGCTCCTTATTCTCCTCCTGCTTTTCCATCTGAACTCTTTTCACCACTTCCCACCATTTATCTCCATCATTCCACAATTCACCGCTCTCTACTTCAATCCACGTGCCCCCTCTCTCATCCACTGCTATTCTCACTCCCAACTTCCACCTCTCCCCCGGTCTCCCCACTCATCTCTCATTTCCGTACATCTCCGACATCTCGTACTCTGCTCTTGATATCCTATTCCTCACTTTTCTTTTCATATGTACGTACCAACTCAGTCTCTCCCGTCCTATCTTATGAACAACAACCGTTTCACACTAACCTCTGCTCTTATGAAATTGCTTCGCTTTCTTCCATACTTCTATATTCCTACAATACTTCTGATGCAATAATGAATTCGAGTAATTATTAGTAGTTTGAGGCTTGCTGATGAAATATAAAAATCTCTTATATCAAATATATATACCATCTTCTGGTCTATATGGTGAACTGTAGGAACAAATAAGTTATAATTGAACATTCGGCAGAAGATTTTTGCCTTCATCAGGTTAAAGAAACAATACAAAACTAGATTATTAAGAAACAGCAACCACAAAGTCAACAGGTTGTCTTCTGTCGCCTACACAAATACACGTACTACTGACGTACTACTGACGTGGTACTGTTTGTGTCTTTTTTCTTGTTTTATCCCTATTCTATGCAGGCCTCAAATGATGAAAGATATATACTACCCAGACATTTTCACCGAATGGCTAAACAAGAAGAAATCCCCATGCACAACTCCATTCTTCTCGCCTACGTCTGCAATTAGTACCTATATATGTTTTCTCCGGCAGAAACGGCCCTTTGACTACTCGGTAGTAGCACAATCCAGCATGCTTGTAGCGCTTTCTAGTTGTTTGCATACTACAGGTGTCACAGGTGAGGTGGTTAGAAGAGAGTGGTGTTGATAAAGTAGTGGAGGTAAAGTGGGGAGAAATTTTATTTCAAGATTGCGTGACATGTACAGATGTTATATCTTTCGTCCGTGACACATAGTTTTTCATCGGTCCTTACAGCTGATCAAGACAACTGAAGCTTTTGCCGAGATGTTATTTATTACTGTGTTTTCATCAATATTTTCAAGATAATATCATTTATCAAGTTCAATTACATCTATTTCTCAATTTGAACTGCGGTAACTCATTAAACACTAGTATATATTTCAACTTATCGCTTCTTGAGTGGATCTATACAGGCATATTTCAATTGATGTGGCACATTATTGTGATACGAGCCGAATTTAAGATCTCTTAGTGAATCTCTTAGGAATAACCAACGTGAGAGCAGCTTCAACTGGCACTATGACTACCCATGCTATTCGTTTCTCTACCTCTCATAATAATACTGACTGTACTTGGTGATGAAGAGAATTAGTCGAGTATTATTCAGCTAACCATGGGTACGAAAATAACATACGTATAACCAATGATTGTGGTAATGGGTGTATCCGCTAACTATCGCTCAATCCACTATCAGTTGTAGAACCGGACCAAAGTAGGCCCTAAAGAACAACATTCCCCAAATTGTGCTCTTCAATCACTACTTCGGTAATATTTCTTTGTTCGCCCCCCAAATGTTTGAGTTGCTATGATAATCTGATGGACGGTGAACATGTCTGAAACATTCTATATCTCCTTACAGCTTGTAGTGATATCATGAAGTATAGACGACATAATAGACGGAGCATACGGTGATACAAGTCATCACTCACCATTAGCGTTTTCTCTGGATCTGCGATCGGTGATATCATAGAGTATAGACGACGTGAAATACGAAGTATCATATCGTATACGGTAATACTAAGTCACTCACCATCAGCGTTTTCCCTGGATCTGCGTATAATCTCCAATATGATGGAGGCGTACGAGAAGATGATGGCAACCAACGGGAGGCCGTACATCATGATCATGCCGAACAAATAGTACGCTAGTTCGTGCATCGGTGACGGTAGAGTGTTGTAGCTGACACACTGCTTGTACCAAGTGTAGTTGGGGTGCGCCTCTACGTGAAACACGTACGTCTACAACAAGAAGGAGAAGAAAATATCAATTGCCAATCTATAGGCTTCGTTCAAGTGACAAATAATCATTCTTCTACACAGGAAAGAGAATGATTGTTTTCCAACAGTTCAACTTGAAAAAAAAATCAATTCGTATTGACTGAGACGAGTGGCCGAGTGGTTAATACACTGAACAGTCACCCAGGAGACCGGGGTTCGATTCCCGCCATGGTCGACCATTCCAGCAGGGGTTTTTCTTGGTTTCATTCTGTCGTTCAGGTCAATACTGGGATGGTTCCTTATCAACAGGCTACGACCGGATCCTCCCCACTATCCAAAAACACCTAATAGAATAACCTGTCATCTCATCATCCCACCATCTCATATATCATTCACCGACGCCAATAGATCGTAGTGATCAGAAAAATGCGTCGTTAAACCCCAATATGATTAAACAAAATACAAATTTCGTATTTTGCAGAGGTGTGGTATTTTCAGGGTCAGAGGCAACTCAGGACGATCGAGATTTATGATTAGAAATACAATGACGTATTTCGGATGCATTAAGCGTTCAAAAGCTGCAAAGTTTCTCAACAACTACCGCTTACAATTATTCATTGATGGTATAAGACCTTCTCTCGTAGTCGTCAAGCGAACCGGGAAGCGAGAATTTTTCTGCAAGTCGGTTCTTAAAGGTGACTAATAGTGACCAATGGGAACGTCAAGATTTGTGGGTTGTGACGTCATGACTTGGTTACCGAACCGTGCTATATAAAAGATAATATAGTTGCAGTTTACAGAGCATTTGTCGCTGTGACACTATTGTTAGTATCGTTGCTTAACATTCTTGGGGTTCATGATTCAACTCCAGACGCAGCATAACTTTTTCAACGGAATAACTATTAAATGTTGTCTCTAGCGCAGGAGTATCGATCTTTTCGTGATATTTCTCTTTCAATGTTATAGAAACAATAATATCTACACCAAAATTGTGATCTTGGAATATTGTTTTCAGTTCCATTTGGAAATTGATTTGCAGAAAAGTATAGTTTCCCCGTTGAGAATATATATATATATATATATATATATATATATATATATATATATATATATATATATATATATATATATATAATTATATGAGAACGAAATGTTGATTCGACGGTCATAATGTATGAAAATAATAAATATTTCAGGGTGAATCCGTATATATAAATAAATGAAATAAATAAATTCATTTAAAATATATACGGTTTCACCCTGAAATATTTATTATTTTGATTTAATTATATATATATATATATACATATATATATATATATATATATATATATATATATATATATATATATATATATATATATATTAAATATATATAGATATACATATATATATATATATATATATATATATATATATATATATATATATATATATATATATATATATATATATATATATATATATATGGCAAGGATTGTGATTGATTTTCATAGACAAGTGCAGAACGGCGATGTGCCTATATTCGGTACTTGGCGCGTTCCTTCTTGCTTTTCCTAGTTAGAGAGATAGCCCAATTGGTATACAATACCTATGTGTCAGCTGAATCCATATACTCTAGGAAAACTTCATGACTTACCATTGAGAATATTCATTGACAGTATAGTTCACGGACATTGTTCTCTCTTTTGTCAACATAATGATTTCGTCAATGAGAGGCATTTTCTTATAATCAGAATATGCACCATGCAAAATGCAAAATGCAAATACAATGCAAACTGATGTAGATGATACTAATAATTCGTCTGATCCCATCAGACAACAATTCTCTTCACTTTTAGTTCTCAGGTATTTCCAACAATGCAATAAATCATGAAGAGAAGGCTGACCTTTTAGAGCTGACATAATCATCAGTCTGTTTCAAACATATATCGAAAACTGAAACTGTGATATACTGATAATTGTGTATACTTATATCTACGGAGTCGTGTATCAACCAAATCATTGTTGAGCTCGATAATCTGGCCGCAACTTGAAGCATTGACGGATTCAACACTTTTGTAGCGTTCCTTACCGAAAGAAACGATCAAACGTTTCCTGAAAGATGAGGAAGCTCATCACATGAAAACTAAACATGTACCACAGCTGTAAATATTTATTTGCGATATATTTTTTTCATGTTGTGTGTAGAACGTCCACCTTTTTTCGTGAATAAAAGTATACATATTAGGTTTCATCCAAGAGAATGAACGAAAAGAAAACAGTGACTGAAGAAGTATTGAAATTCAACCTCACCCTCCCTCGTCTGTGAGAGGACTTCGTCATTTAATAGAACTATGTCAAAGGAAATGACCTTTTCTCTATTTAATCAGCCAATAAAATGAAAGCATCGTAATTGAATTGAAATGGCACACCGCGAGTTCATTTTCTTCTCTCAGTCCTGTTTCCATCTTCGAAATCTTTCTTCTTCTATTCGATTAGGACGACGAGTGAAGTAGCAACACATTGTTCTACGTATATATAGAAAGAGAACAAGAAACCAAGTATTTGTCTTCTAATAAAGCACGTGACAAAAGTGGAGTATCGATGTGAGTATTTTATAGTGACGTCAAACCATTTTCGTTTTACCGCTTGGAAAGTAATGTACAATTGTTCTTGACGGTGCTATAGTGCAGAGCATTTGCATTGACGGTTGCGTTGGTTTGCCGCCGGGAGATGGTGACTTCACTAATTCGAAAACTCGTTTCATTTTATGAGTACTTTTCTGTGTGATATAGATCACTGCTCTATCTGGACCCTTATTCTCGAGATTATGAAATGAGATGAGATTATGAGATGAGATTATTATGCTATGGTATTTTCATAGCATTTTCAGTGAGATTACCAGAATTCCACCTGAATAATCTCATCTCATCTCATAATCTCATAACCTCGAGAATGAGAGTCCTGGTGTTTGTTTTTTTGTAGAAACAGCTGATATGCTGGCAAACTTGATGTCAGTGAGCCGGCCTTGGATGTAACGTTAGTTCCTTTTATCACCACTTGTCTAAGTACGGTCAATAGTACTTAAAACGTGGCCCGTGAATTGGAATATGAAGTGAGAACACCATCTCCAACAGGCTAACGCAACCCTCAATGTGTCTTGGTGCAGAGGTAGTCTATAGAAAGGAATCTGTCGTGGCTTGATCAGATTGGAAAAGAGTAACAACAAACATCATCACCGGTTGATGACGTAGTTTTCCTTGTTATTTCAATATAATAAAATTAAAGAATTTTCAAATGCGCGTAGAGGAGACTTCCATTTCACTTCATATTGAGAACCATCGGGGTTCGTTCTCAGATTGGAAATCTTTCTGTATTCTTATGTTAGCGGTATATACGTCGAGAATTTTAACCAATTAATGAACTTGAAACGTTTCCATTGATGGTATGCCAGACTTCTTGCGAAAGATGATATTACATCACAGCCTTCTTTATTCAAATCATTCATTTCTTATACTGCCCTTTCACTAGGGCTATTTTGGCGGGTTCGCGCATATTTTCTCGCGCAGGTAATAATGACGTCATGGTCTGGTATGTACTGCACCCTGGTATCTAAAGTTTCAACTTCGAGCAATGTCATTCTGTCACAATTTTTCAATTTCTTGCTACGTTATTGAGGTTATGTTATATCTTCATTTTGGTTAGGGCCTATAGACTTACCAGGTTCAGACTTAAACGATATTTATGTTAAGCCAAGCAATGAACATCATTCAAGAACTTGTACCGGTGATATTCCGGTTCCATTATATTATTGAATAAAATCTGTCATATTATTGTCATAAACAAAGTTGGTGAACTCGAAGTCACGGCCTAATAGAATGCGTGCGTAATTTAAATTATCGTGCAAAAATTCCCAAAGTTGTTAGTATCTTCGCAGACATGACATGTCATACAGAGTGATATGCATGAACATCTTTGGAAAGTGACGTCATGGTCTGGAAACAACGGCACCATCGGCGATTTTATGAACTAAAATAATTGGACATCGGTTAACATGGGAAGCATACCCCGAGTGAGAGGGCAGTATCAGAGAAGAATGATCTGTATGAAGAAGGCTGTGTATTACATATTGAAGAAAACCAGTAAAAATAGAGTCGGGTGAAATGTTCAAAATTTCAATTTTACTGAAATAAATTTCACAGAATGCTTGAATAATTAAAATACGCATTTTTCTGTCAATTTGGAACAATTTTGATTCAGTCGCTTTCAAGACAATGAAAAAAGACCCACTATATTGTATTAAATCTGTGAAAACGAGAAAATAAGGTCGCAAATTTGTTAGGGAATGATCAACAAGAAGGTAGGCCGATAATGGAGGCAGTGACTACAGACTCAAAAGTTTCGAAATAAAAGTATGACTATAGCTTTCGATTATAGAATTTCGTATATATCTCGCTCATTCCACAACGCATGTCCTTCGTTTTCCTGTTCTACTTGTTTACACAAAACAAGAAAGTTGTCTACCAAAGATAACTCAAATATCATCATTGAATTATATTAGCTGTTATGTTTTGAGGTGCAATGATTTCGCAGGATGGTATTCACAATTGAAATTCAACTACATCTTCATAAACTGTTCAAAAATACAGTGAATTCCTCCACACGTATTCAGGAATATTAACACTGATTCAGTTGAAGTTTTTAGTGTATATAGAGGTGTACAGTTCGTATATGAATATATATTAAGTTATATACTTTTTGCGGAATATTCATTTCATTATTCCTCTATAGATTTTTGATTGTTAGTCTCTCATGTCAACCACTTTTGCTCATCAACTTCGCATAGATATTGAGGTATTATGTGGATCTAATCTATCGTATTACATTTCACAAAGGAAGTTAGAGCAAATAATTTCTCTCCCGCATTGGTTCGTTCCATCCAGGCTCGTCTGTGTGATTGGTCTCGAAGATTCACAAAGAGAAGCGAATGTAAATTTGAATATCCTGATTCAATCATCTATTCAGATTTGATGCCTTAGGAATGGATGTTGTCATCCTTGGCCTACAGTCTACACCATTATTTTGGATACTGGGTAGAGAAAAAAAAATTGTGATGAAAAAATAGCTCTTTTTAGGAATTATGTGAATATTCATGTATCAGCAGTTGAGATTAGAAGCTTTGAATTTGATACATTCAATGAAATTAATGTTGTACTAAGATTATGAGAATTTTGTCATTGATTCATACTTGAAAAAAGAGCACGAAGTAGTTTTGTGATAGGCTTCTGTCAAGAGATGTTATTGTAAAGAACGACGGGATGCATGGACAACAATGTACATCAATTGATACTAAAAAATCACAACATTTTTAATAGTTCACCAGTTGCTATATGGTCGAGAATTTTCTAGGATATTCACTGACTTTGACGAATTTCAGTCAAATTGTTAGATGGGCATAGCGAAGACTTCTATTTCATATCGTCCTACTGAAAAAATGGGCTTCGTTTGTATCTTTATTTTTTTAATTTTGTACGCGGCATGCAGCTAGGTCAGGAAATAAGACCAATCGACTTGACATTTTTTCTGCATATTTGTGTAGTACGTCACAGACGAAAAGGTTGAGATTGTTTTTTTTCCCAAAAATCGCCTCTAAAATTTTCACTGAGGATGAAAAAAATATCTCACACATTTTCAATGATTTTCACAACAATCATTTAAGAAACAACGAAGAAAACGCATTCATTTCCACTTGTAAAGTAACGTCACTTATTATTGAAGGAGACAGACTACAATGTCTACCAGCTGGAGTTAACCAATCAGATTATTTGGTAGCCCACCAGTTTGCCGTACTGCTGTAGTGACGGTTGTTTGTCATTTTTGTTACTTGACAGTAAAGAAAAAGCAACAAGTGTCACCAACTAATTCAGAACAGTTAAGAATAGAATAGGAAGGCTGTGACAGAATTGAAAGGAACCCAATTTGCATATATCAACAGGCAGTAGGGCTTTTGAACGTTTGAACTAATCCAAAGTCTGTGGATGTAGATTGAGACGACAGAATATTTTTCATTCTGGATTCCCACACTCCTTAAGCTCATCTCACAACGCATATCCTGCGCTTCCCTATAGTCATTGTTGATAGAAGTGTATATTTCAAAACGTATTTTTTTCCGGTATAAGCTATAAGAAGACCGTGCTTCAGATATACATCATGAAAACAGATTCAACAAGGCAACATCGATGTCGTACACTTGATTCGACGAGTGGTGCGAAGACAACTTAAGACACACGCTCAAAAACACCAACACTGAATTGTCTGACTCAATCTGCTTGTTGATGTGGAAGGTATTGACACTAGTTCGAGACACGAATGATCGATTAGTTAGGTTCATTTCGATTCGATATATCATAGCGAATATGCAGTTTAATTATCATTGGATCACAGAGAAGTTGTATACAGTATAGCTGTAAAACCTGAATAAAATGTTGTGTAGCAGACTTTTATTATCAGCGTTGTACAGGTTGAAAGTTCTTCAGCATTATCACTGACTGTTCAAAACTATCGAAATATGCGAGCTTGACATATTTTAGCTTCTAGTCATGAGGAACCAGAAACAGAACTTGAACTTATATTGTATAACTCTTGAACAATTTGACTAAATTTGACTAATTTGACTAATTTTAACAAATTTGACTAATTTTGAAATATCCACAACTGACGTATTTCAATACTCGTACAGATTTATGTTATAAAAATGTACATATGAGTGACAATTATGAAATAAATATATCGAAATTGAAAAATTGAAATTAAACAATGACTGTCAAAATATACAAGTCATTTGAATATAATTTTTTCAACTCCCAATAAATTGCCACACAATCTCTGACTCGAACAAATACACCATTGTCCACTATCATACATCATAAGATATTAATATAGGCCAACCATGAACCATCACCACAGTCCTAAATCTCCCTGCGTCAACAAAACGGTATCTCAGCATGAAATCACCATTATCCCGATTAAACACATATATTGTCAGCAAAGTAGCCACGTGTCCCCATCGACATAACTTTCACGTGATATGATCTATTATTGATACGGTGTTACTATGGGTAACCACAGTATCCACTTCTTTTGTACTGAACACAAAAGCATATAGTCACGAAAAAACGCATATTCCAGTAAACATTTTTCGAGATTGCTCTTCATCCCTATAATCATGTTTTTTCGTGTTGTCCTCTATGAAAACTATAGACATTCTCATCGTTTTTTTGTCTATACATTCATGAATAGAATTCAATGAAAATACTTGTGGAGTATAGTGTTCTTTAGTACTGGTACACAATTCGAATCGATTCATATTTGTGCTTATAACTTGAAAGCAGAAAGTTCGAGAGGGAATGTGAGAGTAAATATGAACTTTCGATATTATTTGAAAACTGAAAATTCCGCACCCACCCCTGCACCCGCCCTCATCTCACCTCCGCGACTCCACCCCTCCCACCCACACCATATAATCCATGCGACTTTCTGTTGACAGTAAACAGCTGTAGGCGGCGGTGGAATGATATACGAATCACAGCCTTCTGCTTACAAACGCGTAAATGCATGAATGCTTCTAGGTTTTTGCTTTTGTCATATGATATTCTGAGTAGAAGCTCTTCGTGGCTCTTTAGTCTTCCGATATCGAGAGAGGGAACATAATTGCTGGTGGGCGAATGACAGTATGATTAATAGTTGATGCTATATGCGAAGCGTAGATGATAGATATTATCCAATACCATGGAGTTGTATGCCAATAGGAGTTGTACTTGCCGTTAGCCAATACTGAAACGGGTGGACCATGTGACCATCTTACTGAACAATTATTCAGAAGACCAGGATTCTGTTTTATTCATGGTTGCCCATCCTGACAGAGGTATTTTGTTGTTTCCCTCTGTAGTTTAGCCTAATATTGGGATGGTTCCTTAACAACAGGTTTCAACCCCCTCCATCTCACTATCCAATAACACCTGATAACATAACGAATGAGTCAATATTGGGCTTCAACGACGCGTCAATTATGAGGTTATGTTGAGCAGGTATAAATCTTGGATTTGAGAAATTACTGAATTATTCTACTTTTAGTCGTGCTTCGAACTGAACTGACGATTACTAGTAATAATTGATAAAAATGATCACTGTATACTCTATATCAAATATAATAATTTCCACATGTATTCAATTTCATGATTTCATATTAGCAATTTTCACATTTTCACGTTGAATATCCTTTCACCTTATCGTCCCGTCATCTCTCCCATTATTCACCATTCAACGACGCCAAAATTTTTTGGTCATCAGTACAATGGATCGTTAAAAACCTGATATGAATAAATAAAATAAAATATATCAACTAAAATGTAACGATGAAGTGAGAATTGCCTACAATGCCTATACCGGCATCTAAATCGATCACTGCTATGATCACTGTGTTTGGCAGTGATCATTATAGACCACAGTCACGGTTGACATTTTTTTCTACAGTTTCAAAGATAATTTTGTGATCACATTATTGATTCTAGTTCTACTTCAAGATGAATTTTGATAAATATGTATTCACGAAATAAGAAGTCATCTGCCAACATAACAAACACGAATATCACCGCTGTTTTGCATATTTGTGATTTTTTTTTTTTTATATTTCAGGACGTGGTTCGCGATTAGAAATGCAGCTTCAACATACAAAAGTGTTGAATCCTTGGAAGTTGCATCGAGATTATGTAATCACCGAAGTTTTTACAATTATTCAGTTGGTAGACGAACTTTTTCCGTGTAGATAAACGAACTATTTGTGTTAAAGGTTGATAAAAAGACGAAAAGCTTATATTTTGTAAAGAGACATTTCAATTAAAATGGATTAAGCGTTCAAATTCTTCTTTCAAAGAAGGTACAGCAAGAAGATTGTTTGCAATTGGTAGTGGGTGGAAGAAAGTTTAAGCGGTGGGTGGAAGAAAGCAGGCGCGTGGGAGTTGGGAATTAGTTTGCATGGCATGAGACAGATTATACAAGAATAACACTTAGGAACAAAGGGAATCGATGGGATCAATTTTCGTGGATTACATTTGCGAATTATATCGCATTTTGAAAAATTCGTATCACAGCCGAAAGTTCAATATTTTTTTCCTTTGAATTCACAATAATTGGAATATTTGATTGTTCGATTGTATGAAAAAACTGTCAACAATGAGAAATGTTTAATAAATGACATTGTTGAAATGGGCGCGTCTTTTTTTGCCATGTTAACCCTAGAGAGCCTATAACAATATAGGTTCTCTAGTTTACCCTATTCAAAACCAACAGTGAATATTCAACTTAATTGTGAATGCGCTAAATATCCATTTCATTTTTTATTGATCTTGATTGAACATGTAAATGGTACGAGATAATAAAGAATAAATGCATTGTGAAAATGTGAAAAAATACCACATTTAATACAGATTAGAATGAGTAAAAATATGAAATATCAAAAACAGTCTTATCGATCAGAAAACAACTCACTCGCAGAATAAAAAAACATACTCAAGAAGTATTCTAACAGTTCACTCTTAAATGATCACCCACCCACTTTAAGTTTGAGTGATGGTGGTTAGGTAATTGATGGTAATTACTTTCAACAATGAAGAGAACAAAATAGTCCAGAGCGAATAGTTGCAATGATTCAAGATGGTCGTGATGGCTTGTCACCTACCTGTGGCATGCTGCAGAATATTGAGAATATCCAAGCGAAGAGCAACATCATCTTGCCACGTCTGTCTACTCCTTGGATGTTCATTGGCCTCAGTATGGCGAGATACCTGCAACAAGACAACAAATAAAATACTAATGAGTATGAGTGATTCCTTGGTGTTGATTTAGGTGAGAAATTATCAGATACACCATACTACACTCTACACAGATACTGAAGATACTACAGAACTATACAATTCAATTACTTTCGAATTACATTCGATACTTCATTTGCCAATTTGATCTTTATACATTTTGAAAATAGGTCATGATTAAATATATGGCACGTCAAAAATATTATAAAAATAAACATAATATAAACTAAAACTGAACTATATGTATGAGATACATATATTTAAATACAAATGGAAATATATAAATATACAAATGTAATGGTGATGGAAATGGTGAAATGTGATGAAAATGAAAAATGGTAAAATGTAAACGGTGGAAATGATGGTAAATGTAATGAGTCGAAGTTATGGGGGCAAGATCCGACGTGGGAAAATATTTATTTTTGAGAAGAACGGGTGATGAATGGAATGGTTAAGTGCAGATATGGTATCAGGGGGACAAAACTTGAGTGCAAAAGGTTCTTAGAAGAAGATTGCTAAAAAGTCAAAAAGAACAAAGATAATGAATTATATACTAATTTCTTCTCACCCTTCATCATTCATCATTCTATCATTTCATATATAATTGTTCACATTTTTTATAAGAATACATTTTTTTTCATATTTCTAGATTGTAATATTAGTATAGTGTGCTTATTTTAATTGAAAATGTTGTAGTACTCGCCACCGTTCATGACATTCGTGAGAGTATAAAATAAATAAATAAATAAATAATTATCATTTGTGTTTGTTATGTTGATATAGTCGATGGCATTTTCATTTTCATTCCGTTCAAATTAGTGTATGTGGATAATTTTTTTCCTTCAAATTATTCTGAATGCTTGTCAATTGTATTAATTGTCTTTCGAATTATTTGAGATCAATATTGGATAAATAGATACCGGTAAGTAAGCTTATGATAAAGCATAGAATCATATACGTCTATTTAGTGAGCGTGTATAATCCGAATGAGTGACGTACCCTGTCACTAGTCATAATAATATATGAAAACAAAACATGAATCATTCGAAACAGGATCAAATTATAGTAGAATCTGTTTGGTAAGTTTCTCGATAATACATTTTTCACCTCAGTAAGTTTTATTTTTTGATCCTATCGATATGCTCCCACATGTTGAATACTTCGTTCAGTAAGTTTTCCACTTCAGTAAGTTTTGTACTTCACCCGAACCTATAATTGACTTCCTTCTAGATATATGTTGTGCTTTCCAATACAAGTTGGATATTATTTTGTTGTTAATTTCTATCGGAAGAAAAATGTTAGAATAGCTTCTGTATGACGCGTATACACACTATATTCTGTAGATAATTTGATTTTTTTTTTGCCGAGGATGGATGTTTCTTTGTAGTTTCTTCTCTCATTTCGAGTTTTCTTCATATTTATTCAAGGCAAGAAGGCTAGGAGCTAATACAAAACGAACAAGAATTCCGTGTTATTACTAGATTCCCGAGAAGATAAAGACGCGAACCATCCCGCGCGCTGGTGGTGTGTAATATGGGGGACGGTCGCTCGGAACATTCTTTCGTGGCTACAGTATAAATGTAATTAATCAAACGCAGCAAGTTCAGTTGAATAAGAAAGTTCTACTAAAATAACTATATTAATGTTCACTAAACTGTCAGAGAAATCTGATACAATGTTCCAGAGTTTATGCCGCAAAACAGTCACTTTTGTAGAGTGAGAAATTACTGGATTTTCCGAGTCTTATATGTATCGCGTTGTTGAGCGAGCATTCCGTTATGAGATAGAGGCTATTCGATTTGAATAATTCATGTTTCAACCGAAATCAATATGAAATAACAATTAACCACTAGAGCTCTCCAATGGATCTATAGTGTATGTCAAAGAAAATCACGAGAGAAATCGACGATCTGTATCTCAAGGATGTTACATATTTTCTATAGTCGTTCATAAGTGCATAGGTTCGGCCATACGTTAATCTTCAGAAATTTCGAAATATTTGTCTGTTTCAACTATATAAATGTGTAAATTCAAACAATTACTGACGAAAGTAAATTCTAGCAATTTCATATTATTATCGTGTACTGTATGAACTAGAGTTATTTTTTCAATCATGGATATGATTTATCTTACAATTTGGCTAGATAGTCGGCATCGTTATAAACATGCGAAAATATCAAGCTTTATCGTAACTCCCCCAAGTAAACTGAAAATAGTCTAACTGAATCGCACGCTCAGTTATGAATACATTTTATTGCCGTAATGTTGTGTTACCTGTCGATGCTGATGCAGACAAGGACAAAGCTGGAGAGAAAGAGACCGAAAGTCCTGAAGAAAGCCATGATTCTGCACATCGAGTCTCCTGCCCACCAGGACACTGTGGCCGCCCATCCGATCTCTAGTGGCATCATGAGGAACGTCACCTGGAATTACAGGTAACAAACCGGATGTTATTTATACGTTCTACCACATAAATGTGTGAACCTATCACTGATACTGGCACTGGTGTTATTACAATTTCTGGTACACAGTAGAATAACATGGATGAATGTACAGTCCATGTCTGTCAGTGTATTTACAGTCTCTATGAATCCAGTGGGTTCGTATGGTGTATATAGGTAGCTGGCCTACTACGGTTACGTAATGTACAAAATATGGTAGATAATTTGAAATTTAAAGTCTCGAAGTTTTGACATTTTCAACAGTTTCAAAAATGTATTCCTATATTTTTTATACTGTTCATCAATATTATCAGGTGCTCACACTGATGTTATAGGATGATAATTCTGTTGAAAAGTACTAATAATTATTATTATTTGTTCATTGGCATCAAGACTTGATACACTCCGAACTATTTGATCAATGATTATTTTAATTATGGGGAGTTTGAAATGAAATCAACAGTTTGTTTTCTGTTCGCCTGATATCAGTTAAATCTTGGTACTAAGGAAAAAAAATTATTTCTGGTTCAAACTAAAATACATCAAATTATCGAATGTGACACAAGTAAAATGTAAATTTCGGTGACTTATGCTGATGGACTGATCATTTAATTTCTTCGGAAGAGAGTCTTCAGGTAATAAACAAACCATAATACCAAGAAGTCAACAAAAGTACGAGAGGAATTCGTATAAATCGACGAGGAAATAAATTATATACAAGACAGATATATATAGGAAGTGAAGATTCCAAAAATCGAAATCTATTGAACCTGAATTCAGGAGGAATATTTTTCTTTATTCACTTACGAACATAGGTGAACATGAAATGAAATGACTTTGATAGTATTCCCACGAATAAACTCTCTCATACTTCCGCCAGCTTGTTGGTGGAGGTGCCGGGTAAATAAAACACTTCGCTTTCTACAAAACTGAACGAGCGAATAAAGGAATGTTCCAATTTTGAATGTAGTATTTTTTATACGTTGAATTGAATAGAAAATATGTGGGTCAACTGTTCAACTCCACCCCTGACCTAGAAAATTCACCCGTCGTACTACATTTTCCCCTCGGTGAACGATGACTTCGAGCTTCGACAATTATTTTTTCTTCTAGTTGTAGGCATATTTTCTTTCCGCTCTGAAAAGATAATTAGCAGCTACACCAAACTGTTGTTTTTATTTTTAATGAATCTGTAAATATACGTTTCTTCAAATCAATGTTCGGTTGCTTTCATACGAAAGTTGTCGCATCGTGTGCTGCAATTGAATTTTGTTTCTTTTTTTTTTTTTTTTTTTTTTTTTATTGGGTTTTAACGACGCACTGTAATGATTACTAAGATCTATTGGCGTCGGATGAATGATTAATGAGATGATGGGATGATGAGATGAAGGTTTTTATGGGTAGTGGGAAGGATAGTGGGAAGGAAGCGGTCGTGGCCTATATTGTAGGAACCATCCCGGCATTAGCCAAGACTACAGAGGGAATTCATTTTTCATCAATGTCCATCACCTATATAAATATTCACTAATACGTGTGGTCGAGTGCTTAATACACTGAACCGTCATTCAGGAGACCGGGGTTCGATTCCCGCTATGATCGACCATTCTGGAAATTTTTTTTTCGTGGTTCCCCTCTGTCGTTTATGTCAATACTGGGATGGTTCCTTCAACAGGCCACGACCGACTCCCTCCCACTATCCAAAAAACACATGATAATATAACTTTTCATCTCATCACCTCATCATCTCACATATCATTCACCGACGCCAATAGATCGTAGTCAGCAGTAGAGTTCGTCGTTATAAACTCAATATAAAATAAATTAATGAACAAATACAATTCTTTATTATAACTATCGATTATCCAAATTAACGTGATATAAACTTCAGCTCTGTAAAGATGACATATTTTGATTATTGTTGAAATAAATTGGGCCATCAATGGATCCAAAGTTTGAATATTAACAACCGATCTCTCTCATAGTAGGCTACAATGGAATCCTAGTTTCTCAAAATAGTAAAGTAACACTTAGTTGAGTGAAGTAAAGTTTTTTTCTAGAGTAGTTAAGATACTAGTTTAACTATAATGATCGTTTTGTTTGAAATCTTTTCGAAATAACTTCCGGATTATTGGTCCAGTTACAAATACCAGACAAGACTTGTTATCAATTGGTATCAACAGAATCACGCGAGCTTATGGAAACATTCCAAATTTCTCAAGGATATTTTTATGAAACACATTTTTTTCCTAATTATCACAAGAAAAAAAAACAGAACAAATTCTTACATAATAATTTGTGTGGCGCTTATTGCATTCACAGGAGTTGACGGCGCAAACTACCCGCGCGCTGGTGTTGTGTGATAGAGGGGACGGTCGATTGAAACCAATAATTTTCCGTGAACGCAAGTATAGTGAAACCAAATATTATACCATCATTATCATTGACCATGAACGAGTGAGACATGAGAATTGACGGTCTCGATCGACCGTCCGCCCCTGTTCGTCAGTACGAACGCGGGGATGTGTCGGCCCACCCATGATCGCGGAAATAAGTTAATCTGCATGTGTGGTCTGTAGGCCTACATTTAACTGATAACATTTGGTATAGGAACTTTGAATTAAGATGTATTGATTGGAAAAAAATTGTTCAAAATCTTTCCAGGTTTTTGGATGAGCGAAGAGAAGACTCAATTTCACAGCTAGTACTCGAAAAAATGATTTTTTTTCCTTTTGGAAATATACACGTCAAATGGAAAAAAATGATGAAACTTAGAATGCACATATCTCACCATAAAACTTGGTACTGTATGTTTTAGAGGTGCAGTCGGTTGAATCACTTGGGAGAAAAATAATGTTGAGATTTTGAAAACACTCGCAAGAATAACTCAAGAGGGTAAATTTGGGAAAAATTATTATCCGGATGAATTAAAAATTTTACGGAATCTACCTCCAAGAATAAACATCACACTGACGATTTACATGATTCGTATGGGTCGTATTGAAGATAAAAACCATTATGTTTTTTCACATCATTCAATCAAAGTTATTCAAAACCATTCAAGAAGATCAACAATTGAAACCAATTAGATCACAGAACAATTGAATTGATCACAGAGTAAATCACGGAAGCAGTGAATTGAATAGATCAAAAATCAATCCGAGTAAGCCTATATATTTTTCCATTAAACTTCACACGAAATCGCTCTAATTTTTCAACGCATATGCTGCAATTTCACTAGTTAATAAATAGTACAACAGCTCAATAACATTGAAATTTGATACAAAATCCTAAGGCAGACTGATTATGAGGTTTCTCTACAAACATCACAAATTTGAAGTAGAAGCATCTATATTCTCATATAATTATTATTTCAGCAATAAATGAAGTCTTAAGAAGCTTAGTAATTATTTTTTAATCCAAAAATCGTATCATAACAATAATAATATTGGTGATGATTTTTTAGTGGAAGTAGTTTTGTAGGAGACAGACAAAAACAGATTCTAAGCATAGAATGAGAAGATAATATAGGTTAAAAATACAAGTTTTCATACTATATATTGTCTAAAGACGTATATTGATGATATCAAGTGAAAGCATCACTACAGTCGAATTTGAATAAGGTCGACTTCCAACTAAATGATTTGAAAAACTCGATAAGTGAATTGTAGTGAACTTTGCTGCAGCTCTGAGATGTGAATTGTAGTTCTGTATATCGTAAATCTCGTCCTGAATAACCATTGATTCTCAAAATACCACAACTATATATAACTGTGATTGACCTATTTTTGTTTGTTCTGTTGGTAGACGAACTTCTTTCGTGGATACAACTATAACCAAAGTTCAATATTATGCTATTTGAATAGCATGATATTCAACTAAAGAGTCCATGGAAGTCGATGTAGCGAAAAGTGATAACTGAATTGGATGGTAGGAGATATACTCCAGTAAATCTTAGCCAAAAAGGGCCGTAACCTCATACAAATTGTAACAGAAAATTTTATCGTTGAATTTTGACTGCCTCAAAATTTACAAGTGAATTCAGAAAAGTTTGCTCAAATCGAAGTCGCCATTTTGTTTTTAATCGAATTTTTATGAAAATCTTATTTATTTTTTATTGGCCGTTATCACTGAACCACATTCCTACATTTCATTTTAAAATCACGACAAAAATGTTTCACATGACACGAGAATAAATTAGAATAATTGGGCAAAAATTGCCATGATTTTGTGATCAAATTTAAATTAATGCCAAATTTCATTAATCAGATCTAGTGAACAGGGTTCAGGAGTTGAAAATGTAAACTCAACGAAATCTCATTTAGATAATTATACGTAACTGCTATAAGTAAAGTTTGCTCAAATTGAGGCGGCCATTTTGTTTTAAAATACATTTTTGGGAATTAATCAATTTGATTTAAATAGTCGGCCATTATCGATGAATATTGCCAATTTTTTTTCAACATCATGAACAATGAATTCGTTATATAATGAAAATACATGATTAGGATAATTTTACTACAAATTGAATGAATTTTGAATTATATTCGGATGAATATAATTTTGTGAAATAGGCCGTGGGGAGCAAGCGGTGAGTGGTAAATATCTCAATTGAACGGTAAAGTTATGTTGTAATTATATGAAACGACTGGCGAAGAGTTTGCCGAAATCAATGGTAATTAAAAAAATTGCATATATAGTCAATATGTGGAAAAAATATTTTTTACGTGTTTTATTCCTCAATTTTCACAGGGGAGACACATCTGTGTAACAACAGAAAAGGTATAACTTTGATTATCCAATATCAATAATCCAATGTATTCATAAACTCATTTGGCATCTCGTAATTTGATCTAGGATTGTTTTCAAATTTGAAATCTCAAGCTCGCACTTGGAAGTGGTCAAGCATCAAGCCCAAGTTCGAGCAATTAAGCTTGTACATCCCTAATAATCTAAATCGACATTTGAAGGAGAAGCACTGGAGCAGTGGATGCTTTGATTTGACACAGTGTGTGAGTGTGTGGGGGGGGAGGGGGGGGTGTATGTTACCGGCACATGCAGCTCGGTTGCTAACGCACTCTCTCATGTGATCCGGTAGGAAAATAACATGTCGGACCTGGTACGATCTCCGCCACCGTCCATCTTTAAATGGGCTTTCCCGTAGTTTCCCCTTGTACACGACCGCTTGCTTCTCACTATCCTTCCCATTGCCTAAGAGACCTTCATCTCACTATCTTATTTTTAATACATTCGAAGCCAATAGATGTATATTATCATTACATCGCGTCTGTGAACCCAACACAAATTATTAAATCATAGCTCAGTGCTTTGCTTTGCTCCAACTCAGTTTTGTTGTTCAAATGACAGACATATCTCACGTTTTTTCTCACATAAGAAGGATTTTTCGTTAATACCATGTGTATTGCACATAATTGCCATGTGGATATCAGATATCAGGATATCAATTGTGTTTTTTTTCATGTAACACATATTCTGCGACGCTTATAAGCCTACTATGGCCAAAGAGACGCCATTTCCGTGATTCTTTCACGGCAATCCTGCATCCTCATTAGTTGCTAAGGCAATCTGAGTCTCATTCGGCCTACTCAATGCATGGTTGATTGATTAACGCTTCTCCCACAAACG
This sequence comes from Brachyptera risi, assembly GCA_964007535.1. Classification (NCBI taxonomy): domain Eukaryota; kingdom Metazoa; phylum Arthropoda; class Insecta; order Plecoptera; family Taeniopterygidae; genus Brachyptera; species Brachyptera risi. The sequence goes on along the minus strand of OZ023326.1, from coordinate 38,152,831 downwards.
TCCTACAAACGGATGTACAATTGCTTTTACTTAAAACGTTTTTACTTATAATATGTTCCGGACTTTCGGAAACTGAAAGACTGTTATCCGCGGCGGAAATTCATGGTTACCAACGGTACACGGTCCTCGTGTTGAAGTTCATTGGTTATAAACATTTAAGATGGGGTGGTAAGATCGCCCTTGTGGTACCCCGTCCAAACGATCCTACCTTTCATTCTTAGCCTTAATTGGGGAACAATGATTTTGTATCAAGTTTCGATGTTATTAAAAAAACAAAAAAACAATTGCTTAATTGCTCAAGCTTGGGCTTGATGCTCGACCATTTCCAATTGCGAGCTTGAGATTTCAAATTTGAAACATTTCTAGATCAAATTGCGATATACCAAATGAGTTTATAAATACATTGGATTATTGATATTGAATGATCAAAGTTATACCTCTTCTGTTGTTACACAGATGTGTCTCCCCTGTGAAAATCGAGGAATAAAACACGTAAAAAATATTTTTTCCACATAGTGACTATATATGCAATTTTTTTAATTACCATTGATTTCGGCAAACTCTTCGCCAGTCGTTTCATATAATTACAACATAACTTTACCGTTCAATTGAGATATTTACCACTCACCGCTTGCTCCCCACGGCCTATTTCACAAAATTATATTCATCCGAATATAATTCAAAATTCATTCAATTTGTAGTAAAATTATCCTAATCATGTATTTTCATTATATAACGAATTCATTGTTCATTATGTTGAAAAAAATTGACAATTCATCGATAATGGGCGACTATTTGAATCAAATTGATTAATTCCCAAAAATGTATTTTAAAACAAAATGGCCGCCTCAATTTGAGCAAACTTTATTTGTTGCAGTTACGTATAATTATTTGAATGAGATTTCGTTGAGTTTACATTTTTAACTACTGAACCCTGTTCACTAGATCTGATTAATGAAATTTGGCATTAATATAAATTTGATCACAAAATCATGGCAATTTTTGCCCAATTATTCTAATTTATTCTCGTGTCATGTGAAACATTTTTGTCGTGATTTTAAAATGAAATGTAGGAATGTGGTTCAGTGATAACGGCCAATAAAAAATAAATAAGATTTTCATAAAAATTCGATTAAAAACAAAATGGCGACTTCGATTTGAGCAAACTTTTTTGCATTTAATTCAAAATTTCAAGGCAATCAAAATTCAACGAAAAAATTTTCTGTTACAATTTGTTTGAGGCTAAAACTTAGTTTGACTGGAGTAATATTGAATAAAATAGAATAGAATAGAATATGCTTTATTAGTCCAAATTGATCTTATGAAGATATCAATATTCCAATACGGAGGAAACACGTACTTATACTTTCAATATCAACAAGATAGTATAAATTGAATCTATTCAACTCATATCGCATAATTGTCAAGAGCATACGGCTTCAAAATTCCTCATCTTATAACGCATAAGCTTTGTCTCCCTAGTCTATTTTAACGAAGAAAATTATTCAGAGGAAAATAGAAACAATACAAATCTGCTATATTGAAAAATGATTAATGATTGTATGACTCTTGTTGGGAGTGTAATAACAAACATTATCCGAAGGATCAGTATAGTTTATGTTTTGAACATTTTTGAATTACTGTATATATATATATCACTTCAAATACTGCAATATATCACGCACCGATATATATTAACCATTCCAACATATATAGCGATGATTGATCCACATTATCATATCCCATGAAATTATAATTCTTCCTCCAATTTATTTCACTGATGATTTTTAACCGAGTATTTCAAATGTCAATTAATCATCCCCCTCCCTTCTCCCTCACTCCTTCAACAATTCCCAGAATAACCGCGCGTCAATTCAAGTTGGATTTGTCAGAACCACTCAGACGCATCAAACGGTAATCAGTTTCACTCAGTCGTCACATTATTCTCATCAATTGATTTCAGCTCGAATTGAGGGTTAAGGCTGTCCGTCTTTTGACACTCGGCAAAGATTCCTCGTTGATTGGATATTGATATCGCACCGTACTATGTAATGTATACTCGTACCCACGAACGATGAAGAAACGAACCAGCCGTCATTTATAGTGGTGGTGTTGCTTCAGTGGGAACGTTCGAAAGGATGTTGATATATCGTTGATACAAGTGTAATAGTATTGTGTACAGTGGTTGTGTGTTGACGACCTGATATTTTATATATCTGATATTTGATATTCGTGTATTCCACATTCGATCAATACAATTTACCAATATAGAATTCGTCATGACCGACTGCATTCGATCTGATCGACTCCATGAGAGTTGATTTAGCGAAATGTCACGGTTTTGTGCTCATGACTCTGGAACGATTAATATGTCGAAATGCTGATAAAACAGAATCACATATTATGTTTCTAACACCTTCAAGATGCGTATACATATGTGATAGTTATTTGACTTTTTTTGTATCGGTACATTGTCACGGGTATACAGCTGAATCAACATTTATTATTTGAGTTGCATGGAGGACGTTTATATATATATATATATATATATATATATATATATATATATATATATATATATATATATATATATATATATATATATATATATATATATTATATATATATATATATATATATATATATATATATATATATATATATATATATATAAAATATATATATATATATATATATATATATATATATATATATAAATATAAATATATTTACATATACATACACACATATATATATATATATATATATATATATATATATATATATATATATATATATATATATATATATATATATATGTATATGTATGTGTGTGACAGTAAATGATAAAGCTCCAAGGAGTTGGAGTAAATCATCAACAAATCATATCCGTTATTGTAACCCAAGATGCATGCTGTCCCCCTATATATCTTCTCCAAGTATGATATCATACACTATAGCAAGAGTCTGTGATGAGTAGACAACGATGTTCCCGAAATTGTATCGTCCAATCACAATCTTAGTATCAGTCTGTTTTCATAGCCTGAACTTTTCCAGTTGCTATGGTAATCTGAACAACAGTTATAAGTCCATGATCTGACAAACATATGCCATCACCATGTAGACTTCTGCCAAGCCACTCACAGAAATATATCTAATTTTACGCTATCCATTAATGTTTCACCTTTGAAATAGTTCATTGAAAATTCAAGAGAATGAAAAAACTGAAAATCTCGAGAAAATTTCCGAAAAACTAGTTGAAAAATACGTCAAACCGTCAGTCACAACAAAATCAGTGAATAGTTAGTATGAAGATAGAAATTGATATACATTGGTAATTGGTTCGTTGAACTTTCCTCTAGACCTCTACCAGATGAACTATATTTCATCAGCACACCTATGACAGTTTTGATATACAATAAAATAGTTTCTGTCATTTTGATTTAAATACAAAAGTAGAGTGAATTTCCCTGGTCTTCTATATATCAAGTGCATACGGATGAATAATTAATTTTCACTTGAGCTCAATGACATCGAAATCGTACACTATACAATTCATCAAGAAGTGCTCAAATTATATATGTGATGCGTTAAGCATGTTTGTGACTCACAGTTCGTAGCATTTACAGAGTCAACATAAAGAATACACGATCGTAGTGGCTTTCCGTATAAACGTATTGTTGTGAAACTGCTCCACACCGTGCACTGAAGCGCCATCTGAAATATTGTCTATCCATAATACACATCCACAATTTGTTACGTGAATGTAATCCACCCTGGTTGAAACTTTTTCCCTATGTAGACTGGGGGTGCCTTGAACACTATTATACAAACTTCTAATATGTGGACAACAGTACATTCCCAAATATTGTGCGCCCGATGCAATCACGAACTTGGCATCAGCTTTTTCAAAAACACCCCCCAACTTTCCCACTTTTTTTTGTCACCTCACGAAAATGGAAGCCACGTATACTCACTAATAAGTCAGCGATAGCAAGATGCATCAACATAAGATTTATCCTCGACCTCGTGCTCTTCCTTCTCGACAACAAGATGGCGAGCACCGTGATGTTCCCCACGGCCGACACGACCATCAGCACGCTATATGTCACGATGGCGACCACGTGGCCGTCGTTGAAACACATGTCTATCGGCATCCTGACTGCCGGTTCGGTGAGGTTGTCGGGCGATTTGAGCCAGCACACTTGTCCGCTCTCGTCAGCCATGGCTGTTGGTGGGTGCGCGAATAGTTAACAGGGCATTCTGTAACAAGAGAGAAAAAAGTGTTGGATGAGATGTGGTTATTTGATTTTTGTATTTTGGCTTAGATGTTGAAATATTAAATATTCATTCTATTCATGTTACCATAGACGAAAGATCTTATTACTCTTATGGTGTAGAACGATAAAAGTCTTCCTTCATATTTCTAGATACCTCATCTAACCTTCTCCAATTGAGGCTTGTTCCGTACACTGCAACCGATAGCAGCACAATCCAGCATGCTTGTAGCGCTTTGTTCGTATAAAAGGTGCAAAGGAAGGACGGATTAAAGGATGCAAGGATCCTTTGATAGAGTAATTATATTGGATATAAATTAAAATCACGTAAATTTTAATGTCATTTATATTTTTAAGTACGGAATATATAGCAGAGATTGAAGTATTGAACGATGCACTGCAGGGTGAGGAGTTAGGAGGGAGTGGAGAAATATTAGCTAGAGAAATGATGGGGGCTATAGCTTAATTTACATATTGCGTTAAATGTCTTGAATCATATCTTTTGTCCGTGATGTATGTTTGAGAACTACACAGTATGAGTAGGTCGTAAATCTCAAAGGTATATTTATGTACGATCGCGTCTACCTTCCTGCATCAAATCTATTCACTGTTTGATTCATTTGAATGAAAGAAAACGTCATGAAAACCAGGCTTAATTCATGTTTGTACGGTATTTTCACATGCTCTCGTGTATTCGTTTCATTCATTAATTTATATTGGGCCTAATGACGCACTGTGGCGATGATTGAAATCTATTAGCATCGGTGAATGATTATATAGGATGATGGGATGATGAGATGGAAGATTATTTAATTGGGTAGTTTAAATAGTGGGAAGGATTTGGTCGTGGCTTGTTATTAAGAAACCGTCTCAGTATTGACCTGAACGAAAGAGGAAAAAACACGAAAAACTTCCGTCAGGATGGTCGAGAATGGCGGAAATCGAACCCCGGTCTCCTCAGTAATGGTTCAGTGGGCCAGTCACTCGACTATTCGCCTCAGTTTATGTAACCGTATGCGTCAAATGAGTGTTATATAAATATATCATTTGATTTTTTCAATATCAAATGAGTATTTAGAAGAGATAATTTCAAACTATCATTTGCGAATGTTTGGGCTAGGAAATTTTGATGAGAACCGAATTTAAAAATACACATAAAATGTTGCAGTGAAGATATATAATCTTTCACACTGATTGGTATTATTTATATCAACAACGCAATTATCGAATTAATTGGAAAATGAAATGGAATTAATCAACTGTCATTTGATATTTGAAATACCAATTATAAATGAGCATCACATTATAATTGACTCTCAAATTCTGAGATGATTGAATTCAATTCTGTTGATGAGTGATAGCAAAGAAGGATAACAATATATTCCGTTCGTGGGGTTGTCAGGGTTATTCTTCTTGACTTGTGGAATAAACGTGGAACTTATATCATATCTCGCTTACAACAATATTTCTTCCTGTGAAATTCACGATTCCGAATACAGAATGTTATTCTTCATTATTCATTGTGCGTGAGGCAAACAATTTTATTTTACCACTCAAGAAATTAACAACTTATTCAATGAACTGGAAACTATAGGTATAACTGAGTATAACTAGAAGTATATTTACACCGGGGAAAAATGAAATGTATTCAATTTAATTTCATATAACGAACATTATATTTCCAGTGGAAAGGAAATAGAATGATGAAATATCCATTCTTATGTTTTGTAGTCTTACAAGTTGGCAGTAGCGCGCTCAAATACGCATTCTATAATAGCTTCATACTGGTTTATAGGAATTACTGACTATTGACTATCAGTTGTTTTCTGACGGTCACCATGGTCACCGAGCGTACAGGGTCACCAAAACACTTATGACACAATTGACACATATATATATATATATATATATATATATATATATATATATATATATATATATACACACTTATACGTACATACTTATGACATATATATATATATATATATATATATATATATATATATATATATATATATATATATATATATAAATATATATATATATATATATATATATATATATATATATATATATATATATATATCTTATATATATATTGTCTTTCTCAATGAGTTTTTTCAAGTGATGTCACAAACTGTTATAATAATCAAGTGGGCAACAATGCCCTCCAAATTTTATTCTCCATATCACAATTTAAGTCCTATTTTTTAACTTAATTTTTTTAGTTGGTATGGCAGACGTTCTCTCCATATACATTGCAAAGTGGGCTGCAAATTATGAAACAAATTGATACTCGCATAAAAAATATAGACTATTTGGCATCAAAGAAGCTGGGGTTTCATTCATGTACTTCATGACTG